>OZ030005.1:56634593-57227093 GCA_964023405.1 Apodemus agrarius
ATGGACTTAAACTGAATTAGAACATATTTAAACACCCCTATTGTGTCCTGCAGTGCTCCGCCAACTGCGGTAAAGGGATCCAGAAACGGACTGTGACGTGCACCAACTCCCAAGGGAAATGTGACGCGTCCACCAGGCCGAAAGCAGAGGAAGTGTGTGAGGACTACTCGGGCTGCTATGAGTGGAAAACTGGGGACTGGTCTAAGGTGAGAACAGCACACTGGGTTTCCGCCCCACCCCTCCCCGCCCCACCCCACCCCACCCTGGCAGTGTGAGCTAGCCTGAGCTCCCTGGAGATCCTAATGAGGCACGCTCACTTTCTTTCTCCACTCCTCGGAGCTGTCCTCACCGTTGACCAGGTATGCATCCGTCTGCCTCTTCCCTTTCTTTTCCAATGCACGGTTTCTCTGTCTCCTGGTTTGTCCTGGAACTCATTTTGTAGACCAGGCTGGCCTTGAACTCACAGCGATCCACCTGCCTCTACCTCTGCTGGGGTTAAAGGTGCGTGCCACCGCGCCCTGCTCTCCTGCTCTTTTCAACCTGCACACTGCGCTGGGAGCATCCCACTGTGTGGTGTGAGCAAATCGAAGGCAGCCTTCAGCGCACAGTAGGTGTGTTCTTTGCTGCAGGCTGGTGGTGCCCCAGCAGACTGCCATGAGGCTAACCACATAGCTACCCACCATGAAAGGCTCACAGAGCTGGGGACCAGGCCGAGGCAGAGCCATCTTGTCAAGGCCTATGGAATGCCATTCATTTCTGAGGCAAGAGCCCAAAGGGTGCAGGGGTCCTTGATGTCGAAGAGTCAGCGCCTCAGGGGGCAGGGACAGTTCAATGACGATTGGATGTCTCTCAGAATGATGCTGTGTGTGTGTGTGTGTGTGTGTGTGTGTGTGTGTGTGTGTGTGTAAACTGTGTATGCAGTTTCCCTTGTAACCCCTGAGCCAGGGCAGTGGAGATCAGTGGATCCTTGGGGCTTGTGGCCAATCAGCCCACCTAGCCAAATCATTGTGCTCCATGCTAGTGAGAAACCTGTTCAACAAAAAGATTGAAGGCAGGCGAGGAACTATACCTGGCATCCACATCCATGTGCACCTGTATCCATTCCTATACACTGCACTGAGGCTGTCCAGTATAGTTCTTCTTTTTCTTCTTCTTCATTATCATCATCATCATCATCATCATCATCATCATCATCCTTTGCTGTTTGACCCATGGTAACTTTGAATGATTCATTTCTGCTGAGGACTGAGGTCTGTGTAAGAACTAGCTAGTAGATTGTCCCAAGAGCCTTGTTGCAGAGATATACTTAGTGTCTCATGAATACAGAGAGCGTATTTGCTTCCTTATGGTCTCAGCAACTGAAAATCTCCCCACACTCCCCGAGCGCAGTTGTCTTTGCTTGGCCTGCCCAGTCAGAACCATCAACATTCCAGAGTCAGTTGCCATTGTCCAAAATAATGTTTTTAAATGGTGCCTGAAAATTTGGTTTGGGTTTCACTATAAAACCTGGCAATATGTCCTGTTGGGTTTGGGGTGGAAGCAGAGAAAACTCACTTCAGAGACAGAAACTTACAAATGAAAGCTTTGTTTTCTGCACACACAGGGAGGTGGCCAGTCCGGGATCTGAACCGTGGTCCCGAAGGGAGATCAGACCATGTTTTGATAGAATGGGAACCCAAAGCGAGGGGGAGCGAGGTGGCCTGCTGCACTGGCCAATCATATTTTGACACAAGGGGTTAAACAAGGACATGAATATTGGTGACGGGACTTTATCTGGGTCACCTGGTTTCAGGGTCCTCCACTCAACTTTTGCAGACAGGTCCCCTCCTGGACTCGGGCCCAGAATTTAGAATGATAAGGGCACAAAGGAAGCGGGCGGGCAAGTCACACATAGCCACTTTAAGTCACAACAGGCGACACATTTCCCACTTGTGTGCCTTAGTTTAGAAGATCGGGGACTTCCCTCCTTACATCCCTTACTGGTGAGCAGACAAATGTGGAACTCCCGAAGAAGCAGGATTGGAGTCGATTCTGGGGCCTGGGAATGGGGGACTCAGTGTTTGGCCCTGCCTGTAAGATGGCGCTTGTTCCTGAGATGGCTAGACTAGGATGCCGTCTCCTGGCAGTCCCGTGCAGGCAGATAGGTTCTGCTCCTGGCTTCTGGGAAGAGGAGGTGCCTCTCTACTAGAAAGCTGTACCCCAGATTCTAATTACCTGCAGGGACTCCCATGCTGTACTCGAGCCTGTAGCAGAGCTCAAACCCTCCCGAGACATCCAGTGCAAAACAACAGGTATCTCATGTTGTGCCAAAATGCAGCCTGTGGATAACTGTGAATTTGGAAAAGACGGGGAAAAAAAAACCAACCAACCAAAAAAAAAAAAAAAAAAAACAACCCAGCTTCCTAATCTAAGCATGACCATTAGTGAGGCTCAGCGTGGAGCTGTCAGGGTGAATCTCAGGGAGACGGAATCTAACTTCAAAGAACAGTGCTGCCCTGGGAGTCTGTGGGCGCTGAGCGGAGACAGCAGGAGCCACGGGTTGAGTGCTCTGACTCTCCATGTGTGAGTCTCACTCTCTCCTCCTGGGTGTGGGTCTCCAACATGGAATCACAGAGGCTATCCTTGCCTGATCTTCAGTGATGTCCGTACATTCCAAGGTCTAGATGAGGATTACTCTTAGACAACTAAACTCAGCCACCTAAAACGCATCACTCCGTTCCCACTGTTGCGGCCCTGGGTGACAAGGCTGTTCTCACCCAACTTGACTTGACCTCAGTAGTTAAGCTTCCCTGAGCACAGCCTTGGAGGAACTGATGACCTTTATGGCCATAGGCAGTCCTGGGCAGAGGCAGAGGAGAGTTCAAGGACCACACAAGCCCGTGTACTATTGGGGTTACAAAGTGCCCGTTTCTTCTTTGTTGTGCATCCTGTGTCCCGCATCCCCATTCTCCTCTATCCAGCCCCAGTCACTCCTCTCACTGAGAAAAGGAGATGGAAGCAATTAAGCCACTTGCCAACAGTCTTCTGGCCGAGTCCAAGCTCTTAGACCCCAGTAATATGCTCAGGGTACCGGATGGCTTTGGGAGGCCAGGGGCTGGTGGCTGTAAACCTTAGAATGCCATAGTCTGTGTCTGACCATCCAAGGCTTGAATGTCTTTCCCCTCTGGTCTTGGGGATGGGATGGGTACTTTTGTTTTCTTAAGGACTTTGACTTTCTGCTGCAAAGAGTAGCGAAGCACCAACGATGATTAGAAATAGCCCAAGAAAAGGATCCCAGGGTGCTGTGTAGCTCTGCAAGCTCACTGGCCATGTGGTTCCCTCTTCCGTTGATCTTACGTCCCTCGCTGCCCGTGGATACTAATACAGCATCCCTCAAACTTGCAGGCCCTCACTTGCCTGTCTTGGGAGGCAGAGGTCAAATGTTCCCCTTCCTAGCCATGGCTTGGTGGATGAGTGCTTCCTGGGTTTCCAGAGCAACTGGGAGGGAGACCAGAGTGCTCACCTTGACAGAGCCAACTGGGTCAGTTGTCCCTGGCATTAAGAACAAGGATCCCTAGAATGTAATGACCTCCCCAGATCGTGGCTACTTTACAGGCTGAGCGGTTGTGTGTTTGTGTGTGTGTGTGTGTGTGTGTGTGTGTGTGTGTGTGTGAATCAGCTACCCCAACCCAGCCACAGCAGGTCTGTGCAGAGCGTGGCCAGCCCACAGCCCTATCGTGATTTAACTCAATGGGGGATGTTCCCAGTCCCCATCCCCAATGATGGCAGTATCAGAGAAGCATCCATCAAGCCAGATCTCACAGACATCTGGGTTGCCATACAGATGAGAACCCAGAGATACTAAATTACATGTGTATACAGGATCTACTGGGAACAAAATGGAGTTGGAAGGGCATGAATGTGATTAAGAACTAACCCCAAAATCTGCCCACCACCACCTTCTCTGATGCTGCCCTCATTGGGGATGGGGGCTGAGAATGTCCCGCATCCAAATAGAAATTTTCCACTGGTTTTCCTTGTCTGCCTTTGGCAAAGAAAGGTGAATAGGACTCCCCATGGAACCCCTGACCTCACTCTTGAGGTGACTGGAACAATGGATGTGGGTGCCACTATTTTCCTTTGGCTAATTAATAAGCAAGCAAACTAGACAAAAAGAGAAGACTGTTGCTCTGAGCCTTCCTAGCCTCCATATCAGTAGGACCCCATAATTGATGGGAGGTAACATCTTCACAGGCTGTAATGGGGGCTCTCAGAAGGTGTGTCTTCCTACCCAAACCGTCTTAGGTCCCTTCCACCCAAGTGCTGTCAAGAAGTAAGCCTGTTCCAGGGAGGTGATAGGTGGGACAGACCACACACCTGCAGACCTAAGGATTACCACCCATATGTAAACAAGGCTTACAGTGAAACTAGACAGCCCTGTGGGTAAAAAGAAAGGTTTACTGGGGACTCAGAACTGCCAGGCCATGCAGAGAGAACAGAAGGTGGGGGGAAGCCTGGCCAGTTTCAAGGAGGTGTGTTGTGGTAGGGGGAGGTGCGCAAGGTGGAACAGCCCGGAAACTAGAGGTAGTGGGGGGAGGGGCTGGATCATAGGCCAGAATAGCCTGAGAGCTGGTGTAGGGATTTTGATCTTTACAAGTTTATTTGGGTTAATAGGGAACCAAGATGCCCCATTGTCAGTTAGTTGGCTATAGGGGTGAGGGGGGAAAATAATGAAGTAATGGCTTTTCCTGACAAATAGAAACCCACTTCACAGGGTTTCTGAGGGAAGCTGAGTTTAGGAAGTAATCCTTCTGTTTCCCATTCAGAGTGCAGCCTGAGCTGAGCCCAGGATGTCATCTAGGACAGTGTCAGCAGCGCGGCCATTTGGGGGGGCCCACTTTGGACCTAACACTGCAGCCTTCTGTTTGTTGTTAAGAACAACTTTACTCATCTAGCTACTTCTGAATGGAGATGGCGTGAGGGCGTCCTTTAAAAGGCTGGAATGCCAGTCAGTGGTGGGGAGTCAGACAGGCAAGCTGTGGCAGGAGCCCTGGAGAGATCCTATCAGGAGCGGCTGGCTTACCTGGGTTATTTTACCAGTTCCCTCCTGACCGTGGTTTGGCTTCCTCCCTCTGGATATGAAACAGCTCTCTTAGATGAGACTCACTGAAGCAGCTTGTGCATATATATTTTATTTGGGGTGAACAAGGGCTAGCTATATAAACCTTTGAGAGTGAGAAGGGGTTTTTCAGGTGAATTTACATTGGCTGGAGCTTAAGGTCCTGGGAATGCCTCATTTGCATGGAGAGGCATCTCCAGGTGCTGTCTAGGCAGGCTCTTACCAGGAGAAAGGGCCTTGAACCTGTGACTTTGAAAAGAACTGCATGGCATTGCTCGGGTAGAGGATGTGGATGGAGGCCAAGCTCCCCAGAGAAGGTCAGAGGGAGAAGAGGAAGCCCCACTGCAAAAGGGAGGCCTCCGTCCTGAGCCGAGCTCAGGGAGCTGTCTGGTCACCATGCACTGTGAGATAAGTAGCAGGATTTCCCAACACTGAAAGAACCCGGTGAGGCAGGAAGCAATCGTTATTACAGGAAGGATGGATATCCATGGGCCAAGGAGCTGGAGGACCCAGGGTCTCCATCCACAGGAGACCAGAGGGAGAGTCCCACATAGGAGTTAGCCCCTAGAGGCCTTGGTGTGTGGTCCAGCTCCTACAGGCCTTTAATCCTCTCACACCCTGGCCCTGCTGGTTCACATGGTAGCAACGTTCGTCACTGGGGAAGAGGCAAGGGTCCGTTTTGGCTATCGACAAATTGAGGGCTTCCCGGTTTTGTAGGCCCACCAAAGCTAGTGAGAGGAGCTGGTTTGGGAACAGCCTTAGTGCCGAGGTTGACCCCTGGATGCCGTCTGCCAGCTGAGTGGATATCTGTGTGGTAGTTCCAGGCTGTGGACAGAAAGTAAAGCCACGGAACCTAGAAAAGGTCTTTATTTCAAATTTTTGAAACTTCCAAGGCCTGGCACTGCCTGGAAGGTCAGGAAGAGAGAACATCCAACAGGTCAAAGAGGAAAGTGCCCATCCTCATGGAAAGGCGGTAGGTGGGACAGCGTAAGCTTTGGCAGCTCTGTTGACTGACAGGTGAACTTATCAGACAAGGGATCCGGAGCCCACTTGAGCTGTGATAGGAGCGTCCAAGCCATGGATCCCTGATGCTTACATGAAATTTTGAAGTTGACAGAAAATGATAAAAGGTTTAGATCTATCAGCAAGACGCTGGTCTGTTACAATCTGCATTGGAGTCCTCCTGGTAGAGACGTTTGTAAATGTCTACAAATAGTTGGGGCAGACTTGTGTCTCGAGACATAGCAAAATTAAAGCCTGAGAAGTTATCAATAGACATGAACTCTCATCTGTGATAAGACAGAAATTTCCTGGCAGGAAAGAGAACCAAAGGCATGAAGAACTTGAAGGCCAGAAAGACGAATCTGGGACAGAAGTGTGAATATTCTTTCTTCTGCCTGCCGGCCTCCTACCCCCACCTTAACAGGACTGGGCAGATATAAATTACACAGCACTATCTCCAGCACAATGAGAAGTACTTTAAAAAAGTGTCTGTATCTAAGAAAAAAAATTGAGCCTGTGACAATAATAATTTTAATTATTTTTGAAAAAGCTTTAGTAGCCAATACATATAACTGTTATTAAGACTAGATTAATAACTTACCAGAATTTTATTGGTTACTATGTTAAACTCTAAAGGGAGCGGGGTGGGGGAGTCAGCCTTCCAGTGTCCAACCTGGTCACATTCTTTGTGGGTCCTAGGGGTGAGTGAGGGAAAGTGCCGTTCTTGGCCCAGTGACTGCTACGGACACATTTGAAGCAGGCTTGAGGTGGAACCCACTGGGACCCTGTCTTCTTTGGAGGTAGCCTCGGGGCTGCTGCGAGAATCTGGTATTTCTGTTCATTATAGGAGCATCCATCTTTTCCTGCCTCTCTCTCCCATCAATGCCATTCTCAGGTCTCTCTGAGGGGTTTAGGGCTGTCCTCTGACCTCTTCAGTTCTTTAAGATACCTGATTTTTAAATACACTAAACAGACTTTGTATTAGTCTGGGTTCTCTAGAGTCACAGAACATATGGGCAGTCTCTATGTAGTTAGGGAATTTGTCGATGACTTACAGTCTGTAGTCCAACTCCCCAACAGTAGTCAGCAGCAGCTGTGGATGGAAGTCCAAGGATCTTGCAGTTTCTCAGTCCCACAAGGCAAGCTGGCAAGGAAGAATGAGTCTTCCTTCTTTCAAAGTCCTTATATATGTCTCCAGTAGAAGGTGTAGCCCAGATTAAAGGTGTGTGTATCCATGCCTTTAATCCCAGATGATCTTGAACTGGAATCCATAGCCACCATGCTTCAAGATCTCCATGCTAAGTCCAGGTCAAAAACTTATATCTCTGAGCCTCCAGATTAGGATCATAGGTGAGCCTTCCAATTCTAGATTGTAGTTCATTCCAGATATAGTCAAGTTGACAACCAGGAATAGCCACTACAATCTACCCCTTGTCAACTTGACACAGATAATATCTCATATCCACATGAAACAATAGCAAGGTCGTGAATACGCCTAACACGTTATATAACTATTCCTCGTACAATCGCAAACGCATTTATAAATTTACAATGGGGCAATGTCCCTTGGGAACATTCTTTTAGTGTCTCAATACCAATTGATGTTAAAGGAATTGGAAGAAAGACAAATGTATCCTTAACAAAATAAGATAGAAGCATTCATATTACTTATAATCCTTGTTTCTGCAACTGGTTACGTGGCCTTCGCTGATATTTATAACTACCTTCCTCTGCTACCCATTCTGTATTTCCTTCACCTTCAGCAAGCACCTCAGCAGGTCTTGGCTCTTTTCCTGGAGGATTGACCCATACCTTCATTCCTGATGGGTCATCCTTCCTCATCCTGCTTGGATTAGGCTGTTGTAGTTTCCCATTGACTTTAATCACAGGACATGTTAGTACTAAGAGACACCCTAGGGGATCTCCTGCTCTCAAGACATAATCCTGCTTACCTCCATTGTGGAGAGGCAATCCAATTTCCCCACTGTAATCTGGATCTATCACCCCTCCTAACACAGTTATTCCTTTCTTAGCCTGATGGTTTAAGGGCATTAGAAGCCCAAAATGGCCAGGGGGAAATCTGAGCTTCCAGTTCAATGGAATGTTTGTTGTGGCTCCAGGTAGGAGCACTCCCCCCTCTGGAACCAAAACTTCTAGGCCAGCAGAACCTAAAGTTGTGGGGACAGGAAGCAAAAATTTTCCTAGCGGGTCACTAGGAGTGATAGTGAGTAGAACTATTCCCTTTTCCACCCCTTGATTCCTGGACCCATGAATCCTGGCTATGGGAGAAACTGTACCATATATTGAACGCTGATTCAAAGCATATACTGCCTTCTGAAGAACTCTGCCCCAGCCCTCCATGCTGTTGCCACCTAATTGGCGCTGTAACTGTGTCTTCAAAAGGCCATTCCATCTTTCTATCAGACCAGCTGCTTCAGGATGATGGGGAACATGGTAAGACCAGTAAATTCCATGATCATGGGCCCACTGTCGCACTTCTCTGGCTGTGAAATGAGTACCTTGGTCAGAAGCAATACTGTGTGGAATACCATGACGATAGATAAGGCATTCGGTGAGTCCACGGATGGTGGTTTGGGCAGAAGCATTACGTGCAGGAAAGGCAAATCCATAACCAGAATAAGTATCTACTCCAGTAAGAACAAAACGATGTCCTTTCCATAGGGGAAGTGGTCCAATGTAGTCAACCTGCCACCAGGTTGCTGGCTGATCACCTCGAGGCACTGGCCGAGATTGCCTTTTGCTGAGATTGCCTTTTGCCATGATTCAATGCAGCCTTTCTATTGTTTGTTTGAGGATTTTTCTGCTTATACAGATAAAACAGATATGCAGTAGGTTTCCTATGCATTTCATCCCTGGAAATACCATGATTGATTAGCCAGTACCAAAGGTCCAAACGAGTCATACCATTATAAATTCCACCTCTTTGCCCATTACCTGGTACATCATTATAAACATCGTTTGGTCTACGCTGTCCATTATAAAACCTACGATCACCTTGTCTCTGATGATTCAATGCTGCCACCTGGCCCTTGTTAACTTGGGGCCCAATTAAACCCATTGAATTTAATTCATCTAATTGAGCAGCAGCATCTCCAACCCTAAGGTCTGGCACAAGGAAAAGGGCAAGAACAAAACTCTTTAAATGTGCCGGTGCCCCTCTCACCAGTTTGCGTCTTATAGGACTGGTGAAAGGCATGTCTTCTGGACCTTCCCATTGTGGGGGATTAGGTTTTACACAACGTATCCACTCTAGCATTGCAATTTCCCTAAGCCTTAAAATCCCTTCATCAACACTAAGCCAAGGGATATCAGGCATCTCCAACTCCTTTTCAGTAGGCCATCTTTTAATAAATACCTCAGCCAACCAATCAAACAAACTTTTGACATCTTTTTTAACTGTGCGAGCTTCTATATTAAACCTAGAATCTCCACTCAGAGGGCCCATGCCGATAAACTCAGCCTGCTCTAGTTCTATGTTCCTTCCACCATTATCCCACACCCTTAAAATCCATTCCCACGCATATTCCCCAGACTTCTGCTTGAATGAATTAGCAAACTCATTAAGCTCCTTAGGAGTATAGTGTATTTCCTCATGGACTACACTTTCTACCTCCCCTCTAGGGGCCTGTTTTGCCTTGAGTCTTGTTATAGGTCTAGAAGAAACTATTGGTGGGCCCAAAACATCAGAATTGTCAGAAAAAGTCACTGCTGGTTTATCAGGCTCTAAGGGAGTAATTTCCTCAAGAGGAGATGACATTATTTCAAGGGGTGGGGCTGAGGGTACTACTTCTTCAGATGGAGCAAATCCTTGAAAATCTGAAGATTCAAAGTTCTCAATTTCAACAGGGTCTTCCCACACATTCCCATCCCAAGTTATAGGATCCCATTCTTTGCCAATTAATGCCCTTACTTTAACTGCTGACACCCTCTGAGGTTGGGACTTGAATTTTCGCTGTATTTCAGCCAACCTTAAAATGAGTGCTTCAGTTTGATTTTCTGCTACTTGAGCTCTATGGCTGCTGGAAAGAAGATTCTCTTCAAGGGCACACTTGGAAACTTTTAGATTGTTTACTTGAGTCTGGAGCTGTTCGATTTTATCACACAACTCCTTCATTGCTTTTTCCCGAGATGCTAAGAGTAACCAGCCAGCAAAATATTTTCCGATTTTTTCCCCAACTTGTAGAAGATATTGTATACCACCGAATCACCTAATTCATCAAGATAATCAAAGGCCTTAGCTTCTTTAAGCTTGAAATATAGTTTCATCCATGGGTTTTCAATATCCTCCGAGCTCCCAGGAGGGAGAGAATCTGGAGATGTTTCAGTAATTGAAAGTGCTGGTGGGTCAACCAACCAACTCCAAAATTTTGAAACATTCATCCTTATACTTCTGCTCCTCTAGAACCACTCCTGGTACCAACTTCTGTATTAGTCTAGGTTCTCTAGAGTCACAGAACGTATGGGCAGTCTCTATGTAGTTAGGGAATTTGTCGATGACTTACAGTCTGTAGTCCAACTCCCCAACAGTAGTCAGCAGCAGCTGTGGATGGAAGTCCAAGGATCTTGCAGTTGCTCAGTCCCACAAGGCAAGCCGGCAAGGAAGAATGAGTCTTCCTTCTTTCAATGTCCTTATATATGTCTCCAGTAGAAGGTGTAGCCCAGATTAAAGGTGTGTGTATCCATGCCTTTAATCCCAGATGATCTTGAACTAGAATCCATAGCCATAATCTGGGATTAAAGGTGTATGTCTCCATGCCTTTAATCCCAGATGATCTTGAACTGGAATCCATAGCCACTATGCTTCAAGATCTCCATGCTAAGTCCAGGTCAAAAACTTATATCTCTGAGCCTCCAGATTAGGATCATAGGTGAGCCTTCCAATTCTAGATTGTAGTTTATTCCAGATATAGTCAAGTTGACAACCAGGAATAGCCACTACAGACTTTTTTACTTTAAATTTGTTTTTAGTTGCTTACCTCAGGCTTAACATTAACAACATACACAAAAGACTATATATAATGGAAGATATAATTTGGCCTTTCTCTCCAAGTTTGTTTCCATAAATAAATTACATAAATACTTAGCATGACTACAAACATGGTACTGAGCACATTAAATCTGATAATTTATAAGGTGACAGACCATTAACTTTTATGTTTTAATTATCTTTCGCAGTTTATATGGAGTCCTAAATTTATCTCTGTTATATTTGTGCCTTAAAATTGATGTTTTGAATAAAAGATGCTTTAATATCAAAATAAACTTTAAACAATAAATATATTCCATAGAGATACTAGGAACCTCTTTTCATGACCCCTTTATAATATACATTTTATAAAATATCATCTTTATATAACTCAGTTCTCCAAACAGCTTAAGCTTAACCATATTAGCAAAGACAAAAATGGTCGGGCATGTATCTTTAAGTCAGTTTCTGTTAGCCTGAATAGACCATTATAACCTTAGGAAATTATAAACTTTATCCAAAATATCTTAGAGGTATGGTGTTGCCTAATTAGTCTAGTGAAAATAAAATAAGATAAACCATTGTAGAGGTCTGGCACTGTCTCCTTAGTCAAATAAAAAAAACCTATATTTTTTTCCTAAACAAAAGTTATATCCAAATTACATATATAGTATGCTATAGCAAATAGAAATTGCCTATATATAGATTTTTAACTATCAACCTCTTTTGCTTCAATTTTTTTTTTTTTTTTTTGGTTTTTTTTTGAGACAGGGTTTCTCTGTAGTTCCGGCTGTCCTGGAACTCACTCTGTAGACCAGGCTGGCCTCGAACTCAGAAATCCGCCTGCCTCTGCCTCCCAAGTGCTGGGATTACAGGCGTGCGCCACCACTGCCCGGCTTTTGCTTCAATTTTTAAGGTAACTTTTCTGTTTGGGATTTTACATGTTACAGACTTTTTGTTTAAATGATATCTCCAGTGGTCTTCAAGTCCTGCAATAAAGAAAGCTTCATTTCAGCAAAAGCTTTAAAGACATCAGTGACTTTAAGTAGGGGAACAATTTAATAAACAAAACCAAGAAATTGGGTAAGATTGCTCAGAGCTAAACGTGTGATTATATGCAGCCATCAGAAACTTCTATGGGAACTTGTTTACCTCCTTGTTGTTCTCAAAATATAATGTCTTTTTCCTGGGCTTTTCTGTTTGTTTGTTTGTTTGTTTGTTTGTTTGTTTTCTTTCTCCCTGTCAAAGTCAGATGACTAAGCTGGTTCAGGACAAAGGCTTTAGAGACAACATACTTGAGTCTAATGTGGGCAAACCAAATGTCATCTTAAGAGCCAGCTTTTTAGTAGACTGAAACAGCGTGTGATAATTCTTTCAATATTATCCATGCCCAAAAGACATTTGAATCTCTGTAGGACTGAACCCAGGGATCAGAGAGGGGGAGGAGCAGGGAGCTGAGATTGGGTAAGAGCTAAGAACAAAGAGGGCTTGCACATAAGAGCTTTGGGCATCATTTGCTTATGTAGCAGCCGAAGTTGCCGCAACCTTTAAGAATTTGGAAATCGGATGTGCAGTTTCCTGGCCACTGACACCGACTGAATATGAAGCTTACATGGAGGCCAAGCCATATCTGCAGTAAAAAGAAGGCGACGGCATTTAAGGGTGTCTGAGTCTGGGCGGGGGGAGAGATTAGAGAAAGCAGGAGAGAGGAGTCAACAGTCTAATCTGAAATGAGAAGAGCCCATGGTTAGCTAGAGGAAGGGAAAGATCCTGGAAGAACGGGTGGCAGTCCAGAGTTCCCAGGAGCATAGCGATGAGGAGGTGGAAAAGACTCGGGAAAGGGGCCATAGATAGGAGTTCCAGCAGAAGTCAGATTCCAATAGAAAAGCACCAAAGGCACAGGGAGGGTGACACAGTAAGATGTAAGTGCCATTGAACAGTGTCTCGGTCCCCAAGGGATTTGTCAGTGAGGCACCAGTCACGGTGGATAGCATCCCTTTCCATGTGATGAGGTTCCCAGGAGTGTATAACGAGCTTCAGTGAGCAAGAGACGAAGCAGGCAGCTCACAGGGGACACTCCTGGCTTTCCAAACTTGCATTCCCCTGCACTGGGGCATTGAGCCTTCACAGGACCAGGGGCCTCTCCTCCCACTGATGCCCAATAAGGCCATTCCCTGCAACATATGCAGCTGGAGCCATGGGTTCCCCCCACGTGTACTCTTTGTTTGATGGTTTAGTCCCTGGGAGCTCTGGGGGGGTCTGGTTGGTTGATGTTGTTCTTCCTATGGGGTTGCAAACCCCTTCAGCTCCTTCAGTCCTTTCCCTAACTCCTCCACTGGGGACCCCGTGCTCAGTCTGGTGGTTGGCTGTGAGCAACTGCCTCTGTATTTTTCAGGTACTGGCAGAGCCTCTCAGGAGACAGCTCTATATCAGGCTCCTGTCAGCAAGCACTTCTTGGCATCCACAGTGGTGTCTGGGATTGGTGATTAAATATGGGATGGATCCCCAGGTGGGGCAGTCTCTGGGTGGCCTTTCCTTCAATCTCTGTTCCACACTTTGTCTCCATATTTCCTCCCGTGAGTATTTTATTCCCCCTTCTAAGAAGGACCGAAGCATCCACACTTCCATCTTCCTTCTTCTTGACCTTCATGTGGTCTGTGAATTGTACCTTGGGCATTATTTGAAGCATAGATGTTCAGAATTGAGAGTTCATCTTGGTAAATTTTCCTTTGGATGAGTATAAGGAAGTGTCCTTCCTTATTTTTTTATAATTTTGGATTGAAAGTCAATTTTATTTGATATTAGAATGGCTACTCCAACTTGTTTCTTGGGACCATTTGCTTAGAAATTGTTTTTCCAGCCTTTTACTCTGAGGTAGTGTCTGTCTTTGTCACTGAGGTATGTTTCCTGTATCCAGCAAAATACTGGGTCCTGTTTATGTATCCAGTCTGTTAGTCTCTGTCTTTTTATTGGGGGAATTAAGTCCATTGATGTTAAGAGATGTTAAGGAAAAGTGATTGTTGCTTCCTGTTATTTTTATTGTTAGAAGTGGAATTATGTTTGTGTGGCTATCTTCTTTTGAGTTTGTTGAAAGAAGATTACTTTCTTGCTTTTTCTAGGGTGCAGTTTCCCTCCTTGTGTTGGTGTTTTACATCTATTATGGTTTTATCATGGAATATCTTGGTTTCTCCATCTATGGTAATTGAGAGTTTTGCTGGGTATAGTAGCCTGAGCTGGTATTTGTGTTCTCTTAGGGTCTGTATGACATTTGCCCAGGATCATCTGGCTTTTATAGTCTCTGGTGAGAAGTCTGGTGCAATTCTGATAGGTCTGCCTTTATGTGTTACTTGACCTTTTCCCCTTACTGCTTTTAATATTTTTTTCTTTGTTTTGTGCATTTGGTGTTTTCATTATTGTGTGACAGGAGGAATTTCTTTTCTGGTCCAGTCTATTTGGAGTTCTGTAGGCTTCATGTATGTTCATGGGCATCTCTTTCTTTAAGTTAGGGAAGTTTTCTTCTATAATTTTGTTGAAGATATTTCCTGGCCCTTTAAGATGGGAATCTTTGCTCTCTTCTATATCTATAATCCTTAAGCCTGGTCTTCTCATTGTGTCCTGGATTTTCTAGGTGTTTCTGGAATAGGAGGTTTTTACATTTTGCATTTTCTTTGACTGTTGTGTCTATGTTTTCTATGGTATCTTCTGCACCTGAGATTCTCTCTTCTATCTCTTGTATTCTGTTGTTGATGCTTGCATCTATGATTCCTGATCTTCTTCCTAGGTTTTCTATCTCCAGGGTTGTCTCCCTTTGTGATTTCTTTATTTTTTTTTCTTTTTCCATTTGTAGATCCTGGATGGTTTTGTTCAATTCCTTCACCTGTTTGGTTGTTTTCCTGTAATTCTTTAGAGGATTTTTGTGTTTCCTCTTTAAGGGCTTCAACCTGTTTACCTGTGTTCTCCTGCTTTTCTTTAAAGGAGTTATTTATGTCCTTCTTAAAGTCCTCTATCATCATTATGAGATGTGATTTTAAATTCAAATCTTGCTTTGCCAGTGTGATGGGGTATCCAGGACTTGCTGTAGTGGGGAGAACTGGGTTCTGGTGATGCCAGGTAGCCTTGGTTTCTGTTGCTTATGTTCTTGAGCTTGTCTCTTGCCATCTGGTTATCTCTAGTGCTACCTACCCTTGGTGTCTCTGACTGGAGCCTGCCCCTCCTGTGACTCTAGTTGTGTCAGAACTCCTTAGGATCCAGCTGTCTTTATGATTCTGAGATTCTGTGCTACTGGGTGTGTCAGAGCTCCTGGGAGTCAAGCTGCCTCTGAGGTTCTGAAATCCTGGTGTGGCCAAGCTCCTAGGATCCTGATGCGTCAGAGCTCCTGGGAGTCAAGCGTTCTCTGGGTGTTGCAGGGGTGGGTGGGGAGCCCAAGCCCTGGGTTTGTTCCAGGCACAGGTGCAAGCTGGAAGAAACCCTTGCCTCTGGCTGTGAGGGGGACAGGGGTGAGGAATTCCTGGTTCCTGTAGGGGGGTCCCAGTTATGCTGGGTGTTGGGAAAGATGTTGTGGCCTCAGATGTGATCTTGAGTGTGTCAGAGCTCCAGTGTTCCTGGTGTGTCCTTCTGGGCTGTGTCTTAGGGGCAGATAGAACAGCAAACTGTGGGGGAAGCTGTCATGTTTTTAAGGACAAATGTTGCGGTGGGAGAAGGTATATAAGTCAGAATGTCCTGAGCCGCAGAACAGGGAACTAGATGTCCCAGTGACAGAACTAGTTGGCTGGGAGGTGGGAAGGGCTGGGAATAAAGGAAGTAACTTTTCCTGACAAACAGAAACCCACTTCACAGGGTTTCTGAGGAATGCTGAGTTCAGGTGGTAATCCTTCTGTTTACCAATCAGAGTGCAGCCTGAGCTGAGCCTAGACTGTCATTTAAGACAGTGTCAGCAGCCCTGCTATTAGGAAGCCACTTTGGATCTTATGCTATATACATTTACAACATTGTTGGAAACAGCTGGGCCCCTCAATGCTCTGAGCCTGGGAGAGGCTGGGCAGGCTCTCTATGGTCTGGATTCCAACAAGCAGCCAATCCTTCATTAGAGTCATGTACAGGGAACGTACTTCATAGTCCCATTCGTGCCCTTGGTTCTGCCATTGGCCTCCCTCCAGGGAGAGAGTAGCACTTTCTAGAAAACAGTTCCAATAACTGATTGTACCCTATAGATGCAGAGCCTGTGTGTCCAACCCTGAGGAACTGGGACAGCTAAAACAGAGAAGTGTCGGTTCTTCAGAGATGAGTGCGACTACGGTTGAAACATTTTCTATTCACGATCACAAATGTCCCTCAACCACTGGAACAGTGAGACATGTCCCGTGAGAAATGAACTGTTGCAAAGGGATGAGAATGGGTGGTATTTTAAAAGGAGACTTTTTGGCTTTCCGTGTTGAATGAAAAACAAGAAACAAAAAACAAAAAAAAAAAAACAAAAACAAAACAAAAAAAAAACAAAAAGAGGACATGACTGTTAATAAGTATAGTTGAAGAGACGATTTATTGTAGATATGGGAGGCCTCTGGAAGGATCCAAAATGAACCCAGCCATGACAGGAAAGGGAAAGGAGGGTCAGAGAGGAAGATGAGAGGGAGGGGGGAGGAATAGGGCTAAGACAGGAGCCAAGAGGCCAGGAGCAAGCCAGGAGACCAAGAGACCAGTGTAGCCAAAATGGCAGGGTTATATAGGAACCAGAGAAGCTGGGGTGTAGGCTAAAGAGTTCAAGGTAGGGGGTGGGGTTCACCAGCCAGGATGACTCTGTAGCAGGTAGGTAGGCACCGAGGCAGGCAAGTGGCCAGCGCCCGCTTTGATTTGTTAAACGGGCACCTCAGTTAGCCATTTGTCCTGCGTTTGAGACTTAACACATGTTAAATCTGATCTTTCTCTTACCAAAAAGATCAAAATGGCAATTGGCATGATGGCAGGGAGCTTGCCCTGCCCCTCACCGAGGCAGTGCCAAGAGCTGGCCTCCATGATGTGAGGGTTAGAGAGCTGGTCCTGCACCTTCTTGCTGCCTCAGTCAGGAGAGTGGGCTGACCAACTCAGAGCCCAGGATCTGACCAAGCCCAGATTCAAACAAAGCTTTGAGTTGGCCCAACCCAGCCCTACCCCATCTATGGACTGCTGGGACCAGTCCTGCAGAGCCAAAGATGCAGGTAGGATCACATCTCACAGGGTAGGTAACAACAGGATAACCAACCAAGAGGAGTCCCAGTAAGGATCCAGTAGTGATGATGTAACAGAACCCAGAGGCCTCCAACCAGACCAGTGACTCAAAGCAATGAACATTTTCAAGTAAAGATACTTAGACTATGCAGCTTCCGCCATGAGATAGTGTGGTGATCATAAAAAGAGAAAGCGGTGTAAGTATTTGTTCTGAGGCAGTGTGGGGGAAGGGGGTCCCTCGGCGGGCCCATGCCGAGGCATTCCTTCCCCCCCACCCCACCCCGAGGGACCAGACACACACAGGCATAGTATAGAATAGGGTTTATTCAGAGCATGGGGAGGGGAATTAAGAGGGTAGCAGAGGCAGAGAAAGGCAGAGAGAGGGAGAGAGAAGCAGAGGCCAGCCATGAGCACGTGGTGAGGGGGGAGGGGAGGAGAGCACAAGAAAGGGCAAGAGAGAGGGTAGGAGAGAATAAGAGATGTAGCAAGAGAGTGAGGAGGGGCAAGCAGCCCTCTTTATAGTAGGCCAGTCCTACCTGGCTATTGCCAGGAAACTATAGGAAGGAGCTTAGACAGAATCCTAACAGTTTTTCTTATTTTTATATTTTTATTATTTTTGGTTTTTGTTTTGTTTTGTTTTGGTGGAAGGTTGCAAGAGCCAAGGGTGGATATGGAGGAACAGAGAGATGAGTGGGATTGGGGTGCATGATGTGAAATTCACACACACACACACACACACACACACACACACACACACATACACACACACAAATAAACCACCACTAGCCAGCAGTGATCCCAGGAGGAAGAAGAGGAGCTTATGCTCTCTCGTTCACACAAACATTGTGGTCAGGATGCTTCCGGGCATGGAGCTGTTAGACGCTCTCCTGTGCTCTTGATGAGACAGGGTGAGACAGGCTGAGTGCCGTGGCCTGAGAAAGGAGCAAACATTGCCTAGTGGGGAACTTACAGAGAGCTCTTCTGCCCCGGCCACTTCCAAGCCTTTGCTTGCTGGGGTCTCTAACTCACTGTGGACCTGTGGCCACCTCACTGTGGCTCAGCCAGCCCTTCCTGAGCCTCTGCTCTGCACCGGATCCCAGGCCCACCCATGGAGATGCAATGGTAGGCCATTCCCTATGCCTTCAGGGCCTCCTGACCAGCAAGAGCCCCAAGAGCAGAATAAAGGATAAATGTTACCGTGCAAACCCCTGTCTTGGGGAGTTCTGGATAAAGTGCCGGTGGAAGATGATACATTTGGGCAGAATCCTTGGCAGAGGGCATCCACTCACATGACCCCATTTGACCCCCAAGGCCATCTGTCCCAGGTTCCTATATGCAGGAGTTGAGGCTCACGTTGGTTTCTAGCCTGTCTGCAGCGTTCCTTGGGGTCCCATGTCCCCCCACTACTAAGGATGGAGAGGACAGTGATAATGGGAATCCTCTGCCCTCGGAGGAGGGACTTAGAGCCACCAACCTCAGAGGACTTCCGCCCCTGCAGATCAGCAGGTGCTAAGCTTTGAGGCTTCCTGACTGGAAAGACCCACCCTGAATCCGGGGTGTCAGATTACACATTCAGAGTTAGGGGAGTCTCTGGAAGCCAAGCTGAGGGGAGAGGGTGTGCCTGGGTCTAAGTTTTCCTTCCAAGTCAGTTAGCACGAACATCCTGAAGAGTCTCATTACTGTCCAGACCGGCTCTTTCAGGTTTCAAAGGCTGCCCCAGTTTGTTCTGTTCCTGCCAAGTCTGGAGGGAAACCTGTCAGAAGAGCCTTTGAGGGACTTCTGACATTTCACCAGCCGGGCACCTTTTAGACACACAGAAAGTGGAGCTACTGTCAGGGATCCTGCTCCACCTTTACCATCCAGAACCTACTTCCTGATGCCCTGGGAGCTCCTTCCTGCCTCAGTCTACCCAGAAGCAGTACAGGCAGGGCAGCCTGGACTCCTCTACCCCAAATAAGTTCCCACACGATACCATTTCTCTCATAAGATTTTTAACAATACTAAGTCCTGAGAGCATCCCATCAGAATGTCGTGTTGGTTACAGCTGAGAATAGAAGAGTTCTTTCCTGCCAGGAGGTGTCCCAGGGCAGAGCCTCTGAGCAGCAATGGGCTGACTCCTCCCTGCTGGAGGTGGTCATAATTCTCAGGACTTACACCCTGCCTCTGAAAGATGGTATCTGGTCTCCTACAGATGCATTAATTGAGTACCTACTGTGCGCCAAGCACGTTAGGCTACTGTTTATTAGCTATTAGTGTGAGAACTAACTAGAACATCCCTAAGCCCAGTACACGGTACCCAGTAGGCAGCTCCTACTGCAATGGCTATTACAATTACTGTTGTTTTTGAAAGATGCCAAGCAGTACTGTTGCTGTCCAGTGTCACAAGGGTCTGGTAACCTGTTTCCTCCGGTTTGCCTAAAACTCTCTACCCAGAGAGAAATCCCTTCTTCCTAGTCCCTTTGTAATTTCCTTTAAAAGCCGATGAGAAAAATCCACGTTTCGCCTCCCTTTTTGCCTTGTGGGTCTGCATCCTGACTTCCGTGGTTGTGGTGGGGTGTTTTTGGTTTCTTGTTTTGTTTTTTTGATTATGCTGCGGGTGAGGATGGAAGAAGCCAGGTTGTCCTCCTGCATGCTAAACAAACGCTCTATCGCTGAACTGCAGCTTCAGCTCATAAAATCTTTATTTTGCTCTTGTGCCCCCACCATGGCACTTCTGATCCTGGCCCTTCCTGCCCGGACTGACAGAGTGTTCACCAGGCAGCATACAATGTGTTTTATAGCTGCTTGTTCCAGAAGGAACAGGAAGAGAACTGTCCTTCCCGGGGCAGTCCTGGGGATGAGCTTCCCTTCAGGGATTTATGGCTGTTCTACTTCTGTCTGGGTTTAGGGGAGCCACATTAAATGCTGATGAAATGAGCCACTTTAAAAGGAGGGTGGGAGGGGGGCAGCCTGGAGAGAGCTTCAAACAAGACCAGATCTGTTTTTATAGATGTGTTTGCTTAGATTGTAAAAGCCTGAAAAAAAAAATGGCTTTCAGAGCAAGGCTCGAGGCAGAACCGATGCTATCAGGAGTGCCTGTCATCTCTTCCGTGTTTAATTAAGTCTCGGGCCTCAGGGGAGGTCACAAGAATGGAATTCACTGCAAGTCTCTGTTCTGTAACTTGAGCCTGGGGTCCCAGAGAGATGCCATGCAGAAACAGCTCCTCCTCTGCCAGAGTGGCCCCTAATTGTGCTCCTGGATGTCTGGCTGAGGGACCAGCCAGGGGCCAGATCCTACTGACAGCGCAGCTCAGGGGACTTAAGGAAGATGGCCACCTCCGGGTGTGCCCACTGCAGCTTCCCAGCCAGCAGCTTTACCCTTGGTCCTGCCTTTGCAGCTAAAAAATAATAGCAGTGCTAATGTTTGTTGAGACCTCTAATATCCCAGACCCCCGCAGGGTCCCAGCAGGCCTGTTTCCCACCAGCCACTCCCTGATATGACAAACATCTGCCCCACGGACTCCCTGCAGAGAGATAAGCTGTGTGGATCTTTAGGGGACAGGCTCAAATCAAACTACAGTCAGTGCAGAAGGTCATCAGTGGGAATTCTCCATTCTTATTTATTTCCTGAGAAGTCTTTAGTACAGAATACCAGAAAAAAAAAAAAAAAAGGCTAACCCCAGAAACAGTATAGAACTTCCACAGTAAAATTCTCAATGCTCTGTCTTCCAAACCTGCATTATCAGAACACACTCCTGTGGACAAAAGTGATATGATTGTATCCTACTCCTCCTCTGGAACACAGGACGGCATCACCTGAGAGGCAGACTCCCGGTGAACCTTCTAGATGGATAAACAAATGTCTCAATGGTCACAAAAGTTTTTGCCGGTGATCTGAGGCAGGTGAAGGCCCTCCATCACCATTGGCTGTGGGAACAGTGCCCTCTAGGACCCCAGGTAAAACTAACAAAACTCAAGTAAAAGTCCTTCCCTAGGGCAGGGTTTGTAGGACCTACCTCCACCGCAAGGGAGCCCAGCTCAGGTCTGCCTCTTAGGAGCAGATGTCCCTGTCCGAGAACTTCAGAGACATCATTCACCGCAGGCTTCCCGGAGCGCTTGCGTCTTTTTCTAGACTGGGAAACTGAAAGCCATCAAATGTGCTAAGAAAGATGCTGAGTGTTAGAATTGGGCGATCCCTGACCACCCATCAGATCTCCGTCCGGTACGGCCTCTGATTCATAGGGAGGGATGGCCTGGGGAACGAGGCAGCTGACCTGAGAAAGACCCTTTCCACTGTCAAGCGCAGGGTCTGCATCAGCCTCAGAATGCCCTTGTCAAATGTACCCGCACACTGGCAGTGGCATAGGTGCCATCCCTCCCTGGACTGTGCTTAATGAAACCTAAACCTTCAGAGGGAATGCTTCAGGGTGCCTGTGGGTGTGTGTGAGTGGCCCAAGCCTTGTTCTGAGGAGAAAGGTGTCTCACGCTGCTGCAGTTAGTACAGGTACCCCCTCCTTCTCTTCCCAAAGCAGGCCCATCCATGTGAACTCAACACAAACCTAAGACTAGCTGTACAACAACCACAGTTCTGCTTGGCCCAGGAGCAGAGCGGTTTCACAATTGTGTGACCAGTTTGACCTGAATATCCATTATAGCAATAATGTCCTATGAACAAGTCACATGACTGTGTGTGTGCACACATACATGCGTTCCTGTGGGTGCTCTCTCAGGCACACATACCATAGCATGCACGTGGAGGTCAGAGGAAACTCGGGGAGATGAGTTGTCTCCTTCTAGATGTGGGTCCTCGGGACCAAATTGGGTCCTTGGCAACCAGCATCTTTACCTTCCGAGCCGTCTCACTGGACCTAACTTAATTATTTGAACTTGGGTATTAGGCATCTGGGCTTAGCTATTTGCTTTCTGTAGAATTTTTAAACTGGGCCTTATGAGCTCAACACTGGAATGGAGAGCAATCCTGTGCACTGCAGTGGGATATTTGCACTGACTGCGCCACCATCTCCCCTGAGACAACTGTGCCGTTTGTCAGGGCGCACATAGTCACTGCCGGCTAGGACGCTCCCTCGGGACATTCCGGCACTACCTTCATGGATATTCACCGGCCCGGCTTTGCTCTCTGATGGACTGACTCGTCACCTGATGGGATGTCTTCAAATTAGTCTGACTAAACATGGCGTCGTACCAGACGGTATGGCTTTGCTCTGCCGGGAGCTGACCGCTCCGACAGTGCCACTGACCAGCCGCTGACCTTATTCAAATGGACTCTGCGGGGATGATTAGTTTTTGAAGTGATCTTTATACATTGTTAGGCCATCCTTCTTCTTTGCATTTATGAGATCCTGTCTCTGGGAGTAGAAAGCTAAATGCTTTGCCTCTTTCGTTTTTAAACGCTGTGCCTGTCTTCATAAGACCCATAATGAACCTTGGTGGCTTTTTCCCAAATAGCACTTTGGCTACAAAATATGGGAAGGCGTTGCCTCCTTGCTGCCCCTGAACTCGGAGAGGTTTTGATCTTACGAAAACATTAAGCATGATTTTGACGGGAGGCTGTCATGGCCCCATCTGAACACACTTGTCAGCTATCCATAAATCCGGCAGTGCAAGCTGCAGCTGGCTGTCGTTCTAGCTTAATAATGTTAGCTGGGTATAAATCCGTGATGCCTTCATAGGAAGAGGCCTTTGCCTTTTCTTCATGGCATAGAAACTCCAATTTTGTTGTGGCCTCACAATTCAGATATCCACTGCGTCCACCTGAAGAACTTGAAAATAAAAAAGATGATGTCCATGGTCTCCCCTGATATATTTTTGCAGAGGTCAGGACATCAGGATTTTTTTTTTTTTCAAAGCTTACCAGGTTAGCCCTGCAGCCAATCCTAGCTTCTTACAAGATAACCCTAAAAATTACATTGCTCTAGCCCATGTTCAAGGGCTCCCTGTTAGTGGGAATCTCCTTATAGCACCCCTCAGACATCCATGTACCCCGGTACTCCTGAGGTTAAGGCTGGCACCTAGAAATCTGCATTGGGGCTGTGGGATGAATTCTCCAGGCCACAAGAAACCTCTGGTGGGTGTGTCTGGGATACAGAACTGGGCATGAAGCCAGGAGCAGGGCTAGCCTTGCATGCCAGGGAGGGAGTCTGAGCTGGTTTGAACACGCTGTGGCGGCCCAGTGGGGAGCTGCCTGTACTTTAACCACATGTTCTGTGATTTGAAGATTGGTGATCTCTCCAAGCAGCGTTCCCTTGAATGTTTACACTTGAAAGTGCAAACGCCAGCATGACCCTGCTTGTTAGACAGGAATGCAAAGCACACACACCCCACCCCCACCCCCGCTCCCAGAAGTCCCTCTGAACAGGAGCTGCAAGTGCCCACCTGGGCAAAATGGTCCCACCAATGCCTCTATGAGCCTGCAACTCCCACAACCTCCCAGGAAGGCCCTCCTCCTACTCCAGGGGGACTCCGGGGGAACCCTGATCAGGACAGCACCTGGCTGTCTCTGCACACGCAGCAGTCTGAGAGAGTTCCTTTTTCCCCTTACCCTGGGCACCGTTATTAACTCCAGCTGGGCGGCTATGCAGCCGGGCCATATTAAAGTTTTGCAGAGTGTTCTCAGTACCCCATAAATCAGAGAAGTGGGGGGCTCTGGGGACGCCAGATGAACAAGGTATGCACGTGGCTGTGGGTCTCTACTTGGGAGGAAACCAACTTAGTGGAGAAATGGTTCCAAGGGTCCTGGAGAGAGTAAGAACCAAGGGGCTGGGGTTGAGGAGAGGACCAAACGACCTTGGGAAACAGAGTCGTGTGCCACTAAACATGGAGGACTCAGAAAAGCACCTTTAGGAGAACGGGTCCTTGTGTAGCATGGAGGGCGGGCTCATAAACCACGCAGAGCCAAGGGTACCCTGTAACATGGACTCCCCTTGCAGCCACAGGTGCTGCAAACACAAGGGATTGACAACTCACTCTTTTCTAGGTAGGACTGCACTCCAAATGCCGTGTGTGGTAGATACAGCCAGAGACACTGTTTATCATTATCAAATATCTCCCCTTGCTCATAGTTCTGTGCTGTGCCTTTAAAGACTGGTAGAGCAGTTGTGTTTACAAAAGTGTCACCAAAACACGGGGCTGATATCCCCTGGTTTGCAGAGAGCAATCCTTGGTTGGCATCCTCACTTAGATGGCCTTTGTGTTCTTATAAAGACACTAATCTCATCCCAGAGTGGCCTGTCCTCAGTACCTTACCTAATCACTTCTGTGTCAGTGACATCATTGGGACAAAAAGACCTGACCAAAGCAATGTCACATCTCAGGTTTCAGGTGGGAAAGTCAATGACAGGAGTTAAAGGTAGCTTGGTCACGTGGTGCCCACAGTCAGGAAACAGGAAGCAATGAACGCCGGCGCTCAGCACGCTCAAGTCCAGGACCTCAGCCCAACCTAGACGTTATTGCCTCCCCGAGATGCCCAAAGATGTGTTTCCATGGTGATTCTAAATCCCATCAAGTTGGCAATCCAGATTAACTAGATTATCAGGCACCAAGGGGTTAGGGATTCAGTATGTGCTTCGGCGAGGCACAAGCAGGTCACCCTGAAGCATTCCCCCAGCAGGTACTAAGCACCCTTGACAGGCA
This sequence comes from Apodemus agrarius, assembly GCA_964023405.1. Taxonomy (NCBI): domain Eukaryota; kingdom Metazoa; phylum Chordata; class Mammalia; order Rodentia; family Muridae; genus Apodemus; species Apodemus agrarius. Next base: position 56,659,514 of record OZ030005.1, read on the forward strand.
GATCTCGCAGGCCTGTGGGAAAGACATGCCCAGGAGCAGCTGTATAGGAGGACCATGTCACAGACCCTCTTAGACCATGCCTCCCCTGTCTCCGGCAGTGCTCGTCCACCTGCGGGAAGGGGCTCCAGTCGAGAGTGGTCCAGTGCATGCACAAGGTCACTGGACGCCATGGCAGTGAGTGCCCGAGCCTCTCAAAGCCAGCGGCCTACAGGCAGTGCCACCAGGAGGTCTGCAATGAGAAGATCAATGTGAACACCATCACCTCCCCTCGCCTTGGTAAGTACCTCCCCTGACCCCAGTCTCTAGGTGCAGCTGTTCCCCGGTGGTAAACCAGAAAGCCATCTTCTCTGAGCAAACGAAAGGGGCTGACATTTGCTAGGGCTGAAGAAGGTTCAGAGGTGTTTGACCATCCCCCTCACCCTTCTGCCAACACAGGTAGATATCCTCAGTCCTGCACCAGTGTGGGCGGCGGGTGAAGAGCCGTGCTTCTTTCTAGAAAGATCCTTTAGAGTATCTCCATTGGCTCCTCTGTGCCATGACGGGTCTGCACACAGACAGGGTGGAAAGGTTACTGTTGTGATCGTAGAAAGAGAAAGCAGCGTAAGAATATATGCTCTGTGGGCAGTGCGGGGGAAGGGGGGTGTCTCAGCGGGCCCACGCCGAGGCATCCCTTCCCCCTGAGGGACCAGCCACACAATGATACAGTATAGAACAGAGTTTATGCAGGACATGGGGAGGGGGAGCTAAGAGGGTAGTAGAGGCAGAGAAAGGCAGAGAGAAGGAGAGAGCAGAGAAGTAGAGGCCAGCCATGAGCATGTGGAGAAGAAGGGAAGGGAAGGGGGAAGGGAAGAGCCCAGGAGGGCGAGAGGCAAGAGTAAGAGAGTAAGAGAAGGGGGGGCAACAGCCCCTTTTATAGTGGGCCAGACCTACCTGGCTGTTGCCAGGTAACTGTGGGGTGGAGCTTGGGCAGAATCCTCACAGTTACATTTCTTTGTAAGCGCTTTGACTGTTGGCGCTCAGAAAAGGACGGCTTATGTACCCACAGTCTAGCCAGTGACTGGGATGAACCAAGGAGCATCTAAAGCATTGACGAATACCTGTCCAAAGACACTTAAGGACGGGCTATGCTTTAAGGGTACGCACCATCTCATGGGGAAGTCATGGTGGACTGTCAGTGAGATCAACAGCCGTGCTGTGTCCACAGTCAGGAGGCAGGGAGACGCATGCTGGTTCTTAGCTTGCTTTCTCCTTTTTATTCGTGTCAGGCCCCCCAGGCATGGAATGGTACCCCCCCCCCACGATCAGGATGAGTCTTCCAACCTCAGTCAGCCCGTTCTAGATAATCCCTGATGGATTCGCCGAGAGGCTTGCCTCTTAAGCGAACCAAGCTGCTGTTAGGTTAACAACATTCACCACCGTACTACAGGGAGCTCCGAGCCCACCAGGAAGGGCTTCCCTGAGTGCCTGAGGACTTCGGCTTCCATCTGAGTCTGGGGAGCTGCTGAGCCCAGAGAGGTCACACCCACGTCTGTGGCCATCATAAGTCTGCTTGGTGTCTTTGCAGGGACCTCCTATGTGCAGGGCGTTCTCTCTAAAGGACTAAGACCCTGAAGGAGACGCGAGGCACATGTTTATCCTTCTGCTTGGTGCTTGGGTGGATCCTTTTTCAAATGTCCTCTGTTCCACATCACCATGGTTTTGTAAACGCCCACAGAAGCTGTACCGTCCATCACTGACCAGCCTCTCCAGCCTCAGGAGACAGTCGTCTAGTGTCTCTTACTCTGGAAAGGCAGCAAGAGTCTCAGACCGGGGACTGGGTTGGCTGCAGGGATAGATCCATAGGAGAAAAGTACCATTCATATAGCCCTAGAGTGCCTTATGCAAGGCTAATGGGTCCTTGAAGGTAATGGCTCACTTCTGTGTTTTCAGCCACGACTTTAATGTCTGTGTTCTTCCCACTGTCCCTTTAGCCGCTCTGACCTACAAATGCACACGGGACCAGTGGACGGTGTACTGCCGGGTCATCCGGGAGAAAAACCTCTGCCAGGACATGCGATGGTACCAGCGCTGCTGCCAGACCTGTAGGGACTTCTACGCAAATAAGATGCGCCAGCCGCCCTCGCCACCAAGCTCCTGACGGACAGCGGAGTGCTTGCTCGGTGCTCTGACTCGAGGGCTGAGGCATGGCAGTTAGTGAGTGGAGAGCCCTCACCCTACCCCCCCCCAAAAAGCACACCAGCCTTACAGCCAGGACCCCCCCAACCCCAAAGCACTCCTCTGTCCCCACAATGAGGCCGCCTCAAGAATCCAGTTGCCTAGAGCTAGAGAGCGGATTTGACATTGCCTTAGTCCTTTGAACGTAATATATTGTTAACAGCCACTGGATGGCTTTCTAAGGAAAAACTACACAAGAGTCATAAAATAATTTTAATTTTCAAGCTCCTATGTACCTCAAAGGGGGACACCTCTGGCAGATAAAAATTATACACACACACACACACACACACACACACACACAGAGAGAGAGAGAGAGAGAGAGAGAGAGAGAGAGAGAGAGAGAGAGAGAGAGCATTTAGAGCTTCTGTTCTAGCTTTCTGTTGACATTTGAAGTCCTCAAGCTGGATGTAGCTTTGTGGAAATGAGATACCACATTAGAAAAGGCTCTGTCCTGAAAGTCAGCAGAGCTCTGATCAACCAGCCTCTGCTAATGGCTTCTCTGGAAGAGGGATGAGCCGCCTTCCTACAAACAGGAATCAAGATTTGGTCTCTGCCCATCTCAAAACTCCCTAGAAACTGCCTTAGAGATCTTGCCCCGCTGAGAGCTTAAATCCAAACAGAACAACAAGAAACTCCCGTGCCGCCCAGCTCCGCACACCACCTGTGTGGGAGAACGTTCCCAAAGAGCTGGGTTTGGGAAGGTATCTGCCTTTCAGAGCTCAGTTGTGTATCCCGCAGGGAAACGGGAGACTCTCTTCAAGGTGCTATGAAATGGGACGTGCATGCCTGGTCCATGGGGTTGCTTCCTGACGTAAAGGTGTCCTCAGCTTTCTCGGGGGTGTGACGGCTCCCAGTCCGCCTCCAGGCACATCCACCCTGGCCTGCACTCCATAAGACGCTGTACCTTGTGTACTTGTTACAACTTGACAAAGGAGTTTGTCATTGACACTGGCCTTTCCTCTGAGGTTTGGGTGACATATGGGACATCTGAGGACACACGTCAGTCCTGTGTTCTGCAGCCTAAGGCTTGACTCCAGTATCCAGACACAAGGAAGATGTGCCAGGATTTGTGGAGGGACATCGCGTGGCTGAAATGGCTGTGCATCCGTCAAGCCTTCATTGCTCATCGCTGTCGTCGCTGACCCATCTGGGCGTGGCATGGAAAGATGGAGAAGGTCCTCCCTTCCATCCCCATGCCATCGCCCTCCTCACAGAACTCTCCCATCTCCAGAAGGCCAGAGGAGTGCCAGACTGGACTCTCCCAGAGCAGACCAGCGGGTAGACGCGCAGCTACCTGGGAGGCTGGCTTTGCTCCACCTCTCGGAGGGTTTTCATGGGTGCTTACGAACTACCTTGAGAGGCCCATCTTGTCCCGGTGTCAGACGAAAGCTCTCACTTGGGCCAGTTTCCTGGGGATCATCTCCAAGCGCTTCTTGATGTATTACTGGTGCTGTTTCGACTTTTGTTTTGGGGTTTGTCCTGTTTTGGTTTTTACTAGCCCATCACAGAGATGTGGTCGGGGTGGCAGGGATTTTCCTTGGTTCCACTTGAACTGAGAAAGGAATGCTGAGAAGATTCCTTAGGTGCTCTGAGAGTGTCAGGGTGAAGTAACCCGCTGGTCGTCACCCCAGTGCCGCTGTGCTTAACACTGTCCCGCCCCCAGCTCAGGCCTGGGCACCAGCACACTCCCCAGGCTGTTTCAAAAACCCACAAATTCCAGGGAGCTTCGGAGGCGGAGGGGAAGGTGCTGTCCATGTTCCCTCCGCCCAACAGCTTCTGCTAGTTTGGAGCCAGAGATCAAAGAGAGCGCCAGCATAGCCAGCTCAGGAGGACACACAATTTTCCTTGTGGATCTGCAGAGGCTCACCTAGGCAGAGAAGGTCCCCATAGGTGTGCACTGTCCCTGTTGCCTCCGATGCCCTGCCCCCCAGCCATTTGTCACCTGAAGGAGCCTCAGGCCATAAACGTTAAGCCCCTCACGCATGCGCTTTCTGAGCAGGTGCTGGCGTTGTCACTTTGAACTCCACCACGATTTCATCCCGCCATCAAAGCTCTGGGGTCACAAAGGTGATGTCCCTGGGTTAAACCCACACTTGTCCCTCAAGTACTGTACCCACACATGTGTCCCTAGCGTCTCTCAGTCTTATGGTGCTATTCACACTGGTGCAAGACAAACCACTCGCCGTTGTCTGTGGCTTGATCGATCAGAACACAGAAAAGGAGCCGTGGTAGCGACCTCAGATCCCCTGCTTTTTCGCCCGTTTTAAGAGTCAAATGTATATAGTTCCCACTAGTTAACTGACACTCAGTACTGTATCTGTGGGTTCTGTTTTGTGTTGTCTTACGTTGGGGTGCTGGTTATGAAAGAACACAGAATAGACAACAAACGTCGGATGCCATTAGACATGAAAAACTCGTCATTTCGTTGGGAGCAAGTTGAACGTGTGTAATAAAAATGTTTTTTTCCATAACAGTGTTAAGATCTCTGGATAGAAAGTCAAAGGCACAAGCCAGTCCGCGGGGGCCGATGGAGGGGGTTGGTGTCCTTCCCTGCTGCGGCAGTAGCCTGGTGTTTCTGACACACGGTTTTAGGGAAGAGATCACCAACGGGTAAATGCAGTGCTGGCGGAGGCCTGCGTCTCCCCAAGGGAATGCTAATAAATTCTTCAGTCTCTGGCATTCTTTCCCCTGCCTGGGGATGCCAAGGTCTGGCAGTGCCAGTGAGGAACAACTCCCTCACTAGACTGCTGGACGGCAGTACTGCAGGCGTCCCGTCCCTGGAGCACAAGGCCTTGCCACACCATACAGACGTGCTCACTTCCCTAACAACCTGAGGACAGGGACACAGAACCTACACTCACTGTGTCTTTACGACTGCCACGTGGAGCCCGTCCGGACCTGCTTGGAGCAAGTGTGTCATAGGTGGATGGTATGAGAGGTAGTCCCTCTCCCGTCTACCAATCTCATTTTCATTGCTGTTGTAAATGCCTGAGGCTGGTAACTTTATAAAGAAAGCTTTAGGTTGGCCTAAAGGCTCAGAGGATCAAGGTTCCGAGGTGAAGAGGCTACAATACCGGCTTTGCTGCTGGCCGGGTCCGAAGACAGCATAGAGCATCACCTGCGAAACACAAAGTGTGCCATGTGTTTCCTCTGGCCTGGTTCCTTCTTCTGAAGCTGCCGGGATATAGTGAGGGTGGCTTTGCCCCATGACCTTATCTAATCCTGATCGCCTCTCAAAGACCCTAATGCCCAGGACACCACAGTCAGACCAAGTCCTTACCTCTTAAAACCATCACCATTGTAACTTGTAGATTGGACTTACCTCTGCACGAGTCCAGGGACCAACCGTTTTCACACCGCAGCTGCAGGAAATCTGTAGTTAGTGTTCACGCTCAGAACCATCTCTCCCCTGCCCCTAGCACTTGGGGAAACTGTCTCCTTCCTCAGAGCCTTCTGGTGGAGGAGGGAGGCAGAAATGTAACGATTTACACACTGGGTAGGGTAGCCCAGTGTTATCTGGTTTGTTGGATGAAGCTGCCACGGTGAACAGTAGAGAACACAGAAAACCCAAAGGCCTCCCGGGGTCCCACAGTCCTGCTGTGCAGACCAGCCTAGAGACCACACGCTAGGAAATGCACAAGCTCCGGGAACTTGGAGGAAGAGGTGAGGACCGTTGGGGAGCTGCTTGAGCTTTTGACTACCTGAGACCGGGGTGCTTGTTCCCTCCTCCTCTCCCTCACTCGTTCTGCAACGAGACACCAGCAAAAGCCCTCTTCCCCACCCACACCAGGCACAAAATGTCTGCCTCTGTGTCCTACTTCAGTCTGAGAGTGAGGCAGTGTTCAGTGTCCTCCATGGCTACACCACACTAACTTCTCCCCTCTGCTCTTGTCTCCTTGCGGCCCTGTGGCCTGCTCCCTGGTTTTCACACCCTCTTCTGCCCTGATTCGGTTTCATGGGTCCCCAATGACTTTCCAGGGTCAGGTTGCTTAGACCTACTAAAGACCTCTCCAGCTCCCAACAGCCCTGTCCCTTACGAATCACCGCCCCCCAGCTTCCGTAGCACCCCATTCCTCACCTTCCCATTAGCTCTCTCAGTGCTGAGGTAGCTTAGGCTCACCCACCTTTCACCAAGATCCAAGGCTTTAAAAACTTACAGTGTCTCTCCCAAATGGTCTTCCTTAGTCCTGGAAACTCCCAAACTCACACACAACTCCCCAAAGATGTGGTTAGTCTCACAGGAAGCGCCAGGCCTGTGGTATGCCAGTGCCAGAAGAAAGAAGACAATCATTTCGTCCACCGCGTTGTTACAGGGCTTCCACTGATCGGCCGGCACCCACCCACATCCTGAAGACAGTCGTCTGCCCCGTTGTCTGATTCTGATGTCTGTGTGAAACATTCAGACCCACCCAGACATGCCTTACCAGCCTGCCAGGCATCTTCTGACCCGGGTAGAGTGACGTACTATCAGTCGCCGCACATCGTGACATGTGACACTCACTGTTGCTCTACCCCTGGAGTCTCATCCAATCTCCAAATCTGGTTCAGACTCGGGCTCCAAGACTGAATCATCTCAGACATGCAGATGTGGCTCCTTCCTCCTCAGTGGTCCCAGGTACAAGTCTTAAGCAGTTTCTCTGTATCTGTGAGTACCCAAGAGAAAGAGGTAGGACAGGCAAAGGGATGGAAGCAATACCAGTAGGGAGAAAGACGTGCTCCAATATCCTTGTATAGCAGCTCTGAGGTTTGCTCTGGGCATGCGCTGTCAGCTCCGCTAGGCTTAGTCCTGCTCCTGAAGCGTGGATTCTGCATGGGCAACCCTAGTATCCAGAGGACTCCCCCTGGACATGAACCAGGCCCTTCCCTGCTCACGCCAGGCAAGCACTCTACCTACCACTGAACAGCATCCCCAGCCCAAGGCTCTTCGGTTTAAAACTTCAGGACAGGCTGCCCTTGAACTCACTCTAGCCCAGGCAGAGCTTGATTCTGTAATCCACCCCCTCTGCCTCAGGCTCCTGAGGAGCTAGGATTACAGAAGCCTGTGCCACCACACTTAGCTTTGTCGTTCATTCTTGACATTGGAAGCAGGACACAGCATGGTGTGGTACTCTATCCCGAAGCCGCTGAGGCCTCTGATCTACTGGTACTAGGATGTCTGGCCCCGCCTGGCTCCCTTTCTGCTCTGGGGGGGAGGGGTCATGTTTCTTGCTGTAGCCTCCCCATAGGCCAGCTGCTTCTTGCCCATCTGTGGTTATCTCCGTGTCCTGGGTGTGGTGGGCTGGTATGATTCTGCAGACTCCATGCAGTGTCAGCTCTTTCGGAGCGGAGTGGGAAAGCTATCCGTTGGCCCTGAGGAACGCCTTCCTGGACGCTGTTGTCTGCCCCTCGTGAGTGTGAACTGTTTTGCTCTAATAGAGGTGAAAAAGTGCACAGTCAATGGCCATTCTCCTTGTAAGCAAACCATGTCATCCTGCCCTAACCAAGATCCCACACCCGGCAGAGCCATTCACCAGGGCTAATTCTCTGTCAAAGCTATGGAAGTCCTGACGCAGTGCAATGACTTAGCGGGCAAAGGCACTTACAGCGAAGACCGGTAACCTGAGTTCCATCCTGACATCCATCTGACGGAAACAGACAACCAATTATATTACTTAGCAGTGGTTCGCAACCTTTAGGGTCAAATGACCTTTTCAGGAGGGTTGCATATCAGATATCCTGCATATCAGATATTCACATTACAATTCATAATGGTAGCAAAATTAGTTACGAAGTAGCTACAGAAATCCTTTTATGGTTGGGGGGTCACCACAACAGGAACTGTATTAGAGGGTCGCAGCATTAGGAAGGTTGAGGACTGTTGTGATTATAAAAAGATAAAGGGTATAAGGATATGTTCTATGAGGGTGTGGTGAGGTGTGGGGGAGGGGGGTGCCTCAGCGGGCCCATGCGAGGCATCTCTTCCCCCTGAGGGACCAGCTACATGATGGTATAGTACAGAATAGAGTTTATTCAGGGCATGGGGTGGGGGTTGAGAGGGTGGTAGAGGCAGAGAAAGCCAGAGAAAGGGAGAGAGTAGAAAAGCAGAGGCCAGCCATGACCATGTGGAGAGAGGGGGGAGGGAAAGGAGGGAAAGAAGAGCCCAAGAAGGCAAGAGAGAAGCAAGCAGGAAACAGAAGTAAGAGAGGGAGGAGGGGCAAGCAGCCCCTTTTATGGTGGGCCGGGCCTACCTGGCTGTTGCCAGGTAACTGGGGGTGGAGTTTAGACCGAATGCTAACAAGGACCACGAGCTTAGGGTCTCTAGAACCAGTCTCCAAGATGAATTCTTGTTGGTTGGAGGTTCACTACCCTGAGTTCCACTGGCCTCCCAATACACAGGCCCCGGTCTCCAGCAGAACATCAGGACAGAGAGAAGAGGATTGGCAGGCCATGACAGCCTGCACGCACTGCCAACAGATGCCACCTGTTTCTGTCTCCAGAGGTTTCTGTCTAGTCTGCTCCTCTGGGTCTCTGCTATCCCCAGATGCAGAGTCACGGGCTCCTTACTGGGGTCCTGCTGTAGCTTTCTGTCTTAGTCACCGTGAAATGGGCGACGTACAATACACGCAGAAGCAGGCCATGGGAAGGAAGGCCAAGGTTTCAAGAGAGGGGAGAAGGTTAGGGAGCAAAGGCAAGAGGGGAAGGGGAGAAGGCCCTTAGATAGTGAGTCAGGCACGCCTGCCTGTTGCCAGGTAACTGTGGGGCGGAGCCTAGATGAAATGCCAACTGTGGCTTCCCGAGGAGGCTGGCAGCCACCCGTCTTCAGCTGTGGCAGTTCTGGAGCCGTGTGCTGCTTACCTCCCCATTAGAAAAGTGGGTTGCGCCAGGGCAGAAACCATTTCCATCTTCCACAGCGCCGGGTCCCCAGCGTGCAGCACGGGTGTATATTAAATAAATCCGCGTGCCCTCTGCTAATGTCTCTTCCAACCTCTGTTGTTCACATCACTTGGCCATGAATTAAAGAATGTACCAGAAGATGTTTGCACATGGGTAATGCAAATGCATTCTAAATTCAGTGGGGGATTTTGGAGGGTTGGTTTGGTTTTATTTTGTGCTTGTTTGTTTGGGCTTATATTTCAAGTGATTGCAGTTTCTCGGACAACCAGCTTTTAAGTCGATTAAAGAAAAAAAAAGACGTTACCGTTTTTTCGAATTCTCCCCCAGGTTAGCCTCCCTTCAACAACACAGACAGGTGTTTTCAAATGGTCTCTGTGGCCATCCACATTTTCTCTCCCCATTGTCTCATCTACGGGTCAGGAACAATACTGGCACCTGGTGAGTCAAGGAAACCCCGTAGCTTGGGAAGGGTCTTGGCTAGGCTAACCGACAGACCAGCATCTGTTGTTTCAAAGATAGAAGCTAAGCCTATGGCTCACAGTGATGTCAGTGTTAGCAAGTTGTCTAAACTCCGCCCCACGGTTACCTGGCAACAGCCAGGTGTGCCTGACTCACTGTAAAAGGAGATGTTTGCCCTCCCTTGCTCGCTTGCTCTTGCCTCTTGCTCCTGCTCTGTCCTCGTCCCCCTTCCCCCCCTTTCCCCATTCCCCTCCCCACTCCACATGCTCATGGCCATCCTCTATTTCTCTCCTCCTCCCCCTCCTCCTCCTCCTCCTTCTCCTCCTCTTCCTCCTCCTCCTCTTCCTCCTCCTTTTCTTCCTCCTCCTCCTCCTCCTCTTCCTCTTCCTCTTCCTCCTTCTTCTCCTCTCTCTCTCCCTCTCTCTCCCTCCCTCCCCTCTGCCTTTCTCTATCTGTCTCTCCTACCCTCTCAACTCCCCTCCCCATGCCCTGAACAAACTCTATTCTATACTATACCAGTCACGTGGCTGGTCCCTCAGGGCGTAAGAGATGCCTCAGAATGGGCCTGCTGAGGCACCCCCTTCCCCCACACCTTATTGCGCCTCCACCAAAAATATTCCTTCTCTTCCCTCTCTTTTTATAAAACGCAACAGTCAGACAAGCCACGTAACTGTCCAGCACCCCCACTCATACCCCGGGGTGCATGCCCTCCTGCCCCACCCCCACCCCCTCAAGCCCTTCTCAGGGAGACAGCTCTTTCTAGAGCCTCAGCAGCTCCAATGCTTCAAGGGAGGTATTCAAAGCAGGACCAAGAAGTTAAAGTAGATTTCCTTTGGGACAGACTATCAACTCAGGACACAGGGATCCATCCCACACATGGAACACTACAGAGGGCCCAGGGAAGAAGACCACACAAGCCAATGTGGGACTCTTTTCCGGCAGAGCCACCAGGTGAGTGTCAGTCCAGCCACCAGCCTCTGCTGTGTGCACAGCCCAGCACGTCACACGGCTCTGCAGCCTACCTTCCTCAGGCCTCAGGAAGGGCAGGCTACCCTGACTCAGTTTCCCACAAGTTCCTTCTCACCCCCCACCCCATTCTCTCTCAAGTGCTTGCTAGTTGCTCCTGTTCTGTACCTTTCTGTGCCTTGTTACTCCCTCTCTCCCCATTATCTCTCCTTTCTTTCCCTCCCTCTGCAGCTCAGAGGATCACACACCCTGAGTCAACTCCATTGAGAAGCAAACCCATCTACTAAGCACCCATCCACTAAGCACCCATCCACTAAGCACCCATCCACTAAGCACCCATCCACTAAGTACCCATCCACTAAGTACCCATCCACTAAGCACCCATCCACTAAGCACCCATCCACTAAGCACCCATCCACTGGTCTTCAGGAAGTAGGGCTGCTCCAGGGGCTGTGTTCCTCTATGCCTTTACCCCTTTTTAAAAAGGTGCCCTGCAGCTGTTCACCCAGGACCCTTGCACACACACTGGTCCTTAGAAGTTTTAAAGTCTCTGAGCACTCACTTCCAGCTTACTGCTGTGTGTGCCAATCGCACGTTCAACTAAGGATGTATCTCCTGCTATTGGCTTTGTTGCCACTGAGGTTAGTTTTAGCATGCCAGCTGATAGTTATGAAAGCAGCAATCCTGGAAGTCCTGTCCAAGGATCGTTATGTATGAACACATCATTAACATGAGACATCACAAAGTCAACATACGATTATAACTGTTGGCCTATCAAATACTGACAGGCTTTGAAAGCTCAGTGGAAACCAAATGCCATTTTATTAGATGGACTCGGAAAAGGGAAGAGGACGTGGAAGTGGTGATATTACAATGGAATTGGTTTGATGTGTTAATGGTCTTTGCTAATATTTTCTTTTGCAAAGCAAACAGATGATATACCCACCTGTATTACATCATGAATTTACAACTGAGCTCTGCAGCTGTACCTCCACGCACACAAGCACATACACAATGCAAAGTACCACCCTGTTGACATGGAATAATCTACTGTGACTTACCTAATGGCTCTGGGACAATTTTAACAGGGTCTCTATATCACAAAGTCAACATACGATTGAGCGGTAATCACATGCTCAATTAAGGCAAGGGGCTCCCAAGAGGGCTAAAACACCCATCTGAAGATACAAGTTATGGTATATAGAATTTATTGCCACTATGACTCATATATTAACTATCCATTTTACAATGCAAATCAATAAACTTTTATTGAGCAGTGTAATAGATGCAGGGTGGGGGGGGAACAAAAGATGAATAACGCCCAGCCCCCATCCTGGGACAGATAGTCATAACAAAATGTTTATTGAACTACCCTTCTTCTGGCAAGTAAGAAGCTCTGCCCAAATGTGGAAAAATATTTAAGTCTGTTCAAAACTAATAGGAGGGTTGGCTCTGAGCTCAGGATAAACAAACCTTTGCCCACGGAGAAATCAGATCTTCTTGCCCTTCTGATCTGACTCGCCAAAGCCAATTTCTCTGAGTTTGACTGCCTCCCTCACACACGGCCTCAGATGAACTCTGTACCTCTGACATCGTGACACTGTCTGTGCTTCACAGACATAGTGACGGCCAGGCGCAGTGACGAGCCTGCCTGGTCTTCCTCTGAAGATCTACCTAGAGGTCATGATAGATGGACACAGCCCGTCTGCACACAGCCAGGTGCGCAGGTGGGCTTGGCTTTCATGTGGCTATTTTGGGGTGTTCAAAGAGATAAAGGGGAACGCACATTTTAAAAGAACGGGAAATCATGGGAAAGATCAAGGAGAAGGGGAAAAAAAGATCTAAGAAGAAAAGTCGGAACTGACAAGCAAAGTTAGTAAAACGCAAAAGTCAAAAACAGCAGATGAAATCCAGAGCTAAGGGAATCAAACAGAGGATTCATGAAGTGAAAGAGAATACTGAGGAACTTTACCCAGAAGAGAGCACAGAGGGACGGATGGGTTTTTCAAAAAGTGAAAATACAGATAAGGAAGAGCAAAGATATTTTGAAAGTTGTTAACTTCTCTCTAATAGTCGCTCCAGAGGCCAGAATAAATGCAGAGAGGAGCTGTCTGGAGACACAATGGCCAAAGGCAGGAGTCCTTATATCAAAAGGCCCAGACAGCTCCAGGCTCTGCAGCTCCTGGGGTGGGGGAGGAGGCTCGACCAATCCTTCCAGGGCAAGTCTGAGGCTGAATGCACTACTAAACCCTGTTCAAACTGTGTCCCATTCCTGCATAGGCTAATCTATGATTAAGGTTAATTTTAAATTAGACACAGAAAGAAGAGAACAATAAAAATAGAATAATTATAATACTCTATCAACCTTAGCATGTAATTTTTTTCCACAGTTGAGGATATGTTTACTCACAGAAAGCCCATTTTGGTTCCTCTTCAGCATATCTGAATTGCTAATAAGACTCTGGCTTTGTTTGGGGACTGGTAAATAAAACAGAGATGACCTCCATACAAGCACACGGGCAAGCCATAGTTTATCTAATAACCTAGATGGCTATTAGATGCGATATGATGAACTGGCAGATAGCGTATGCCGTCTGGATACACCAGACCTAGGGGTGGTTCACATCCTAGGCAAGGCAGAGCAGTGCAGGCCTTTACTGTGCTCCTTAGAACAGAGCACGGCTTAGAAATGGCCTGTTTCTAGAATTTTCCGTTTAATATCTTTTGGACTGCAGATCTATTGAAAACACAAACATAGATAAAGGGCCATGTTGCTATAGGAAAAATAAAAGTAAATCCACAGGCTACATCATAGTGAAACTTCAGACGTTAAGAAGGGAGAGACCATTTTAATGTTGCTGAGGAAAGACAGTCCCCCTCTGAGAAACCACAGAGATGCACTAGGAGATGGAGAAACACTTTGAAAATGCTGAGAGGCCATCCCTGCGTCTGTCTACCTCACCTACAGTCATCCCCCCACGAACCTCTTCGGTGTGGCAACCTCCTCCTTCAGAGCTCTTCAAAAGTTGTCACTTTTCCTTGAATTTGTCCTTGGCCATTTTACACACGTGCATTGTGTAAAATGTGATTATTGTTAACCCACCCTCATCCTCCTCCAACTCCTGCCCATCTGTCCTCCCTACAAGTTCCTTTCCCATATCCATCTTGTTTCTCGCTTTGTGACCCACTGAACTGGAGCTGCTTCTGTGTGCTAGAAGCTGCTAGGCTCACTATTCACTTCCACAAAAGAAGACAACGGATGCCCCGTCCCAAGAATCCATCATTAACCAATAGTTCAGCAAAGGAGGGTATCTTGGTCAGGGTTTCTATTCCTGCACAAAACATCATGACCAAGAAGCAAGTTGGGGGAGGAAAGGGTTTATTCAGCTTACACTTCCACACTGCTGTTCATCACCTAAGAAAGGCAGGACTGGAACTCAAGCAGGAGCTGATGCAGAGGCCATGGAGGGATGTTACTTCCTGGCTTGCTTCCCCTGGCTTGCTCAGCTTGCTCTCTTATAGAACCCAAGACTGCCAGCGCAGGGATCACACCACCCACAATTGGCCCTCCACCCTTGATCACTAATTAAAAAAATGCCTCACCACTGGATCTCATGGAGGCGGTTCCTCAGCGGAAGTTCCTTTCTCTGTGTCTCTGTAATAACTCTAGCTTGTGTCAAGTTGACACACAAAACCAGCCAGTACAATTGACCCCTTGTCAACTTGACACATAAACACATCACTCTTAAGCCTCAACCCTTACTTTCTTATTCATCCCCAAGATCTAAATAACTTTAAAAGTCCCTCAATCTTTGCAAATTCTTACATATTAAAATTTCAATCCCTTTAAAACAGCTAATCTCTTTTAAAATCCAAAGTCTTTTTACAATTAAAAGTCTCTTAACTGTGGGCTCCACTAAAATACTTTCTTCCTTCAAAAGAAAATATCAGAGCACAGCCACAATCAAAAGCAAAATCGAACCCCAACCATCCAATATCTGGGATTCACTCACAATCTTCTAGACGCCTCCAAGGGCCTAGAAGGTCACTTCTCCAGCCCTGCCCTTTGTCTTCTAGGCTCCAGATGCCTGTACTCCACTACTGCTGTTGTTCTTGGTGGTCATCTCATGGTACTGGCAACTCCAAAACACTGCTGTCTTCCACTGTAATTAGGCTTCACCAATAGCCTCTCAGAGGCTCTCTTCATGGTGCCAAATCTCAACTCCTTTGCATGACCCCTTCAGTCCTGGGACATCAACTGCAACCGAGGCTGCACCTTCACCAATTGCCTTCTGTGGCTTCTCAGAGTGCCAAGCCTCAGCTTTTCTTCATGACCCCTTCATGCCTTCAAAACCAGTACCACCTGAATGACTCTTACACATTTCTAAGTCCTGCTGCAGCACGAGGTACAACCTCGGCTATCTCTAGATTTGTGCTCTCAGAAAACACTTCCCAGAAGATGTCACTTTGATGATATTCTGTTTGTTTGTTTGTTTGTTTGTTTGTTTTGGTTGGTTGCTTGGTTTGGTTTGGTTTGGTTTGGTTTGGTTTGGTTTGGTTTGGTTTGGTTTGGTTTTTTGTTTCTTTGAGACAGGGTTTCTCTGTAGCCCTGGCTGTCCTGGAACTCACTCTGTAGACCAGGTTGGCCTCAAACTCAGAAATCCACCTGCCTCTGCTTCCCAAGTGCTGGGATCAAAGGCATGTGCCACCACTGCCCGGCTCTGTTGGTCTCTTCTTAATCACCGCTAATATCTTAGCTCCAGCTAACCAGTCTCAATAGTCCCAGTAATGCAAAGACTTTGCCTTAGTAATTCTAGTATCTTGTTAATCACAGCTGATTCTTCAGCCCCAGCTAACCAAAACCACAGAATCTTCACAATCAAAATAGCAATGTCCCTGATAAGAGTCTTTAATCTTCCCTCTGAAATTTCACAAGCCAGGCCTCCATCTTCTGCACTGTTCTCAACATTATCTTCCAAGCTCCTGTAAAACATCCCACAGAGCTCTTAACATCCCAATGACTCTTCTAGCTCAAAGTTCCAAAGTCCTTCCACAGACCTTCCAAAAACATGGTCAAGCTGTCACAGGAATACCCCACTATGCTGGTACCAATTTGTCTTAGTCAGGGTTTCTATTCCTGCACAAACATCATGACCAAGAAGCAAGTTGGGGAGGAAAGGGTTTATTCTGCTTACACTTCCGCGCTGCTGTTCATCACCAAAGGAAGTCAGGACTGGAACTCAAGCAGGAGCTGATGCAGAGGCCATGGAGGGATGTTTCTTACTGGCTTGCTTCCCCTGACTTGCTTAGCTTGCTTATAGAAACCAAGACCACCAGCCTAGGGATGGCACCACCCACAAGGGGCCCTCTCCCCTTGATCACTAATTGAGAAAATACCCCACAGCTGGATCTCATGGAGGCATTTCCCTAACTGAAGTTCCTTTCTCTGTGCTAACTCCAGCCTGTGTCAAATTGTACAGAGAGGTAGGTCCCTATGATCCCTTCCCTGGCCCATAGTTGTCTGTTGGTAGTCTTGTGTACCCCAGTGCAGCCATCTATAGCTGCCGTGAGACCCTGATTGTAATAACCATTTCACACACAATATGGCATTTCACAGCCCTCTCCTCATCTTCCACAGTATTCCCTTATCTGTTTATATTTTAGGCTTTACACCCGTATGCAGTTCTCAGTAGTCAACCTATCTCCTCATACTATGGTTTAAATGTACTTTAATATGTCCCGTATGCAGTTCTCAGTAGTCAACCTATCTCCTCATACTATGGTTTAAATGTACTTTAATATGTCCTGTATGCAGTTCTCAGTAGTCAACCTATCTCCTCATACTATGGCTTAAATGTACTTTAATATGTCCCCAAAGGATCCCGAGTTGGAACCTTGGTCTTCAATGTAATGTTGTTGGGGAGGGGTAGACCCATAAGAGGAAAAGCTGAGAGGAACCTAGGGCAAGAGGCCAGCAGTCTCAGAAGGAACTGTCGTAGTTCTCACAGGACCCCAGTTAGCTCTCTCAAGAAAGGAGAATTAGGACAAACTGCTCTCTCCTTGTTTTCTGGATTCCTGCCTCATCCTGTGATTGCTTTCCCTCAGATGTATTCCTGCCACCATACCATCAGCCACATCATGCATCCCGGGAGAACCTAAGATGGAGCCGAGACAATACTGGTATCATGATTTTTAATCCTCAACACTGTGAGCTATAGAACTGTCTTCCTTAAGAAACCAGTTCTGGATACTTGGCTAATAGCGATAGAAAACGACCAGTCTGTGAGGCCGTGGGCTGTTTTTTGATCTCCCTCAGCTTCCTAGGGGAACATAAACCCACTTGTGGTGGACTGGGTGGGTCAGTGAGAGAACCGTGCCTTCAGGGAGAAATGGCTAGCAACTTCCGTCTATGACAATATGAGCTGTTCTGCTTGAGAAGCAGAGAGCACTGGTCTCACTGTCTGCAGGGGGGTCGCCGTTCACCTCTGCTCTCACACAGATCCGAAGCATGGTAGGCCTTCCCTGGCTCTTTCCTCTGGACCCCCAGCAAGGTTGCAGCTTGCCACCAAGGCTGCTGCTGAAAGCACTTCTGGTCCAGATACCAATGTCTCCACTGTCCAAGGCCTAGAAGTCTTTGGGATGCGCTAGGAGGAAAGATGGTGAAGCCCAGCAGGCCTTGGCTCTGACGCAGATTTGGTTTATTGCTGGTTTGTCTCTGGCTCTTTTGGCTTGTGTAATGTCCCTCTCTGCCCAGCCTACGCTGGGGTCATCTCCTGCCATGCCACACCATTATGTCTAGCAAAAGCCTTCAAGGTCCTTTGGACACAAAACTTTCAGCCACCATGGTCCAGTGAGTCACATAGAATCTGTTTTTACTTCCATATAAATGGCTCTCTCAGAAGAGTGTAATAATTTCAAGGAGAGAAAGATTGCCCCCAGGTGCCCCTGAACATCATCATGACTCTGTTGCAAGGTCCACAGTCTCCTGTGCCATCATCCCAAGCAAGCACACCCCTGGCAGACACAAGCCAGCCAGGAGAAAACCTACACCCAGCACAGCTAGATCACCCCAGCAGCCCAACCTGCTCACGCCAATGTCCTGTATCATCTATCCCTTCTCAGGGAAACCACAACTCAGGCTCCTCTCCACACTGCTCCCATCTGACTCTTGACAGAGCCCGGGGTTTCCACACGAAGCCCTGCACCTCTCGAGAAAGTTCCCTGCTTAGGGACAGGGATGGTCCTCTCTACAGCGGTTATTTCCTGTCCTACCCCAACTTCTCTACTGCTGCACTAAAACAAGAGGCAAAGAAGAGGGTGGTCAAGACTCCCCAGAGGACTCAAGACAGAGCTACAGGCAGACACCCAAGCCTGTTTGCTGCTCCCACAAGAAAGGACAGATGGATCATTGTAGGGAAAACGAGAGGCCCGCATACCGGTATAGGGAATGACAGGTGCCCTTGTACCTACAGAAGGAGCCTGCCCAGCTAGCAGGAAATCTTCACTCAGAAGGTGGGGCTGTTCTGGTGTGGATCCCATGTACCTGTAGAGGAAGCCTGGCTGGGCAGGAGAGTCTTTGATCCAGTCTGGCAGCTGGAGACTGAGGCCTACTCCATTACTTCTACACGACAGGTTTTGATAAGAAGAGACAGCCCATGATTTCAAAGCTTTATTATAGAGAAGTAGGAAAAGCAAAAGATAGAGAAATAAAGAGAGAAAGAAAAGATAGAGGGGTGAGAGCTGGCTATGACCACATGGAAAGTGTGGAGAAGAATGGGGAGAGAAGGGGAACAGGGGGACAAGAGACAAGAGAAATCGTAAGGGCAAGAGAGAAAAAGCAAGAGAGCTAGGCGGGGCCCTGCATCCCCTTTTATAGTGGGCTGGGTTATCTGGCTATTGCCAGGTAACTGTGGGGCGGGGGAAACCTGGCTATAGCCAGGTGACTGTAGGGGTGGAGTCCAGCCAGAATTATGGCCACAGGGTTATGTCCAACAGATCATTAGGTTGTGTCTAAGCAAGTGGTTGGTGGCCAGTTCAAACCAGTCCACACTCAGCAAGCAGCCCATCCTTCTATGGCCCACGCTTCCCCCTCAGTTAGAAAATGAGGCTGATTTTTCCTGGCTCTCCTCTGAAAGAGAAAACACTAATAAATCAAACACCAAAATATTTATTCCTCTTGTCTCCCTGTCATGTACACTTCCTGAGGGCTTCAGCACCTCGGTCTCTCCACCTGGGATTTGTGTAAGACCATGGTACGTATTACTTATCAGGACTCCGATGGCCTTCCAGAGGCGTGAAAGAAGGCTGGCTTGCCAGATGTGAGACCTGAGGCTGATGTGGGGGTGAAACCATCTAAAAGATGGAAAAACTATTTAGCTTTGAGTAATTAGTCTCCCTGGATGATCCAGAAGCATCCATCATGGTACAGAGTGGGTGCGTCTCCCCCCCCCCAGTCAGCAAGGAATGCCGGAGAGGGTGTGGAAGGCATGAAGAGGGAATGGGAGTGGCATTCTCTGCCCTTACGTCATCTCTCGAGGCCACAGAGCAAGAACTCGCCATTCACCCGCATCATCATGGAACCCATGAGAATCTCTCTTGAAGAAGTAAGGATGGGCAAGCAGAGAAGAGCAAAGACCCTTTGGGCATAAAGGACAAAGCCTGCAAGGGAGCTGTGGTGGGTGCAAGTTGCTGGCACACGAGTCCTGCATTATTGAATAACACACATCGTAACTCATGACGCAGAGACCACTGTGCTTCCAGTTTGGACCCAATGGCTCTCTACAAGGCCTGATGCAAACTCAGGGTGCCACAGCAGTCCCTGGATGAATGAATGAGTTCAAGAGGCCACTGTTAGCAAATACTCAGGCCCCTGAATGCCAGACCAATGGCAGTCTGCCTTCAGGCTAGTTGGGCTCCGGGCACAAAAGGACACCTAATTGGACTCTGTTGCTCCTGCAGAGACCATGGTCCCTGGATAGCCAGGGGTGTTTCAGGGCTAAGCTGGATGAGCTGGTTAAGCCTTGCTTTTCAAAATAAATAGCTTGTACTGTTTGTGCCCCAAGGACAAAATACAAAATATGCTTCATGGGGCCTGTCTCATTGATTCCTTGCAGCATACATATGCAAAGCATTAGCCAGCAAACTCCCCCACCAGGCTTGTTTGGAGAATAAGGACGCTTGCCAAGGTCATGCAGCACATCAGGGGTGATGCTGAGGCAGCAAAGACCCACACCCCACAGCCTGAACTGTGTCTCTCTCTGATTGGTTTCCTCCTGCTCCAGCCAAGGCCCACGGCCAACCTACCAAACCGTGGGCTGTAGCCCTCTCTAACTCTGAATGCGGAGATAGGTCTTGGACATTGGAAATGCTGACCCTCTCTAGGGATTAGGGCTCATTCACAGCCATGTGGCTATTTCTGGTGATTGCCATCTTGGGGCCAAGTGGGATGAACCCCAGAAGGGAAAAGGAGATGGCTTGTGTATGCCTGAGAGAAGCCAAAGGCCACAGAAGTGGGATGTGGGCCTGGCCTTCCCCATAGGGAGCAGTGGGTGGAACCATTTCCCAGCTATGGGCATGAAGTTCCCCTCACTGAGTGGCCTTCCTTCACCTTAGGCCTCAGTGTCTTTCTGCAGGTTCCTCCTCCTGACACTGGAAAGCAGGCCTCTCTTTCCAGTCAACAATTTCCCTATTCACTGAGCTCTTAATATCTGTGGATATCAAAAGTACACCTAGAGAGAGGGGTTCCAGGGTCTTGTGTCTCAGATCACAAAACTGTCCAAGACACATGGTTACATTGGAGGCAGTGACAGTCTATTAAGATACACTTCCAAGGAGAAGGCTAACCAGAGCAAAAAGAGATTGTTTAGTAGCTCAAAGGGCCCTGCTGCACAAAAGGTATGTCTTTTTTTATGTTCCCTAAGATTTATTTATTTGTTTTATTTATGAGCACACTGTCACTCAGACACACCAGAAGAGGGCATCATCGGATCCCATTACAGGTGGTTGTGAGCCACCATGTGGTTGCTGGGAATTAAACTCAGGACCTCTGCAAGAGCAGCCAGTGCTCTTGACCACTGAGCCATCTCTCCAGCCCTCAAAAGGTATGTTTTTATATTCTCATCTGCACATCATGGGCTTTCTTGCCCATGTTCATTCACATGTTGTACATACAATGTCATGTACCACATGTCTTAGTAGCATTTTAAATCTCTACTTATCGGAGTGTGTTTTAGTATTAGAACAAACCACAGGTCACCCCTCAGATGCTGTGGAGTGGCCCCAGCACTGCTCCAGTGAGAACTGAGTTGCTCTTGGCTGAGGGGTCTTCCTCTTTGCCAACGTCTCCCTCTCATGCTAATTCCAGTCTTTGTTCAGTCTCTCCCAGGAACTCACTCCCTACCCCATTCTTTTGCCTCACGGGATACCAGGCATCCAGGCTACTATCTGTGTTATAAGGTCTACAGAAAACGGAGGAGCACATCGATAAGTAGACATGAGCTTACAGTCTGCCACTTTTGTCCCAAAGGCTCTGTGCAATGTCATTCAGGAAGGCCATTAATCATAGCCACAGAGACTGAATTCCAGATGTGGGTCTTGTAGCTTCAGATTTTTCAAAGACCTACTTGGAATGATGATTCTTCCAGTTCAGTCGTGTCTGGGATAGCTGCAGCAGTGGTATGACCTACCAGGGACAGCCAGCCCCTCAGCAGGCAAGAGTCAGCAGGAGAGATTAGGACCAGCAGGGATACCAGGAGACAAGATGTTCTCGGCTGTGCCTCTCTCAACGAAGTGAAGATCAGGGAAGACACTCGACCAAGAAGTGTCACAAAGGTAGCTCTGCAAGCAAGCCAAGCCCCTCTCATAGTCCGTTAAATCCTATGTATTCTCCCTCCAAACATCATGTTTCCTCCATGGGTCTTGCCTCAGCATGTGGGTCGGGCTGACATCTCTCTGCCAATTGGCCCAAGTCTGTGGACATTGCAAGAAGCCACCAGCACACCACCAGAAGTTTTTTGGTGTGTTTCTCTCTATGGAGTCGCGACAAATGGAACTCAACAATGCATGTAAGGAGAACCAATCCATGCACGTCCTCAGCAAAGAACCCTTCATCACACATCCTTTCACGTGCTTGTTTTAGCAAAACATCCTTTTACCTGTGTCTGCTTCCGTGAAATGTTCCTTCATGAATCTGCTGTATCAAAACATCCCATAGCCTGTGTCCACTTCAGTGAAAAGTTCCTTTACATGCCTGTTTTAGCAAAACATTCTTTCATTTGTATCCACTTCGGGAAAACACTCCTTCACATGTTTGCCCCAGCCAAATACCATCCAACACAATTGGCTTTCCAAAGATAGCGAAATTTCCACTTGAGGGTTTATCTTCTATCAGCTATGTGACAAAGGACATGAAAATGGAATCTCAGGTTCACATCAAGATGACAACCATCGCCTGAGATACTGACTACCTATCCAGAGTGTCAAGGCATCGTTCCCAGACCAAAACCTACTTCATGGACCTAGGAGAGCTAGGCTCTGGCGGTTACAGTACAGTTCCTTTGGAAAGAGTTGAGACATACCAATGCTAGTGGGGCCAGAATCAGATGCTTTCCACTCCCCTTAGACCACTGAAAGAAAGGCTGCATGGGACCTTAACAGATCACTAAGTACATGTGCCCAGAAGTTTGAACAGCACCATGAACTCCTCCTGATCACATGCCTTTGAATAGAAAAGGTTCTCGAACAGGCTGTGTTGCAGTCTGCTCTATATGCTTTAATACAAAGGGATAGAATGGGTATCATGTCAGTCATTGTTCTGGAGGCTGGAGGTCCACAGCACGGTCTGCTTGGGCTTGCTTTCTAGCACAGGTTCTCTGACTTCCACCTGGCAGTTCTGTCCTGACATGATCTTTCTTCCAAGGGAGGGAAGGGAGGAAATTCTGCTGTCATGTTTCATAAGTACACTAATCCCAATGGATCAGGGCCTCACCCTTGGGACTTTATTTATGATTTATTACCTCATTATAGTTCCTATTTCCAAACACAGATTGGAGGTTTGGGTTTCAACCTATGATTCTGAGAGAGATTCAGGTCAGCCATCCTTGGTAGATAGACTAACTATGTGGCTAGCAGAGCAAAGGATAGATCACTCCACCAGAATAAACCTGCTTCCCTAGAGTATATCAGGACCAAGAAGTGGGCCACACATGAAGAGAGCGCCTCTGGTGGTTCGAGTGGGCTTGGCTCACGGGAAATAGCACTATGAGGAGGTGTGACCTTGTTAGAATAGGTGTAGCCTTGCTAGAGGAAGGGTGTCACCGTGTAGGCAGGTTTTGAGATCCTGTTCTCAGGCTCTGCCCTGTGGGAAAGAGACCCTCCTCCGAGCTGCCCATGAGACAGTCTTCTCCTGGATGCAGTAGGATTAAGATGTAGAACACTCAGCTCCTTCTCCGGAACCATGTCTGCCTGGACACCGCCATGCTTCCTACCATGATGATAATGGACTGAACCTCTGACACTATAAGCCAGCCCTAATGAAATGTTGTCCTTTATAAGAGCTGCCTTGATCAATGGAAACCCCAACTAAGACAGTGCCAGTGTAGAATGACCCGTTATCTATTCAATAGAACTGTGTGGCGGGGGAACACGATTGGGGCCTGCCAGCTATGACCAGCCAGCATCCCAGCAGCCGAGGAAGACACACCATTATACGGGAGAGAAGCAGATATCCCGCATAACCCTATAGGTTAAAATCACTATATGGGGATATAGGTTTGTATCATCAGAAAACCTAAGTTCTCAAGAAGCAAAGTCAACTGTAAAAGCCTTGAAGATTCAAAGAACACTTATATTTGGCAGCCAAAACAGGGCAGTTACCCCTCAGCACCCATGGGGCCTGGTTCCAAGAGCCCCACTGATAACAAAATGTTCAGACGCTCAAGACCCATATGTAAAATGGCACAGCATTTGTACATTTTTCACATATCCTCCTCTGACTTTAAATCCTTTCCAGATGACTTACAAAATACCTAATACAACACCAGTGCTGTGTAAATGGAGGTTACTCTGCTTTGTATCCAGAAGGATGACAGGAAAACAGTTTGCACATTTTCAGTGCAGATGCAAATTTTTATGTTGTTCCAAATATTTTCAGTCCACAGTAGACTAAGTCTGCAGGTAAGGAACCCATGGACAAGGGTGGGTGTAGGGGCAAGTGTCCTTGGGTAGAAGTTTTCCTTGACCCTGTTAGTGTAGACTTCCTCCAGGTTAATGAAGGAGGAATTCCCAGAGGGAGAAAGCCTGGAGATCAATCACAGATCTTGTCCTGTGGGCAGGTTTCCTGCCCAAGTCTAGAAGGAAAGGCTGAATCAACCTGAAGTGAAATTCAGAGTTGGATTGTGACACAGAACTAGATATTTTTATTACTGAGTTGGGACCATATTTTGCAATTTAAATTGACTTGACAAAGTAGCTGAAGAACTATTTTTACTATCTAGGAGAGACCAGAAACTTCTCGCGGCCAAAGCTTTCATCTGGGACCAGAGGAGGACTCAGACTCCCTGTGTGTCTTTATAGGAACAGTGAGAAGACGGGAGGAACACACTCCATGGGCAACCTTGATCTTGGGGCTGATGCTGCACGTACATGGGGTACAGCCCTCTTGTGGAGTAGTAGTGACACAGCCTACCATGCAAGACTACTCTGAAACTTCAACCATGTATCCTAGTGACCTTAGGACAATGCCTGGCACACAGCAGGTCCAAAGAGATGACAGCTACTGCTATTGTTGTTTGTGATAGTAATGGTAACTGGAGCGATGGTGTCAGAGAGCCCCTGTAAGTCAGATGTCTCTGCAGCTCCAAGCTCGCTGTGTGTCCTGGCCTCCAAAGTTGACTCTCCTGTTAAAGTCAGATTCCAATACTACAGCACTTTAAGGAAGTCCCAAACCACTCAGAAATATGGCCTCTCTCCTCAGCCCAAAGCAACTGTTGGATTTTATGTGGAAACCTTAGACTTCGACTCTTCATTTGGTCTCTACTTAGAGCTTTGAAAATATGAGATGTGCCGTCTATGACTTCTCCCCAGACTCCCACTGAATGCTAAGCACTGTTTTCCAGAAAGCTCGGCCTCTGGACAGCTATCTAGCCCGTGGGATCACCCATGGAGTTGGACTAGTACCAAAGACTGGTTACCACAACACACCATCTACTCATGAATATCATTAAAGCAAGCTTGGCTCTGAGAAACCTTAAACCTTCAACCTTTGGCTCACTCCTGTCTTTTCTCAGCATTATAGAACATGATTAATGGTGACACCATGCCACAAAAAAAGTTACATGTGGCTCGAAACTCTAATTCACAATTGATGAGTCCTTTAACAATGGCCCCGGATAGTATGGTGTTAATGACTAGCCCTGGTGGTCTGCTTCTACCAGAAGCCCATTACCAAGCCTGCCTTGCGTTTTACAGCCTTCCCACCGGACCCTGCTGTCTGCTCATAGAACAAGAACTTTAGTTACTGTTAACAACCATGCATAGTTGGCTAGCGGCGAATAGACATTCTAGAAGTTACGTGCTTCAGCCTCCTGGAGATAAGACAGGAAATGGGATGTTCTTAAAGTCATATGCCTTCACACAGGTCATCTTCCTAGAGTTTTGGAGAGAAGGCAACCCGTGACCAGGAACCTTGGGAGGCAGCCAAAGCCAGCGGCTGGCTGTGCAGGATGAAGGAACACTCCTACAAGTCTGCACAATGAGGTCAAAGATGAAGACACTGAGAAGCCAGGAAAAGGAAGACATGGGAGCCGGGTAGCAAAGAGCCAGTGACTATGGAGTGAGGATGTGAGGGAGGGACAATGGGATCACAGCTTTACTCATTCACTCATTTTATGATATTTGAAATTATAATTACTTCATTTCCCTCTTCCCCCTCCAGCCCCTCCCGTGTACTCCTTGCTTCACTCACATTTAAAGCCATGGCCTCTTTTTCTTTAATTGGGGATGGTGGTGCTAGTAGTGATGTGTGTGTTTGTATGTGTATGTGTGTGTGTGTGTGTGTGTGTGTGTGTGTGTGTTCCTAAACATATAAATATAACCTTCTCAGTCTGTATTATGACATTTGTATATTTTTTTTCATGGCTAATCATTTGATATTGGATACGAACTGGTGAGCTCCTTCCTGGGGAAGAATATTTCTCCTGCTCTCAGCAGTCTTTACTTGCCCATCATTCTTGGTCCACGTTTGAAGACCAGTTATCATTAAGAACGGTCAGTTTAGGAGCAGGGGCAAAAGACGAATTATACATCGTAGAAGCAGAAGCAATGACCTACGAAGGCCGTCCAATTAAAGTCACACTGGCAACTTTGGGAATGTCTGTGCAACCAACAGCTTCCCTTGGGGGCTTCAAATTTACACCGCCTGTGGTCTTAAGGTTGCGGTGCTGTTCAGGGCCTGTGCACATTAGTGGACAGCACCTACTAGCTGTTAGA
Organism: Apodemus agrarius; assembly: GCA_964023405.1. Taxonomy (NCBI): domain Eukaryota; kingdom Metazoa; phylum Chordata; class Mammalia; order Rodentia; family Muridae; genus Apodemus; species Apodemus agrarius. The sequence continues at coordinate 56,685,515 of OZ030005.1, forward strand.
GGAAGATGCAGGGTCAGAAGATGAAGAGGAGGAGGATGTAAAACTCTTAGGTGTGTCTGAGAAAGGATCTGCTCCTGGAGGTGGTAACAAGGCTCCACAGATGTGCTGGCAAGTCAATGCAGGCCCAGAAGAGCGAGTCTCCCTTCTTCCAGCGCTCTTTCACATGCATCGGTATTTAAGTTGAGACGCTGAAAGAATGTTCCCAAGGGACATCGACCCATTGCGGATTTATGAATGCGGTTGTAAGAAATTGTACAAGAAATAGTTATATCATGTTAGGCGTGTTCATGACCTTGTTTTTGTTTCATGTGGACATGAGATATTATTTGTGTCTAGTAAACAAGGGGTGGATTGTGATGGCTATTTCTGGTTGTCAACTTGACTACATCTGGAATGAGCTACAACACAAAACTGGAGGGCTCACATGTGAGCCAGAACTTGCGGCTGAAAGGCAGAAGTTTCTGACCTGGATCTTGGCATGGAGACCTTGAGGCACAGTGGCCATGGATAGCTTAGGCCCAGGCAAGGTAGTACACACCTTTAATCCCAGGAGACTGAGGCAAGGAGATCTCTGAGTTCAAGGTCAGCCTGGAACAAAGCAAGTCCCAGATCCGGGTGTGATGATACATATCTTTAATCTGGGCCACGCCTTCTGCTGGAGACCTACGTAAGGACATTGGAAGAAGGAAGACTCACTGTTCTTCACCTGCTTACATGGGCTGTATCATATATGCTATGTGTGCTAGCTAGATGTATGTCAACTTGACACAAACTATAGTTATCTGAGAGGCAAAACCCTCGATTGAAAAAAAAAAAGCTTCCCCAAATCAGGCTGTGGTCTAGCCTGTAAAGCATGCTCTTAGTGATTGATGGGGGGAGGGCCCATAGAAGTCATGCCTGGGCTGACGGTTCTGGGTTCTATACAAGAACAGGCTTAAGTCGGGCGGTAGTGGTACATGCCTTTAATTCCAGTACTTGGGAGGCGGAGGCAGAGGCAGGCAGATCTCTGAGTTTGAGACTAGCCTGGTCTACAGAGCAAGTTCCAATACAGCCAGGGCTAATAAGAAAAGAAAAGAAGAGAAGAGAAGAGAAGAGAAGAGAAGAGAAGAGAAGAGAAAAGGAAAAGAAAAGGAAAAGAAAAGAAAAGAAAAGAAAAGAAAAGAAAAGAAAAGAAAAGAAAAGAAAAGAAAAGAAAAGCAAGGCAAGCAGGCTGAGCTTGTCACAGAAAGAAAGCCTGTAAGCAGCGCCCTTCTATGCCCTCTGCATAGAGAATTTGAGTTCCTGTCCTGACTTCCTCTGATGATAAACTGTAGTGTGGAAGTATAAGCCAAAAAACCCTTTCCTCCTCATCTTGCTTTTTGGTTATAATGTTTTATCAGATCAAAAGCACCCTTAACCGAGACCCTCTGTAAGACACTATGGGATGCTGTTCAGCTAGAAAGGAAAAATGAAACTCTACAGGACAAGTAAATGGATAAAACCAGGAAAGGCCATATTGAGTGAGGTAGCCCAAACCCAGAAAAGAAAAGTGTCATGTGTTCTCTCACCGGGGCTCCTAGCTCCAAATCTTCAGATGTGAGCACACAGCCTGGAGAAATTGCAGAAACCAGGCAAGTAAAAGAGGACCACCAAAAAAAAAAAAAAAAAAAAAAAAAAAAAGAGGACCACCGCTGGGGTATGGGGTGAGGGACCAGTAGAGAGAAGAATGGCAGGTGGTCTGATCAGGAAGATGTGGGAGGGGGGGGAAGGGGTAAAATTAACAGTAAGATTATCTGAAAAAGTATAAGAAATCACATTATTAACTCTCTGCCTTAAAACTACAATAAACACAAGTTTATATGTAAATAGACATATACTATTTAAATAAAAATTTTCATCTAATTTGGCTCTTGGCAAATGCTGACAATGCTTCCTCCAAGAGCCAGAGACTACTGAACAAAAACCACAACACCAAGCATGAAAATCCCCATTTTGAGTTATCGGTCAGGGTTGTCAAAGAAACTTCCAGAATATTGCAGTCAATTGCTACTGACCTTTGTCATCCCCCCAGAGATGGGAAGTAAGCCCCTGTTGCTGAAGACACTGTGCACTGCAGTCAGGGCCCAGAAGCCTGGTCTGGAACTGACCCGAGAGTCTCCTCCCTAAGAACTAGCTTTCATAACACCACAAGGCACCGTGCAAGCTTCCTAAGGAAACAACGCACAGTCCTACCCAGCTAAGATGCCTGAGACACAACAAGGACCAGCATGGCACGGCAAGCCTCACGGTGCAGTAGTGGCACACGTATCTTGGTGGTAACCAACAGCCCTCCAATCGGACTTAGGACTCCTGGGAAATCATGGCTGGTACTAGAAACCTAGCCAACTCCTCGGGTCTATTGCAGTCATGCACCTTGGAGAAGACCCCACAAATACCACTTAACGGAACCAGCATCATCCCCAATTACATTTTAATTATATGTCCTTACGCCCACAATACGTGGAGTTTTTAATCTCTCCTCGTGGAAATTTCTTTCTGCATTACAAAAAGCCACAACTGGTCAAAACAGAATTGTGGCATCTAGTCCCAACTGAGAAATGGAAAGCACTGGCACAGCTTCTGCAGCTAAGGGTCAGCCTTCATTTCAGAAGAAGGGAATGGAAAGGGTAAGTTAAGGGCTAATGACCTACAAGCCTCAGGTGGACGGAGGGATGCTAGACAGGAGAGCTGGCGTGACTGACGACACCAATGGAAACATCTGGTAAGGAGACCCGCACACAAACCTGCTGGCACCTACCACTTCCATCTCCAGAGTTCCCCCTTATCCATCCTATAAAACCCTAAGAGTCCACAGCATGCGGGCACAATCCCCGCCCCTGCAGAGAGCCTGGGGCCTTCTGTTGATCTGGTTAAAAGAACCATTTTGCTCCTGCAGATGCCTGTGTGCATTCTTCTATTTCCAAGTCAATTCTGATCTAGTAAGAATAAGAAGAACAGGAAGTCTGCTGTGAGATCATGTCTCATTTTATTTTAAAGGCAACTGTAAAATATATTGTGAGCCTGAACTGGTGGGCATACACTGTACAGATATTAGTTTATGACAATAAAAACAAAACAAAGATACAATGATTACCTGGAAGTGGGGTGGAAGCATCTTTTGCTGTCAAAAGATCAGATACTTTTGGGAAAAAAAAATCTGTACACTCAAAACTAAAACATTAATGAAAGAAATTGGAAAAGGCACAAATGAATAAAAAGGTGTTCTGTGTACATGTATTGGAAGAATGTTGCTAGAATGTCCCTGCTACTAAAAGTGATCTACACACACTTACTGCAATTCATATAAAAAATACCAATGATATTTCTCATTGAATTAGAAAAAACAATCAATTTTAAAATACAAGTGGAACTTCAAAGCCATCGTGAGTCAAGTGAATAAGGCTGGAGACATCACACTCTGTGACTTCAAACTACACCATAGAAGACGCCATGACCAGAACATGTCACTGGTACCAAAAACCAACAGAGAAGCCAATGGCACAATAGACAGCACGGAGCCGTAAGCTCGCACACCGCTGATTGGCCACGAACACTGCATGGCGATAGCCCCTTCTTCCATCACGCGCACCAGGGAAACCAGATAGCCACACGCGGGACAGCGAATAGCTGTGCGCAGGTGAAGGGGATCAGACCCTCATGTCCCATGCTAGTCACAAAAACATTCCCAGAGAGTTGATCACTGAAATACAAGGCCAAAAAGTGTAGTTTAGCTGTGACAAAAAAAAAAAAAAAAAAAAAAGCAAAGCAAACAAACAAGGTAACAGACCAAAGAATAAGACAATGGGTTATATCAAAGCCTTCTGCATCTCAAACAAACAGGAAAGAGACAGTATACAGTACAAAGGAGAACATCTACAAAATGTACATCTAATAAGGGAATAACATGTAAAACGTATGTGTGTGATATATATATAAAATACCAAAGGGGTTCAGCTCAACACCAATAACAAAAGAACCTGGTTTTAAAATGAGCAAAGGGTCCCAGGAGTCACTACTCAATATATGAAATAAGAATATAAAATATCTTTATTTGAAATATGAAATACACATACACATGAAAATATGAATACACGTGAAAAATATGAAATACACATAAAAATATGAAAAAGAAAATCTTCCCATCAAGGAAGCACAGATCAGAAGAGACAATGTGATGCTCCTAGCGCTTTTGTGATCACTAGTATCAAAAAGACGAAAGATAACGATACAAACTGAGGGCGTGACCGTTTCATGGCGTGGGGAGGTGTTCTTCTTGTAGATATGAGAGAGAGAGAGAGAGAGAGAGAGAGAGAGAGAGCAGCCAGAGGAAGTGTCCAGACCAGGGAGGAAGAGGTAGACTGGCCCCGGGCAGGGCCATCTGTGAGAGAGCAGAGCTGGCAGGAGGTAGAGAACCGGGAAACCCTAGGAAAGAAGCAGGGGCTGTGGGGGAGGGGAATGAGTAGCGGCAGGGAGGGAAGCCAAGACCCAGAGGGAGCTCGGGGTCTCGGAGAAGGTAGGGAGGGGAGGATGCTAACACAGACTTTGAAAGGCGTCCTAGGCACTTGACAGTAGAGCAGCCAGGAGGCCAGCGTGTGCTTTGATATGCTAAGAGGCACCGCAGGTAGCCATTTGCCCCTTCAGCTAAGGCTGAGGAGAAGGTCTCCTTTTGGTAGAGGGTAACAGCTTCACAAGTTCCTGAAAAATGCTGGCTTTTATCTTCTGCCAGAAATCCTTCTATAGTCCGGGTTGAGCCTGTTTCTAGATATTCGGGCTGCCTTTTGGAGTTTGGGGAAATGGGAGTTTCCTTTGGACCTAACGGTAACAAGTGTTGACGGGGAGGTACAAGGGAATCCACTTCCTTACTGAGGGAAGTATAAACACAGCTTGGACGGGGAAACAGTCTGGGGGTCTCAGAGGGTGAGACATTTGACTGCCAAGATGCTAAGGAAAAGAATGTCATACTGAGGGATGTCTGCAAACCATGCTCACTGCAGCATTAGGCACAGTAACCAAGACGTGGCAGCAACACGCGTGTCCAAGCGTGTGAGGGTTACACTGTGGGACCCCAGCATGAGGGAGTATAAGTCTATCTTTAAAACGAAGGAAATGAACGTGAGCATGTACACACACACACACACATGCACACATGTCAATAAGTAAATAATTAAAACACTGAATTCACAAAAGCAGAGTGTAAAATGGCAATTACCAGGAACTGAGTCAGGAGCAGGGTGCATGGGGACAGAACAGAAATTTCAGACAAGAGGAATATGCTGAGAAGATCAGCTGTGTGACATAGTGGCTAAACTTACCAACCGTGACAACAGATTTTACGTTTCTCGTCACCAGAAACAAGAAATATTGTGAAGATACTCATACAACCAACAGTATATAGCAATTCCGCAATATGTACATATTTCTAACCAGCGTGTTATGTATCATATTGTAATTATTTATCGATTCAAGTCTAATTTTTTTAAAGTTCTATTAAATAGGAAGTAGAAGGAAAGGAGCAGCCAGAGCGAGACGAAAGGAGTCCAGGTCCCTGAACCACAGGCGTCTGTCTGTACCAGCTGTAGAATCCACTTCCACAGCACTCGAATGAATGAAAGAGGCTGTCAGCCCCACCCAGCCGCGGGAGCGCAGACCTGGCGCACGGCTACAGACCGTGCAAGAGGATCGTTTTCTTCTGTTTGTTTTGTCTTATTCTGGTTTGTTGACTTTTTTATCTTATTTTATTATTATTTCTTAGATGCTTGTCTGTTTTCTAAATTATTTTAAGATTTATTGATTTATTTACATATATGAGCATACTCTAGTTGTCTTCAGACACACCAGAAGAGGGCATCGGATCCCATTACATGGTTGTGAGCCACCATGTGGTTGCTGGGAATTGAACTCAGGACCTCTGGAAGAGCAGCCAGTGCTCTTAACTGCTGAGTCATCTCTCCAGCCCTTGTTTCTTTTCTAACAAGAGACAAAAAGAATCTTGATTCTGGAGGGGGAAATGGGGAGGATCTGGGGGGAATTGGAGGAAGAGAAATCATAATCAGAATATATTATATTTTAAAAATCTGTTTTCAATAAAAGAAAAATAGAAAAAGAATAACAGAATCAGGAAGACCTGTACTTGAACCTGGGATATGGCTTCGAGGGGTAGTGGGAGCTGAGAGAATCTAGCCACATCTTTTGCTAATGTTACCTTCTCCGAAGCGAACCTACCTCCAAAAACCCTAACATACAGGCTGCTTTAAGAATGATCTGAGAACCAAACCCTGAGAGGGCAGAGGCAGGTGGATCTCTGATTTTGAGGCCAACCTGGTCTATATAATAAGTTCTAGGATAGCCAGGGCTACACTGAATGGTCCTGTCTCTCAAAAAATAATGAATAAAAAATAAATAAAATTTTAAAAAAGAAGGAAAAAAAGAATAAGAAAAAGAAAAAGAAAGAGAGGAAATGAGCTGTGCTCTGCTTCCTGCTTCCGGGCCACCGGGCCACACGAGTCTCACAGCTGTGTGTGTCCACACTGTAGGCCCAGAACCAGCAGGGCCAAGGAATGCAGACTAGAACACCTAAACAGTGAGCGAAGCAAGCAACCCTCCCCCATCCCAGCAATGCAGGGATTTCCCCAGCACCTGACCCTGGAGAACATTCACAAAGGAGAGAGAGAGAGAGAGAGAGAGAGAGAGAGAGAGAGAGAGAGAGAGAGAGAGAGAGAGAGAATGGACAGACAGATTAAGGAAAGTCAGCAAAGTGTTTTGTTTATTTGTTTGTTTTAAGTACAGACAATTAATCCCATGAAATTAGAAAAACAACACACGTGATCTGAATGTTAAATGCAACACAGAGCTACGTGTTATCTGTCTGTCCCTTACCTGAAATGCTCGGGACCAGAGCTTCTTGGGTTTGAGAGTTTCTCAGGTCTGGAGTATTTGTATTTTACCAGTAGATCGACACTAATCCAAAAATTAGAAATTCAAACTTCTTGTGCAGCGTGTTAGCACTCCAAACGTTTCCCTTTGTGAGCATCTCAGATGTTCTCATTAGGGATGCCCAACTTACATAATAAAATAATCAAACACAGATCCGAGGGCTGGAGACCGCAGCAGAGGAAATAAGGAGTCAGTGGAGGGCTTCAGCAGCCTCAGATCCGGAACAGCCTCAATTAAGGTTGCAATCTCTATTCAAACTGATGACATCCTTCCCAGGAATAGATGAAATGACACTAAATTTGTACAGAACCTTGGAAAAGCTCTGAAGAGACAACGCAAAAAGAATAAATCAGGAAGCACCACCTGACTTGAAAATATATAATAAACTATAGTCAGCAAACCAGCCACTTTGGCATGAAGACAGAGACCATGAAATGTAATCCCATAAAAGGTGAACCTACATGTCTACAGTCAACTGATTTTCAACAGAGATAAAAAATAAAGCCAGTAGAGAGAAGACGGTCTCTTCAATAAATGATGCTGGAAAAATTGAGCATCAATATACAGAATGACGGTAGACCCCTCTCTCACATTAGTTATTAAAGTCAATGCCTGGGCCTGAGGAGGTGGCTGATTGGTTAAGAGAACATATACTGGGCCTGAGGCGATGGCTCAGTGTTTGAGAGAACATACTGGGCCTAACGAGATGGCTCAGTGGTTAGGAGCACTGACCGTTCTTCCAGAAGTCCTGAGTTCAATTTCCAGCACCCACATGGTGGTTCACAACCATCTGTTATGGGATCTGATTTCTTCTTCTGGTGTGAGTAGAGACAGAACACTCATATAAAATAAATAAAGATTTTTAAAAAGTAAATGAGAGGCAGGGGAGAGAACATACTGATTTTTCAACCATCTGTGAATCCAACTAAGGGAATCCATATTGTCTTCTGGCCTCCATGGGCACCTGCAGTCATTCATATACCCACACATAAACACATAATTAAAAAAATAATAATCTTTTAAAACTCAAAATGGAGTAAGAACTTACATCTAAGACCTGGAACTCTGAAACTACTAGAAGAAAAATGCTTTGGGGTATTGGAACAGGTGAGAACGTTTAGATATGATTCTAAATGCACAGAAAGCAACAGCAGAAACGCACAAACTCAACTGAAAAGGAAGGACAGGCAACCTGTAGCACAGAAGGAAGGATCTGCAAAGAAAGCATCAGACTGGGGTAATAGCCAGCACTCATAAGGAACTCAACAGCCAAAAGTAAACAAATAAAAATTTAAAAATGCACAGTAAATCCAAATAGATAGTTCTCAAAAGAAGACATCCATGTTTGAAAACGTTCAATATCAGAAAACATTAGGAAAATGCAAATCAAGAGCCCTTGAGTGATCACCTTAGTCTAATAGGAGTGACTAACAAGAAAGAGGAAAGGAAGGAAGGAAGGAAGGAAGGAAGGAAGGGAGGGAGGGAGGGAGGGAGGGAGGGAGGGAGGGAAGGAGGGAGGGAGGGAGGAAGGAAGAAGGAAGGAAAGAAGGAAGGAAGGAAGGAAGGAAGGAAGGAAGGAAGAAAGAAAGAAAGAAAGAAAGAAAGAAAGAAAGAACTACCTTATGATCCAGCAATCCCACTATGAACAAAGTTTATAGACAAGGACAATGACATCAGTATGTTGAAGACACACCTGTGCTCCTGTGTCCACTGCAACTCTATTCACAATAGCCAAGAAACGGAAACTATGTGTGTATCCACTGATGAGTTAAAGTCTTTGGTTTTCTTTTATTTTCTTTCTTTCTTTCTTTCTTTCTTTCTTTCTTTCTTTCTTTCTTTTTTTCTGAGTCAGGGTTTCTCTGTGTAGCCCTGGCTGTCCTGGAACTCACTCTGTAAACCAGGCTGGCCTCGAACTCAGAAATCCCACCTGCCTCTGCCTCCCAAGGCAGAGGGATTACAGGCATGTGCCACCACCTCCCGGCTGAGTTAACGTCTTGAAAATGTTTCCCCTGTATTAGACAGAGACTCTTTCCTCATGCGGCACAGTCTGAATGGACTTCCCCCTCCCTCTGTCCCCCCCATCCTCTCCAGCTCCTCCCCCACCGAGCCACTCCCTATCTGTCTCTCATGAGAAAAGAGCAGAGTTCTAAGAGATGACAACCAAACATGTCAGAGTAAAATACGATGAAATAAAATAAAAGCTGTCATGTTGGACAAGACACACCAACAGAAAAATAAAAGAGCCCCAAGAGAAGGCACAGAAATAGGAGACACATTCACTTACACACTAAGGAGTGTGTAAACCGGAAGCTATAGTGTTTACAGAGGACCTGATGCAGATCCCTGGAGACCCCGCGCTTGCTACTTCAGTCTCTGTGAGGTCATATGGTGAGCTTGGCTCACTTCTTTTTGAGAGTCTTGTTCTCCTGGTATCCTCCATCCCCCGTCTCCCCCATTCCTTCTGTCTCCTCTTCCACAGGGTGCCCTGGGCTCTGAGGGGCAGGATTTGATGGAGACCTCTCATTTAGAGCTGTGAGGTCCAAGGCCCCCCCACCTCTCTTTCTATGTAATATCTGGATGTGGGTCTCTGGTTTTGTTCCCATCTGCTGCAGGAGGAAGCCTCTGGTGAGGGGATGCTTAAATGTGTTTTAAATTTTAAAAATTAGTGCTAGCTGGGCAGTGGTGGCACACGCCTGTAATCCCAGTACTCTGGAAGGTAGAGGCAGGCGGATTTCTGAGTTCGAGGCCAGCCTGGTCTACAGAGTGAGTTCCAGGACAGCCAGGGCTATACAGAGAAAGCCTGTCTCAAAAAAACCAAATCCCAACACCCCCCCCAAAAAATTAGTGCTGACATATATATGTATATATACATATATATGTATGTATGTATGCATATGACATGTGTATATATCTATAACTATTGTGTATAAAATAATGATTTTCAGCATTTATAATGATATAATATACTTATATTAATAATTAAGCCAAACACATAAAGACAAGTACTATGTAACTGATCTCACTCAAATGTGGATTCCTAAGAAGATGTTCTTCTAGAAGTTGGGAGTTGATTGGCGGTTACCAGAGGAGAGGAAGGGTAGAGTTGACCAATAGGAACCAAGTTATAGTTAAGAATAAAAGGTACTGGTGTTCCTTTAAACATTAGGTTACCTATAGATACGGATAGTGTACTATACATTTCAAAACATAGACTAAAAGTTTTTAGAAATATTTCCCCATAAGTAAATGATGCTTGATGCAATATGCTTGCCCTGACTTAGCCGGTTAAACGTGTCTTTGCTGAAGCCTCACATTTCATATGTAGATAAATACAAATATTAATTTTATCAATTACATGTAGAGCCAGACAAAACTAAAGCAAATCACCGGTCGGTGACCTGCCTTTCTGCCTTAGGGAACTAGAAGACGAGGGCAGCAGAAGGAAGACACTGATCCTTCTTAGGGTGAGGACACAAGAGAGAACTCTGAAAATCAGTGAACCCTGGAGTAGGTTCTTTGTAAAGATCAACAAGCTTGAAACCCCTTAGCTGAACCCTGAACAAGGAGATAAATGGTCATGTCCAGACTCACGAGCCAGCGTGCTGGCTGGTGACTTTGGCTCCTATGTCACTGGGCATAGAAGGCTACACTTGCACTGGAGTAGTGACAGACACTGCCCGGTCTGCCCCAGACAGCAACAAAGACTGTCACTCTCCTGGGCCTCCTGCCCTGGCAGCCAGTCCTCGAATCCCTTACTTCCTCTGCCCTCTTGGGTCCACAGGACCTATAGGTGCATCTAAGATCGGAAGGCGCTAACGGGACAGCTGGAAGGGGAAGCAGATGGGACAGCCCCTTAGGACCTGCTCCCATACATCCCGCTCCGCTACCACCTCTTTCTCTCCCACCTAGGTCAGCTTCGTACGGATCCTGGATGACACCGGACCCACACGGCTAACTCGGAACAGTCTTATCCAAGCTTCTGCACTGCATTGCTTCCGTGTCGTGTAAGGCAGCTTTCCCAAGGGTTCTAGGGAAGAGGGTGAGGGCATTCAGAGGTCACTACTCTGCCTTCTACAGTAAGAGACTCCAGACCCTTTGGACAGGGTGTTGGTAGCTGGAGCCTTCAGTTATCTCTGAAGTACCAGCTTCAAAGGGCCCCAAATACCTGACCTGGATAAGTGACCCTAACTGTGGAGCTAACAGTTTTCTAAGCCCCAGGACAAAGCCCAGCTAACAAGTAAGTGAGTTTCTTTCCTTATTCACCGCCATGGCTTATGCCGGAAACAGGTGCCTTCTTGGCTCTCTTTCTAAGAAGCTGTATCCCATATTTGAGGAAACTAAGCCGTGGATACTGGGACAATCTCCACCATCAATGTTGAATAGAAAACAAAGTCAGGTTATCACGGGCTCCTAAATTTTGGGTGAGAAATGCTAGTGAAGTCTGGGCTCACGCGACGCCGCAGTGCCCCCTGCTGGCTAGAAGCCTCCCATGCAGCTCATCCCATTGTAGTCCATTCAATACCTGAGCAACACCTGAGCATGTGCCCTGGCTCTCCGAAGAGCATCCTTGTTCCATATTTCGGTGATCCAGGCAGGATAATGCCGCTGGGTTTGGAGGCTGGAGGACGGTGAGTGCGGCTCTTCAACAGACGTACACAGTGGCATGTGGGTGGGCGTGAAGGAGGGTAAGCTGGATCACCCGGGTTTTCACCTGAGCAACTCCTAAGGCAAACGTTTAACCCTGCCAACAGAATGTGAGAAGAAGCATCATCAAGGGTGGACATGTTCTGAAAGCATTCTCACAAGCTACTCAATCTCTCAAAGACCTACTGAACCGCCATTCTGAGACAGTCACCTTCTAGAGCAGAGGTGTCAAGTACAAACACACACACACACACACACATACACACACGAATTTGCTCAAGCATGTTCCTGTCTCCCTGGCTACATCTGCATTGTGCATACTCTTTCCTACCTAAAATATGGCATTATTATTATTATTATTATTATTATTATTTTATCATATTATCTTTATCATCTGTGTGGTACCACATATGCGTATACATGCACACTCTCACACGGTCTTCTATTGACTGATACATCCTTAGCACTTACCAGGGTTGCCTTACAAAAACCAAGTGCCCACTCAATGCTTACTGGCCACAAGTTCACATTAGATAATCGAGTTGATTCCTTAAATCTTCTAAAATTAGGGATTTTATTCTACATTTCACAGAATTAAAACTCAACACGTGGAACCTAAGTGGCTTCTATGTAGCGATTCAGTGCTGGGTAGAAGAGCAGGGAGCCAGCCTGGGTCGACAGACCAGCTGTCAGGGCTCTGCTGGAATCTAGTTACTGGGTAAAACAGAGAAGACACGCAGGTATTAGCTGTACTGCCTTAGTTCTTTTTACTAAATGATGAGTAAAGCCAATGCTGAAATTTACCTAGCATAATAGCACACTGTGTCTGCTCTAAAGTTCCTCCAAGACCCTCAGAGACTAGAAACAGAAACTGAAGGCAACTATTTTGGATCCAGTTAAATGAATTTACATCACATCTGAATGCTATGCACACATTTATAGTTCCGCTACAACAGCAATATAGTAAGAGATGTGGGGCCAGGGAGAAGGCTCAGAGCGTAATCCCCAAATCCAGATAAAGATGGAAGAGAGAACTCTCATCTCATAAAGTGTTCCTCTGATCTCTACACATGTGCTGTGGCATATTTGCTTCACACACACAAACACACTAATAATAATGTTGAAAAATCTATGACTTACACAAGTAATTAAACTCATAATTCAAATAGATGGATTCAACAGTAATTTGAACTCAACTGAAGAACTGGGAACCAGGAGGCCAATCAAAGGAGATAAATAAATAAGACATTAATAATAAAGAGGATTATTAGTATACTAATATATATGATATAATAAGGTTGAGGCTAAAAGGGTGGGGAATAGGAAGAGATGTAAGAGGTATCAGGACACTGTGAAAGTGTCCGCTCTGTTGATAGGAACCAAAGTGGAGAGGAGAAAGGGACAGTGGAAACAGTATATGGACAGTTCAAAGAAAAGTTTCAAAACCTGATGATAAGCTATCAAACTATAGATTTGAGTGGCACTAGAGTCCCAAGAAAAATAAAAACACAAGCCGGGCGGTGGTGGTGCACGCATTTAATCCCAGCACTTGGGAGGCAGAGGCAGGTGGATTTCTGAGTTTGAGACCAGCCTGGTCTACAGAGTGAGTTCCAGGATAGCCAGGGCTACACAGAGAAACCCTATCTCAAAAAACCAATAAATAAATAAATAAATAAATAAATAAATAAATAAAATAAATAAAATAAATAAATAAATAAAAACACAAATGAGATAAAACCACCACGAGCCAATTTCTTCCCTGCGGTGTGTGGTGAAAATGCAGGGTTTCTAACCGCGGAGATCCAGTTGTGCCCACGTTCTTCGTGAGAAAGAGTATTTTGTCCATCGAGTGAGTCTGCCATCCTTGTCCCGACTCCATTACCCTTCACTGTGAGGACTGTTCTGGGTCAGCAACTGGAGCACAGTGGCCTGCGGGGCGGGTTCTGTTCCCTTGCTGTGGCTTGGTGTTTGTGTGACTATAGCTTTGCAGTAAGTTTTGAAGCAGGACGTAAGGAGCCCACCAACCTTGTCTTCAGTGTGTTCTCACTACTGGTGCCCTCGGAGTTCTGGAGATTAGGCAAACATCTTGTCTGTGTTTGAAGCAAGGTAAGGAAGACAATTGAATGGTCCTAATTTAAATATTTAAATATTCATTTATTCATTCTCTCTCTCTCTCTCTCTCTCTCTCTCTCTCTCTCTCTCTCTCTCTCCTCTCCCTCTTCTCCCCACCACCCACCTTTTCCTAAACGCCTATTATCTATTATCTTTCTGGTCCTTTCAAGGAAGCCAGTGTTGGTTCCAATCCCCACCCTTCCCCGTTCATCCTTCAGCTCCGCCCATCCCCCCCACCTCACCCACCGCCTTTGTTATTTCCAAGCATTTTGCAGCTAGGCAAAGAAAAGGAAAGGGCTTCCCAGGCTGGGACAGTGGAGGGATAAGGAGCAGGGTGGGTGCTTCTAGTGACTGGTGGATAGAGCTATGGACTTTTTGAAGAAGAAATTGGGAGACAGGAATGGGTGCCTCAAAGCTGGGGGCGGGAGCGGGACGCAACTAAACTTCTTTAGCATGACTGGTCCAGCTATGAGTGGAAATAAAGTGGAGGAGGCAAGCCATGCCACTGGAGAGCAGCCATGGCGGTAAGGATGAGGAGGGAGCAGTGGGTGACGAGGTTTCCACCACAGTGGTTCTCAGTCTGTGAGCTGAAACCCCTCTGTGGGCCGAACGGCCACAGGGGTTGTATATCAGATATATTACATATCAGGCATTTACATTTATGATTCATATAACAGAAGCAAAATTACAGTTATGAAATAGCAACAAAAATAGTTACATGGTTGGGGGTCACTACAACATGTATTAAAGGGTCGCAGCATTAGGAAGGGTGAGAACCACTGCTTTAAGAGATCTCACTGTCCGATCTACCCTGGGGGGGGGGTGTACCGATGAGGAGCTCAGGGTAGAGCAGGGTGTGTGCCAAGACATCATGAAGCATCCACATGGAATTGCCTGCCAGACAGTGAGAGACACAGATTAAAGTAGGGATGTGGGGCAAGGCAGGGGCGGGGTGGGTATAAAAGAGAACCTAGAACTTCTGATACAGCAGTGCTTAGGGTCTGACCACACAAACAGGCGTCATCAGAAGGGACAGGAAACAGATGGAGGAGCAATTAGCACTGCGGACACCAGCACTGAGGCCAGTCCCACAAGCCAAAGGACAAGCAAAACCCAAAGCGGGACAAGGCCAGTGAGGACAGAGTCCAGGAGAACTGTCTTGGTCTCTGGACGTGGCAGTGAGCCATCAATCATCAGTCTCTCAGCGAGGGTGCAGGAGGCAGAAGCCCAGAGAGTGGGGTGTGGAGGCGCAAGGATTCCCAACCCTCCCAGAAGCCTCGGAACAAACAGAAGCACAGGGGCTGGAAGGAAACCAAGACCCTCTTTTGATTTGTGGGTCTGCTTTTGTTTGTTATTTGTGGTTGTGTCTCCGTTGGGGTTTCTATTGATGCAATAAAATGCCATGACCAAAGGCAACTTGAAGAGTAAATAGTTTATTTCATCTTACAGTGTACAAGTCCATCACTGAGGGAAGCCAGGGCAGGAACGGGAGCAGAGGCCGTGTGAACACTAATTTGCTTGCTAGCCGCAGTTCACTTGGGCTACTTTCTTACACAACTGGGGACCACTTGCCCAGGGGTAGCAACATTCCCTGGAGGCTGGGCTATCCTACGTCAATCATTAATGGAGACAATGCCCGACATATTTACCTACAAGCCAGTCTATGGAGGCAGTTTCTCAATGTGGTTGCTTCTCAGATAACTGTAGCTTAGGTCAAGTTGACCTAAAATTACCCAAGTTTATGTGTGAGCTTGAACGGGCTGTGGGCTGCCCACTTGTTTGACCAAGGATGATTCTGGATGTACATGTGAGATGTTCTGGGTGAGAGAGCGATCGAAGGGAAAAGGCCTCCTACGTGAGGATGAGCCTCACTCAGTCAGTCCGGAAGTCCTCAACAGACAATGAGGAGCCATACTTCAGGAACAAGAAGGGGCTCCTCCTGCCTTGTGGTCTTTGTAACGGTTTCTCTTCTTTGTTTGGAGTCAAAGAGAAACACTGGGGCTCACTGGGGCTCAGGCCTGCTAGTTTCCAATTAGGATTACACCATTATCTTTCCTGGGTTTCCAGCCAGAGAACTTCAGAGTCCAAGGCATGTCAGCCTCCATGTTTCTACGAACCAAATCTCTAGAAAAAGCTCATATATGGTATAGAGTGTGCATGCGTGCATGTGTATATGTGTGTGTGCATGTGTGTGTGCATGCTCTAGGTTTTCCTTCTCTAGGAGATGCCAATCAGTACAGAGAGTACTGGTGATAACGGCGAAAAGGCAGAATCGCCCTTCTGGCAGAAAGGAGAGGGGTGGGCTAGCTGAAAAGACAAGTGGGGTGGCCCTGTGGACGGCAGGAGCTTGGGACAAGGGCATTCACACCTAGTCCCAGGGACTTGTGTCTTCGTCACATTTATCTTTGCCATTGCAGCAACGTCAAAGGTCTAGGAAGCCTTGCTAGAAGGCACTGATGCAGGAACTGGCTTTGTTTCCTTTCTCTCAGCATCCCTACCTCCCTAACCGTACCCCCGCACCCCCCACCCCCACCCCCGCCGTGAATACCAGCTCCCTAAGAAACTGCTAGACCAGTTAGGCTGTATCTTCCAGCCCCGAGGATGCAGTCTTTTAGCAGATCTCTCCCCTAGGAACCTCTATATCGGAAAGGCTCGAGTCTCCATGCTAGGGACTCATTCCCGCCCGTCTACTCCCTTGTCATCACGGAGCAAGGAAACGGCTCTCTATAGTTACTGTGGGGTCCACAGGCTCAGGACCATCCTCTCTTCTCAGCTGGCCTCATTACTTGGGAAAGGTAGTACCTGCAAAGAACGAATGAGGTCTAAGTTAGAGGTCAAGGCAGGGTGGAGAGTGTCCTACGAAATAGCCCGAGGGCAGTTGAGGATGACTTCTTAGTGGAGGGAGGCATCGGGGCACAGCCTGGCTGAGGACAGAGTGTACATGTGGTCCCAGTGATGGGCAGATGCCTCCTGCAGTCACTGAGTGTTCCTTAATCCCTGCACGTTAAGACAGAGACTCTAGCGCCTACAGCTAACCGTTCACCAACCCCGGATGGCCAGCAAGCTACAGGGACATATACCTCCGCCTTCTTTGCTCTTGAATTCCAGGTGCGTTCCACCAGGCCTGGCTTTTCACATGGGAATCTAAAAATAGATCCGAGAGAACTTTACCAAATGAACCCTCTCTCCACTCCACTTTCTACTTTCTTATTTCCGTTCTTTAAGACAGGGTCTCACTACACAGCACTCTCTGGCCGGTAACTCAGTATGTAGGTCACACTTGGCTTCCAGCTTGCAGCAATCCTCCTGCCTCAGCCTCCCAGGCATGAGCCACTGTGCTTGGCTTCCAGTTTTGCAATGTTTATTTTTACTTAATAATATGCCACATGATCTCTCGCGATCACTTCTTTCTAGTATCATAGCTTCATCAAGCAGATGAACATGACCTCATCCCTCTCCATTGACACACTAGCTTCCTGCAGTAGCCTGACACTAGACATTTCTTTATTTCTTTTTTAAAGATTTATTTACTTATTTTATGTATATGAATACACTGTAGCTGTCTTCAAACACCCAGAAGAGGGCATCAGATCTCATTTCGGATGGTTGTGAGCCACTATGTGGTTGCTGGGATTTGAACTCAGGACCTCTGGAAGAGCAGTCAGTGTGCTCTTAATCGCTGAGCCATCTCTCCAGCCCTGACACTACACATTTCTTATGCTTGTCAGTGGGATGGACGGAGCCTCTGGGTCTATCACACAGTCCAAGATTTTGCGGACTTTGTTTCGGCTGAGTCAGAATGGCCCTCCACAGATGTATGCCAACTTCTGATGGTTTTCATCAGGGTGTGCGGAAGTTCTCCAAGATCCCATCCATGCACCTCAGAGGAGCTCCAGCCCCGTGCTGTTAAAAGCATCCCACGGAGGGGCTTTCTACACGAGGAAGTTGCCTGGATGGCTAGCTGGAGAGGAAGGGCCCTGAGGTCTCCCTGGGATCATTCACGTGACGGGGAAGACCGTGCTATAAGAGGCGGCGGTTTCAACAGCTTTGCCAAACCTCTCTATGCACCAAGCAAGTGAGTCCCCAAGAGAGCCGAGGCTTGTTTGGGAGGGAAGAGGGAAGGGGAGCCAGGGCAGACGGAAGGGTGATGTCAGCTGCGAGACTTTGTAGGCGTCTCCACTGAACATAAGGTTTCCAAGCCTGTCCAGTTGCCTGCTACAGAGACGCCAGCTATCTTGTGGCTGCAGGTCGGCTAGGGCCACGGAGGACTGGAAGTTAACGTGCAGTCTCCCTATTGGTTGCTTTGCGAGCAGGTGGACAGGAGTGACAGCTGTAATAACCAAGGAAGCCGCAGCTGTAACTGGGCGGTGGCTCCCTCCTAAAGGGCAGATAACCTTTTGAGGTTAAGGCCATCCCACTTGTCAAAAACGAAGACCTTTCCCAGACCCTTTCCCAGTTGCCTCCACCCAGCCACACACAGGCAGAAAACATCTGCATCCTCTAAGGACCTTAGCGTCATTATTATTAATATCACTTTCATTGTGGTTTTGACACACATACCCCAGTCCTTGTGGACTTTCACAAAGATCATGAGAAGAATTACCCCAAGAGGGAGATCTGGTCCCAGCATGATCTACAGGGGGAAAAATATGAAAAAGTTGCCTACCTCATAAATATTCATAATAATCTCTTTAAAATTCACAGCACAGAGCTCAGCGAGCAGCTACTCTTCCCCCGGGGGAGTCCACTTGGCTCTTCCCCTGAAGTGCATGCCGTCCCTGCTTTGTAAAATGAAATTCTGCTGAACTGAGTGTCTCAGCTAAACACTTCCCAAGAAGAGGAGAACGCAAGAAACCTTCGTGGTGCTGTGGTGACTTTCTGTGGTTTCGGGTACCTGCCGTCGCCTGAAATCCTAGCGCTTTCCATCAAAAGGAAAGCTGCAGAAATAAAGAACTCAGGTTTTTAGTCAGGCGACCCCGTAAGCAGCACGATGAATCGTCATGCAATCCTACCTCGGAAGGATTGCTGGTTTAGGACTGCGAGGAGATCCTTGCTGTGTTACGATTGTGTGGATTGTGGTTTGTTAAGCATTAATTGTTTAACATTAAGAAAAGAAGAATTAGGCCGCTGGGCAGTGGTGGTACAGTCTTTAATCACAGGAGGAGGAAGAGGGAAAGGGGGAGGGGGAGGAAGAGGAGGAGGAGGAAGGAGAAGAAGGGGAAGGGGAGGAGGGGGAGGGAGGGGGAGAGGAAAGGAAAGGAGGGAGGAGGAAGAGGGAGGGGGAGAGGGGAGGGGAAAGGGAAGGAGGAGGAGGAAGCCAACTTAACTCCTTACACCTGGACCTACTGGGTCAAAAGAAGCTGTGCAGAGTACAAAGGTCCACGAAAGGGACAGACCATGGAAGGAACAGACTTAGAACCTCCGTCTGTTCTTCCTCTGTGCTCTGCCCAGAACCCCAGAACCCCAGAGCCTTCAGGGACAATTGGTCCGTGTTCGCCCCCCCCCCCTCCCCGCCCGGCCACCTCCAGCACCAAGTGGGGCCTACTAAAGCCAGAAGGATCCTGAAGCTTCGGTCTCATGCTGGCTTTGCTCTCGCTTGGGAACCACTCAGCTAGGTTTTCAAGATGGTCGTTTATGTCTCTCCGCCCAGTTTTCTATAGTGTACTCTGTGCTCCCCAGCTATACCGCCTCATATCCCTCCCCTTGTTCCTACTTTATCACAACCTTGCCCCTCCCCTTTTATAAACCTAAGTATAACTCTATAGCTAAAAAGCTATTGATCCTTACAGCATCACAGCTGTCCTCTCCTAACCATTCACGCACCTTGATTGTCTTTCCAAAGTCAACCTAGTTACTCACCCTAGGTCCCCCCCATTCCTGTTCTTGCTAAGTCTGATGCTATTTCATGCTGCCCTTTATTGTTTATCCAGCAACAGTTAGTGAAGTCAGAAGGGTCACTGTATGATATCTGCATAGCGCTGGTACCCAGAAGCCTTGCTTGCTCTCCCAGGTAACACACTCAGGGAGTGATGCACAGCCTATGCCAGGAGCTCTGAGGAGACTTTGGATTACATGCTCAAGTCTACCACATCTGGGTCCCACTTGAACACTGCAAATATCTTAACTGAAAACAAACAAACAAACATATAGTGGATAATAATATACATGAAGTAATCGAATAATATTAGATGTATAAAATCTCAATACAGTGACCTACAAAACACATACACATAACAACATTAACTCCTCCAAAAAAATTATTAACCAGGCGTGGGGGAGGGATTATTAACCCTACAATAACAACATCTAGTGAGAGTGAATTGGATGAGATTCCAGACAGAGAACTCAATGGTCTCTTATGTGTTCAAAGACACACACAATTGAATGAAATATGGAAGGCAATGAATTGCGTAAAAGAATAATTCAGCCAAGGGAGAAATGCTGACGACAGCCCGATCTGCACTCCTGGAAGTAAGCATTTAGGAGTCAAACACAAAGCTCTGTGGAAAGTCTCAGCGATCAAATGCATCCAGGAGAAACTAAACCATCTGAGCTTGAAGACCACCCAACAAGGACCAGGTTAGAATAAGAGAATACCAGTGGGCATATGGAGATGCATGGGGCACCTCGGACTGGCAGAACCTATAGCTGACGGGCGTAGAAGAAGAATCTCACCCTGAAGGCATCTAACACATTACCAGAAGGATCGTATCAGAAAATTTCCCCAGGGTTTGGAAAATAGATACCAACCCAGACACAGGAGGGAGACATTTCAGACGTGAAACAAAACCAAGAGGAACCCCCTCCCCCATCATAGTTAATGAAAAAAGTATATCGACACGGCATAGGGAGACGCTAAGTCGTATGTCAAGACAGGCCCGTCAGAGGGCAGCAGGTCTGTCAACTGGAACCTTAAAAGCCAGGAGAGCCTGGACAGATGTATTTCAAATTCTGATAGATAAGTGCCAACATAGAAATATACCCAGTAAGCCTGACCTCCACACATGTGCTCTGGATATACTATCACACCACACACACACACACACACACACACACACACACACACACGATCACTTTAAACCTCATCTATTAAGGGTGCTCCCTTCCATGAGACAGGTGGTGACCTGGGCACCTTTTAACCCACACAGCCCAAAAGTCTGAGTCTTTCCTCTCCATGAAGTTCCCTACATATTCAGTCTTTTTTCCATCAAGTGGCCGAGGCCAGACAGAGGGAAGAGATGAGCCCAGGACACGGCGTGCGAAGGCAGTGTTGTTACACCAGTTCCAAGCAGCCGTGATAAACTCAACCAAAGACATTTCTGGTTTGGGATCACTTAGAGCTTATGGCTGAATGTCAGGAGCCCGCCCTCCCGTCCACACCGCTCCATTCAGCTGGGGGAGGGGGCTGCTGTGGTTTGGATATACATCTCCTGGGGGCACAGGCCTTAAAGTTGTGGGTCTCTTAGGTCAGTGGGGATATATCCCTGAAGGGGATTGTGGGACCCCTATCTCCCCCCTGCCTCCTCCTCCCCATAAAGTGCTCTGTTTCCTCATTCACGGCTGCCATGATACACAGCTTCACTCCAGGTCCAAAGCGACAAAACGAATTAGCCATGGACTGGAGCTGAGTGACTGATAACTACTGGGAGAAGCTGTGTCTGCAGAGACAGACTTGGGCTAGTTCTAGCCCTCCAGAGCAACCATTCCTTGATCACCTCTGTGGTCAGAACTGACATCGCGTAGTAAATTAAAAACAAACAGCAAAACCTTTAGAATCTATTCGCTTAGCAGACCCCATCAACCTGAAAGATAAGGATGTCATCAGACAATATCAGGCTGTCTCTGATTCCCAGGAAGGGGAGGGACAAAGCTTCCCTTTTAGTTAATATGTGTCCACTGTGCAGGGAATGTCACCGGTCGCCTGATGGCTTAGGAGCTCTGCAAACTCCCTTTCAGGAAGGAGTAGTGACTCTCCGTCTCAGTCGGCCTGTTATCTCTCTGGAGCAGGAGTCAGCTTTGGAAAAAGAAAGATGCAGCAGCAAATGTAGCTTCAGAGGCCCAGAGCACAGACCTAGTAAGAACCTCTGCGATCATGCTCTGAAATAAACCTCTCCTGTCTTCTGTAAGACAGAAGAGTTTATGCGGCCCAGGCTGTCCTGAAACTTGCTATGTAAACCAGGCTGCCCTCAAAGCTACAGAGATCTGCCTGCCTCTGCCTCCTAAGTGCTAGGATTAAAGGTGTACACCACTGTACGGGGCCCACGCCCTTTCTGTTTTTAAATTGATGATCTTAGTTATGTGTTACAGTGTCAAAAGCTGCCTGACCCAGGGACTTTGCTCTGCACCTCCGGGTCCTCCCTGCCTTTCAAGTTGGGGGCATTCCTGCCTCATGACCCCCTCCCTCCTGTAAAACCCCAGCAGCAGCCAAGCACTGTCCCGGCATCCACTTGCAGTCTTACCTCTTGCTGGTCAGCCTATTAATATTAACACTCATTAATACGTGGGACACACAGTCCACATTTCCTGGGAGAGAAGTTACGGGACTCCAGTGAATCTTTGCCCATCCTGAGTCCCGAGTCCCTGCCCCTCCTGTTGAGAAAGCTCCATCCTGTCAGCTTCCTCTCTGATAACTGTGCAGAGCCTGAGGTCATGCCTGGATTGTCTTCTTACCATGGTGACAGAGTATCTGACAGAAACTTGGGAGACGGAGGGTTAATCTTGGCCCACAGTTGCAAAGAGATTTCTCTCATCTTGGTAGTGAAGGCACAGTGGAAAGGGTGTGTTATCCACCACATTCTGATGGGAGGCGGGAATCTGAAGAAGGACTGACCTTTAAAGACCCCTAGTGTCCCCTTCTGCCAGCCAAGCCCCACCTCCTAAAATCCACAGCCTTCAAAACAGGGTCATAAGGTGGGGGATGAGAGCGTAAAACAGGAGCTGTAGGGTGTCTACATTCAAGGACCGACTCACAGGCTCTTGGGTCAGTCTGTCACCCTTTCATAACCGCTGGCATGAGACGCACAAGAAGCCTGGGACAGAGGGCGGCGCCTTTGTCACTCGCTTCACAACAACAGAGGAAGTGCGTGCCTGAGTCACACTGCACCCTGACCCTCTAGTCACTCCCCAGGGCTCAGGGACAAATCAGCATGAGCTCTGGGTGGTTTCCCCGCGACAGAACTGTGTACCCTCAAAGTTCTGAAGGCCAGAAATCTCAACTCAAGATGCGAACGAGGCAACTCCTCGCAGAATCTAACTGCCCCCTGGCTTCTGGGATGGGGGTGGCGGTGAGCAAGCTTGACCTGTGCCCGCGGGTAGCCGCTCCATCACTCCAGCCTGGGCACGCGTCTCCACCGGACTCTGTGTCCCAGCATCCCCTTTCCTTATTAACATATCAGACTTAAGGGCCACACTAGCCCGACAGGACCTTAAGTAAACATGACTGCATCTGCAAAGACCATATTTCCCAAAAAAAAAAAAAAAAAAAAGGCACCCGGGGTGGTCAGAACCAGAATATAATTTTGGGGGGAGGACATAAATCAACCTATGATATCCTCAAATCCCATGGGGCAGAGACGGACACACGGAAGGCACACATCTACAGTTCACAGCCTTCTGACAGGAGCTGAAAGCCATCTGCGCAGCTTTGCACAGAGGGTGACGTCATGTCACCTTTGTTCTCTCAAACAGCAAATAGACCCACCCTTGTTCCACAGCAGGAGGCAACCTGTCTACCTTCCAAGGCCTTTCGCTCCACAAACATCCTTAGAAAGGTAGAGGAGAAGGAAGCTATTCTTGTGATGTACTTGCAAGATGGGCCACTTCAGGACTGACCCACAGAGATCTGTCTCCGATAGGATCCAGCCTCTCTGGGGAGGGAGATGGCCGGTCAGCCTCCTTCCCTGGAGCAGGGTATCTAGAGCCACCATGGAGGATGTGACCTTGCCCCAGCGTGCTACTTCATCCTGCTTTCCGTGGGACGGAAGGGTCCAGTGATGCCCTGAGACATTTGTCCCTTTCCTTCCCTCTGGCAGCCTATGTCAGGCTCAGATAATGGCCTAGGACCGCTGAGATCGACCAGATCTGAAGACCCCCATGCCAACTATCTTCATACCACAGAGGCCAGGCCTGCTTGTCCTTACGCCAAGCTCTGCATTGGGAACTGGGTTGGAGGGAGCTCAGGTAGACACTCCATGTTTTCGTGGCTCAGTTTCCCTTACCTGTAAGCGTGCCCTGTGCCTTGGGGATGGAGAGACCGCTCGGTAATTCAGAGCCCTTGGTAATCTTGCAGAGAGCATGGGTACAATTCCCAGTATCCATCCACAAGGCAGCTCACAACCATCTGTAATTTTAGTTCCAGGGCCTCTAACACCTTCTTCTAGCTTCTCTGGGCACCAGGCACGCATGCGGTACACATGCGTGCAGACAAAAACACTCATATACAAACATTTTAAAGAGAGAACATAAAATAAAAACTGCCACGTCCTGGCACGGTGGCGGTGGTAGTGATGGTGTGGAGGCTGGCGTAGTCCACGGTGCCTGGAAACTGGTCAGCACAGGAAAGGTTGGCGCGGCCAGTGCAGTGCAGAGGCCACCCAGGGTGAGCAGAGTCGGTAAAGCTCAACCTCTGTCCTCCTCCCATGAAGACAGCATAGAGCCTGTGAGTGGGCGACGGTGGGCGCCTCCCAGAGCATGTGAAAGTGTGGATTACCCATGGATGCCACACAGGCCAGGCCTTTTTTTTTTCTTTAAATGTTGAAAGTAGTAATTTTAAAATTTATTTATTTATTTATTTTTACTTTTTCACTTTATATCCTACTCACTGTTTCCCTCTGGGTCATCCCCTCCCACAATCCTCTCTCCCCCCCTCTCCTCTGAGTGAGTGCCTCTTCCCCTCCCCCACTATCTCCCCAACCCTGGAACTTCAAGTCTCCTGGTGGCTAGGCGCATTCTCTCCCACCGAGGCCAGGAAAGGCAGTCCAGCTACAAGAACATAGCCCATGTCCCAGGCAGCAGCTTTTGGGACAGCCCCTGCTCCAGTTGTTCGGGACCCGCATGAAGACCACGCCGCACATCTGCTACATATGTGTGGGGAGGCCTAGGTCCAGCCCGTGTGTGTTCTTTGGTTGGTGGATCCAGGTTAGTTGACTCTGGCCTTCCTGTGGGGTTCCTATGCCCTAAGAGGCTGTAACCCTTCCTCCTATTCTTCCGAGTCCCCAAGCTCCATCCAGGGTTTAGCTCCGGTGTCTGCGGCTGAGTCAGCTGGTGGGTGGAGCCTCTCCGAGGACAGCCATGCTAGACTCCTGTCTGTAAGCATAACAGGCTGTCATTAATAGTGTCAGGGACTGGTGCTTGTCCGTGGGATGGGTCTCAAGTTAGGCTGGTTATTGGCTGGCCATTCCCTCAGTCTCTGCTCCATCCCCCATGCCTGCATTTCTTGTAGACAGGATTAATTTTGGGTCCAAGGTTTTGTGGGTATGTTAGGCTTCCTTACCCTGCCACAGGAGGTGGCCTCTGAAGAGATAGAGATCTGTAATAAGGGAGACGCCCAAGAATCAATAAGGGTGTCCTCAGCTGTGACTCACGGCATATGGAGCCTGGAAGGATGGCCACCTGCCTGGAGTCTCTCTCTCTCTCTCTCTCTCTCTCTCTCTCTCTCTCTCTCTCTCTCTCTCTCTCTGTGTGTGTGTGTGTGTGTGTGTGTGTGTGTGTATGCAGCCATCACGACCAGCCATCATGAGAATGAGAGAGAGGGGGGGGAGGGGAGGCTCTGTGGCGTCAAATCATTCATAGAAAAGTTCTCATGAGCAGTAAGTCCCCAAACGGATCCTTCTGTGGGTGCAACTTTAATGCTCACCACAGGAGGTGGCACAACTGGCCGTCTAGATGGAAAGCTGCCAAGCCAGGCTCTGACTCTGTAACATACAAAAATCAAGTCAGGGACAATGGAACATTTGCATGTAAAGGACAAGTCAGAGATGGGATTCAAAGGTAACAGAGTCCGTATGCAAATCCTCTGCCAGGCCAGACAGCCTGACCTGTGGCAGAAGAGCAGGGGCAGCGGGATTTCTGGGAGGCAACGGGGACCTCAGACTAATCTGGTTTATGTCCACCTGCAGGAAACGATTTTCTGTATCGAACCAGAAGGTAAAGAGGATACATATCTGAAGGATAGGTATCTGCTAGGTTGGACTGAATGAAAAAGATGTTTCTATTCCAAAACAGTGAAATATCAACTCCACACGGTTTAAGCGAATATCCATGGGGAGGTGTGTGTGAATGCACCGCACAAGCAGCGGTAGACCCCTGTCGCCTCCTCCACGTGGGCCTGCATCCTTCTCAGTAAGGCCCCCTGGTTCTACTCAAGGTAGCAATTTATTTATTTTTTTTTTTTTACATTTTTTTTTATTTTCTATATTCTTTGTTTACATTCCAAAGGCTTTCCCCTTTCCCAGGTACCCCCCACCATATGTCCCATAATTCCTCTCCCCCCCCATGCTATTCCCCACTCTTCCCCCCCCCCACGATTTCTCTGTTCTGGGTCTACAATACTGGATCCAATCTTTACAGGCCCAGGGTCCTCTCCTTTTTTTCTTCTTGAGAGTCATTTGACTTGCTAATTGTGCCTTGAGTATTTAGGGCTTCTGGGCTCATTAATATCCACTTATCAGTGATTGCATTTCGTGTGTATTCTTTTGTGATTGGGTTAGCTCACTTAGGATGATAGTTTCCAGATCTAACCATTTACCTACAAATTGCATGAATTCATTATTTTTAATTGCTGAGTAGTACTCCATTGTATAAATATACCACATTTTCTGTATCCATTCCTCCTTTGAGGGATATCTGGGCTCCTTCCAATTTCTGGCTATTATAAACAAGGCTGCTATAAACATAGTGGAGCATGTGTCTTTGTTGTATGCAGGGGAATCCTCTGGGTATATGCCCAGGAGTGGTATGCCAGGGTCCTCTGGGAGTGGCATGCCCAATTTTCTGAGGAACCGCCACACTGATTTCCAGAGTGGTTTTACCATTTTGCAATCCCACCAACAGTGGAGGAGTGTTCCTCTTTCTCCACATCCTCGCCAGCACTTGTTGTCTCTCGAGTTTTTAATTTTAGCCATTCTGACTGGAGTGAGGTGGAATCTCAGGGTTGTTTTGATTTGCATTTCCCTGATGACTAATGATGTTGAACATCTCTTAAGGTGTTTCTCGGCCATCCGAATTTCTTCTGGTGAAAATTCTTTGTTTAGCTCTGTGCCCCATTTTTTGATAGGGTTATTTGGTTCTTTGGGGTCTAACTTCTTGAGTTCTTTGTATATATTGGATATTAGCCCTCTGTCGGATGTGGGGTTGGTGAAGATCATTTCCCACGTTGTTGGTTGCCGTTTTGTCTTTCTGACAGTGTCCTTTGCCTTACAGAAACTTTGTAATTTTATGAGGTCCCATTTGTCCATTCTTGATCTTAGAGCATAAGCTATTGGTGTTCTGTTCAGGAACTTTACCCCTGTGCCCATGTCCTCCAGGGTCTTCCCAAGTTTCTTTTCTAATAGTTTCAGTGTGTCTGGTTTTATGTGGAGGTCCTTGATCCACTTGGAGTTGATCTTAGTACAAGGAGATAAGAGTGGGTCAATTCGCATTCTTCTGCATGTTGACCTCCAGTTGAACCAGCACCATTTGTTGAAAAGGCTATCTTTTTTCCACTGGATGGTTGTGGCTCCTTTATCAAAGATCAAGTGACCATAAGTCTGTGGGTTCATTTCTGGGTCTTCAATCCTATTCCATTGATCTACCTGCCTGTTGCTGTACCAATACCATGCAGTTTTTAACACAATTGCTCTGTAGTACTGCTTGAGGTCAGGGATATTGATTCCCCCAGAAGTCCTTTTATTGTTGAGAATAGTTTTAGCTATCCTGGGTTTTTTGTTGCTCCAGATGAATTTGAGAATTGCTCTTTCTAGATCTATGAAGAATTGATTTGGGATTTTGATGGGGATTGCATTGAATCTGTAGATTGCTTTTGGCAAGATGGCCATTTTTACTATATTGATCCTGCCAATCCAGGAGCAAGAAATATTTTTCCATCTCCTGAGGTCTTCTTCGATTTCTTTCTTTAGGGACTTGAAGTTCCTGTCATACAGATCTTTCACTTGTTTGGTTAGAGTTACGCCAAGGTACTTTATGTTGTTTGTGGCTATTGTGAAGGGTGTTATTTCCCTAACTTCTTTCTCAGCCTGCTTGTCCTTTGAGTACAAGAAGGCTACTGATTTGCTTGAGTTAATTTTATAACCAGCCACGTTGCTGAAGTTGTTTATCAGCTGTAGAAGTTCTCTGGTGGAGTTTTTTGGATCGCTTAGGTAGACTATCATATCATCTGCAAATAATGATACTTTGACTTCTTCCTTTCCAATTTGTATCCCTTTGACTTCCTTATGTTGTCTGATT
The DNA here is from genome assembly GCA_964023405.1 of Apodemus agrarius. Lineage (NCBI taxonomy): Eukaryota > Metazoa > Chordata > Mammalia > Rodentia > Muridae > Apodemus > Apodemus agrarius. Next base: position 56,713,664 of record OZ030005.1, read on the forward strand.
GCTCTCGCTAGAACTTCAAGTACTATATTGAAAAGATATGGAGAGAGAGGACAGCCTTGTCTAGTCCCTGATTTTAGTGGAATTGCTTCAAGTTTCTCTCCATTTATTTTGATGTTGGCTACTGGTTTGCTGTAGATTGCTTTTACTATGTTTAGGTATGGGCCTTGAATTCCTGCTCTTTCCAAGACTTTTAGCATGAAAGGATGCTGAATTTTGTCAAATGCTTTTTCAGCATCTAATGAGATGACCATGTGGTTTTTTTCTTTTAGTTTGTTTATGTAGTGGATTACATTGATGGATTTCCGTATATTGAACCATCCCTGCATTCCTGGAATGAAGCCTACTTGATCATGGTGAATGATCGTTTTGATATGCTCTTGGATTCGGTTGGCAAGAATTTTATTTAGTATTTTTGCATCTATATTCATAAGAGAAATTGGCCTGTAGTTCTCTTTCTTTTTTGGATCTTTTTGTGGTTTAGGTATCAGCGTAATTGTGGTTTCGAAGAATGAGTTGGGCAGTGTCCCTTCTGTCTCTATTTTGTGGAATAGTTTGAAGAGTATTGGTGTTAAGTCTTCTTTGAAGGTCTGGTAGAATTCTGCACTAAAACCATCTGGTCCCGTACTTTTTTTGGTTGGGAGGCTTTCTATAACCCCTTCTATTTCTTTAAGGGTTATGGGACTGTTTAGCTGGTCTACTTGATGCTGATTTAATTTTGGTATTTGGTATCTGTCTAGGAAATTGTCCATTTCCTCCAGATTCTCCAGTTGTTTTGAGTATAGGCCTTTGTAGTAGGATCTGATGATCTTTTGAATTTCCTCTGTTTCTGTTGTTATATCTCCCTTTTCATTTTTAATTTTGTTAATTTGGATACTATCTCTGTGCCCTTTGGTTAGTCTAGCTAAGGGCTTATCTATCTTGTTGATTTTCTCGAAGAACCAGCTCTTGGTTTTGTTGATTCTTTGTATGGTTCTCTTTGTTTCTGCTTGATTGATTTCAGCCCTTAGTTTGATGATTTCCTCTCTTCTACTCCTCCTGGGTGAGTTAGCTTCTTTTTGTTCCAGCGCCTTCAGGTGTGCTGTTAAGTTGCTAGTGTATGCTCTTTCCAGTTTCTTTTTGGAGGCACTCAGGGCTATGAGTTTTCCTCTTAGCACTGCTTTCATTGTATCCCAGAGATTTGGGTAGGTCGTACCTTCATTTTCATTGAAGTCTAAAAAGTCTTTGATTTCTTTCTTTATTTCTTCCTTGACCAGGGTGTCATTGAGTAGAGTATTGTTCAGTTTCCATGTGTATGTGGGCTTTCTGTAGTTCTTCTTGCTATTGAAGACCACTTTTACTCCATAGTGATCCGATAGGAGACATGGGATTAGTTCGGTCTTCTTGTATTTGTTGAGGTCTGTCTTGTGACCAATTATATGATCAATTTTTGAGAAGGTACCGTGCGGTGCTGAGAAAAAGGTATACTCTTTTGTTTTAGGATGGAATGTTCTATATATATCTGTTAAATCCAATTGGTCCAAAGCTTCAATTAGTTTCACTGTGTCCCTGTTTAGTTTCTGCTTTCCTGATCGGTCCATTGAGGAGAGTGGAGTGTTGAAGTCACCTACAATCATTGTGTTAGGTGCGATGTGTGCTTTAAGCTTTAGTAAAGTTTCTTTTACGAATGAGGGTGCCCTTGCATTTGGTGCATAGATGTTCAGTATTGAGAATTCTTCTTGGTGGATTTTCCCTTTGACAAGCAGGAAGTGACCTTCTGTGTCTCTTTTGATGACTTTAGGTTGAAAGTCGATTTTATCTGATATTAGAATGGCTACTCCAGCTTGTTTCCTGGGACCATTTGCTTGTAGAACTGTCTTCCAGCCTTTTACTCTAAGGTGGTGTTTGTCTTTGACACTGAGATGTGTTTCCTGTATGCAGCAAAATGTAGGGTCCTGTTTCCGTATCCAGTCTGTTAGTCTGTGTCTTTTGATTGGGAAATTGAGTCCATTGATATTAAGAGATATTAAGGAATAGTAATTATTACTTCCTGACATTTTGGGAATTGTTATTATTATTTGTATTTGAGTGGTTCTCTTCTTTTGGGTTGGATGAGATGGGGTTTCTATCTTGTTTCTTCTGGGGTGTTGTTTCCCCCCTTGTGTTGGTATTTTTCCCCTATTATCCTTTGTAGGGCTGGGTTTGTAGATAATCTTGCAAATTTGGTTTTGTCGTGGAATATCTTGGTTTCCCCATCTATGGCAATTGAGAGTTTCGCTGGGTATAGTAGTCTTGGCTGAAGTTTGTGTTCTCTTAGGGTCTGCATAAGGTCTGCCCAGGATCTTCTAGCTTTCATGGTCTCAGGTGAGAAGTCTGGTGTAATTCTGATAGGTCTTCCTTTATATGTTACTTGTCCTTTTTCTCTTACTGCCTTTAATATTCTTTCTTTGTTTAGTACATTTGGGGTTTTGACTATTATGTGACGGGAAGTATTTCTGTTCTGGTCCAGTCTATTTGGGGTTCTATAGGCTTCTTGTATATTCATGGGCATCTCTCTCTTTAGGTTGGGGAAATTTTCTTCCATAATTTTGTAGAAGATATTTGCTGGCCCTTTAAGTTATAGATCTTCATTCTCATCTATCCCTATAATCCTTAGGTTTGGTCTTCTCATTGTGTCCTGGATTTCCTGAATGTTTTGGGTTACCAGCTTTTTGCATTTTGCATTTTCTTTAATTGTTGAATCCATGGTTCCTATGGTATCTTCAGCATCTGAGATTCTGTCTTCTATCTCTTGTATTCTATTGTTGATATTTGCATCTATGACTCCTGATTTCTTCCCAAGGTTTTCTATTTCCAACATTGTCTCCCTTTGCGATTGCTTAGTTGTTTCTACTTCTGTTTTTAGATTTTGTATGGTTTTGCTCAGATCTTTCAGTTGCTTGTTTGTGTTTTCCTGTAATTCTTTAAGGGATTTTTGTGTTTCCTCCTTTATGACTTCTACTCGTTGACCCATGTTCTCTTGTATTTCTTTGGGTGATTTTTGTTTCTCCCCCTTATTGGGATTCACTTTTTGCTCTATATTCTCCTGGATTTCTTTAAGTGATTTTTGTGTCTGCCTTGTATGGGCTTCTAGTTTTTGATCTATTTTCTCCTCTATTACTTTAAGAAATTTATCTAAGTGATCCTCAATCTGCATCTTTACCAGTGATTTTAGATCTGAGTCTTGTTTTTCTGGTGTGTTGAGATATCTGGGATTTAATTGTGTTTGTCTTGCAATGGCTTCTAGCTTTTGATCTATTTTCTCATGTATTACTTTAAGAGATTTATCTAAGTGTTCCTCTATCAGCATCCTGACCAGTGATTTTAGATCTGAGTCTTGTTTTTCTGGTGTTTCGGGGTATCCAATATTTGTTGCTGTTGGGGAACTGGGTTCGGATGCCGCCATATTGCCTTGATTTTTGTTAGTAGCGATCTTACGTTTGCCTTTTGCCATCTGGTTAACTCTGGTGTTAGTTGGTCCTGTAGATACTAGCTGGTGCTTGACCCTCCTGTGGGGTTGTAAGGCTATTTCCCAGTGACTGGGATACCTGAATCACTGTCCTGCGGGGGTCTTGCTCACAGATTGCTGACAGGTGGCCTGAGTCCCCCGAGGTCTTAACCTCAGGATATCCCAGGTATTTGGTTCCGCCTGTTGGGCGGCTGCTCTGCACTGCTCCTGCTCAGGGTTCGCTGTCTGATATCCTGTTTCCCCAGGGGTCTTAAAGTTGGGATATCTCAGTTATCTGGTTCTGCCTGCTGGTCCCAAGCTGCTGGGAAGCTGGCTGGGTCCGGTTTCCAGCTTCCCTGCCACTGGCTGGATGGGAGGCTGGTTCGGCCTCCGGCTGGGTCTGGGTACCTGGCACACTGGCTGACTCTGGCTTCCTCACCACCAGCTGGACTGGAAGCGGCAGGCAATATGGCAGCTGCCTGCAGGGAGCTCGGGGTCCGCCCCGCGCGCGAGTGCAGAGTGCACCCGCTATTCTGTGCCCAATTCCCACTCCAGGCCTGAGTCCCCGAAGGTCTTAAGCTTGGGCTGTCTCGGGTACCTGGTTCTGCCGCCGCCGCCGGATGGTTCTGAGCACCTGGCACGCTGGGTGACCCTCCGGCTTCCCCACCGCCAGCTGGGCAGGAAGCTGCAGGCAATATGGCAGCTGCCTGCAGGGAGCTCAGGGTCCGCCCCGCGCACGAGTGCGGAGTGCACCCGCTATTCTGTGCCCAACTCCCACTCCAGGCCTGAGTCCCCGAAGGTCTTAAGCTTGGGCTGTCTCGGGTACCTGGTTCTGCCGCCGCCGCTGCCGGATGGTTCTGAGCACCTGGCACGCTGGGTGACCCTCCGGCTTCCCCACCGCCAGCTGGGCAGGAAGCTGCAGGCAATATGGCAGCTGCCTGCAGGGAGCTCGGGGTCTGCCCCTCGCGCGAGTGCAGAGTGCACCCGCTATTCTGTGCCCAACTCCCACTCCAGGCCTGAGTCCCCGAAGGTCTTAAGCTTGGGCTGTCTTGGGTACCTGGTTCTGCCGCCGCCGCCGGATGGTTCTGAGGATGGTTCTGAGCACCTGGCACGCTGGGTGACCCTCCGGCTTCCCCACCACCAGCTGGGCGGGAAGCTGCAGGCAATATCAGGTAGCAATTTATTTAACTCAAGGACCAAGTCCCCGAACCTCACTTACTGCTAGCTCCAGTTTTGTCGATTTCTGATAAATACGTGACGGCAGAAGTCTTGGGTGTTGCAGCCAGAGGTGGGGCATGCTCTCGGTGTGTCTGCTTCTCCACAGCTTCCTGGAGCAAGGATTTTGCACGTGGCACCCTAGCAACTGTGGTGGGGCACAAGGGCCTGAGTACTCCCTCTGTTCCCGAGGGAAACTGAAAGAGAAAACGGGAAGACATCTGCATCACTAACGGGCTTGCAGAGTCTCACCGCCCATCTTGAAATGCCTAACTATGTCCAGCCTTATTTATTTTGCTTGTTTATTTATTTATTTTTCAGAAGACATAAATAAACTTCTACCCAGCTTCTTGGTTTCTCTGCTACATGCCACCGTACCTAATAAGGCAATTAGCACAGTGGTCCACAGAGGAGCAAGCCCAGATGACAAGCACAGAGAGATGCTCGGACTTGTCAGTGGTGCAAATTAAACAACATATCACTCGTGTTCATCAGACTGGTAGAAACGGAAGTCAGCGTTAGTGTGTGCTGTGCACAAAGGAGTTATCAAGTCCAGGAGAGAAGGAGCTGTCGAATGCATTGCTGCTCAAACACGGATTCTTATCATTTTTGGAAAGTGCCCCCAGGAATTTGAGCATGAAAATTCTCTTCTCTTCTCTTCTCTTCTCTTCTCTTCTCTTCTCTTCTCTTCTCTTCTCTTCTCTTCTCTTCTCTTCTCTTCTCTTCTCTTCTCTTCTCTTCTCTTCCTCCTCTCCTCTCCTCTCCTCTCCTCTCCTCTCCTCTCCTCTCCTCTCCTCTCCTCTCCTCCCCTCCCCTCCCCTCCCCTCCCCTCCCCCCTCCCCTCCCCTCCCCTCCTCTCCTCTCCTCTCCTCTCTTCTCTTTCCTCTCCTCTCCTCTTTCTTCTCCTCTCCTCTCCTCTCCTCTCCTCTCCTCTCTCTCTCTCTCTCTCTCTCTCTCTCTCTCTCTCTCTCTCTCTCTCTCTGTGTGTGTGTGTGTGTGTTTGCTTGCTAGTTTTGCATGGAGGTTCCCCGCAAAGGTTTGTGTCAAAAAAAATATGTGGGGGAAATACAGGAACTCTGGGTCATTGACATTGAGTGACATTGAGTGACATTGTCTCAGGTCCCTCTGGAACGTGTTGAGTCTGCGGAGTAGGGGATGCTGGGAGTGTGGGGCCACAGCCCCCTATGCTCCCACAACACTGCCCTTTCCCCTTCTCCCAGTCATTATTAATCTCTGGGTTGTCCTGGTGCCTCCTCTGTCTTCTCCTCTCCTGTGACCTCCATCTCTTTGTTGTGACTGCTCTTAGATAAACCCTGTCTGCCACCGAGACTTAACTTCCCTGTGATGAAGGTGAGGCCGAGGGCCCAGGACTGAGCAGATCCTTAGTGATGGGGGTGGGTGGGTGTCCTCCAGGTTTAAAGAGACCATCTGCTCTATGGTCCTGTACTGGCTCAATACACACTCAGCCATTATATTTAGTAAGGTATGATGCTGTAATCATGTGGCGAAAAGGGAGCAATTCTAAAGAAAGACACCCATGCCCCTCCCTCTCACTATCAGGCTATTGAGACAGTGAATCCTAAGGAACTGGGATTTCCCAGAGTCTCATGCTGGGAACAGGAATGGCTGGGACCTTGGCCACTGTCCGAGAGCTTATCTCTCAGAAAGGGATGCCACAGTTTGTGAGGACAGCCCAGGAGCAAGAGGCTGAGACAACTATGAGTCATTGACGATCAGGATCTCACCTCGATCCGGGCTGCTTAGCTAAGCACACCCTTTGCCTTCAGTTCTTTGAGCTGCTTTGCAAACAAATCCCGCTCCCCACCCCACCTCCCCTTCCGTCTCTGACAACCACGGACGATCTGCCTTCTGTTTCTATTCTCTTGCAACACCAACACCCCCACCCCCCATGTCATTTAGGGAGTCTAGTGTCTTCACTTGGCATTGTGCTTCTGATTTGCTAGGGGACCACATACACCATGAGTTTCTTTTCATTCGGAGGGAGAGTTTCTGAGGGAAAGTACCACCATCACCTTTGCCATTCATGGATTGATCTGGTTGATTATGAATAACCCACAGGTGTCTGTCTCTTCCTGTTCTGGTCTTCACATCTTGGGTAAACACCCACAGAGGAATTAGTATGGCCGTCTTTTCAAGGGCCCTGGGTCTTTGCAGCACTGCCGTGGGGTGCTAATGTCTCAAGGAAATGCAAACATTGGACCTCACTCAGATTTGATGGATCTGAGTGTAACAAGTGGTCGGAAAGCTGTCCGGCACCCCATGGTGAGGAGCAGGGCCCTGGGGGTGTTGCCTTAAGCCTTCCAAACCTGGATATAACCCGATGCCTGATGCCAAAGCTCAGTTCAAAGGTTAACCAGAGACAGTTGAAGGACTGGAACGATGGGGTGAGGGGAGACCCTGGGGATGAGGTCTTATGCCTCACAGAACAAAGTGGGGGGTGTCAAGCCTCACCCCAGGAACTTTTAAATGCCCACCCACAGCATACAGAAAGGAATGTGGCTGTGACTCTGGGGAAACCCTAAGGTGATAAATCTCCAGTCATGGCTCGCAGCAGGCAAAGAGTGGGTGGCCAAAAGAAACCTTTTTATGGTCCACGGGGTGGGGGGTAGGGTGGGGAGGAACTTCTAAAACAGTCTATCCCAGAAGGCACTGCACTGCCCAAGGATGTCTGAGGGGCAGTGACTGCAGTTGACACCCAGTTAATACAGCTCACCCTGTCCAACAAGTTCCTGTCTCCGGGTACTTCCCCATCCTCAGCCCTGAGTACAATTGAGTGTGGTATAAATGAATCCACAGACAAGGGAGATTAAACTGCGCCCGACAAACCTGTCCCTGTGTAGACTAAGGCTGGGCGCTCTAGATGCCCCTGTTAGGGCCCAGTCTCCATCGGTTTCAGATGCTTTGACAAAGTGCTTCAGACTCATTTCCCACAGTTCCATGAAAGGAAAACCCAAGTCAGGGCGGAGGTGTGATGTGGTTCTGGGGATGGGGGGTGGGGGTGGGTGCCGGCAGCGGCGCTGCAATGTGCCCAACAGACCGCTGTCTTCACACTTGAGTTTTCTCGTTTACAGACTGAGGTCTGATATAACCCCTGCTAGTCCGAAGGTCAAATGTTGCTGGGATGATCCCCGGGGAGTGTTCAGCAGGCACAGCTCATCAGGTAAGAGGGAAATGCTGGCCGCAGCATCCTCAAGAGGATACAGTGAGAAACACAGACACCCACTTTCCACTAAAGAAATTCATATTCAGGTTTGCCATGGACTGACTTCTGGGTTCCCTTTCCTTTCTGTTGAAATCCTACCCTCTGAGGTGAGCTTTTAGGAGGCAGACCCTTAAAGAGGGGCCTGGGTCAGTGCCCTTGTGAAGGGCTTGGCTTAGCCTCCTTAAGAGAGATGAAAAATGAAAAGACAAAGCTTTTGAAATTCCATGGCAGTTCTGCTCAGCCCTGGAGTTTGGAGCCATATCCAGAAAGCTAAAGCGTCGGCCCCTGCGTTCTTGCATCCTCTACCCCAGGAGAAGGCTGGACTTGGGAGGAGATGACGTTTGACAAGGGTTGGAGGATATCTGAGTAGACACTTCTGCTGATGGGGTCGGCCTCCACTGGCTTGGGATCAGAGCAGTGGACCTATTCTTGTGGCTGGGTCCCTGGCCCACTTTGATAGGTGGGACATACCTCTCATAACTTCTCAGGCAGCCTCATCCAAGCCTGTAAACTGTCACAAACCACGAATACCTCCGTGGGGAACACATGAGTGTGTGTCTGAGGGAACCGCTGGATATATGAGCAAGGGTAGCCTCCTGGGTTGTGTGGTAAGGTAAACAAACACTGGATGTTTAAAGCCGGAAAGAGTCCTGTGGCTTAAAGCGCGAACCATGACCAGGTGCCTTCCTGGCCTTAGACATTTAGACCAAGACTTTTAATTTTATTCTAAACCACAGGAAGGATTTCTGGGCTCTTGTTTTAATGTTGATTCCCAGAAGAGGCTTAACACCTTGGTTCAGCTGCTAGCCACCTGCATTCTTTGGTGCATTGCCGGCCCACGTCACTTAGTTTCTTCCTTATTCATTGGATGAGTCTTACTCCATTAAGGATTTTAGTCTTTGTGACAAAACAATGCCACAGGTTCTCCTCCCTTTTCCAAATATCAGGGATCCTCTGGCAAGCCAGATGATACATATTCTCGTTTATCCAATTCTGGTCTGTGTTGTCACGGCAATATTTCATAGTCCTAGAGTTTTGTTTATCTCCAGGCAGAGGCTGGCAACCATCCGGCCCCTCAAATGATACTGTGTCAGCGTCAGGCTACCTGGGACAAGCCTCCCGAGTGGCGAGTGGCGCGCCGCCGTACTGGGTACGCTCCTGGCCACGAATCAGGACACACATGGGTCAAAGGTCTCTCCTGCCGGGAAGAAGACTGGGGCTTGGCAGAAAGCCGAGGCCACCGCGAAGGAGGCCAAGCTTCACAGCTGGCTCCGAAGGGGAAACTGGGCACAGCTGAGACAGCCGACCGAGGAGCAAAGGTCTAGGGTCCACGCAGGAGCGCCGCCCATCAGTGCCGGGCCCGCCCCTTGAGCAGGGCGCTTTCTGGCCTCTAAGCACCTCCGGGCTCAGCCAGGGCCCGCCCTCCTCTGAATCCATTGGTTGGCTCCTCGTCCCCGCCCCCGGAAGACCTGATTTTTGCAGCCAATCGGCGGGCGCGGTGGCGGTGGAGCCTGGGAGCGAGGTACCCGAACCTGGAGCGGGGTCTGCTGGGTTGACTTGGGGGGCCAGGGCTTCTGGGGTCGCTTGTCACTGTGGGCTCGGTGGTGGGCTGCCACTCCAGGGCCAGTGCCTGTGTCCGGAACTGAGGGCTGGTGCCGGCTTGCGGGAGTGGCAGGATGTGTATTCTTTGGAAAGTTGGGGCCCGGCCTGTTTAGGCCTAGGGGCGGGGACGTCTGAAATTTGTTTTGTCTCCTGCTGAATGACAGCCCACCTGTCATTGGAGGGAAACAGGCCTCTTCTGGCCGCCCCGCGTGCCAGGGGCTCAGAATTTGAGACCTGAGGGAGATACGCTGAGGTTGGCTGTTCCCTTAAAGGGCCACTCCGAAGGGACCGCCAGGAATGCCTGGATCCCATTCCAGCCATGCGGAAGGGAAAGGTTAGTTGTGGCTCTGGTAGTTGACTCTAGGTGACAATAAGGGGACCATGGGGTGAAATGAGTCCAGAGTGACCGTGAAACACGGGCAGATTGAAATAAGATAGGTTTTTCCATTGCTTGCCTCTTAGGTCAAGTCAGCTAGGTTCAAAATAAGAGAACTATGGTTGTTCCGAGCTTCTGTCCCTGGTAGTGGCCCTTTTCCCTAAGGATATACCTTGGGATGCCTAGCGAGGTTTGTGTCCAAAGATTCTGAATGTGAGATTCTCAAGGGTCGAACTGAGAACAGTGCTCACCTCATACAATGCCGAGACATAAGTGGCTTCTTCTGTGGGCTAGGGGAAGCACAGCCGTGCATGGGGAAGAAGAGCCGGGAATCTTTTTTGCACATAATAAGTAGTTAGGAAAAGTATGATCTTAGTCTACCTCAGTATCAGGTGGACTGGTGTGAGGATGCTGTCCTTCTGTTCTGGTGCTATTTGTTTAACATTGGCAGTATTAGGAAATTACTAATGAGACCGTTCTCTTTAGGAAGCCAGGGGAGAACGAATAGCATTTGTGTGGAATTAACTCCAGGTTTGACTTACAGTTAAGAGAAAATGAGGCAGACGGAAGTGCTAGCCAAGACCTTCCAAGGCCCAGCTGTTGTCTGTAGGTCTCCAAACAGCCACGTTTACATGTTCAAGAATGACAGCGGGGACTCCGGGGACTCCTCTGAGGAAGAGTCACATCAGGTGGTGTTACGACCCCGGGGCAAGGGACGCCAGAAGAAGAGCAGCCAACCACCAGGAGTGGGCACCGTGGTGCTGCTGCAGCGGGAGCTGGCCCAGGAAGACAGCCTCAACAAGCTGGCTCTCCAGTATGGCTGCAAAGTAAGCGGGCTCAGCCCTCTGCCCTCCCGGCTTGAGAGAGACACAGGGGAGTCATAGAGGAGGGGTCCTTGTCCTTCCTGACCCCCACAGGTGACTAGAATCCTACATAGCCAGGGCTGGAAGCTGGTGGAGGCACCCTTCATTCAGAACCCTGGGCTCAGGAAGGGTCAGTTAGTTGGGAACCCTTTCCTTTGCCCTGCTCTGCCCAGGGACACTCTGAAACAGTGCGGTCTGAGATGGAAGGCGGAGTCTACAAGTTTCTGTGGCATGCTTCTCTCACTACTTGTATTTTCGGATCTTTGCTTGGCAGTTGCAAATCTGACTAAGTATTCTTTCTTCCTAGTAGAGCTGCATGGTCTAGCCTCTGTGCTGTGCATTTGTATAACCTTATCTTTCTTTTTAATTATGTTTTTAGCACTCAGAGTGATTAACAGTGGCAAAGTAAGTTGGAAAGCATTTCTGGAATCGCTCTTTTCTCCCGCATTGAAACAGATGGTTTCCTGCTGTTGACCCCATGCTATATACATGCTATATAGTACATGCTGTAGCCATGCTCTATGCTGAGACTCCATGCTATATACATGCTATATAGTATATGCTATAACCATGCTCTATACTGACAACAGCTTTCACCAAGGATGCATCAGCTACACAATTAAAAAAAAAAAAACTTTGCCTCCGAAAAATTGTCTGTGGTTTATCTAAAAAGATCCAAATGAGCAAAAAGACTGTGTGGGTGTGGGAGTCTTTCCCAAATAGAGGCTCATCTCCAGGGACACATAGCATCTTAACATTGCACTGGCCTTTGTATTTGGATCTTATAATCTGCTTCTGTGGGCATAACATATGCTTTGTAGACCATGGACTGAAAAACAAACAAACAAACAAACAAACAAACAAAAAACCTCCCCAACAAAGTCTTGAAAGATAGACTTATTTTTCTTGTCATGCCAGTACCCAGAATGGATATTTATTGACTCCACTAACTAGTCCAGTCCTATTGGAGGCAAATACATGTGCTGTTCATTGAGTGCACAAAGAATGAGTGCTGTCAAGCTCCTCCTGTTTCTTATTTTCAGAGCAAGATAAAAAGCATTCCTCGAGCCGGGCGTGGTGGCGCACGCCTTTAATCCCAGCACTTGGGAGGCAGAGGCAGGCGGATTTCTGAGTTCGAGGCCAGCCTGAGTGAGTTCCAGGACAACCAGAGCTACACAGAGAAACCCTGTCTCGAAAAACCAAAAAAAAAAAAAAAAAACATTCCTCAAGCCCGTTCAGTAAAACTCTAAAATGGCTGCTGAATACAGCCATCCCTCACATGATGGACTTGCAGTCAACTCCATGGCCTGTGCTTACGCTCTAGAGAAGTTTTCCCAAGTAGCTAGAGGGGGACATTAAAATTTGGCTTCCCATCCCCCCTTGTCTGTTACTTGTTCAAATTGACAGTCACACTCCCACGACCTTAGTCTAGAAAAAAAGTCTCAATGGGAAACTCCTGGCTGATGGCTGATGGCCTGGCCCACTTCTCAGGAGAAGTGTCCTCTCCCCAAGCTGAATTGACTTCTCATCAGGAGCTAAGTTCCTGTGCCTGCCCTGCTTCTGAGGAAGTGCTGAGGGAGCCCCCTGAGCAGGCTCTGAGATCTCAGTGGCAGGGACCGAGTGTGCCCAGAGCCAGCTCGGGCTTTGGTGAGCTTGGCTGTCACTTGCTCAGCTGGATTCTGGTGTGACGTGGGGGAGCTGAGTTAGACAGGAAGGGTGGCAGTGTAGGTCCTGTCTCACCTGACGCTTCTGTCGTAGTCACAACACCTTCCAAAGTTGATCAGAAACTTCAAAGTAGTTGGTTTCTAAGCTATTCATTAAGAGGTAAAAACCAAAGACCAAAGAATCAAAAGCCTGAGTTACTAAGCTGAAATGAGGCTGGCTGTGGGTGTGCTTTCAAGCCTTCACGGGTGTCTCCGCTGGAGCCCCAACAGACAAAGGTCTCTGCTGGGTACTGGTTTTAAGGAGCATTGCATGTTTATAATGCATGGCTTCCATAGGTTGCAGATATCAAGAAAGTGAACAACTTCATCAGAGAACAAGACCTGTATGCTTTGAAGTCAATCAAGATTCCAGTGAAAAATCATGGGATCCTCACGGAGACCCACCAAGAACTAATGCCCCTTGGAGCCTCATCCTCGGAGACCAGGGTAACCCTGGTAGAAGTGCCTGAAGATGAAGGTGCCCTTGGGGCAAGTGCTCAGGGCAACCATCTGACAGACTTCTTCAAGGGCATCGATGAGAACATTGAACGGGCTGTGCAGTCTGACGTCTTCCACAGTGACAGCTGCTGTGTGGAGGCCCCAGATCAGCCGCTGCTCCCCCTAACCCAGAAGCCAGCAGCTGATGGAGCAGACTGTGGGATTCAGTGGTGGAACGCTGTCTTCCTTATGCTTCTCATTGGGATTGTGTTGCCAGTGTTCTATCTCGTCTACTTCAAAATACAAGCCACCGGGGAGGCCTCAAATAGCTTGAATACAACTGTTGTCCCCAATGGCTCCATGACCCTGAGCCCAGTTCCAGGGCAAGCCCCCAGGTTGGCAATTCCAGTGCCTACCTTCCCTGCTTCAGACAACCAGGTCAGCCCTACCACCCAGGCAGGAGCCTAAGCACCTCCTCTTCTGGAGTTGGCAGGCTTTGGCGATTGGCCCTGGGTGTGTGTAACTGTCAGCAGCTGTTGGCAGAGGGTGTTGCATTTTGCTTCCTGATAATGTGTGGACACCATGGCAATCTGGATTGTATAGACTGAGGGATGGCTTGGCCTAACTCAAGGATGCAGGAGCCCCCAGACATCCACCATCCCAGCAAGAGAGACATTTACACAAAACTCATGGCCCCTTTCTTGAAGACATGTAGGGGCGGCTGTGAGTTCCTGTACAGCCATTCTGTGCAGGCTCCTAAGTAGACCGTGACAAGGGACCTGCGCTATTGCTGCCCCTGGTTTCAGATGGGGCCAAATGACTGTCACTGTGTCCCTGCCTGCTAAGGAGAAAGGTGGGCTCAGAGACATGCCCTGTGTCTAGATCAAGGTGCTATATAGTATGTCACTGAGTTTGTCACAGTTGACAGCCTGACATGTTTGTGTCTTTTCTTGGCCCCACTGAGGCAGTGCTGAAGCGAGAGCCCCATATCCAAACCACCATCCTTTGATTTAAGCTACACCTCCCAGTCACACCAGGGACATATCTCTGGTGGCGGTGGCTCCTGGATTCTCCCAGATGGCATCTGGGAAGCAGCTGTTAATGGCAAGTGGTTTGAAGGGACTACATCCACCATTAAGGTTCTAACACAAGGACCTTTGAAGCAAACTGATTGCTAGCCCAGCATTGTTGAGAACAGTGGTCTCCACCCCAACCCCTACCATGTGCACCCGAGGCAGAGTTCTTCCTGCTGCCTCCTTGACTATCCATTCTTTGGGTTCTTAGAGTAAACTTACACATGCTGTGTCTCTGTTAAAAGCAGACACAATGTCGATCAGCTTTCTGTTACTGTAACAAAGTAACCTCCAGTGGGAAAGGTTTATCTTGGCTCATGGTTTCAATCCATGGTTTAATTTGTCAGGGCTATGGTAAGAATTCCATGGAGGAGAGTGTGTGGTAGAATAGATGTTCACATGACAGGGAAGAGAGAAGGGGAGACAAGGAGCTTGGGCGCAGGTATCACCTTCAAAGTTCTGCCTGCAGTGACCAAACTTCCTCCCGCTAGGCCCCAACACTGAGATGAGGACCAAGCCGTTAAGATATTAGCCTTTGGGGGACATATCCACACCCCACCAAGGGAACTCTGTCTGTGAAAGACTGTAGAGATATGCAGGAGGAGGGTGCAAAAGACTCAAGGTTTCCTCAGCCATCCATGTCCTGTAAGGGGTGTGGAAGGGGAGTCAGCGTGCCTTGTCACAGCCAGGACAGGCAGAGATGGCTGGGAACTCAGCCTCGGGCAGATAGGCTAGCAGGCTTCTGGGATGGTTAGCAACTTGACACTTTTAGGCCTAGAAAACTGACCAGAGGAACAGGATAGTACTTGAGCTGGGCCTCCTGTCTGAAAAACAATCCACTCAGGGTGCAGATAGCAAATTTAAATCGTCTTCAGAATTGAGTGTTTTGAGGCTGAAAATGAACCCATGAATCTTGGTACGATAAACTTCTGGATTATGTGATTTCTCTCTGGTTGCTCAAGCCTGTTGGGGCTGGGAAGTTTCTTTTAAATGTTGTCATCATTAACTTCATCAGGCAGGGCTCAGAGTCCCATGGGAAAAAAATTTTTTTGGCAGACAGAGAATGTCTCTAATTTTTTCTGTATTCTGTCTCAAGTGTTGGGGACTTGTTACTGCCTGTATTCAGCCCTGTATGTGTTCCTAAGTAGAACATGACAAGGGATGTGCAGTGTCAGGGCTCCTGGGGTTGGATGGGGTCAAATGACTGTCACAGTGTCCCTGCCTGCTGAGAGCAGGGGTGGGCTTGGCTCAGAGATGTGTGTTCTGTGTTTAGGCAGACCATGGTGCTATGCAATAGTATCAGTATGTCACTGAGTTTTAGACATGTTACAGTTTTAAGTTGTATTTCTGTATTTTTCTCAAGTGGAATAAAATAATTTCTTCTGTGAAGGAAACATGATTCTCCCTCTTTTCATAATACGTGGAGATTGGTCAGGGTTAAAGCTGAGAGGCAGCACTGGAGGAGATGACAGTAGCCTCTGCCTCCTGCTGAGCCTGGGCAAGTTGCCGCAGGCTTTTGCTGTGCACATCCGTGTATGTGGCCAGGGAAGGACGAACTAAGTGGTAAACAGTGCATTCTGGCCCACTGACCTACATAATATGTTTCATAATTCAGGTAGATCTGTGAAAGACATACTATGGAGTTCATTTTCTGCTAATTTATTCTCTGGGGTACTTTTGAAAAGATTTTCAAAGTTTTAAAATTATGTGCTTGTGAATTCTGGTGCCCTTGAAGTTCAGGGGAGAGTGTAGGAGACTGGAGCTAGAGTTCTAGGCTGTTGTGAAATGCCCGATACATACAAAGGGCTGCAGCTAGGAGCCAAATACACCCAAGTATACCCTGTGGTGGTGGTTGTCCAGTGGACGTCACAGGAGGGCAAGCCGTCTGTACAGGAAGTCCCGCCTTCCCAATCCATCATGGGTAGGCCTTGGCTGTCACATTACACTAAGGGCCCACAGCTGAGTAATCTGGGCTTGGCAGCCTCGGAGCTGTTCCTCCCGTTCTGTGGCCTTGCTGCTGCTGGCGGCCTGATGGAGGTGCTGCTGGCTCTGCCTCCTTAGTACTACTGCCTCACACCTGGCTGCATTTGGTTAGTTTAAGGTACAGTTTCACTGCCCTGAATAAGGAGCATGGGCTACTTTTTATCTGCACTCCGTCCATCCACATACACTCTAGCTCTTCAGAATATGAGGAGGTGATGTGATAACTGTGATAACCAGACAGGGTCCTTGTCTCCTTACCTCAAGGTGCTGATAAGCTAGGAGGTGGTGTGGTGAAGGCTCTGGGCCCCACCCAGAGAGGTTCTCTAGGTGAGCTGAGCCAACATTTCCTTAGCTGACACGAGGAAGGGCAGTGGGAGTCGGCCGAGACATTGGGCAGGTGCTTTTTAGGAACTGCTCTTTAGTGTGATCTAAGGACTACAGGGTGGAACATAGGGACTGAGTAGCTGGTGACCCAGTATGTAGGGGGTGTGGATGGAATTATGGGAACAGGTTGCTGGAATGGTTTGGGGCCAGATGCGTAACAACCTGAGTTTTACATTTAAGGGCTTGGCATTATTTCAGGAAAACAGGAGGTGAAATATGATGGCACGGGGAGGCTGACACCCCTGAATGAAGGATCCTTCCTTATTATCCCCATCATTCCTAATTCTTTTGTCTTAGAGCTGCGAATTCAGTTTCATTTGATTTGGGGAATTGCCATCATTGTTAAATTTAAGTTCCTAAATGCCACATAGGTAAACGTTGGGGAAGCCTGGTATTCAAGTTACCTCCAAAATAGTTAGACAATTATAGAGACAACACTTTACAGTGAAGCCTAGAAGGGACCTTCCCCCTGGGAAAGGACAGCCATCTGTAGTGAGACACACTGACACCACCCAGTCCAGAACCAACTAGGACACATCACTTTGGGCTATTCGCCTAAATATAGCACCTCATCCAGTCACTATCAGGCTCATCCACAGCTAAGTGGTGTTCAGCTGGACAGGTGGCTGGGGGCGGGCCGCAGCCTTCCAGCTGGCACAGAGCTTGGAAAATCACTTTCTTGGCTGGTGCCACTCAGACACACAATCAGCTTAAAACCAAGATAAAGGTTTAGAGCAAGGCACCCATGGGAGCTGACTAGGAACTCGAAGTGAATTGATATTAAGTAGCTGCAGCTGTGATTAGAATATTTTTAGCCACAGGATTCAAACAGCTTTCAAAACCTGCTAATAAGAGCCCCATTATAGCCAGCAAGCAAAACCAGTGCAAAAAATTAACTTGATTTGACACCAAGAATCTGCTTAGCTAGGAGCTGGCTCACACAGCAAAGGAGAGGAAGAGGACTTTTTCAAAGCTATGGGTTTGGATAACGAGCTTTTCTGGCTTCTGGCTTAGTTAAGATCTGAAAGCGGGAAGGATCTGCTAGTGTGCTCTAACAGCCAGCCATCTCTGCAAAACAACTCAAAAGTTACACCCATCTCTTGCCTTGACCTCAGTCTTGTGTGTGTAATCTGGGCAAAACTAATTTCACACTGTAAACCTTGAAGATAACTGGGAATATGATGGGACGTGCTAACATCTACAGCCCCCAGCACTGGAGGCTCTGCTCCACGGGTAGTCCTTGGAGACCCACTGGACTTAACCGAGTTGCAGCACAGCCAGGCTGAGACTGGGGGACAGATGGCTGGCTACTTCCAAAGGCTCCGGGGCTGTCTAGATGCCACAGGGTGAAAATGGGGAGCAGGGATGCCTGGTGGCCATGCCAGAACCTACTGTGTTCCCCAGGCAAACATGACAGAGTCTGGAGTATGGTCAAAGCCAGGCCATCTTTACTGGAGTGAGTGCAGGAGACAAATAGCTTACAACAACCTCTAGCATTGTCTTAACCATTTGATAAAAACTTCACTATAATATTTATTGTATAATGAAGAAAAAACAACACATTCAGGGAAAAATTGAGATTAACTTATTTTTCTTAAAAGGTTCATCTCAAGGATGGCAACAAAGTCCAGCTTGTGCCGCCAAACGGTTTTACATGATCAAACCGTGTACAGCTTCTTTGTGTGAACTGTTGACTACAAACATTTACCAAATACATAAATCTCTTTTAAAAAAGCCATTTTAAATATAGCAAAGCAGTGTCTTCTTGCACAGCAAAGTGAAGAAAGTTTCTACAGAGAAATAAAAGTTTTACATTTGTAAAGTTCTTTTCACATTCTAATCATCTAGCTTTTTATGACCCAATGCCAGGAGTTTCAGGTTCCGTATTTACTATGTATTTCTTGTGCGCATGATGGTTAATACAGAAATTATGTTAATACATTATTAGTCGTCTTTACAGTTGAAAGGAAATGGTGAAACATGTATTGTTCTTTTAGAACAAACCCCTGATTTAGTTTTGTAACACAATGGATGTAATTAGGGCTCAAAGGATGGAGTTTTGACTGGGACCACCTGTGTTCACACAGCGGTGACACTCACTCTCAGTACAGAACCACTTAGAGTCCAGAGGGAACTTCCCACATCCAGTGCAACTTAAGCTTTTTTTGTTTTTCTTTTTAATAATAAAATATGTTATCTGAAGGGAGAAAACTTTCCTGTGATGGTGTCTTATACAAAACACATGAGTCGCAAAGGGTAAGAAAAGTCCATTTAAAGCAACACCGTCAGTGTCCTCCCTACTCTAGGCTGGCTCCCACTGAGAGCTGTGGATGTGGATGTGTTCACGCATGAGCATCTGGGTGAAGGATGTCAAGCCCATACGCTCCAGATCACACTGGGCATATGGGAAAAGGTTAACAGTCAGATATTCAGTTCCTGAAAACGGAATACATTGTGACTTGGTCAGTGTAATTTAAATACAAACTCCGAGCCTTGTGTAATATTACTTTAGAAAACAGTAGTTGTACTGATTATAAACCTGCATAGAAAGAAAGACTATTGAGATACAGTCAGAAAAGCCATCTCATAAGGCACACAAGAAAATAGACAGTAAATGTGAATGTGTTAACTCCTATTCCAGTATACAGCAGAAGTTCATGAACATGCATAAATAATAATGAAAGGGTCACTTAATACTTTCAAAGCTATAAATGGTTTACAAAGTGGTAAGGGTTCTCTTGGAAACTCAGTGTTGGGAGACTGTCTTGTTTTAATTAGGTATGACCTTATGAAGAAGGTGCCTGGAAGTCAATGCAGTGCATTTCAGGAAGGAGACCTAATCTTTCCTGAGTAGGAGCCACATGAGACCGCAGAGGAGTCAGCCTTGTCCCCACTGTTTTGGCTCCTACTACCATGCGCTGCACAGACTGTCAGGGAAGTGCTCTCCGCTGCACAGCCTGTGCTCGCCATGTGCATGTACCCAATACCTATGCGCCAGTCAGGAAGCCTGGCTGATGAGTGTCAGGACAGCAGATGAGGAAACGTCAAAAGGAGCATAATTTACAGAATTAGGGGGAAAAGCAAAATGTAAGTAAAAATTGCAGGCAGCTGCTTAACATTGTTCAATATAAAATAGCAGCCATTTTTAAACTTTATTTTTTTCAGGAAAAGGAGTATTTAAAAATCTAGGATAAAAGATATACAGGACTTTGAATTTTGTTCATGGCACAAGCCCAGTAAACGGATGAACTTGCCATCACTAACGAGCTGTCTCCCTGTAAGAGTAAGGCCTTGTTCAAAATCCAAGCTGAGGGTGGCACCAGTTTCCGTCAGGACAGCAAGAATCATGTCGAGGATCTGCACCATAGAGAGCTGCTCCCTGCACGCCCGTGCCTTCCCGAGCACGGGACGCTAAAGCCCTCCTGGATTTTGTAACCAGCTGTGTCATTCTATCTTTAGAGTCAAGGAGAAAACGATCCCTTTCCCTACAGATATTCTAATTATTTACCACTTATAAAACCTTTGTGCTCATCTACTATTCTGCCATCTTCTCTAATATTAGTTAAATTAGGTCATCTTTCTACCATTTTTTCCCTCACAAAAGGCAAGTTTTAAATAATGCCTTATAAAATCTGTTACAACACATTTATATTTATGCAGGATGAACTTAACACCAATTTTTTGCCACTTTGCTATTTATGTACACATATAAAATATATAATGATGCTCACCCCATACAGCACAAAGATTACAACAGAACATCACACATTCACCACCAGTGAGGGGAAACCCCTTTACACAATCCTCTGAAAAACTGGGCTAATAATTAAAATCCAAAGTACAGTATATTTAACAAAATAGTAAATATTAAACAGTGAATACTCTACTTAAGGACTTCGCCTTTCCCCCCAAATTGGCGGCAATCCACAAAAATATACTTTTTAATCTGGTGACCATACAATACATAGGTACTTACATCAAAGGTGATAATATATTTAAGATGCTATATACACGAAGAGTTTGGCTCAACTTTTAATTTACATATAGAATAATAAGTGTTCATGGCTTTTTTTTTCCAAGGTTCTGCTTGCAAGATATTTTTGTTTTTTTTCTCCCCTCTTCAAATAAAACTAAAAAGTTAAAACAAGATAAAGCTATTCTTTAAAAAAAAAAAGTTACAACATACAGCTTTGGCTTATATAAATAATTCAGCAGAATGTGTTCAAAAGTAGTGGATATAATTTTATATATAGTCATCAATTCATTAAGGGTGTTTTCTTTCATATAAAATATACATGACCTAAAATCAGTTTCTTTAATTTTTAAAGATATGAATGTAAAAGAAACTTCTGACATATTCCAATTATAACTTAATATATTAATTTTATTTTGTTAATGCTCTATATTTCTAGGCTAGTATTTCTGAATATTTCATGCGTGTTTTCTAGTCTCTCTTTTTAATAGCTAAAAATCACTTCTTTGACCCAATACATTTTTTTGCACGTGCAAAACAGTTATGTGTGGGGTTTTTTGTTTATTTGTTTGTTTGTTTAATATCAACAGCCCTTTCCCATGCACCCCTTTGCAATAGACCCATGCCAGGTTGGGTTATTAATATAAATGACATTTTATGTACAGTATTGCTTTCTTGGTTCCTGCTTTTCTACTGCTCTGTTCTACAAAGCATTTTTTTTTTCTGAAGTAACTACAGTCACCGCACAGTTAAATAAAACAAATAGGGGGCCCCCTAGGTTTCTGCAGGCTAATGTGGAAGAATTATATATGGGTACACGTTTCTCTGCAAAAACTTTATCTTACGAAACAAGTAGTCCAAGGAAGTGCCAGACTGGTCTGTTTCTATAGGGTGCTTTGTCTGCCATGTGGACACACATCTGCAGACCTACAAGGAGTTTGCAGTAAGTGCCTGATTTTGTGTATGCAACACACACCCACACATACACACACTCACACTGACATACATATATATATGTAAACGGATATATATGTATGCATGTACATATAAATATATTGAACTCATGTCCTTATTCACCAATTTAAGATATGTAGGGCAGTTCACTGCAGTAACACAAAGAACAAACACGAACCAGGAAGCCTTAGGTCACCCATGTGTCCATCCTCATTCGTTTTACAGAAGGGCTTTCTCTGTCCTCGGTATTTGGAGGTCGGCCAAGCACAATTGGAGAATGGAAGTCAGCCCGTGGATCCTCCCGGTCACTGCCATCGTAGGAGCTGCTGGAGCTGCTCAGACTGTCCACAGGGGAGCGCCCCATTTCCTGCCGGGGCTGGGGCTGTGGAGGTTGTGGCGGTGGTTGCTGCTGTGGCTGCTGCTGCTGCTGCTGCTGCTGCTGCTGCTGCTGCTGTTGGAAGCCTGATGGGGTCATTCTGTCACGGGGAGGTGAAATTGGCTCTGACTTAATGTTGATGTTCTGGTTGGTGTTGATGGACAAATTTGAACCCTGAGATAACTGCCCTCCAGCCCTGCAGAGAAACAACAGAGGTGAGATGGGTCGGCAGCACATCTGCTTAGCTCATTACCAAAGCGCAGGAGACTGTCTGGGAAGGCTAAGGGTCTAAGAGCCCATACTTTTGAATCTCAACTCTGAAAACAAAAAACAAAAAACAAAAACCAGTTTTAGTGGCTGGTGTCTCCCCTTCCTCAGGATCTTCTGTACTGGGCCCTATGACAAGCACATCTTATCTTTCCCAATAGCCATGAGATGTAAATGGAATTATCCTCATTTTTCATGAGGCACGTAGTTTCAGAAAGGCTAGGAATGTGTGTGGTAGGATGTGAGACGGGACTTTGCCCTGCGTCTCAGCTTTAAGGCCTTTCCACTTATTTCTGGACTTTCTTGTTATTTATTGTTTTTTTTTTTGTTTTTTTTTTTTGTTTTTTTTGTTTTTTTTTTTTTGTCGCCAGTCTCCCATGTTGTCCATGGATGATCTTCAACTACTGAGTCTCAACCTCTTGAGCAGCTGGAATTATAGGCAGCACCAAATGCCCAGCTTTCAGGTCCACAATTTTTAATGCTTTCACTCAGAAGAGGCCTAGGGCGTCAATATCTATGTCAAATAAGCAAAGTCTTTCCCTGAGATACTTTGCACTTTCACCCATAATACAATTCTCCAGAGCACTACTGACTACAATCACATGTGGTTCTTCCACCATCCCAGAGAAAGGAGTCGCTGGCTCTCTGGGTACTGTGGGCAGGAGGCTAAGGTGCCCCAGGCCTCATCAGGTGCAAAGCAGCCGGCTAGCTGCTGCTACGCTGTCCCTCTTCTGGATGCTCTCCTGTACTTGTTCCTTTGATTGATGTTCAGGGAGTCCGGCCTCTTCTGGGCACCATCATAATTCCTCTTTGCTTTACACCCTGCCCAGAAGGAACATTCCTTTTATGAATGAAGTAGTTTGTAAACTTGGCCAGAAACAAGCAAATGAATCCTATGGCACTTGATGCATACACAGGATATTTTCTTCTACTAAGATCCAAGGATAATGCAAAAGGCACAGGCTTGCTGTCCTCTTCTCCAAAGCAAAGGAGGAAAGGAAGGCAGACGAGCCTGTTTTCAGCTCCCTTTCCTCAGGAAGCAGACTCAGGGAGATGACGCTGGGAAGCAATGGCTTCGTCATCTGGCAGTGAGTGAGAAGGGAGCATGCAGGTGCACCTGGGTTTTAGGGTTCCCTTGGTACCGTCTGAGACTCTCCATGTTTAATAAGAAAAGATCCCTTCAAGGAAGGTCTGGTTTGCTCAGCATCCATGCTACTATCTGAGCTATGTTGAGAAAATGCTTTCTCCCAACACTTGTATGCGCACAAACAAGAATCATGGCAGGGCTTGTTCTTGATAGCCTACAAAGTAAAAGAGAACTGACAGGAAGTGTGTGCAGAGCATGTGAAAAAGCTCAGGAAAATGTCGTTACTCACACTAGAGAGCTGAGGGCTGCTTGTCCTAGATGGTGCTGCTGCCAGGCTGAAGCCTGCCCCAGAGACAGCATTCCAGGGGAAGTAAAGCCTTGCAGGGCGGACAGGTCAGCGCTGGTCAGTGAGTAATCTATAGAAGAAGGGCATTGTTACCACACAGATACAGATACCTGACCTCTGGGACAAAGACATACACTGGCCCGACCCTGAGCCAGCACGTGCGGATGCTCAGCAGGACGGGAAGGACAAACTTTCTTCCTGAACTGATGTATGACACAGTCAACTACGTTTACTTTAATAGCTCTCCCCGACTGGACACGTCACCTCAAATTCATGAACATCCTTCTATGACATACAAGTCATTTTCTACAAATGCTGCAGTCATGATTTCTGAGACCAAGGCTTAGGATATTAGATACTGCTTACATGTAGTTACTTCAGTTCATCATTAACACTTGGGGTTTACATCTAGTTCTGAGGAAAGGTGGCAGGGACTCCTACTTGAACTTTTTTCTCATGTCTCAAGAAAGGTGTTTAAAGCAGTATTCCTCCAATTGAATTAATATATTTTAAGGGGAAAAAAGGGCTGAGTTGAGAAAGTGCCATCGGCACTCAGATTTCTATGTGACCATGCTTTCATACTTGACAAGCCCAGAGAGTCTCAGCCTGATGTCTATTCTAGTGACCCTTCCCGTACACAATTCTCTTTTGACTTCTTGGCCTGTCCAATGACCCACTTGACCTATTCCACTTGGCTATGTCCACAAACACCTTAATTCTGACAGAACCCAAACTGAACTCATGTTCTTCTCAAAGCTGTTCTTACTTTCTTGATAAGTTGCACCAACATACCCAGTGGCTCATGCCAGGAAAGTGGGTGTTAATGTTACTTCTTTGCTGTGCTCTGACCTGAGCTATCAACAACTCTAGTCAATTCTTCCTTGCTGTCTCATTTCTGGAGGTTCCAGTGTGATCTACTGCTCTACTCCAAGCCACCAGTAAACTATTACTTGGACCACTATACAACCTTTCTACAACATATTGGCATTCACTTTAAAAACAAGATTTGTTTTTATTATTTTAGTTATGTATCTGGGTATCTGTGACATGAGTGAAGGTCCCCACTGAGGACCGAAGAGGGGGCTGGGCTCGCCTGCAGCTGGAGTTACAGGCATTTGTGAGCTGCCTGAAGTGGGTGCTGGGGTCCAAACATGGATCCTCTGCAGGAGTAGGACTGTAATGCTCTGTAACATACCCAACTAATCCCCTTTTCCAGCACAACTCTAACTGCCCTGCCTGTGACACTCACCTTGCCCTGCCTGGTGGCCTCCTGGCTGGCACAATAGGACAGGTCTTTCCCAGTGCTGCTTGTTTTCTCATGGTAGCCCTCAGTTTTATTACTGACTACACACACTACTTTCAGTGCCTGCTAGGGCACCTGTCACACATCTTGAAACTGGAGTGATGTTACTGATGGGCATGAGGAAGTGTCTGTGGGACCCAAAGGCTATTTTTAAAAATTGTTCCTTTATTCATCCCTTTATTTACTGCCTGCCATGGTGGGATTGACACTAGGTATCTACAGAAAGAAAAATAATATGGAAAAAAAAACACAAACAAAGCAGCTATTCTAAGGAGAGTAAAAGTGACCTTGGATGGAATGAGACTGATATTTAGAGTCACACGATTTTATGTGTTTTACTAATTCCTTGGAGACTTTGTAAAAAATGTATGTATGCAATATTTTAAAATGCATATACATATGTACATGCTTTAGAAACTAATAGTGTCTCTAAGAATGAGCATTGCAGTAGAACTCTGAGTGTACTGGAAGGCTGCAGTGAGACAAGCAGCATACTGCAAGCTAACTCCGATACTCAGTCTCAGCGCGCCCTAAGCTATCCTCATCTGCCCACTGGACGGCTCAAGCTCCCTTCTTTCCTATCTTCTCAGCCTCAGAGGACAAACTAGAAAGTCTAACAGGGCAGGACTTTTCCTACACATGCTTACCAGCTAAGCTGTGTCTGCTCCTCACCTAGAAAAAAGATATGCCCCTTAACTCAAAATCTCTTACGCAGCAGGTGACTGATGGACTCTAACAGGACTTCTGTAAGTGTTTAAGCTCTGGCCTTTTCTGAATTAGTTCTGTGAAAGACAAACAATGGGCTAGAATTCATAGGCTACTAAGCATCTGACAGACTGGAGCAGTGTCTTTTTTCATATAGGTACCTGGGAAGGTAAAGGTCATCCCCACCCACCCACCCCTGTCAACAAGACCATTACAAGTTGTTTGGAAAGAACTAACCCTGGAATTAAAGTGTCAATCAAAGGTATAAACTGCTTGTCCCTCCAGGGAGCTCCACACAGCAGTTTTAGTATTGATGCCAAAGCATTTACTCTGAAGTCTAAAATTAGGTCATCTCCACCACAGTCCACTTATGAGTGTCATAAAGGAGTGACTTTCTTGCATTGCAGTCTTCTGATGACAGACAAGGTGTTATTTCTTTCTTTCCCAGAGCCACAGTTTGGCTCAACTGGGGAGAAAGTGGCTAGGCTAGCAGCATCCCTCCTCCTTCTCTGTGATCCTCCCCACCGTGTGTGTGTGTGTGTGTGTGTGTGTGTGTGTGTGTGTGTGTCTACCCTACTTCCCACCCCAAGTGCTGCAATAAAAAGCATGTGCCTCCACGGCCCACCTACTCCTAAACTTTCTTAACAGCCTTTGTCTTAAGAATATTTTATGATGAAAAGTCTGAAACAAAGCAAAGCAAAACAAAACAAAACAAACAAACAAAAAACCCAAACAAATGAAAACTTCTCAGCAGCACAGTGACTGGCTGTGGGAGAAACAAGAGTTCCTTCTCCTCCACTGGTACAAACAACACAGACCAAGCCAGTAGCCACAGGAGAAAAACACATCTTGCCTGCCTCACTGAAGCACCTTCCACACCCCTAAGACATCTTCCCTTCCCAAAGCAGGTTTACAGTAGAAAGACAAAACAATCTGATTTCAAAGTTGAGGAAGAACAAGATAGTGTGCGATAAAAGACTCATAAAAATACCTGGGCAATCTGCCTCCTACTGTCCTTGGCCACATTTGACAATGACTACTTGCTTCTTTCTTAAGAAGCAGTGAAAGGTCAGACATGGTGGCATGTACCTTTAATCCCAGGACTTGAGAAGCAGGGGAAGGCTTTTGATACCAGAGTGAATTCCAGGACAGCCAAGGCTACAGAGAAATCTGTCTCAAGGCCCCCCTCCCCCTCAAAAAATAAAAGCAGTAAAAGCTCATGTTGGAGAAATAACTTACTTTGTTCTATTATAAACTCATTTTATATAACTTTTTAAAGATTTAGCATTTAATATACATATTTAAATTTGAAATAAAAAGCCCAGAGATAGTATTCTCAATAAACATGCTAAAAAATTACAAAAGTACACCTTGTTTAGAAAATAGCAAGAACAGATTCCAGGCAAAGGCCCCAGAGCCACTCGCTCACCAGTGTTGTAGGCTGTCGGCATTGCTGAGTACACCAGTCCCTGCGGAGGCAAGCTTGGAGTTGTCACAGACACTACAGGTGTGGCAAGAGGTTGAGTGGCTTGAGAACTGCTTATCCTTTGGGCATTCTGTGAGAGATCAGAAAAAAGATTAAGTGTAATTATGTGGTATTTATTTTCAGACTAAATATTTTAAAAATAACTTTCAATTTAAATGTGACACTTCTCAGTTTTATGTGGATGTCATTATTTCTTGAAACAGTGATATGAAAACTTTAAAGTTATTAATGGGAATAACTGATTTATCTTTGTATTAGTTATTCATTTTCCCCTATAAGACTATAGTATATTAATCCCAGATGCATGTCTTAAAATAGAAACTTACTGGGTGATAACACTTGTGTGTGATAGCTTAATGAGGGTGTGATATCATTACAAGTATGGTCAAGCTATATTAAATGAAGTCTGTGTATGTTTTAAATGGCTGATGGCAGCAAAAATAATTTGTATGTATTCGATTATGAATATAAGAGTACAGAAATCAATACCACTTCCTTTGCGGTCCTTATATACTAATGCTTTAGGCTGTGGCTTATTCCATGTAGCTTGAGTAAGGGTTTCCCTCCTGCTCACCCTAGAGGTGATGTAGGTTTTAACAGCACATTCAGATCTGTATCATTCTGGTCTTCCAGTTTTCTGAAAGGAAAGGCTCTAAGTTTTTAAATAATGTACTTTTCAAAAGGCTATTAAATACTGACTGGCTGTATCAGCATGATAGTAGCCAGGTTGGGAATACATTAAAATGCTGACACACCCCACCACCGCCTTTTCTCCTTTTCCTTTTCTCCTCTTTTCCCTATAAGGTCTATGTAGCCCTGGCTGACCAGGAACATTCTATGTAGATCAGCCTTGCCTCGCGCACACAGAGATCCAGCTGCCTCTGTCTCTGCCTCCTGACAGTTGTGATTTAAGGACTGCCTACTCCTGGCAAAAAATGAGTCAACTCTTAAATGATGAAGCTGCATTAGGACAGCCTTCTATGACAGTCTTCTATGTGTAGGGGTATGGCACAATAATTTTTTTCTTCACACTGACCTAAAGTTGACTTTTTCCAAGAGCAAGGATTAGAGAACAGAAGAGACTCCATAGTTTGTATGCAAGAAAGCTAAAGGGCAACTATAATTTGTTTTTACAAATAGTTATAGCCTGATGACTAACAATTTAGGGGGTCTTCAGTCAATATAACTGAAGAGTCCGAATGAGACCACATTTTCTCTTCCACTATTTTCAAAAGCACTGAAATGAATGAAGGTCTTTTGAGGATCTCTACTCCAGCTTCTCTCATGTCAATTTGTATTTTCTACACATCTTCTTACAGGACATCTGAATACCATAGAATGTACAGGTATTATCCGAGTCTTAGTCACTGATCCACCTCTTCTTAAGTCTTGAGTAAAATCACTTTACTTCTCTGAACCCTTTAATTTGGAAGTCAGAAGGAAGTCATGTCGGGCGTGGTGGCGCACGCCTGTAATCCCAGCACTTGGGAGGCAGAGGCAGGAGGATTTCTGAGTTCGAGGCCAGCCTGGTCTACAGAGTGAGTTCCAGGACAGCCAGGGCTACACAGAGAAACCCTGTCTCAAAAAAAAAAAAAAAAAAAAAAAAAAAAAAAAAGGAAGTCAGACATGTTTGTCATGTCTGGCTTTCAGTGCTCCTGCTGATAATTAAAGGGGTATATTAGAAATGAACCCAAGACAGCATTGTTACTGTCCCCAGACTTTCTGTAGTTAAAACTTTACATTATTGGTGACACTGGTGACTTAAACAGACAAATATATTTATATTTCTTCAGATTCACAGCCATCCCACTAAATCTGTAATGAGATAAAAATTATTCTAGAAGTGCAAGGCTTATAACCAAGTCGCTGTGGCCTCAATCTTGCCAGGACGTTCTCAATACAGGCCCAGGAGCTGGCTCCTTTCTTTCGCTTCACTTTGGATCAGAGCAATCAACAATAATTTAAGGGCACAAACTGCTTTGAATAACTTTCTGAATTCTAGAGGACTGCATTTCTGGTTCTTCTTTGCATTTTGAATTGATTTAACTTTTAGAGTCTGAATTAGCTTAAACTTTTTTTTTTTTTTTTTTTTTTTTTTGGTTTTTTGAGACAGGGTTTCTCTGTGTAGCCCTGACTGTCCTGGAACTCACTCTGTAGACCAGGCTGGCCTCGAACTCAGAAATCCACCTGCCTCTGCCTCCCAAGTGCTGGGATTAAGGGTGTGCGCCACCACCACCCAGCTGCTTAAACTTTTAAGGAGTGTGATTGACTATATTTTCTAATGATCTTTCTTATTTTCATGATTTCTATATTTCAACATACTCAGAAACTATCTCTGAGATTCTGCAGTCGTTATTTTAAGGAAGGCAGAAACTCACACATTGTCACACATTAGTATGACAGGTGGAGAAATAGTTTAGTTTCAGCACTGAGTCAACAATTTCAGTGAATTTTTGACTTAATCTGGTCTTAAATAAACCTAGGTTAAACAATAGTGTTGAGATGGTTCGGTGTAGGCTATCCCTACTCTAGGCTTTTTGGAGTTGCATCTTCATGTCAACTTGACCTCAAAGACTGTAGAAATAATGACCCTCCACACTTGTCCTGCCCACCAGATAGTCCTGCCGCAGTGTGTTCCATGAGTAAGTGACTTTCAGAACCACTAGAGGGCAACACAGTGCTAGGTAATTATATCATTTAGGCCAGTTATTTAAGGGTTAGAGTAGGGTCTAGTATAAGATGAATTATTTCAGTTTGAACCATAATGCAACCATTAGTGGTATCCTTAACTAAAAAATTTCCACCAAAGATATTCACTGTATAATCTAGCATCACATTTATAGCTAATCAGTGAGAGTATTTCAGATACCAATCAAAAAATGAGCAAGCATAGAGCTAATAAAAGATCATCTCTTATTTTAAGGATAAAGATCAGAGAACCTTATTTGAGAACAAACTGTGCAAAACACACCAGCATGCATAAACACGTCATAATAAGGAAATGAAACCAGTGGATGCCTTTACACCACATGCTCTCATGCACTTCCAACCCCTGCCCATGCTAACACCCGAGCACTCACAGGCATTTAGTCCCCTTAAACCAGTCATCTAATTAGCAAATGACTTGGATGCATATGATGACATCCCCTAAGTTTGAACTTAGTTCCCAACAAAAAGCTAAGTTATTTTTAGTCATGTTTATTTTCCAGAGGGGGGAAAAAAAAAACAGAAAACATGTTTTGGAAAAACAGGTAACAGCTGCTTTTAAGAATCAAATACCTCCTGGTAAGAAGTAAATGTGTGTGTGTGTTCAATCACAGACACTTCTTTTTGTAAACAGGGAACCCCCTTGTGGTTCAGACTGTTTCATACAGGATGAAATAATCAACTCTGAAAAAGGTGACCTCACCAAAAATGATGTAATCTTTTTGAAAGAAAGAAACATAACACAAGATTCTGTGTTACGATCTCAGGGACTCTGAGGGTGAAGTCATTTTCTAAAAACACTTTAATAATCTGGAAAGCCACATAAGGTATTTTGTGTACTTCCTTAGCAGAGAAAACCTGTATCTTGTGCTCATGGACAGCCACTGTTTTTACAGGCTACTTCAAAATGTCTTCTCCTCTACCCCTCAAATGAAAGGGACCAATATATACAGCAATAAACATAAAAACTAGGATCAACAATACCAGTAGGCGGATTTCTTGATTAAAAAATGTTTATATAGTAGAAAACAAATAGAAAAATATCTTTGTAACAAAGGAACAAAGGTTAAATAAAAACATTTAAAATAATTAGTACTATTTATATATTTTTCAACTCTGTTCAAACAGGAAGCCACACTCACCAACTCCAATTCCTCTTCCTCCGACTGCACTCAGCACATAAGAGGGATAAGAGAGTTAACTAAGACTGCTGGAACTTGCAACAAGACCTTTCTTTAGAAAAACATGGCATTTGCACTCTCATAGCTGTTTGGAACTTTACAGAGGTCCTATACATAGCAAACGATGTATATAGCACTTGCCTCTATATTATAGTTGGTTTTTCAAAATAAAAGAAAATTCTTGTAAATTCTCTAATGATTTAAGCCCCATCCTACCCCTTAATCCCACCTCTCCCCCACCTACTCTTATATGGGCCTCTCCTACACACAGCTGATGCTTCTGGGACACTTCCAAGTGCAACATTGTGTACTTATACATTTTAATCCCTACATAACTACCCCATCTGGCCAGACAGTCTACATGTCTGTCTACTACCAGACTCTATTATTAGAAAACTGTTGTATTTTATTTTCCCAGTGGCCAACACTTCATAAAACACAAGTTTACTAATAAATGCTATAGTTTTGAGTAATAATATGTTTACCATTTGCAAATAACAGTGTTCACATGGATAAAACTATGTTAATAAAGCCTTGCATATGACAAAAAAAAAAAAAAGACTGGAAGTGAACTGTTAAACTTTAAAAACAGTAAAAATGAATGAGACAGGTTTTCTCCTCTTTTAAGCAGTTATGAAATACTAACATGCTAGAAACAGTCTGCTCATTGTTATTTTCTATTTTACTTGAGTAAGTCAAGTTTCTTCCAATTTGTAAAGTGTCCTAAGCCTCACTGATACAGAGTCATAATCTTAGAGCAACAAAACAAGCACTCAGTGCACAAGCGGGCAAATACAGTTCAGCTGCTCAGTTAGACAAATCATTTCGGTATCTCCAATTTACAAGACAGATTTCAAAATGTCAAACTCTTGTTGTATGTAACTACAGTGTACACTTTAATCTATAGAGATAAGGGTATAAATAGCTTATATGACAAAGTTTTAATTTTCCATGGGGTTCATAGTTTCGCTTTTTCTTTCTGTGGCTAGAGATATTTTATTAAGCAGTTTTCAAAGTCCCAAGTAGTTGGGTTTTTCTAACACACATTTCTGTGCCTTAAGCGGTTTTTGTTGTTGTTGTTGTTGTTGTTGTTGTTGTTTTAAATTTCCGAAAGCTCCTAGCAGGGACTGCCTACTTGCGAGGTGCTCAAGGAGCCACTTTAGTGGCTGCTCTTCTCAGGTATGCTTCTTTGTTATACACGTTTGTGTTTTAACCGTTTTACTTCACAGCACTCAGAGAGCACTGCAGAGAGCTCCTCCACGCACCTTACCCAGCTGTCTGAGGTTAACATCCCTAAAAACTGTTGAGACGAGGGATCCCACTTGTAAAGCTCTGCGTTTCACTTAGATCCCACCTGCCTTGGTGGGCTGAAGGACATGAACTTTTGAAAGAATACCTGACCTTATGAGAAGGCAGATGTCTTCTTTTTATTTTACTATTAGTGATGTTAAGCCAGTTACTTAAACTAAAGTAATGTCTTCCAGGATTCTCCACTGTAAAAGCACAATTTCCCCTTTATAAACAACATATATTTAGGTACAGAAAATTTGATGGTATGTAAATATTTCACTTTAAATGTTCGCCTATTATCTGCAGCATTTACTTACGGGCTTGCCTGTAACAGTTATGGCTTTACTGTGCTATTCTAAAGCTGTTTCCTAATCTTTTGTTTGATTGTTTGTTTGTTTTGTGTTTTTCAAGACAGAGTTTCTCTGTGCTCTCCTAGCACTGGACCTCACTTTTCAGACCAAGCTGCCCTGCCTCTGCCTCTGCCTCTGCCTCTGCCTCTGCCTGCCTCTGCCTCTGCCTCCTGAGTACTGGGATGAAGGTGTGCTTTAAGGCCCAGCTTTGCTATTCTGAACATTTTCCCAAATTAGATCTGCTCTCTAAGGAGGAAGTGTCACCAGTTCCTTATTTATTTAATCATATTTGCATGATGGAGTCAGCAACTTTCTCCTTCGGTTATATCTCAAACTACTGTAATTTAAATTTTTCTAGTTTTGGCAAACTGGGATATTTTTTTTTTCTTTGAAAGAATGGTCCCTGGGACCTTTAGGTAACTACATCCTTATTCCCTGGCTCCTCTGGCTTATCTTGTGCCTCTCTACAACCCACCACTTCCCCAAGGGAGCCCTTAGTCTTTGAATTAGATAATGGTGTTTAGATACCACAATCAGAGCACCAGGTACACAGTGCTACTAGTTGAAATTCTTCAAGGAATTCTCAACAGACAGAACTAGAAAATACATGAGAGTTTCTTTGTCTAGAGAGTCCATGAAGAATACTGGTTTATAGTTATTTTTGCTTACAACGCCTTATTCTGGTTTTGTATTAAGACAGATACTGCCTAATAAAATGAGGGGGAAGTGTTCTTTTTTTTTTCCTTTCTGAAATAGTGAAGAGTTGCTATTAATTCTTCCTTAAATGTTTGATAGTTTTACAGTGAAACCATCTAGATCTGGAATTTCTATTTTGGAAGACTTTAAAATGAAAAATTCAACTTCCTTATTTAGCATTTAGGTGAACTGAGTAACTTCCTGGTAGTCTGTATCTTGGGACAGGACTGTCTGGGCCATCCCCTTCCCACCGCATTTGCATTTTGCACCACTCCTATATTATGTATTTAGAACCTGTGTCTTCTGTCTGTCTTTGGTCAGCATGGCTAGAAAATGACCAATTAATCTGGGAAGACTCTACTCTTTTTCCATTTTAAAGTTCCTGCTACTTATTTTCTTTTCTTTTACTGCTCTGGGTAAATTTTCTCTTCTTTCTCAAAGTAAAAGCTAGGGTTACTAACTTAGGACCTTCTTTTCATCCTTTATCAATAATTTTATTTATTCTCTGTGTGTGCATTCACAGGTATGTGTGTAGGTTAAAGGTCAATGTCCAGGAGTCAGTTCTCTCTTCCTACCATGTGAGTTCTTAGGATTGAAGTCAGGTTGTCAACTTTGGGAGCAGGTGGCTTTGCTTGTTGTGCTGGTATAGTTTTATGACAGTTTGATGCAAGATAAAGTCATCTAGGAGGAAAGAATCTTAATTGAGAACATGCCTCCATAACTTTGGGTTAGTCGAGCCTGGAAAGAATTTTCAACATTAGTGATTGGTGAGGTAAGGACAATCCATTGTGGGTGGTACTGTCTCTGTGTTAGTGGTCCTGGGTATTAGAAGAAAGCAGGCTGAGCAAGTCATGGAAAGCAAGCCAGGAAGCAGCACTCCTCCATGGCTTCTGCATCAGTTCCTGCTTCTAGGTCCCTATCCCGACCTCCTTTGTTGATGACATGTGATATGGAACTATAAGCCAAATAAACCCTTTCTTTTCCAACTTGCTTTTTGGTCACAGCAATGGAAGCTCTAACAAAGACACCTGCTAAGCCATCTGGCAATTCCTGACCTTTCTGTTTTTCTAACAGAAGCATTTAATGCTATACAGTTTCTCCAGCAATACTCTTGATGGCCCTCAACATTTTGGAATTTTGTATTTCCAGTTTCACTTAGTTATGGGTATTTAAACAATTATTTAAAGTATGTGTATGTCTATGGACATGAATATGGGTGCCTGCGGGGACCAGAACAGAGCATCCCTTGGAGATGGAGTTACCTACTTGATGTAGTTCCTGATAGCTGAAATATGGTTTTCCGCTAGAGCAGGAAGCACTCTTGAACAGTGACTACTAGCTATATGTACTGCTCTATTTCCTTTGATATTACTTAAAAGTGTAAGGCTTGGGGATCATAATAGAAGAGGGAATAAGGATTTTAAGGACTGGAGGTGGTGAATGACTACAAGAAAAGTGTTTTCTGGACACAACAGAGCAGTTGTACCATTCAACTCTCCGTGACTATGGTGGGTTATCTAAGACCCGTGTAAGTTCAAGCTAGACAAAATTCCAGCATGGAGTTGGGAGAAGTGGACACAAAGTCACAGCCCTAGCTGAGAAGCTATTGGCAAACTACTGCTAAAGTGAGAGTCAGTTTCCTTTAAGGCTGTGAGCCCTGGTAGACCACACCCCAGGATACTTCCCACACTGATACCACAAAGGGACCCTGTAAATTTTGTTTTGTTTTAAAAAAAAGAAGACACAAATTTGGGTGGTTAGGAGGATATCTGGATGGAGTTGTGTTAGTGTTGTCATCAAAATACATTGTATAAAATTTTCAAGTGAAAATATTTTTTTAAAGGCAAATTTATGGTTATATTTCTAAATTAAGATACCTTTCTGAGACTGATTTCTACTGATTATGGACAGAGAGTCAGTTCTTATAAATTTGTTAAGCTTTATTTTATGAAATAGAATGGCCTATTTTGGTGGTCCATAAATGTCTCTTAACTTAATATAAAAATGACACCGTCTACCTTTCTAAGCAGGTAACTCTGAGCTAACGTGAGAAAGCACGAGCAGATGCTAGCTGAAGGACCTCACACAGAACATGTGAGCAGTGCTCTTCAAAAGGGCCGAGCCAGTTAGCCAAGTCTTAGAAACACCCACAGCCTGAAGAGGTGAGAAGATAAGACTAATAAACATGCTAGAAAACCTAGTGGCTCCTGGCATGAAGAAAGAAATGAAGTTTGAAACTTAGGAAATGTATGTGAATATGAACTCTAGTTAATAATAATTTATAATACTGGGGTCATTAATGTTAATAACTGCCATAGTAACATAAACTGTTAAAAGAAAATGTGAAGTATAAGGTAACCATATGATTTTAGTAATCTTTCCAATGAATCTAAAGTAAAAAAAAAAGGTTTATAAACTGTCTATTCTTTTATTCCTTCTGTTCTTTGTTTCTCTGTATACAGTCAAGATTTTGATGATACTAGTGTTACTTCTTCAGGAAAACTGTGATATTTCTTGTAGAGTAGTTCTGCTGGCAATAAATTCCTGGTTTTGGTTTGAAAAGGTTTTACATTTATTTTTTAAGAACATTTTGCTGGTAGTGATGTGAGATTTTTGTGTTTGTTGCTTCACTGTTTGCCAGCCTGAAGAGAGGAATGGTGGTAATTTCCTATCTTTGGTCTGGAAAGGCACCTGTTTCTATTCACTGGCTGTTTTTAAGAATTTCTATTTGCCCTTTGCTTTTAGCAGTTCTAATGTGCATGTGTGTGTCTGTGCACGTGTGCACTGGACGCATTTATCCTACTTGGTGATTGCTAGCTCACATAGACCATTGTTCCTACTCTTCTCCTTTTGGAACTCTACTTTCAGACCTGTCGCCCTACATGATAAAGTCTTGCAGCTCTCAGATCATGTTTAATTTTGGTTCTCATATTTCAGTTTGGGTATTTTCTGCTATTTTACCTTGTTGGTCCTGCCACTGTGAAGTTTTAGTTACCTTTCTCAGGAAGTAGACTAGGTTTGAAAGTTACTGGTGCTGTGGTTACCTTCAGTATATTTAATTTAAACCTCTCTAAAGGTAGAAGATGGGCAGGCCAGTGACTTCCATTCTATCGTCCCCTCTGTGATGTGCTTCAGACTGCCTTCTCAGTCACCTAGTTACTCTCATGGTTCCCATCATTAATGTCTTCTTGCTTCGGAACCAAGTAGCAATACTGTCCTTTCTGCATTCCCAGACACAGTGAGGTGTCATCAATGTACTAGAGGTGACAATATTTGAGACAATCACCCCTCACTATGTTTATCCCACAGAAAAGAAGTGACTCACAAAAAGGTCATCCCACCACAGTGGCGAGCTGAATTTCAGGAGGTCTTTCCAGGTCTTATATTATTTGGTGCACTCAGTGGGGCTCAAGATGGAAAGACAGGAGTCTTTCCTATAGAGAAGTCTTCTATCAGACTTCTATAGACTCCTAAATAGAAGTTTTCTCCTATAGGGAAGAAAGACTTAACCTACACTGGGGCTTCAGGAGTTCACTACATGCCTGACTTCCAGCAATTCACTAATCACAGGAGCACCAATATCCTTCTCCATAGTAACCACCTTTCTCTAGCCCTTAGACATCTGACCATTGTGAATTAGCAGCACTAAAATGAAATTTTTAACAGCATAAAGTTAAAAGCAACTTATTTTAAACTTTGTTTTTCCAAATGAAAGAGCCCCTCCCCACACTTTTATCTATCTAATGCAGAGTCTGAGATTTAAACAAATTCTGACTTAAAGATCATGGGCATGTGTACTGCTACCCTGGACAAATAGTAACTTTCAGCTTTGTTTTCTCATCTCTACCTTGCTATGATCATAGCCTAACTGAGAACTAAATGAGAAAATAACCCTAACAAATTACTGATGTTTTTGAATCTATGAAAAATTACACAAATATAGAATCACTTCCCTGAGCCTGACAGCATCAGTTTCACTTAACAAAATGCAAATGGCAAATTTAGAAACCACACAGTAGAAGGAGCACCTGGCATATCATTTAGTGTGCTAATAGTCAAACCGCTGGTGAACTCAAAATGTCTTTAAAACGAGCATATACATTTTGTTCTTGACACAAAAAGGCAATTCAAGAACAAATGATTCTAGAACTGTGAAGACTCTCAAGAGATAAAGTAGGTAGTATTATACTCTGGTCAAAGAGAAGGATTATTGGAAAGGAATAAGTAAAGAAAATTATTAGAAAATAATTCCATCCAGTTTGCAAGCATTCTTCCCTAGATATTCTATAATGGTTCTCTTTGTTATGCAGAATTTTCTAGCAAATAATTTCATTATTCCACACTGAAGTGCACATATTATATTATTGTAAATATGTCAAGTACAGAACAGAAATGGTATGTTTAATTCATAAACTGAAGTCAAATGTCTAAAGAGAGTTTTTAGCCTGAAAAAATGAAAACTGAGCACAACAGCCTCTCCACAGTCAGCTCTTACTGCAAAGAACCATGAGGCAGTTTTACTTCTTATTTCAGTAATTGGGTTTTTAAGTACTAAAGTCTTTCTTCAAATCCTAACTTTGAATAGAAAATTTATTAAGAGAACCAATGGACACTATGGAGGCTTAGAAGACCTCAGAGAAAAATACAGACGAGTATGAACTATGTGTTTAAAGAACAAAGCTAAAGCGTGGGTCAACTTACAAGTGGGGGCATCATGCCCTTGCTTGAAGGGGGAATGACAACTCGTAGATCTGGTTTCCGACTGTTCATTCCAAGATTGCCACCACCCGGTGGCGGGGGAGACTTTGTAGGCATGACTTTGCCTAAACTATTTGCACCAGTATTTCCAATCAAATTTGGAGAAGCCCTTGAGTTTACAAATCCATTCCCTGGGAAAGGGAAAAACAGTTGCTTATTAACATGTAAAGAATCATTAAAATAGTTTAATAAATCTAAAATAATGCTAACTACCCATATATATATATTATATATATATAAGTTTTTAAAAATGATTAATTTTATAAACTTAGATGGTTAATTTTATAAAAAAAATAAGATTTTTGTTTATGACATATAAAGTTTACTATTTATAATAAAACACAATGCCATTAATATCATACTATTATTTGAACAAATGCTCATTTCTATTTACATATTTTAAATCTCTTCTACTTTTGTA
Organism: Apodemus agrarius; assembly: GCA_964023405.1. Taxonomy (NCBI): domain Eukaryota; kingdom Metazoa; phylum Chordata; class Mammalia; order Rodentia; family Muridae; genus Apodemus; species Apodemus agrarius. Next base: position 56,751,886 of record OZ030005.1, read on the forward strand.
TTTGTATCTTGAAATCTTGAAATGGAGGGTAACCAACAAGATGTCTCTTAGTGGGTAGACACCTGCTGCCAAGCATGCTGGCTTGAGTATGTTCTGCAGGACTCACATGGCAGAGGGAACTAACTCCTATAAGTTGTCCTCCAACCTCCACATGGGTCCCTTATCACCTGCATGCCCCCTCCTAATAGATCAATAAGTATAATAATAAAAGGAATAATTTATAAAGTGATGTATGTATATTTTTGTACTTTAAGTGTTTGATATGCTGCAGCTTATTTATCCTTGGAAAAGGCTCTAAGTTTACCCTTTCCTCTGAACCTATAAACAATATTTACTACTTTCATACTGCTAACCCCATTTTTTCCTTACCTCTGGCTCTAAAAACAAAACAAAATTCCCAACAATAAACAACGTTCTCCAACTTAGTACGGTTCCCACCTTACAGAAGGGACATGGTGAAGAATACAGTGTCTTTCCCAGCTGACAATGGGGACTATGTCAACCATCACAGTTGCTACTGCAGTCAGTTTTACCAACATATATCCATAGGAAGACAACAGAACAAGAGAACTTATGAACAGGAGGAAAAGGGGAGAGAAACCATAAAGCAGAGCACAAATCCCACAGATGCATAAACACATTACAGAAACAACAACACGGGCAGAGAACTGCGCCCTAGCGTCTCAGCGCCAGGAAGGACAACAGCTGAGAGGAGAAGATGAGGAGTACCTACAACATCTGTCAGTGAGCACGACTCAAATGAACAAGGGACTTAATGAAAGAAAAGAAAGCTACAAACTCAACTGAAGGCTCGTACAACAAAGTTACCCAATGCGGACTAAACAAATACGTCATCTGGAGACAAAGCTTTAAAATGGGAAGGAAAAATTCCATAAGAAAATTGAGAAAGTGAGAAAAGAACCAAGTAGAAATTCTGGAAATTAAAGAACCAGTTAATCAAATCAAATAAAAGGCAGGAAGTATCTATAGACAAGATGAAGCAGAGGAACTGTTCTGGGATGGAAGACCAGGTTAAGACAGTGACACATACATATAAATATAAAAGTAATGAAATTAAACTTCCAAGAAACCAAAATAAAGCAAAAAGAGCTAAGATAGTCAATGGCTCAAATAATCTATTCACTGAAATATCTGAAAATTTCTGAAACCATGAGAAAGAAAGTGCTCAGAACTTCAAATAGCAATGAACATGAGCAATGAATGTCTTCAAAAATACAAAGAAGGGTTGGCAAGATGGATTGGTGGGTAAAAGCACTGGCTACCAAGACTGATGATCTAAGTTCAATCCCTGGGACCCACATGGTGAAAGAAAAACCGACTCCAGTAGAATATCCTTCAATGTCCACATATACTACAGAGGCATATGCATATACCCCCACACATATACATTATAAAATAAATGTAATTAAAAAAAAGCAAAGTAACAACACTAAAAGCAATAAGGCAATGTCAATGAGATGGCTCAGTAGGGAAATGCAATTGAGTGCAGGCAGCACAACCTGACTTGGATCCTTGGATCCTATAAAGTAGCAAAAGAAAAACCTGGTTGCCTTCTAACCTTTCAAGCATGTGCCATGTGATCGTTCTCTCTGTCTCTTTCTCTCTTCTTTCTCTCCTCTCTCTCTGTCTGTCTCTCTCTCTCATTCTCTCTCTCATTTACTTAACACAAACAACCCAAAAACCTATGAGAGGAGAACACTAACTAACTTACAGAGGCAGAAATATTAGAATAATAGTAGGTCAGAAAGCCTGAAAGTAAGGAAAGCAAAGAATAGTGTATTTCACAGTCTATAATAAACCATTATTGTCAAATCCAGCAAAATAATCTATTAAAATTGATGGAGAAACAAGTTAAGCACAAGTAAATATAATCTGTGGCAATTAAGCAAGAAATGCAGGAAATGCTTAAAGAATAATATACACAAAGAAGTTTGACAGTTTGCCCACAACACAAAAAAAGTATATTTCATGAAAACAAAGGATTAAAAAGGCAAAAAGAAGCTGGGTGGTGGTGGTGCACGCCTTTAATCCCAGTACTTGGAAGGCAGAGGCAGGTGGATTTCTGAGTTTGAGGCCAGCCTGGTCTACAGAGTGAGTTCCAGGACACAGAGAAACCCTGTCTGGAAAAACAAAAGAAACAAAAAAACAAAAAACAACAACAAAAAAAAAGGGCAAAAAGAGATAAGATTTTTAAGGTCTAAAAACCAGCAAAGGAGGAGGAGGAAGGAGGAGGAGGAAGAGGAAAGAAGAAAAGGAAGAAAAGGAGGAGGAAGAAGAAGAGAAGAAGGAAGAGGAGGAAATCCAATGAAAACCAATCAGAACAACTGCCAACAAAAATGAACAGTAATAACAAATCCTTCTCAAAAACCTGAATGAATGCAAGAGATCCAAAACCTGAGAGGTCTAAGGCTCAAGTCACCAGAAAGCTGCCAACAAGCTAATCTATCCATCCTCACATCTGATAATGAAGACTTGGAACCAAACCTAGTTAGACGATAAGAGATCGACTACATAGTAAAAAAAGAAATATTCATCAACCAACAGGGCAGAACTATTGTAAATGTTTATGGAACAAATCCGGAAGCCTCTCAGGTTTTAGATCTTTTCTAATTACATGGATTTCTTAGAGGCAACTAACCTCATTTTTAAACATGGTCTGTTAGTCTTTTAATGATGAATTAGTTCAGGTTATTGAGAAAGGTTTGCTGTTACCATTGATTTTATTAGTAGTTGTTCTAGTTGGTTTTCCTTGGACATTCACAAAACAAACTTTAAAAGGAACAAAGACTACATGAGGTACTGACACAGTATGGCAGGAGACTTCATTACCCACCCTCATACATGATCAAGTCTTCCAAAAGGAAAATTAGCAAAAACCTCTTCACAGCTTAACTATTAAATAAATCAACTGAACTTAATAGGTATCTACAAAGCATTTTAGCTAATAGAGAAAGAATATACACTTCCCAGCAGCGCATGGAACCATTTCTAAAACTGATATTACAGACAACAAAAGAAGCTTTAATGAACACACACACACACACACACACACACACACACACACCCTGAAATGATTCCCTGCATCTAATCAGATCACAGTGAACTAAAAGAAGAAATCAACAGCAAGATTAAGCTTAGAAAATATACAAATACTTGGAGACTAAGCTATGCTTTTATGAATTTTTGAAAGCTATACTTTTCAATTTTTAAATTGAAGCTCAATTTTAAAATCAGGAAGGAAACTGTAAAATTCTTAGAGTCAAATGAACAGTAAAGCACAGCCTACCAGAGCCTCTGGGATACAGCCAGAGTCCTATGAGGAAAAGTCAATAGCTCTGTGATCATACTTTAAAAAGGCAGAAGGAGCTCAAGTAAACAACCTAATGTACCTCAGAGCTCTAGGAAGACAAGAAATCAACCCAGGATTCACTGCTAAATTCTTTCAAACTTCTAGGAAAAAAAAATTAAAATATAATACTTCCACCAAACTCATTCTATGATGCCAGTATTATCATGATACCAAAACCAGGTAAAGACACAACCAAAAAAGAAAACTAGAGACCAATACGTATAATGAACACAGATATAAAAATTCTCAGCAAATATCTGTAAACTGAATTCAAGATCACATTAAGACGTTATATCATGTTCAAGTTGGTATCATCCCAGGGATACAAGGCTGATTCAGCAAAAGCAAATAAATGTCAGACCCCATATTAACAAACTTTAAGATAGAAAAACCACATGATAACCTCAACAGGAAAGATTTTTGACAAAGCTCAATACATATTCATGATAAAAAAAAAAAAAGTCCTGAAGAAAAAAATAGAACAGAACATGATAAAGGGTATCTAAGACAAACTAAGCCACTCTCGTGCTAAATGGAAAAGATCTGAGAACACTTCCTCTGAAGTGTAGAAGGAAACAGAATGTCAGAAACAGAAACTATTATTCAACACAGTGCTTCAAGACTTAGTGGAGTAATAAGACAGGAGAAAGCTAGAAATGATCAAATTCAAGAAGGAAAAACCATCAAGTGGCAGATGATTTAATTCTATAATTAACAGACCCCATAGACATCACCAGAAAACTTTAGGTTCAAAACAACTTTCAGTAAAATTATAAGACAAAATCAGCATACAAAACCAGTACTTTATACACACAGATCAATATCAAATGGGCTAAGAAATAAGAAAAAAAATCCTATTTTATATTTTTAAAACTGTAAATAAATCTAACCAAAGTGGTCAAAGACTCCTATAAGGAAAATGTTAAGAAACTAAAAGAAATAATCTGAAGACAATAGATAGAGAAAAGAACGACCATGCTCCTGAACTGGCAGAATGAACACTCTAAAATGGCTAGACTACCAAACTATAACTCACAATCATGGCAATCCTCAGTAAAATTTCAATACCATTACTCCCAGAACTAGAAAAAAATAACTCTAAAATTCATGAAGAAATATGGAAGACCACAAAGCAATCTTAGGTAGAAAGCACACATTACAGAGCCATAATGAGAAATATAGCATAGAACTGGCATAAAAGACATGTAGATCAATGGAATACAATATAGGACCTGTAGACAAATCCAAACAGTTATGGACACCTAGCTGCTGACAAAGTACATGCACTCTGAATAGATAGCCTATTCAATAAATGGTGTTAGCAAAACTGGATATACACCCACACAGATATGAAATTAGGGTATCTATAACCCTGCATAAAAATCAACTCAAAGTGAATCAAAGACCTTTAAAAAAAACTGAAATATTGAAATTGCTATAGGAAAAGACTTCAAGAAATAGAAAAGACTTCACAAGCTTTCTGAACCGAACTCTAGTATCACAGCAAATACCCTACAGAATATGCGAGAGTACTTGAAACCAAAAAACCTTACAAAAGAAACTATTGTCAGGCTGGGGAAATGGCTTAGTGGGTAAAGTGCTTTCTGTGCAAGCAGGCCGGCCAAAGCCAGGTGTTATGATTAAAGAGATAGCTCAGTGGTTAAGAGCACTTGCTACTTTATGGATTTTATGAGTTCAGTTCCTAACTACCCACAATCACCTATGGCTCCCACTCTTCTAGCACTGAGAGTACCTGCATACTCACTTGGACATGCAAACTGGTGCATGCAATGCACACACACATAATCACACAAATAAATTAAAGGTAAATCTTAAAAGACAGGTATGTTAGTACAAGCCTGCAATTCCAGCGGTGATGGTGGGGTGGAAACAATCAGACCCAGGGATTCAAAGTGCAAGCAAAAGTTTAGTGAGATCCTGCCTCCAAAAATAAGATGAAGAGGTTCAAGAAGCCATCACAACATCAACCTCTGTCAACATGCCAACATGGCTGGGCACACTAGCACACACACATGCACACACCACACACATTTTAATTCTATAGAATTTCTTGAATGAAACAACTATGTTTACTTGGTATGTTATATGAAGATTTACAAAGCAATTTCAGGCACATTAAGTAATATACAGTCAAATGATAAATTATTCTATAATTTTTAAAATTACATTTATTTGTGTAGGAGAGGCATGCCTGGAAATCAGAAGACAATGTTACAGGTTGGTTCTTCTCTTCTATTATGTGGAATCTGGGGACTGAACTCAGTCTATCAGATCTGGGGACAAGCATGTTTACCTGCTGAGTTAGTTTGCCAGTCTTGAATTTGAGAACTTAAAAGACTAAAATTATGGAGCTGGAGAGATAGCTTGGTGGTTAAGAGTATTGGGTGGCTCTTCCAGAGGACCAGGGTTTGATGCTAAGCATATACATGGCAGCTCACAGCCACCTGGAACTACAGTTGTAAGGGATCCAATGGCTTCTTCAGGCCTCCTAGGGTATCAGGCATACATGCAGTGCACAGACATGCAGGAAAAACACCCCCACACATAAAATAATAAAAATTAAAAAATAAATTAGTACTATGTTTATGAAGATGATAAAAGTTTGTGAAGATAAGGTTTTAAAGAAAATAGAGGCTGTAATATAATTATCCACTTATAAATATTACAGAAGAGTTGAAAATACTATTATAAAAATATTTGTATAAAAACTGTGATAGAATCTACTCTGTAGACTCCTAACTACTGTACTCACGGGCTGGCACCTGAATACAAGAAAGGCAGTGGCATCCAGGAACTGCCGCATCTGCTCATAAGGTCCACTTGAAGATAACTACACTTTTTCCCTACCCTTTATTTCAACCAGTTCTTGCATTCTCAAAAATTTTTACCACATGACATAGCAATTTTATTTGTGTGTGACTTTGTTGTGGGCACTGTTGTTTTCATTAATTTTGTGAGGCTATTTCCTGCATTCTGCTTTCATTGTCTTGAAGGGTATTTATTCAATCTGGACTCAATCTCTTTTCTACACTCTGCTGAGCAATTTCCTGCATCTCCCATAAGCTTCAGAGAGCAGTGTGCTTGGGGGAACCAGGTGATGGCGAACATCACCTCTTCTCTAGGTCACTCATTTATGGAGCAGAACAGAACTCACTCAAGAACTAATCCAGATTTTGTTATCTGGAGGATAAAAAATATTTTACAAATAATATATTCAAAGTTAGAAGAACTTAATAGAATTTTATACTGTAGAGCAATAAGGTTAATGAAGTTTCTGTTAATATTTAATTGCAAGAATGTGTGTTCTGACTCTCCAAAACTTGAAAGGCTATTTCATGAACTTAAGCTAAAATCTAAAACAAAAAACCAGTCCCCCCCCCACTATTTTAGTATTATTATTAGATGATGCAAATATGTAATTTAGAGTCATACATCAATAAGAAGCATGAATGCTTCTTTCCCATGTGAAATCTATAAGGCATTTTATATGAGACCATAGTAACCCATGAGAATCAAGTTACAAGAGTGGAAGGAGAGTTAAAAGCACAGTATCTTAGTGTTCCACCAGGGCACCAGGGCAGATAGAGTGTCTGGCAAGGTGCCAGGCTAAGGCTAATCTCAAGTGCAAGCCTGTTCTTCTCTTAGACTGTATCGGTGCATGCCTTTTTAGCTTCTGTTTAAGTTCTATAATGGAGACACTGTGCAGGATGATTTGTCCTTTTAATTGAATTTAAGTTAGTATGATTATTGTTAAAACTTGAATGGTAGCTTATTATTTTAACAAAAACACTCTTGTGTAAAACATATACCTGTGCCTCCAGAAATTTAACAGGCCTCATCTTAATTAAGGTCCTGTTGGTAGAAGGTATGTTGTTCCATTATATCAGTTCAGTTCATATTTCAGAATCGGAATTCTGTCATTTGAAGCAATGCATTCAAGTGGATGGCAATTTTCTTCCATGGCCTTAGGATTACTGCTCCTCTAGCTCTAAACAGTAGATTACTATGTCATTAATGTTTTATTATGAAGCCACTTTTGAAGTCCAGCTGTCGGGCAAACTTCAGCAGACTCTAAAAACCTCAAGCAGATTCAAATTGGAAGTGGCAGCACACACCTTTAATTTTAGTACTTGGGAGGCAGAGGCAGACAGAGCAGTATGAGTTTGAGGCCAGCCTGGTCTACATAATGAGCTTCAGGCCAGCCAGGGCTACACAGTGACAAATAACAACAAAACTGACAAGCTCAGCATATTACTCAATACATATGCAGAAATACATAGTAACGGATTTTTAAATGTCATTTATGTGAAAATATAGAATTTATTAAAGTATAAAAAAGATCATGGTTTTGAAATAATTAATGACACATTCACTTAGTCTGATGACAATGCCCACATAATAGACATTATGGATCGTATCAGAAATATTTAATAAAAACCATTTGTGCCCTACTTGCAAAATCCTATCTTTCTTCAACTGTCCTGGGTGGACTGCACTAAAGACACAACTTTCTCCTCTGCCAGAGATTCCATCAGCTCTAAGGCAATATGACCAAAGCACGGAAGTACAAATTTCGGCTTCATTTCCCTTAATTTTTAGTCCAAATTCAACTTCCAGGGGCTCCTTTCTCCAAATAAATGCTGTCATTTCAAAACAATGTTTTAAATCCCTGTACCAATGTCATCCTCTGCCACCCCCGTGTCCTCTTCACAGAACTGTCCATCCAACGCAATCCAGGTCATCTGTCTTTTTAGCTTCCACTCCTCTGGCACATGCAATCCCCAACCTTCACTTTTATTCAACATGAAACAATTCCAGAAGTTTCTTGAACTTTTCTATTTCTAGTCCAATATATTTTTCTTTCTCAACACGTTTTTAAGAAAAGTAGTTAGAGGCTGGGGAGAAAGTATATGTATATAAAATATATACATATACATATACTATTCCCACCCACCAAGCCCCACAATCTTTTTTAAATGATGGTGCTAAATATATCAATTGTTTTCCTAATCTTGACATTACAATATAGGCCAAAAGTTAAATAAACATCTGAGCTACAATATAAGCTGAGTAACACATTTATATTCTCAGCAGCGCAATGTATATAGTAAATCATAAAAACAGTCACCATGACAGAGCTATATAAATTATAATATGTACAACTGCCAGTTTACATTTTCAATAATGACAGAAAACAAAACAAAAAGTATCAAATCAGGAAAAAAAATCACCAAAAAAGCAATTTACTACAATAAAAAATGTATGACTTTTAGGGATACTATCATTATTATGTCACATAAAGTTCAAATAGTAAAAGAAAGGGGGAAACATTTATTATGTTATAACCCTAATTGGAATCAATTTGGGGTTCCTTATGTTTTTTCCTACATAATTTTGAATCACAAAAAAACCCTCATTTTAAATTTATCTAATTTTCACATTGCTGCCTATGCTTATTTCATCTCATTTTTCACTGTAGCAAAATGAACCTTTACATATTTTACTTTTCTCCTTTTTTAAAGATTCATTTATCTTTATGTGAATAGATGTTTGCCTTTCTGTGTATCTATATACCATACGAGCACTTGGTAGCCCTCAGAAGCCAGAAGAAACCATCAGACCCTCTGGAACTGGAGTCATAGCTAGGCATGAGGGTGCTGGGAATCCAGGCCCTGTGCAAGAGCAACCAACGCTTGCAACTGCCAAGCCACCTCTCCAGTCCCTAGCTTACTTCTTTAGACAGTCTCAGAAAATGGATTAGAGTTTAGATACTTTTTAACCACTGCAATCTTTCAATGCTTCACACATGCTAAACAAACAATACTGAATAGTTATAATCTCAATCTATTATGCAAACAGGTCCCAAATAATAGACCAACATCATAGAATTACAAAAAAGAACAAAAAAGTACAATCCAAATAGTGTGGCTACTAGGAGGGACTGTTTATTTCTGGTTCACTTTACACAGGCTCCAGCCTTCTGGAGTTTCAATGTGATATGAGTATACAAGGCATTCTCTCAACATACTGCCCTATGGTGTCCAAGAGGGAAATGTAAGTGGACATGAAAAGAGTACATTTGGATCCAGACAATAAAGCAGGGCTACATTAAATTAAATTAAATACATGCCGTACATATGAGCATAGCTGTGCCAATGTTTAACTGATAGTAAAAGCTTCATGTACTTTTCTACATTTGATCTCTGAAAACCCTATAGTGTTTTTCTTAATCCATTTAAGTCCACTAAAATATCATTTAATGTGGTCCAGACATAACATCAAAATCATAATCTTTACCACATGTCAGAACTGGAAAGACTATGACATATTTTAAAATATATTTTAGAATCAGTTATTTTATGTGTATGAATGTTTTGCGTGTGTGTGTGTGTGTGTATACATGTATGTATATGCCTGTGTGTGTACACATGCACCTGATACTCAGCATAGACAGAAGGTGTTGGATCCTCTGGAACCAGAGTTACAGCTGTAAGCCTCCATATGGGTGCTAGGATCCAATCCAAAAGAGCAACAAATACTCTTAACTGTTGAGCCATCTTTCCAGCCATATTATGACACATGTTTAAACCACTGAAAATCCAGAAGGCTGGAGCCTAAGTAAAGCGAACCAGAAATAAACAGTCTCTCTTAGTAGCCACACTATTTGCATCATACCATTTGTTTTTGTTTTAAATTAGAAAGTGCTAAACTATTGTTTAGGACCCACTGTGCATAGTATATTGGGAATAGAGCTACTTAACAGTGTTTGTTTGTTGATGATGTATAAGGCTCACACATGCTGGGTTAGTCCCAAAGTGAAAAAGCCTATTTGGCTATAACTATGACAAACTATGAATGCTCTACACATGACCATCAAAGCATATCCTCAAAAGAAATCGTTTGGATCTCTAACTTGGGTAGTATACACAAATTTCTTTGTGCTCTAATTTCTAAAAACATTTAATGGTGTTTTAAAATAAAGTCCTTTGCCCATAGTTTAACGTTAGTGATGACAAAAGTTACATAAAAGCATCTCCTTAAGACATGATCTTAGAAGGCAACTGACAAACCGGTTGCCTTCTAAATATGTTAGCTGCTGTCAACTCTTAGATATAGAAGCTGTTCTGCATTGGGCAACAGTCAATGCAGAGACTCAAAATTAAAGTACTGAGAATAAGTGACTGTTGAGTACTCAACCCTAATGGGAAGATCTATTATGACCCTCCCCATGAAGGCATAGGGAACATGATGTAAAAAGGGGTGGAAGGAATGTAAGCACTGGAGGATCAGGAGGAATACTGAGAAATGCTGTCTGCTGTCTTCCAGACATGACATGACCACCACAATCACCAACTTACAGAAACTCTGACTACCTGCACAAGATCAAGGCATTCAACATTCTAGCATGGATTAGGGAGGGACTCCATCCACCTCTAGTGGAGGAGTTGTTGCAGTTAACAACAGCTTCTGAGAGAGGGAAGGTCAGTTTTCCATGGGGTGGTTGTTGTTGGTATGCTCTGGTGTCTATGCTCTGGTGGATGGTCTCACTCCCATTGGTACGCAAGTAGCTCTAACTGAACTCAGTGGATTATTTAAAAAAGAAAAGGACTGAAGGTAGGAGGAGGCTGTATGGGCATGGAGGGGCATGGAGGGAGTAAGAAGGGGAATGGCAGGCAAGGATACCTTCAAGGTACAGTATGCATGAGTGTGTGCATGAAATAGGTATACATCTATATGATACTGTCAAAAATACATTTAAAATATGCTTTAAAAAAAGATCTTGCTATAAATGTTGCATTAGAGCAACTTACTGTTTAGCAAAGAAAACGCCTGGTATGGAGAAAGCACGTAGTACATACTAAATGACTAGCTATCTGAACTTCCAGTCAGTGTGTAAGGGATGAAGCAGGATTACTGCAGAAACTGTTAAGTCCGAGGCAATACTTACTAGTAACTCAGATCAAACAGACACTTACGAAGTTAAGCAATAGGAATTCACTTACCCACAGGACTATTTCCAGCTCCATTTGGCACCGTGAGGTCTGTAGTGCTCAACATCCCACCTAACAATATTACAGAGAAAAGAGAGAATGAATAAAACTTGGCTTCTTTATTTCACAAACAGCCAAATGAAGTCATCTCACTATAATCTACACTCTGTTTCTAAAAATCAAATCAAACCAAAATTAGCTCAATCGAAAGTTGCCACTAACTGTACATTTAACATGTTTAACTACACAGGCTGTGGAGGGGTGTCTATGTGTAGTATACACAACACATGAATTTAAATATTAAGCTCTTGATCTACCTGCCATCCGGTGCATCAGTATTAACAAGTGAATACTGATGAGAAGGAAGGCAGTTTGTTCATATGTAGCACTACTATTACACTTAGAACTTAGAGGAAGGCAATGCACACCTGTCAGGATTAAGGTGGTAAATGCACTTCAAACTGATGTTGGATTACTGAACGAGGTCAGCAAGAAGAGCTGCACAGCGTACCCTCACTCCTGGATTTCTTTCTTTCTTTTTCGTGTTTTTTTTTTTGGGGGGGGTGGTGGTGGAGGGGGTTCGAGAGAGGGTTTCTCTGTGTAGCCCTGGCTGTCCTGGAACTCACTCTGTAGACCAGGCTGGCCTCAAACTCAGAAATCTGCCTGCCTCTGCCTCCCAGATGCTGGGATTAAAGGCGTGCACCACCATTGCCCAGCCACTCCTGGATTTCTAACATGATGGTTCACATGTAACTTTAAATCTTCACTTACAACATTCATGTTAAATTCTCTGCCTGTCACAGCATGGTTTTCACATGATAAGGAAAAAATATAGTGTTTATTCACTATAATATTGTACTTTTGCCAGAATTGTTTTTCCCATGGATATTAAAAAAAGTACTTAACAATGGACTTAATTATGTAGCAGTGACTCTTGTTTTTGACAACAAAGTGGATTTTGTTTGTTTGTTTACTTTTGTTTTTTAAAATAAGGTCTCTACATAGCCCTGGCAGTCCTGGAACTCACTAGATGGACTATCCTCAAACTCAGAGAACTGGCTGCCTTCCAAGTGCTAGGATTCAAGGCATGTGCTACCACACTTGGCCTGATAATAAAGACTAAGGACAATAAACTTTCTCTGTCAGCAAATCCTTTCTCATTCTCCTTTTAAAAGAGCAGCGAGAGCACATCACAACATACTTGCACTGCCGGTACTTGGTGGTCTCTGCGGAGCTCCCGGGGACACATTTCTATGTAGCGTAGCTGGGGGTGGAGACAGCATGCTCGAATCTGCTAATGTTGAGCTGGCTGCCAAAGACGGTGACACGAGTGAACTCCCTGGGTTAGTGTATGACAAAGCATTAGGGCTGGTCACAGGGACTGTGACAGACATTGAGAAGTTCTGAGGTGGCAAGCCAGGCTGTAAGTAAAGAACAAGGAAGAGAAAAAAAAAAAACTTGGTTTCTTTTTCATCAACGTTAAATAACTTTAATTTGACTACACAACTCTCATTATCAAAAGCAAAGGATGGGAACAGTTTTGTCATTTGCAGTGTTAAGCTACTTTCTCCTGAATTATACTTGAACATGAATACACCATACAAACTTTCATTTTCAATTTTATACTGATACATGTATGCTAAATGTAACTATATAGTATGTTTCAAATATTCAAAGAGATGAAAGGAAAAGTTAAACCTGGAATTAAAGTAATATTGTTGAATTTAAACATAAAATACATCCCTGTTACCAAGTAAGCATTAATTAGAACTTCAGTGCAAACCAATTTAACATTACATTTCTATTGGGAGAACCCAAATATAACCAAAGGGGAAAGTACAGGTATATCATTAACTTAATACATCAAATTTGGGATAGTATGAATAAGTCTAGTATGATTTGATTGATGGGTATTTTTAAAGTAGAAAAGTCAAGTAATTATATACAGAACACAATGTAATTGACTGTAATGAAATATACAAAGAAGTCTACATAAGATTAACTATTGCCAAGTTAGAATAGAGTCTTGGTATCTTTGAAACTGTAGAAAGATTAAATTATAAACATTATAAAAGCTATCTTCTTATCAAAATATTTCATGTTTTCCCTGAAAGGTCATTTCCTAGTTTGCTCTGGCATTTCCTCCACAGACCAACTTCAGAATATTTGTTGACCAAGATAAACAGCAGGCTCCTTCATAACTTAAAGTGATGGTGGTGGAGGGAGTAAAAAAATGTACAAACAATAAAGCTAGTTTATTATACTTGCAGCTTAAAGTTTAACCATGGCAACAGCATCCCTGTGAGGTTACAGCAATTTTATTTGCTACTGTCTGTTTTTTAAAATGATGGTATTAGGTTAAAAAGTTTGCTTAAAGCTATTTTCATGTGATTCTTCCTACAAACTATGCTAAAGACATGACACATGATGCGGATCACCCTCTAGGGCATAGTTCAAGAGATTAAACCTTGACAAAGAACAAACAACAGAACGCCAGCACTGGAGCGGATGGTTCCAGGACAGCCTCGCCTAGACACAGAGGGAGAGTTCTGAGCTACAGGGATGGCCTTAGGTGGCTTTCTCTACAGAGTCCAGTGAGAAGATCTTCTGAGATGTTTCAGTCCAAGTACAAGAGCTCAGTGAGCTCAAAATGGACTTTTCATAGTGTTAAGATATCTGTGCACAGCAAAATTACAGTGACTATTGCTTTGTGACTAGTTTAAAACTATGGGTAGCTAACAGTAAATCCAGTCCTCTTTAGTGCTGAGAGTGTAAGAAAAGATCAGTTATGCACTTAGTTTTCTTGCTGTTCAAGGATTTGGGGAAAATATACAAAGGGCTTATCAGTCAGTCCAGCTCTGTTAAAATGAAGATAATTATGTAAAGTAAATAAAAATGATTTAGAGGCATGAAATCTTATAACAAACTCAACTATATCATATTTGACATTCTTAAGATCAAGTCTATATTTATATATGATGTGCATTAAGTTATGGGTAAGACAGGAACACCTAACATATACTTTTTATTAAACATCAAAGAATTTTAAAACTAGAAACAATTAAAAATTATGTGAGCCAACTCATTTATTTCCCAAATAAAGGAATTGTAATTCAGGGTATCTAGATATCCTATAAAGAGTAACTAATGGCATAACCTCAATTAAGATGTTTTCTCTTCATTTCTACACTTAAGATATTTAATATTTATTATTACGAGATTTTGGAAATTTTAAAGTTCTGTAAAACCAACAAGTTATTAATAAACGCCATCTTTTCTCTTATACTCATTGTACCCAATCTTCTGTACAAATGAGGTAGATGTATGGTCAATTTCTTCATGCACACGATAAAAGCACAAACCATACTTTAGTACTCACTGCGATTTTATGATTCCGCATCATATTATCAAACTCCTCATTAATTTTTTTATATTTCTCTTCTGTATGTGGAGTTAGCACATATGAAGTGTCAGGGTCTGGGCTGTCGCACCCTCTGTGTTCCTTCTTGTTCAGAGCCTGAATATGAAGTTAACAAAAAGGATCAACAAATAAAAAGTAAAGGTAAAGTGAAAGTACTTACAGGGCCTCGTTTGAAAATAAAATCACTATCTTCATTTAGTTTGCTGAATCTGTCCTCCGAGAGTGGACTGTGCTCAAAGTAATCGTCAGCATCAGGGCTCTCACAACCATTAAGGCCTTTCTTTCTTAAAGTCTGAAATACAATTGGAAAATTCACACAAAAAGAATACTAACTTTCCATGAGTTTTTGTTTGTTTTGTTTTTGTAAAATGTGTTAAGAGAGCACAGGTCGAATAAACAGATTATTTAAGAGCCACTGAATGATACTTAAAAGGCTACAAATAGATTACAGTTCTCCAAGTACCATAAGCCTAAGACAGGAAAAAACTGAGCTCTCCCACTCCACATTAAGAAATACAGAGTATTTGCTTGTTTGGACTCTTCCAAGTGCTAAGAGAATACTAAAATCACTTCATGTTCTGAGTCACAGCTAGAACCCAACTAGTAAAGTCAGTAAGAATATAACAGAAACCTAATGAGTGATGTGTTGAGATATTACAGTATCTTGATGCACAGTTGTCTGTCATTTTATCTACTAGCATTGCTATCAGGATTTATCTTACTCAATAGTAATTAGCTCAGAATCCCAATAATTTACTATTAATTTGTTCTCTATTATCATTTTCCCACATAATCTTAAAATATGAAAACTTGAAACCAATGTTTGTCAACAATGACTCCTTCCTAGTATGATGTCAACATTCTTAGTGACTTTATAGACTTAAAAATCTGTAATGAAAAGTTTCTCAGAATACATCCCCTCCCCATTTGCTAGTTTTTTTTCTCTATAATTCCTTCAATTTGTTTTAATCCAGAGTTAATGCCTTAGATAACTCTGAGTGTCAATCAAGTATTCCCCTGGACCACACTGATTTTTTTTCTTACTTTGAAGTACAAATATGGTGGATGGTTAGTTTTCTAAGTTCTCTCTTAAGGAAAAGTCAACACGAAATAACATCTAATGTTTAAAGGAATAAAAATCCTAGTGACTTAGAGATTACAAAATATTAATTTACCTTCAGAATGCTTAATTACGTTTTTAAAATCCTGATGTATCTCAGTTTAAGGCAGATCTATTGACAACACAACAGTTCTGAACTATTTTTCTGAGTTTCTAACACAATCAAAAGCAGCACTAGGGTTAAATATCAAGTACACCATTAGAGCAGAAACAAGGATTATCAAAGAGCTGGGCTAGACATGTCACCAGCAAGTGATTAACTTAGATGTAATACCAATGATCTTAGTACCCGGTAAAACTTAATGTGCTTAGTCCCTGTTTTTCCTGGAAATGTAGAGTATCCATGGAACATTACTATTTGAGAACCTTTCATAAGTTTCTTCAAATGATTTTGAAATTTCACCTTACTCAGTATGACTTATTTTTACATGCTAGAAATTATAAGCCCCTCCAAATGCTTCTCTCACGTGTTAGGAATCTTATATATAACTCTTGGAACTCATTAAAATACAATCATTAAATATAAGTGTGTTAAAAACACTACTTCTCGTACCCCCTCGCAGCCCCCATACCCCCCTCCTCCCCCCACTGGTCTTAGACTCTACAGACTCATAATCTTACTATATTACATGTACATTTACGTGTACTTAGCCAAAAAAGATAGCCTCACCATCCGTGGTAGCAGTTCTACTTGCCTCATTTCTGAAGTTGTTATATCAGAACATATTGAATCCTTAAAATCTACACAGCCCTAGCAAAAGAATAAATATAGTGGGCATCTATACATAAACAGCAAAGTGAAACTGATGATTAATTTTAACTTTAAATCTCTGGGTACTTTCCCCCAGTTTTCATGTATCTTAAAGGGTACATATTCATCACTGGGGAAATGAGAACCATTAGTCCTATGAAAAAGTTGGGTGTGGTAGTCTATGCTTTGAATGTTAAGTACTGAGGTAGCTGAGACAGGAGGATGTGTAGGGCTTATAGACTCAGTAAGTCTGTCTCAAAAAGTAAGCCAGAGAAGTAACTAAGGAAGACACCAATGTTGTTAATTGTTAACCCCCATCTTCACAGCGCGCTCTCTCTCTCCCTCCCCCCTCTCTCTCACAGACACACACACACACACACACACACACACACACACACACACACATATATACTTCAGCCTGGCTCTTCTTGTAAACTAAAATGTTTATCCCTGAGCATTTTACAAATAGCAATACAAAATATGTATCTCATAGAATTTTTAAATACACAGAGCAAAACAATACGACTTTGCTTTAAGATTACATGCAGTTTTGAATTCTACAATGGAAAGTTTAACCTATTGGTACTTATGAGGAAGCAAAGTACTGTGGCGTCCCTAGATCTGCAAGCCTTCACTTCATATGGGTTCCCGGCACAAGGAGGAATTTAAGAGGCAGTATTAGCTTTGTAGATAATAAGCTAATAGAGCTGTTTGACAGCCCTCTGTTCCTTATCACCAAACACGAAAAGTGGTTTTGAGGACCCAACTACCATAAAAAGACTTTCTGTCTTTATCATTACCAAATAGCATAGCAGTAAAAGTTTCCCTGCTGACTCTGGTACTAACAAGTGGAATGCTGCAATCTGTGAACAAGGCCAGGGAAGGCATAGAGAGGCTGGCCAGCTTCAGTTTCCTCACAAGCTTCTATAGCTTTTAGCTTTTGTTAACCACAGTGTGGAATCTGCTTCCATGTAGAAAAAAAATCATGAACACTACTTTGTACTGTCAGTATGCTGATGGTCATCACAGTCTATCCTTAAGTAAACATAACTCCAGAAAGCCTGAGTTCCTGTAAGTGTGCTAGAGAGTTTATCAGTACAGTTCTGAAAAACGTAGACAAAGCACACCTGTTACCCCCCCCCCCGAAAAAACCCTCAAATTTCTGGTGTATACTCTTTAAGTTGAATGTTCCCATTGGTTTTTGTTTTTTTCTGAAATAATTAGAATCTGAAATGTACATTACAAACAACTAAAGGGACCATTTGATGAGTAATTATCAGCAGACTTGATGCTATACTGTATCAGTGTTCTAAGCATGTTGATGACATTACTGGTATGAAATACTAAAACTAACACACTCAATCTATCAGAAGACAGTTTTAAAAGGTAAGTCACACATCTTTAGAAATAAGCTTTTACTACTTATCAGCAATAAAGTTAAATTCAATTATACTTTTGATGGCTTTTGTCTATGTGTATGATCTGGGCCAACTCAGGTACTTTCTGCTCACTTATACTTAGGTACAAAATATAGGGTTTAAGTAAATGAATGCTATTAGTTAACATATACCTTTCAACTTTAGCTGTGTAGACATAAGTCACAATATTTAAAAAAAAACAGATAAAAACCAATGAAGTACCATGGAAACTATTTCTGGGGCACATTCTTCCATGTTATCTGACTCTATGGGGTTTATACCTTTGCTTCTGCACTATTTTCCAATTCTGTAGAGATGGAAGTTATTCTGCAGCAAAATGGTAATACTATAGTTCTATATAGACTAGTGCAGTAGACTTCCGCACACCTATGAGCAAATTTATTTGGTCTTCTTGAATTTACATATCTGCCTCTTTGGATTAACCTGCTAACCAGGAGTAACTTCTTTCCTCACCTCAAAACCATGAAGTCATTCTCCCTCACCCTCTGCATGACTCTCTAGTTTTATCTTTTATGCTTAGTAACATGAGGTTTGTTCAATATCACAAATTTCCTTGTGTGCATGCGTGCATTTCATGTGTGTGTTCACACAAGGCTTAGAATCAGTTCTATCTGCTACCCTGTGAGTCATTAGGCCTGTGAACAAATGCCTCTATCCACTGAGCCACCTTCCTGCCCATATAGATTCTTAACTGTCTCTGCACCACTGCTTAAATATTTCCTCTTTCATCTGTAACAGTTTTATCATCTATGTATATTTCTGTTTCTGAGCTGCTATTCCACTGGTATGCTTGGCATTTAGTATCCATATTGATACCACAGTAACATACTATAGCTTTAACTAGTCTTCTGAATCAGACTTAAACAAATCCACAAATTTCAGAGGCTTTACACAATGTTCATTTCTCACTCATTCCAAGCATGGTGAGGATGCTCTAACTCTCACATAGCTTCCTGTGAATTTTGGGAGTGACATGAGCACGATGCTGGTTATTTGAACCCCGAGCCTTACACATACTAAGCATCTTTACTGAGCTGCTCTTGCCACCTCGGCCAAGACCTTAGAATTCTCATCTGTATTTTCTTTTGCACCTGTTACCAAGCAAGGAAGAAAATCTATGATAACCATGTAGGAAGTAATACATAAGCTAGTCCTGGAAGTAGCATGTGTTATTTATTTCCATTCACTTTTTTTTTCAATTAGAACTCAGTCATACGGCTACATTCCTAGGAAGGAAGTCACAAGGAAGTCTTACACAGATTCTGGGTATGTACTCAAGCAGTAAAGAAATGGCTCATTAAAAAAATAAAAATATCTCCAATAGACGTAACATAACATTTTACTAGGGTTTTATATTTGTTTAAGGTTGAAGGATCTCTAACTTTTCAGAATCCTCTTTGCTGGTTCTATTAAGGCTAGTCTCATGCAATGAGGAAAGATCCTTCAGCTATTTTCTGTAAGAGTGCTAAATACTAATATTTCCTTTCTAAAAATCTGGGGCACTTATGATATATCTAGACTTATTTGATAATTAAGACAATCAAGATTTTAAATCAAGATTTTGTTAAACAATTTTCTGGGAATCTGTCTGACAAGCCAAACTTTGAGAAACATTTGGACCCTGAGGTTTGATGTGTATGTTAAAATGGCTGGACACAAACTAGACATCTTATTGTTATCCTGCTTATCTTCCACCTTAATAGAAGAGTGTTACTCAAGTGAGAAGGAACACAAATGCCCAGCCATATCCTCACTCACTGCACTGCTAGCGGATAGCAGCACTGGGGCTAGAATCTGCTGTTCCTGATGTTCAGTCTACTTTCCAGTATGCTGTATCCCTTAAGTGGTTCAATTGCTGCATTACTCAACAATCAAAGTGACAATAAATAGAGGCTGCTGATCTAGTATCATTTAGCCACTAAGAAAGAACATTTGTTGTGTACGTAGTGGTAGGCATGTTTACATTTCTTCATTAGTTTTTCTATGATCCTATACATATACCTACCTCAGTGGTAAGTGGGTAGAGTTCAGACTTTGTCTTTGAATTTTAAGGTCTTAGTTTTATAATCCTAGGTTTCACCGCAGGAACTGTAAATAAAAACAGTTGTAGTATTTCTTCTCTACCCTGTCCCACTATCATAGCCATTTTGGGGCTCTTGTTTTCTAGGATCTATATACTAGGTAGCTAGGGGACAGCTTGTTTCCAGAGAGAAAATTTTTTTACAGGTCTTTGATAGAACTTATTTTAAGTACACGAAAATTCAGGAAATAATGAGTGCCTTCAAAGGGCACAGCAAGATAGCTCATGCATTTAATCTCAACAGTCTTTTACTTTCAGTGACGTCTTTTTTGCTATGATACATGTCGGAACATATTATTTTTACTATTTTATTTATTTGTTTTTACTGTTTACGTTCAAACTCGGTTTATCTAAAGACAACAGACCTTCACTACTTGTGGAAATTCAGTTATTATCATGTCAAACAGTTCCTCGACCTCCTACTCACTCCCATCCTCCACTACCTTCTTCTGCAGTGTCAATTTAAAGTAGGCTGTTAGAGTTTTCAAAAAACAATCTACCTTTTAATATTCTCTTTTAACTTCATATTGAATTATAGAAAATTTCTTCATTCGGCTCAGAATCTCTGTAGTTGTGAGAAATCTGCTCCCCCATGTAACTGAGGTTTTGTTTGTTTGTTTGGTTGGTTTTTGCATTTCTCAATGTCTATAAGTATTTAATGCTTTCCAATTTTCGTCACTTCTTTTATAATTTCCTATTTCTTGCAGATACTCTCAAATTTGCTTTCTTCCCCCTATGATCTATGTATAATCTGAAACAGCCAGGAGGCAGTCTCTTCATCTTATTCCATGTTTACGTATGGCATGTCTTACATTCTTGCTTCAGATGTCTCAAACTTCAGGCTGGGATTATAGGCCTACAGGCTTGCACCACAATGGTAAAATCTGTCTTGTATTTATGCATGTTTGGCCATCTTTCTATGGTGCTCAAAAGTTTTGAAAGTTTATTAGATTTGGAAACACACAAAAAGGTGTCACTCTTTAAATGGGATATAAATTTGCTTCTCTGATGCAGTGTCTTTCTTAGACTTCTTATAGTATACAAATTTAGCCGGAAATCCCATCTAATGCTAACACTTGGTTTATAAACTCTCAGACATAAGTCCTCTTCAGTCTTCTTTCCCATGGACATCTCTGCTCAGCACTAAAGAACTCTTTACTGGAGTTCACTGGGAATAAATGGGAGAAAGCACAAAATATTTCCTAATGCTCCAGTTTGACATGAAGCATAATTAGAGTCACTAACCTAAAAATGGAAACGTGACCTTGCATCTACATCTATAAGAACTTGGTGTTTTGCTTTTCAATTATTGTGTGGGGATGGATATATGGCTTAGGGTAGCCAGAACTTTAAATACCTCTTTACCTTTACATTCTTAGAGACCCTGAGATTTTGGCCTGGTATAGTCTTTCAGATCTCTTTTGACACCACAAAGGAATTTTTATTAATAGCTCATGTGTTTTTGACCTCAGTGGGAAAATTAGTTCAGATAACTGGTCCTTGAAAATACTGAATTTTGGAGGAAAAAAAATGAAACATTTTCTCATAAAATCGCAATGTAGTTCTTTGTATTTTTTTTTAGTACATGTTATTTTCAGTTAAGATATAAGCCAGAATTTTACAGCTATTAAAAAATTAAAGGCAGAACTTACCACACAACCCAGAAAATTTCACTTCTTGTTAAAGACATCAAGAGAAATGGAAACACATGCCCATATAATCTGCACAAATTTCAAAGCAGCAGAAGCACTATTACGCCTTAAGGAAAGTCCTGATACATGCTACAATCTAGCTTTGAAAACACCAACATAAGTGAAAGAAGTTACAAAAGAGGATGTATTATTGTATGACTTTATTTAAATAAAATGCCCAAACAGGCAAGTTAATTGGCATAGAAAACAGATTAGTGGATTAATCTTGTGTACAGATATTCTGATAAATAATTCAAATAGGCACTCACTTTTATTAACAGCGAAGGTTATCTGGACAATGGTTTATGAATACCAGGAAGTATGGGAGCACTATATATAATCCCTTAAACTTTAGAAATGTTCACTAGTCTACAATGATGTGACTACCAATGTTCTAAATACCTCCTACAGGTGCCCGGAGTGCACAGGACAAGTGTCACCACCTTATCTGCTCTTGTCCATTGAGCTCTCTAGCCCTATACGACAGCACTTTTGTGCTACACATGTAGAGGGCCCTTTCTGAAGAGTCTAACCTCTTCTACTGAATATGTCTACTACTATACAAATACTGTCTGGATTCCTGTTAAACCACCTCCCAAAGGTGGAACATCCGAGTAAAATAAGCCCAATCAGCACATCCAATCACTTCTCCACTACCAGGACTAGTATATTTGAAAGGGGAGTGTTCAAAAACAGTACAACTAAATAATTTTAGAAAACTCCAGAGAAGTTTGTGTCCTGACTTAATCTTAGGTACTTCACACTGGTGCTTCATTAGTCACTGACCAATGTGAGATCACCTAAACTGGACTTGAGTAAGATTAAAACCTCATTTTCTCAGCTGTCTATCATGTTTCTGGAGCATAACAGCTACTTGTGGTTAATGGCTACATTGGTCAGCCCAGATGATGATGAACATTTCAGTCATCAAAAGTCTGTTAGATAGCCCTGCCTCTGAAAATACTGTATGCATATAAGGCCTAAAGCTGTCTTTGCCAACACGAAGAGGAAAGCAGGGAACGAAGCTGCCACATGGGCAAGGCAGAGCCCTAGCCTGCTGCACCAAACAGCTCAAGTTTCTGTGTCGTGATAAAAACATTCCCACTTTTTAAAAAGTACTGTCGGTTGAACCTCCTGTTTGTAACTTGAGGTAGCTTGACTAATATGGTATTGTTTTCAAAATGCTTTTGGATACATGACTTCAGTCAACAGGTAAAGCCCATGAAATTTGTAACTTTAACACTGTTCTCCCCAACTATTAAACACTGAGCTGAGTAACACTCAATAAGTGATTGTAATGTCAAAATATGTTATCCACAACAATAAATACAAAATTTTACTTTAAATTTTTAGCAAATGAAAGAACAAATATAGTTAAAAAGCCTAAACTGAAATATCTTCCGAGTGCCTACTCATAGAAAGCATTATTTTTTACTACCTTACCAATGTTTATATATATCAGCTATATACAAATGTACCAAATACTAACATAACATTTAATTATCTATTATACAATAATTCTACACAAAAACTAGTGGCATTAAAAAATCAATTTGATTTTTCTAAATTTCAAACAATAGCTCTTATTCCTGGTTTTTTTTGCACAATTTTATAAATATTTTATACACATTTTTAAGATTTTCAAGGTAGCGTCTGGAAATAGCAATTTAAACCTAGAAAATGTAAAAAGAAAAATTCTACAAAAAAAAAGCACTGCAGAAAAATATTTTCCACTGAATTATAAAAGGTAAATTCTAACAAAGCATAATTAACCTTTATTTTATTCAAGAAGGCTTACATACTCAGTGTATTTGCTAAGTTTCACAAACTGCTAGCCTTTAAAAATAATACAAAAGGTTTACTGTCTGATGTTTTATTGTACAATAATTAAAACAAGAACTACAACAAACACTTTTTGGCTGAATAAAAAGACTTGTTACTCAATCTCTTCATCATTGAGCAAGATTCTTTACAGAATTCCCACAGGATACACAGTGTCAAAGTACTTACTAACTGAATTAGCCAAAGAAACAAAAACTCTAAAACCTGTAAGTTATGCAACCAAATGTATACTTGTGCAAGTGTAATGTATCCAAATATTATACTACCATTTGGAATTTTTATAAGTACAGAGCTGAGTGTATAAAATAAAAAGACATAAAAAAGACACTATTCTTCCAATGTAGTTTAGGAACAAAATAACATTTCAACCTGAGCCACAATCTAATTTAAAATATGAAAACTGTATCATTATCAGTGTTGTTTTAAGTCATATATTTGAAGGCCTAGGTTTCAAAAACTATATATCTGCATTAGCCATGTTATGTAAAAGAACTGAAATATCCTTTAAACTACATATCTCTCATTTTATAGGCATAAAAGTGTATCCCACCCGTGGCCTGCGAGCTACATGCAGTCAAGAACAGTTATAAATGTAACCCAACACAAAATCTTAAACTTACTTTTTTTTTTTCTTCCCTTCGAGACAGGGTTTCTCTGTGTAGCCCTGGCTGTCCTGGAACTCACTCTGTAGACCAGGCTGGCCTCGAACTCAGAAATCCACCTGCCTCTGACTCCCAAGTGCTGGGATTAAAGTAAACTTACTTTTGAAATGAGGTTTTTTTTCCCCTGCAATTTGAGAGATGGGTTTTCTAATATCAAATGGTTCTAAAGAGTGAATTTTATAGATGTCATTTCTGCAACACCAAAAGGTTAGACACAACTACCACTGAGCTCAAATGATATTCTAATTTAGAAGCAGTACAATACATATACCCTGATAAATAATATTTGGTGGGAAATATCAGTCTAGAGGTCTAACAAAAATAATTCAGTTTTAAAATAATAAAATAGCTAACACTATCATTTTAGGATAAAGGTAGCAATTAATACTATATTTCCACTATCTTAACAACCAATGTGACATACAGTGTGATAAATAGCAGTACAATAATTGAAAATGTAGAATACTACATATAGTATTTTTACCTTTCTATCTTTTTCTGAAACCCCCTTTTAAAGTAACCCTGCAATTCCAACATGATTTACCACCTGAGAAGTCCACAATCTGAACCCTAAGCAGTTATTCTATTACACTCTTTCAGTGGCTAGCCAAACCTCCACAATAGACAAAGCCTTACACAGCCGTGAGGATCTGGTTTGTATCTCAAGTCTTAGTTTCTTCCCTCTTAATACCACACTTCGGCTATACTTAGCTCATGTAAACTTAAAATAAAGTGCCAATTAGATTTTCCTAATTTCCACCTAAGCCACCTCTTGACCTACAATATGCTTTTTCCTTTCTTTTCTCTTTAACCGCATTTCCTTCTCTAAGCATATTCTGTAAAGGATTGGTGAAATCACCTCTATAGCAAGTACTCCTCTGACCTTTCTCCCAAGCCTCCTCTAATCTTGACAAAGATTTCACAAAAACACTGTAAACCTTCCAGAGAAGAAATAAAGAACATTCTTACTTGGTTAAAACTTACAATGTTCATTCTCTGATACATGTGAACATAAAAAGAACACACCGATATTAATCAGCAGTCTAAGAAAAACCCTAACTAAGACAGTGATGTTTCAGTTTTCTTCCAGTGCACTTTCATTTCTGTTTCAACATTAATCTCTCATGGAGTATGATCTCAAGAAAGACTTCATTTAGAGATGTATAGTTCCTTATTTTAAAAACATACAAATAAAAGTCAATAGCTGTATAATGAACAATAATAGCAAATAGGTATCAAAACAAGAACAGTAAACTTGAAATAACAAGAACTATGGTGACTGCTATGTGAGAGGATGGTGCAAGGACATGTGGAGG
Organism: Apodemus agrarius; assembly: GCA_964023405.1. Classification (NCBI taxonomy): domain Eukaryota; kingdom Metazoa; phylum Chordata; class Mammalia; order Rodentia; family Muridae; genus Apodemus; species Apodemus agrarius. Next base: position 56,777,590 of record OZ030005.1, read on the forward strand.
AGACCGCAGGGCTGTGCACCTCATCCTGAGTCATCACCCTGCTGCTCCAAGCTCTGTAAGGAATAAAGAGCAGGGCGGGGCAGGGGCTGGAGGCGGGGAAAGCTTTGTCTTGTCTTCAGATACCTCATTATTTTCTCCTTTGCCTGCTGCTCCAACTGAAGCCCTGTAAAACAGTAAGCAAGCCTCTTAAATACTCCCTGCCTGTTCCATCTCTCATTATAATATGCGGTGGTGGAAGTGGATGAGGGGGCAATGCTTCCCAAAGATTCTTTGAGGATAGTGTTAGACTGTCAGAAAATACAAATGGAATCATGTCTCCCTTTACTATATGGTCCAGACCAGATAATACTCAGAAACAGGAGCCACTGAAAAATTTTGGTTTTTGCTCACATATGGTTCCAAATCCAAATGAAGCAAATGAATGTGGGATTTATTTAAAAAAATGGCAACAATAAAGTTTATGAACAAGCAATGGCTTCAAATTAATTCAAGGTCAAACATGTAAGTTGGGCATGGCGACACACATCTATAACCGTAGTACTTGGAAGGTGCACACAGGAGGATCAAAAGTCAAGAGTAGCCTCTGCTACAAAGAGAATTCAAAGCTAGCCTGGACTGAAAATTGCCTCAACAAACACTCAAAACCGAACCAAAGCATAAACTGCTTAGTGCACAATCTGAGCAGAGCAGTTCAGATCTCCAATGCTCACATTAAAAGGTGGGTGGTCACAGCCTGTTTTGAACTCACGCTTTGCACTGGGCATGCCATCACACCAGAACACCAACTAATGCTGCCTGAAAGATTTCTGCTACTCAAAACTTCGGTCCATTGTGAAGTGCAGTATTCTTATTACACATGCCAAGTTCCCTGCATACAGACCCATAGTAGTTCATGAAAAACAATTAGAATTTCCTACTGTCCATTAGTTAGCATTTATCAAATTAGCATGTCTTGGGATGATCCTACATTTGAATGGTAAGAATTGCTCCTTGAGTTGTTAATTTACACACACAGTATCATGATGTTTGGCTTGAGATTATGACAGGATTTCTAGCTTCTGAAATAGTCCTTATCATAGTTCTGCCATTTTTGTATTCCATATTTATATGAAATGGCATTTGGGCATTATTTATTATAAAATCAAAATATCAACCAACCAAAAAAAAAAAAACAACTCTAAATCCTGCAGTATTACAAATTCAAATTTAATTTTTTATATAATGGCAACTTACACCAATATTTGATATATTCTTTTAAACTTTGAAAGATTTCTTAGAATTATGACTCATGCTTACTCAGTGTCTGAAATTAATTCAGGGTATATTTTTAGGAATAAAATGTTTGAAAAAGCTAAAAATCACTGTCAAAAAAAGTGTGTTCACTTCAAGCTGTTGGTTTACAACTCTACTTAGAACAAGTAAACCAAGTTTCTTAGACCTCATCTTTAAGATTTTCTTAGGTCTGGTGGGGGAACAAAACACTAGGTTCTAAAAAAGTTTGCTGGTGATTTAATACTGATAAGTCCGGTTATCACATTCTGGGAACCACTGTGCTTAAATAATGTATACCTGGCACAATCACTTTTATTATCATCTTTTTTTCTTCTTAAAGATTCTATTATTATTTATTCATGTGTCAAGTTCTCTAAAACTGGAGCTACAGATAGTTGTTAGGCACCATGTGAGTGCTGGGAATCAAATTGAGGTCTTCTAAAAAACAGTTTAACTGCTGAGCTGTCTCTAACCCATTCTTATTTCCTAGTTGACAGGTGCACTTTATAGTAATTCTCTATTTCTTTCTTCTTGTATTAGTTCCAGTTTGCTTTGTATTTTGAATATAGAAAAAATTAAGACTAAAAATGTGACATTTCATGGCTGAGGAGACAGGTCTGGGCAAACTGCTTGCTGTGCAAAGATAGGAATAGTAGTTCATATCTCCAGTAATCACTTTAAAAGGTGGGCTGGTTATAATCCCAGCCTGTAATCTCTGTGCTGGGAAGGGAGACTCAGGAGACCTGCATAGCAAGCTGGTTAGCTAGACTAAATGAATTGGTAGGTTCCAGGTTCAGTGGGAAACCTTGCCTCTGTAAATAAAACACGACAATCAAGGAAGATACCCAATGTGAACCTCTGGTATCGTCATGTGCACCCACAAACATAAACACATGTATGCCCACATATATGCAAATACAAACATACATTTTAGAATCCAAGTTATCATCATTTTATTCCATTAGTCACAGTGCCTCAATGTCCTCAGTTGTACATTAGGGACAATAATATAAACTCTAAGATAATACGAGTAAAATAATAAGTCTATCAGACCAGAAGGCTCAAGAAATGGCTCAATGAGTACAGTGTCAGCCATGCAAGCATGAAGAACCAGGTTTGCATCCCCATGACCAATGCAAACCAGCAAGCACAGTGGTACATATCTGTAACTCAGTGGAGGGGATGGCAGAAATATAGGGAGAAAAATGAGTTCCAGCTACCCTGACCCTATCACTAAATTTCAGCTTCAGTGAAGAGTCCTTGTCTTAAAAAGCAGGTTGACAATAACACAGATAGTCATCCATATTGACCTCTGGCTCCTCATACATGGTGACTTATGTACACAACCATGTACACATGCATACACCACATGCACATAATAAGTGTATCAGATTGTAAATATTAAATAAACATTGCCCATTACTCTTACTGTGATGATCTTACTTCTCTGATAACCATTAAAGAAAGTAATCATAGGTACTAATGCTATATATTACTAATGATATGCATAAAACTCATGCATGGTAAACTGTTTCAGAGCTTCATTTGATTTAGTAAACTAGAAAGCAAAGGATCCAGCTCTAATATCAGTTATGTTAGTCACTCACTACATAGCTATGGACAAGCCATCCTACCTCAGTCCCAATTTCTCCTTCTAAAAACCTGTACATTGGGTGTGATGAGTAAATGAGATATAAGTGGGTTTCTTCTTTTTCTTTTTAAACTGCTATGGTCCTCCTGTGGGGGGCAGGCACAACTACCACTACCCTCTGTGTAGAAACAGTATGTAAGACATAACAAGAAAGAAATTGGCCATGCCCCTCTAGTCTGACCTTTAAATGAGTATAATAATCTCAATTACCACATCTGCTAGGTACTGAACTTCTCTAATACTATATCAATATTAAAAAATATTCCAAACAGGAATATTTAATACAACTATTTTTGCAAAAGGGTGGGTAAAACAATCTCATGTGTTTCTTAAGTAGAGTTGCAAAAATCCTCACTTTATTCCTGTAATATAATTATTCTGATGTACAAGTCTATATTCCATTTATACAATCACAAAATTATATAAACAAGCATATATATGGATGATGAGGACTAGGAGTATTGGTCATTAGTTTCTAGATTTATATATTCTAAGAGCTAATGATTATAGTTATATATAGTTGTTACATTATAATTTTTTATTAAATTAACTGAAAAGAAACTTGCTATATTTTTAAGCACTTTTTGCATGACCAGACAAGTCTGCCAAGTGGGGTTTGGGTTATAAATCAGGGGCAGAATGACTGCTAATAATGTGCAAAGTCCTGAATTTGATATCCTGTTACCATACATGGTGTGTATGTATTGTATTGATATTGTATGTATTGATATTGTTTGTACTGATGTTGGTATTGTGTATTAATGTTTGCGAGTATTGACATTTGTGTTGTGTATTAATACTTGATGACATGAATATAAAATACATGTCTTTGATAACATGCTTTGTGGATTCTCAGTAATGAAAAACAAGAATTAGAGCTATCCAGTTCTGAGTGCATCTATGTAAGTGAATACTTCAAAATAAAAGAGGCTTCTCTTATATCTTGCTCTATGGACACTTCCATCTGACAGTTCATCTATATTGCAACATATATTATAATGAAGTAAAAAAAAGGGTTTTCCTGAATTTTGTGAGCTACTCTAACAAATCCATCAAATCCAATGAGATTCAGTAGACAACGTCAGAACTGAATGAGGAGGATAGTCAGGGTGTCTACTGAAGAATCATTTGGTGTATGGAAAAACATGATGAATATTTGATTAAAGAAAATATTTTGTATATTAAGCATAAGGGCAAGGAGAAGTAAAAATACTGTTCTACCAAACCATGCAGTTAGAAGACTACAAGCAATAAAGATACTACTTTACAAACATACATGTCCACATTTCTTGTCTTTACTTCAGGAAAATCTCTGAGTTATAAAATAAATAAAAAATATTTTTCAGGTTATTTCCTAATGTTTAAATATTTCCTAGTAAAACATAAAATGTCAAATTTTAAGGATGAGAATGCATGTTCATAAGAAAACGGACATTTTATTATTGTTATAAAGATGAAGCTGTCAGTAACTCAAGCAGTCAATACAAATCTGGTTGCCAATTATCATGCTTTAAGAGGAGTGTGAATTATTCACTGCAGGAAAATGTTCCTTAGCTGTCATTTGTAATTGGGGTCCTACTCAGGACAACAAAATATGACTTGCATGATAATTATAAACATAGACTTAACAGGATTATCTGACTTTCCTCATCACTAGTATCTGTTACTGTTCAAAATTCTTGGGCTCAAAGGGCCCCTTTTCTGGTGTCCACAAAAACAATTCATTAATTTTCTTCACATCATTGAATCATCACCCTTTTTCACTTCAATGACAGGGCAAGAAGTATAAAGACACATTTCCCAGGCTCCTGAGTACAGGATACACTGTACTCAGGAGCCTGGGATACACTGTACTCAGTGTACTTTTATCTGGTTACAACAGATAAAAGTTTAGATTATGCTACACATCATAGATTATTATCATTTAAATGTAAAAGTAACATGTTTTGGTACGATATCCAAGCAAGGCTATATTTATATAATAGCTATCTACAAAGTTCTCTGTGGTCTATATCATCTATATATAACCATGCTTTTGTATGTTCTCCTTACCTTGAATACACACTGGAATACGAGCATGTTTTATCTGGCACTCCCCATTGTTGGCTTTGGTGAAGCAAGCTGTCCTATGTAGGACAGGCTCACATGACAAGAACTGAGTTACCACTGGGTACCAAATCTTGCCATGTAAAGGCTCTTCCCCAGGTGAAGTTCATATGATATTAATGGCAAATTTCTTATATTACAATAGGTAATACACTACGCCACAACTGAGTATCACATCCCAATATCAAAAATAACCACATTCTTTCAGAAGAAAATGTATGTGGAGCTTTGAAAAATGTGTAGCTCAAGGCCACATCTCCTCTTGTCTGGATAAGAAAGTACTAGCATTAGTGAATCATCTTTAGATTTTTGCTTACATAACCTTTAAGTATATTTGGAAAACGATGAGCCTTTGTATATATTCTTTTTTTTTTTTTCACAATGATTGCAAGGCAGAGTGTGATGATATACCTCTTTTTTTATTTTTTTTTTATTTTCTATATTCTTTGTTTACATTCCAAAGGCTTTTCCCTTTCTCAGTTTCCCCCTCACCATATGTCCCATAAGTCCTCTTCCCCACACCCATTCCCCAATCACCCCCCACCATTTCTCTGTTCTGGTACTCTCCTACAAAACTGGATCCAGTCTTTTCAGGACCAGGGTCCTCTCCTTCCTTCTTCTTGGGAATCTTTTGATTTGCTAATTGTGCCTTGAGTATTCAGAGCTTCTGGGGTATATATTCTTGATATTTAAATTTTCCTCTTGCAAATGAACAAGAGTGCAAGAATGATGTCTCACTATTGACATTCTAAAACTAACTGTTCATATTGGTTTTTAAATGCATCTACCCTAGTCAGGCTCTGGCAGAACCTCTCAGAGAACAACCATACCAGGTTCCTGTCTGTAAGCACTTCTTGGCATCAGCAAAAGTGTCGGGGTTTGGCGTCTGCAGATAGATCCCAAGGCAGAGCAGTCTCTGGGTGGCCTTTCCTTCAGTCTCTTCTTCTTTCTTCTTCTTTTCTTCTTCTTCTTCTTCTTCTTCTTCTTCTTCTTCTTCTTCTTCTTCTTCTTCTTCTTCTTCTTCTTCTTCTTCTTCTTCTTCTTCTTCTTCTTCTTCTTCTTTTTTTGTCTCTGCATTTACTGGGGGGCCATGTTTATCTACTGGAGGTGGTTTTTCAGGTTCTATCTCCCTGTTGTTGGGTGTTTCAGCTAATGTCAGCCCCATTGGGTCCTGGGAGCCTCTCCCATCCCTGGTGTCTGGAACTTTCTCCCCTCTTCTCCCCTCCCCCACCCCTAAACTTATTTCTATTCTTGCTCCTGGCCCTCTGGACTTCTCTCTCCTGTCTCTTCCCATACCTGGTCCTGCCCCTCCTTTTCTTCCCCTCCCCTCCCTGCCCTCCATTTTTCCTTCCTCTTCCTCTCTCTCATCCAAGATCTCTCCCTCCCTCTGCTTCCCATGATTATTTTGTTCCCCATTCTACGTGGGATTGAAGCATCACACTTTGGCCTTCTTTCTTGTTAAGCTTCATATGGTTTGTGAGTTGTATGGTGGGTATTCTGAGCTAAGACAAATGCAGATATTCACAGACAATCACTGGACTGAGTGCAGGGACCCTAATGGAAGAGTTAAGGGAAGGACTGAAGAAAGCTGAAGGGGACTGCAATCCCATAGGAAGAACAACAATATCAACTGACCGGACCCCACAGAGCTCCCAGGGATTAAACCACCAATCAAAGAGTAACGTGAGTGGGTCCATGGCTCCTGCTATATATGTAGCAGAGGACTGCCTTATCTGGCATCAATGGGAGGGGAGGTGCTTGGTCCTGTGGAGGCTTGTTGCCCCAACAAAGAGGGGAGCTGGGAGTGGGAGCATGGGTGGTTAGGGGAACACCTTCTTAGAGGCAAAGGGGAGGGAGGGGGTGGGGAGTTTGCAGAGGGGAGACTAGGAAGGGGGACAACATTTGAAATGTAAAGAAATAAAATAATTTTTTTTACAAAAGAAAGTATAGTTTAAAAAAGTTTACCACTTAGAACTAAACAAACAACCAGATACTGATTTAAACCTGGAAGGAAATTTTGTAAAAACGTCCAGCAATAGCCACAGTTGCAATGTCCCTGAGTTTATGGATTTAAGTCTACATAACATGAATAAATAAGACATTAAAAAAATAAGATATATCTATCCAATGGAATTTAAATATCTTATTTATATGATAACTAAATATTCTTGATGTTGATATGAATAAACTCATCAACAGTTTTAAAGAATAAAATAGAAGGCAAACTATTAAAGCTCATTTTGCAAAAAATATATTTTTAAAAAGCAGTATATAAACATTTTAAATAAGATGTGGTTTTAAAATGTAATACTGACTCATCATTTCAAAGAAATTAAGTCATGAAATCTCTTATAAAGAAAACTCTAACGACAGTTCCCTGATTAACAAATATATAAATTTCCATTGCTGTTTACTGATATTCCTCTGTTGCCTGACTTATAATTTTAACTGTGCAGTAGTACAAAAGCATATGCATGCAGCAGAAAACATGCTTTGAATGGTGGATGTTCTGGGGCTATACTATGCAGTACAGTATTCTGTAGCAGGCTGGCAGGGCCAGTTACAGCTCTCAGGCAGGCTGGCTGGCATCATCAGATAAACCACCTGGGCTCTGCAGCATGCTGTGCTGCTGAGCGATGACATCTGGCAAGGTAGGTGGATTTCAATTTACAGTGTTTCCCATTTCTGCTTTAGTAGGACATAAGCACATTTTAAGTTAAGGGGCATCTGTATTCAACTTTCTTGGGAATAGAAGTAAATATGTATGTATGTATGTATGTATGTATGTATGTCCCTACTAGCCACACTAAACCTCATTTTTAAATCCCCAAATGAATTTAAAATGTGTAAATCTGTCAAAAAAGCTATAGAAAAACTTAACTAATAAACACTTTTAATTTTAAATTAAAATATTAGAACTAGTTATAAAACATATGGACATATGAAATATGGAGGCATAATATTCTGAGTTTCTAATATCTGCAGTTAAATAAGACCAAAATATTCAAATGCCAACTACCTTTATGTAAAATTATTGGCGCCAGGTTCTTCAGATTTAAGAGCATTTCAGATTTTCACACTAGTTGATGCTTCCCCTGTGCAATATTGTGTACCACGCTCAGAAAGCACATCTGCCCTTACTCCACTAACTTAATACATACAGTCCTGCATAGTGAGATGCGGGTGTAGCTAAGAGTGCAGTGTGTCCATCCTTTTCACAGTAATCTCAAAAGGGGCTGCATGTTAAGGATGCAACAGAATAAAATTCATCTAAAGTAGATTATTTACAAATGTTTACACCTGTTTGTTTATTCACCCACATGAGATAGCCAAGGAATCCAAAGCCTCATTATAAACTTGTTAGAAGCTTATATAAAATCTTTAATCACAGATCTAACTCAATGATTTATAAAACCATAGTATTCTTGTGGTTTAAATTACAAATTACTAAATAATAACTTCCTGCAGAGCCCACAGCACAGAAGACCCCCAACGTTTTAGACATATGAATAAATGGACACTAAAAGTGGTTGCCCACAACTACAAGTGCTTGAAAGGAAACTGTATAAAAGAGAATCGACGATGAGGATGACGATGATGACAATGACAACTACAACAACAACACTCATGTGAAATACTTGTAAAATCCTTTGAGTCTGGCTTATTAGAAGCTCTTTGTTATTACTGTTACCTATAAACTTAACTTTGGTTCATGATAATCCTTATAGATGTTCAATATAAATGCAGCATACTTACACGCTATTTGGGAGAAAGCACTGTATCATCTTTTTAAGTGAAAGAAGGCCTGTTTGGATGTAAAAATCCAAACCTGTAAGGCAGGCGTCCTTTCCCTTACAAAGACAATTAAGACTAGCTTGGTAAGACTTTAATATACAATGAAGTAAGGCCTGGGCTGTAGCTCAGTTGGCTGTTTACCTAGCATACATGAGGCCCTGAGCTTGATTCCCAGTAGCATAAAAACGGGTATGGGGATCTACACAAATAATCTCAGCATTCTCAATGAAGGTAGAAGAATTAGTCATTACCTATTTAGTTGAAGGCCAGACTAGAATATATAAGACCTTATCTAAAAGGAGACAAATAAAGAAAACCTTAAGGTTTTTCTACCAAAAAAAAAAAATCCAATAATTTTAATACAGTTATTCCTATATACTATAAAATTATAACTTACAGATAACTATTAGTAGAGATTCATGTGGCTTACTTATAAAAAGGAACACTACAAATAAACTTTAAAATTGAAATGGATAGGGGCTGGAGACTTAAAGGGTAAGACTATTACTCTTACAATAAGGACTTGAGTTTGGTACTTAGCAGTTACATGGTACCTTGGACAAATGTGGTGTATATAAACTCATGCAAGTACACATATATGCACAAATTAAAAAAAAAAAAAACAAGCTACAAATCCCCATGGGTAACTGCCTGTCAAAGGTTTCTCTCATACTGAACACACTGAAGCAGACTGACACATACAAGGCTGCTAGAAAGGTTGGGATTTACTCTCTTACACTTCGACTGCTGACCACACAGAGATGAAGACTGGGGTAGTCTGAAAACTCTGAGAGGCTTAAACCAGATTACATTCTTCACATTCTCTAAAGAAGTTAGCTTTAGGTTGTGCGAAGAACCCTCAATTTCCAGAGGCCAAGAACACACTGCTGCAATGAAAGAGTAGAGTGGTTAGGGTTAAGAGGGTGCTTGCTTTCGTCAATGACACTAACCAGCATACCTACTTGCTCACAATTCTATTCCTTTGCTCAGGGAAAGGTTGTGGAGCTTTTGATAAGACATAGACATAGACATGTTGAAAATGAAAAGCCATTTCAAATATATTAGGGATGTTTTCCATTTTAAGTAAATTTAGATATAGAGTCTCCGGTAAAACTTACTAAGATGATCTACTTTACCATATTATAATACAAAATGTGCTCATGAGGTCTAATAGGGAAAAATGTACAATATAATTTGTGTTGCAAATAAGTTCTAAGATAGAACATATGTGCTAAATAACAGGAATTGTCAAATGACAGAAACTTAACTGCATTAAATAGTGTTCCTAAAGATAGGGTCATATCAAAATGATTAACAAAAGCATAATTAAAAAAAAAAAACCCTTTAAACCCATTTCATAGGAGGTTTAAAGTAATATTCCTTAAGTAAAATTGGGTAAATTAGTCGTGGCTATAAATATGTCATGCTTTTACTTCTCATTTGAAATAATTCATTAATAGCCATAAATTATAATATAAGGAGATATTTTTTCCAGCAATAAACTAAATCACTGTCTAAAAATGAACCCAAAATGCAGAAAAGACTCAGGGAAAAATTAAATGCATTGTTCATAGCTATATTATTATGTGTGAAGACAAATTTGATTTGTATGTAAGATGACAGTTGTAAGTATCTTCACCTGCAGTTCAATTGTGGGATGTAAAATATAAACTCACAATGTCTTTATTCTCATCCATTCACTTCTGTGTCATCTTTACATGGTTTCAGTATATTCTCCAAGGAAATGCCTAATGTATATGATTTCTTTCTAATAGTTATATAGATAAATCAATAAAAGTATCTTCAAAGCAATGAAAACATTCCCCAAAATTAAAATAAAGCAAAACCTCTAAATGTAAAGAAATAACTATAAAAGTACCAAACGGTAATTGTGAAGTTGACTTAAAATCTCATCAGAAGATGTTCAAAGAAATTGGGTGAGGTGGCTTGCAACTATAATCAAAGTATTTATGAAGCAGAGGAAAGAGGAAGGTTCAAGATCAGCCTAAATTGTATAGTGAATCACTGCCTTAAAAAAAAAAAAAAAAAAAAAAAAAAAAAAGCAAAAGCAAATCAAACAGAAAAACTCTTGTTTTAAACTTAATTGGGTTGACAAAACTATGAGAGATACTAGATAGAATGTGGTCAAATAAGGCAGGACAGGATTCCCTGCCTCTACACATAAGACACTGTTAAAAATGCACTTCCCGCTGGGCAGGGGTGGCGCACACCTTTAGTCCCAGCACTTGGGAGGCAGAGGCAGGCGGATTTCTGAGTTTGAGGCCAGCTTGATCTACAGAGTGAGTTCCAAGACAGCCAGGGCTACACAGAGAAACCCTGTCTCAAAAAAAAAAAAAAGCACTTCCCTTTCATTATGTCTAATGTGAATTATTACTGATATACGTTGTAGTAAAATAATTAAGATGTGTTAAAATTACAGGTACTTTTTAAAGCAAAATAAGTAATCGCTGATAAAAAAATTATACCGCTTAAACATTAAATTTGTATGGTAGAGAGCTTATTAATTCATTCTGTTTGAATAAATTGGAAGTTTTACAGCCAAACTGAGACATCAAATAGCAATTGTAAGTCCTTCTAAGAAATACATCTATGTTTTAGAAATACAAAGCAATGTGAGAGTTAATGTTATTTTTTTAAGTTAAGTATTATCTGTAATTCACACATTACTAAATATGAGTTACCTCAACAATATCCGAGTTCGTTCTGCTTTCATGAGGCTCGTTATACTCAGTGTACTTGAGAAGGACTTTGTCCATGTCAGTGCTAGCATACTGAAACAGCTTATTAGAGCTGTTGAAAATGATGAGTGCTATTTCACAGTCACAGAGCACACTGAGTTCATAGGCTTTCTTCATCAATCCAAACTTCCGCTTTGTAAAAGTAACCTAGACAAAGAAAAACAGAATTTTAATCAAAAGCTTGGTTGTACTTGGTTATAATCTTGTATTTATTGTGAATGTCCAAGGGCTCTGAAAAAGAGGTATTATTCCCTTATCCTTGGCTGTGGCTACACTACAGAACATAAGGAAATAGCTGACTAGCAGTTTATAATTCACCCTAAATTGGTACCATCTCAATCCAACTCTCCTAGATTTCTGTTCCTAACTGGTTACACAAAACATAAGCTCTTTCCAGTCTTATGGTTCAGTAAATGTATTGTCATCTATTCAAACAACAAAAGCAAGACCAATTTTAAGTTATGCTGACCGCTATTTAATATCCCACGCCATTAGCAAACTGTGAACTTCACTCTGACATAGGCCTGGTTCTTCCCTCGTCTATGTATGCCACTGCACTTCTCATCTACATTGTTCATGTAATCATTATTGAACTTTACAACTCATCCTGAACACCCCAGTAGCTGCCAAGTACAGCCAAAGCAAAATGATCAACCTGTTTAAGTGAGAGCTTGGTGTTTCTCACTGCAGTGTAAATAACATCAAACTCAGTAAGCAGTAAAAACAATCTATTCTCCAGCTCCTTATTTGACTTTATTGCATCCATCCATATCCCTTATACCATTGAATGACATTAGCATGACTTTGCACATACATGTGAGTACATGTGTTCCTAGATAATGGCTATTTTTCAATTTAGGCACTTCACTATGTTCCCCATCTGAGGAATACATATTACACATCTCTAGTATGATTGCTTCCTTTACCTTAAAAAAAGTATATGATACATATTTACCCTGTTGCTCACATGGCAGTTTCCTCTTATGTCATATACATATGTTTATAAAAACATATAAGGAATTTTGCTATCTTACAAAACTATCATGAAGGCATATTTCATACTGGTATAATTAATTACTCATTTTAATCTTTGTTAATGACAGGTATAAATAATAATCTCTTCAGTATATATTTAATGTACCAATTTGTAACAACTTGGCAATCTCTTTTATCTGTTTTCATTTGGGATTTCCTTTATAAAGTTACATTTTATCATTTTCCTATAATATAGTTTATCCTTTACCTATCTAAAATATTCTTATGCAGATAAACTTATTGCTTTATCAAATACCTTTAATTTTTTCATTTATGCATTAACTTATTGTACTATTGTCACTAAAAAGGGTTTTTTGTTGTTGATTTTTTTTTCAGATGGATCTTACAATATAGCTCTGGCTGGCCTGGAACTCACTTTGAAGACCAGGCTAGCCTCCAACTCATAGAGACCAACCTGTTTCTATCTAGCAATCATGCCCAACACAATTTTTAGTTTTTATTAAACTTATGAATACAGATTTTTTTGAATCCTGGCATAACATTTATACCATTATTAAATACACTATTTTACAAATAGTAAAAAAACAGTGTATATGGTATTAAAATAGTTAATTTTAAATTACTTATGTCTTGATTACCTAGATATACTAGCTACAATGGAATTTTGAATTCCACAGATCCTTTGAAAATCAGAGAGATTAATAACACAGTTTAATACGTCTTCAAAATATGCACTGGGGAAGCTTAACAGGCAACTCTTTAAATGCTCATTATCAGTACAGTGAATAGTTTCTGTTGTTCTTTTTTACTGCGTGTTGTGGGAGAAAGTGTGTGTGTGTGTGTGTGTGTGTGTGTGTGTGTGCATCTTACACATGGGTTTATAGACGTATGGGGGCCAGAGGTCAATGTCAAGTATCCTTTTCTGAACATTTCCATCTCTTTTTTAAGATGTCTGTTTACTTATATGCACGTACATATGATCTGTGTGGGAGTATATACACATAAGTGTAGTGCCTGGGAGAGAGATGAGGTTGTCAGAACCCTTGGATCTAGAGTTATAGGTTACTGTGAATTGCCTAAAGTGAGTGCCAAAAACCAAACTCAGGCTCTCTACAAAAGAAGCGCATGCTGTTATCCACTGAGCCATTTTCTCCAGCCACATGCATGACCTTGTTTAAGTGCATGCCATGTGTATGTGGGTGTCCACAGAGGCCAGAAGAGGACACTGTACCCTCTGGAGTTGGAAATGCAAGCAGCTGTAAGCTGCTCGGTGATGGTGTTGGAGAAGCACTGGTAAACAGTGAGTCACCTCTCCAGTCCTTCCATTTTCTTTCTGAAGTCAGTGTGATCACCACTGGCTAGTGCGGCTGGCCAGCAAGCTCTGCAGACCTTAAGCCTGTCGCTGCTCTTCCATCCCTCCGGCTTACAGGTGCTATCCATGACTGACTTCTCTATGGATGCCGAGAATCACAACCTTGCTCCTCAGGCCTGAGAACAACAACTTTATTCACTTAGCTATCTCAGCCTCTCTTCTCTTCCCAAAAATACATTTTAAAAGCATTTTTTAAAGTTAAAAATCACAAAAGGTTGATGCTAAAGGAAGGAGTTGGTGAATTAACAAACTTATTATATAACAATCTCCCCCTCTTCATTATTCCAACATATTCCAACTATAATAAACTTGTATGGTGCCTTCTCAGCAATTTTTAAAAATGTTTCAAATATGGCACCAAAGCTGACAAATTGCTAATATTAATATAGTACTTACAAGCTTTTTTAAATGCAAACTTCAGTTCACCTGAAACAACTTGTCTATTTTTAACATTAGAGAGTACTTTTTAGAATAAGAGGTACAACAATTTCTCACAAACTCCCCATCTCTGTATATGCATGCCCTCCTCTGTTTTCAGTGTTCCCTGACTGAATAGTACATTTATCGTAACTGGTAAGCCCACAATGGCATATCAGTATTACTCAAACTCCATGGTTTACATCAGAGTCCACTTCTTGTACATTCTTCAGGTTTGAATACATATATAACATGTATTACACATTTATATTATTATAGAAAGTGTTTTTGCTGCCCTAAAAGTATTAGAAGCAGCAGATGATCTCAAGCAAGGTTACTGGCTAACAATCATATGAAAAAGAATTATACTTTTATAAATAGTACTTAGCAACTAAACTAAAGAAAGCACAAATTGATGGGTTAGTGAGATGCTAGCAAAAGCACTTGCCACACAAATCTAAGAACCTGAGTTCAATCCCTACATAAGTATGGATGAGCATATTTAGTGAGGAAAACCTGAGTCCAGGCAGATTCCTGGTTGGTTGCCTTTGTGCAGACATTGACTTGACAGTTTCATTTGGAAATAGAAGGGGAAAGTCAGCCAGCTTATTCTGCAGAAATACAATGGCAGCCAACTATGGTACCAGATAGCAAATTATAGTAATTGCAATAGTAGTGTTGAACTGAGCAAGGATATACAAATAGGCAAATGCAACAAAATACAAGATCCAGAAATAGACCCACAAATACATTTTATCTGACTCAAACTCAGGCAGGAGAGAAATGCAATGAATTACACAGGGTCACTGAATACCCAATAAGGAAAATAATAATTTTCCTACACTTAAATTCCAAATGGATAATAGAATTAAACATGAAAAGTGAAACAAACACTTCTAGAAGAAAGCAGAGAATAATTATCGTAGCCTTTGTGTGGAGGTCTGAGCAAGGAGTGCAGTTATCCATAAGTGTCTGACCGAAGACCAGCCCTCCTCTACTGCTGACCCGATCTTCTTCACCAGGCACACACCAGGGGTAAGACTACAGAAGACACTTCTTTAGACAGCCAGTTCAGCAGAATCAACCCTGGTAATTATATGGTGACATGTAACAGCCAGACTGTCCTTATATTTTAAATGAATTCTCTTAACTGCCTTTGGCAAATGAAAGTTCTCAAAAAAGTCATAAACAGCATCAGCAATAATGAAAAACACAAAAAGGTAAACCTAGCAAAACCTAAAATGCTACTTCATGCTTATAGTCTTAGCAACTGAGGAGACTCAAGTAGAAGGGTCCCCACAAATGAGACCAGGTTGGGCACCTTGGTAAGACTCCCCTTAATCTATAAAAAAAAAAAAAAGTATGTGAGGTTATAATTGTTATTCTTCATTGTCAATGTAATTGCATTAACCAAAAGTCAAGATGGTGTGTATACCGTGATAGATTTCTTGACTGAGTCAGTATACATAATTCTATTCAGTTCTGTTTCTCTAGAGACTCCTAACTAATACAGTAAGTATGAAATATTGACTTCTGGACATGACATGGTTGCTGGACTCTTGAACAAACAGCAGCTATGATTACCTACACAAACCTGCACAAAAGTAAGCCTGTAACCTTGTCATAGAGGGGAGAAGGGATCCCTGCTCCCTACGTATATATAAGCAGTTAGCACAGTTAATGATTGGAGAGGGAGTAAAACTTTTTTTTTTCAGTAATGTAGTAAAGCATCTATTCTCTTATAAACAAACTCTCATCCATGCTCAGGTGTACAACCCACAACCCTAATGAACTCATTGGGATGGACACACACACACACACACACACACACACACACACGATAACATGAAAAACATGAAAAGAAAAAAAAACAACTTAATTCAGATTAAAATTAGTTACTATTGCTTGTCTACTAGTCTACAAGAATGGACTAAATGGAAAGGGTAATTCCAAGTATTAATACAGATTTGAAGTAGCTAGGATCATCATACTGCTAGCTAAATATAAATTAAGCACAAACACTTTAGAAAACTTTGGTCAAATCCAGGTAACTACATAAGTTAAGGACTTAGGTAAGAGATCAGGGCAGAGGAGGGGACCTATTTTTCCTAAGGGGACAAAGAACATAGTCTCAAGAAGAAATCAAGGGGATACTAGGAGCATTGGGGGCAGGGGGTAAAGGAAGAAATGTGGGAAGAACAACTCACACTAAATGCCCTTTGAAAAAACATATAGAACCTACTACTGTAAAAGCTAAAACACGTACATAAATGAAAGGACTTTAAATGGAGTCACCATATAATGAAAGAAACAGTGCCACAACTAAATATCTTATGCCACTAAGTAAAACCTCTAATTCCAGGAATGGGCTACATCTTGTTGAATTGTTGGCCCTATTCTTCAAGCACCACAGTCTATTGCCAAGGCTATATTGGTGGCTTTCCACACCTGATAGCAAGGCATATTGATGAGGACATTTACTTATGCCACTAAACATGGAGAAATAAAACTGGTTCCTAAGTAGAAGCTTTACTTCTACTAACTAGCATGCATGGTGTTAGAAGGTACTCTGCATGCTAACATGGTGAAAAATAATCATCTGTATCATCCAGGTACAAATCCTGCAACATGCAACATATAAAATATACTTGTGCACAGTACCACAGATGTTATAGGAGTACTCACTTTCTGATTGGACTTAAGGCTCACTCCATGAGATAGAACCCATATCTTATACTGCTATGGTGCCCAAGAGTCTGTCTAGATAGGTGATGGGCCTAAGGGAAAATACACTATCATTCTCAAGGAACTTAGCAATGACTCCCTATGATATTCTGCTTTACTCAGATCAGTGCCCCCTTCAACCTTTATCATAGATGCATCTTGGCAGTAGATGGGAATTAACACAGAGACCCACAACTGGACTAGGCAGACAGTGAGAGACTTTGGATCACTCTGTCCTAATGGGATGTCTTCATCCAACTCCTCTCCTCAAGGTTTAGAGAACTATGGAGAGGAAGAGAAGCAAAGATTATAAAAGCCAGAGTGCTAACTCCAAGGAAAGGGTTTCTTTCAAAAACAACAGGACTATTACAAACATGAATTCACAGAGAATTTGGCAGCACACATAAGATGTGTGTTCAAGCCAGACAAGGCCCCAGCACTGAGAAGAGAAAGAAGATGCAAAGTCCTCCTTCCTTCCTTCCTTCCTTCCTTCCTTCCTTCCTTCCTTCCTTCCTTCCTTCCCTCCCTCCCTCCCTCCCTCCCTCTCTCTCTCTCTCTCTCTCTCTCTCTCTCTCTCTCACACACACACACACACACACACACACACACACGTGAGTACACTGTAGCTGTCTTCAGACATACCAGAAGAGGGCATCAGATCTCATTATGGATGGTTGTGAGCCACCATGTGGTTGCTGGGATTTAATCTCAGTACCTCTGGAAGAGCAGTCAGTGCTCTTAACCACTGAGCCATCTCTCCAGCCCTGCAAAGTCCTACTTTTATCCCACAAACTAATTTCTGGGAAAGAGAAAATCAGTTTTCTACAACAGAGCTGTCATTGGGTATTATCAACTATATACTACTGGCTGGTTTGTGTGTCAACTTGACACAAACCGGGGTTATCAAAGAAAAAGGGGCTTCAGTTGAGGAAATGCCTCCATGAGATCTAGTTGTAAGGCATTTTCTCTATTAGTGATCAAGGGGGGGAGAGCCCATTGTGGGTGGTGCCATCCCTGAGCTGGTAGCCTTGGGTTCTATAAGAGAGCAAGCTGAGCAAGTCAGAGGAACCAAGCCAGTAGTAAGCAACATCTCTCCATGGCCTCTGCATCATCTCCTGCTTCCTGATCTACTCGAGTTCCAGTCCTGACTTCCTTTGGTGATGAACAGCAATGTGGAAAGTGTAAGTTGAATAAATCCTTTCCTCTCCAACTTGCTTCTTGGTCATGATATTTGTGCAAGAATAGAAACTCTCAGACACCTAGGGATACCCCATATTCAATATAAACAGAATAAAATGGCCAATATAAACTGAATAAAATGAACTCAATGTTTTCATGTATGCTGAGACTGGAGTGTTTATTTTGTTATTTTTGTCTTATTGTTTTGTTTTCATGTGTGTGTTTGTTCCAACTTTTTTGTACTAGACATATGACCAAGTATTCAAGTGCACAAAATAAGAATGAAGTGAACTCTTCATGATAGTATGAAAGTAGAAAAACTGTCTATTTAAGACAGATAAATATAATTCCATAAATTATGTTATACTGTTATACATTGATAAAAAATACAAATAAACTGACACACATTTACATGCAAAGGCACCACTCATAAGTTTTAAAAGTACAGAATTGCTCAGAAGAACATAGACTGTATAAGTGGGAACAACAGGCATATTTACTCTACAGTGTCAAGGATTCGTTTAAATGACTTCCCTTGGGGCTGGAGACCAGGAGACAGGATAGACAGTGGCTCTGGGTATATCACAAAGATTTTCTATGTACTTCTCCAGTATAGCTTTTATAATGTGGTTAATTCATACTTAGAATTCAAAACTCTATTTGCTACTAGCTTTTCTATTGTATTTTCCTAAATGATCTCATTATAAATTATAGATTCTTACATAAACTCCCTCAGTATCTGATCTCATTTTTATATGCTATATATTTAAATCTTCTAGAGAGAATAATATCTGTATTTTAATGATTTTTCCAGAATCTAATTTAGTCCCTTGAAAGTATATTTGAGTTGGGTAAATTAGAAACTATTTCCCCTTTTATGGAAGAAAGAAAAATTTGAACCCTGAATGCAGTTTTTGAAAAGGAAAAATAAGATACCATTTTAGTTTATGACAGATGTGCCTATACCAAATTTAATCTAAAAAACAAATTACCCAATTATATCTTCTCCTTCCTTCTTGGTAGGGGTGGGGGTTGGGGGTTGGGGGCTGGGAGTGAGAGGTTGGAGAGAGAGAGAGAAAGAGAGAGGACAGGAGGGGAGGGGAGGGGAGGGGAGGAGGGGAGGGGAGGGGAGGGGAGGGGAGGGGAGGAGGGGAGGGGAGGGGAGGGGAGGGGAGGGGAGGGGAGGGGAGGGGAGGGGAGGGGAGGGGAGAGGAGAGGAGAGGAGAGGAGAGGAGAGGAGAGGAGAGGAGAGGAGAGGAGAGGAGAGGAGAGGAGAGGAGAGGAGAGGAGAGGAGAGGAGAGGAGAGGAGAGGAGAGGAGAGGAGAGGAGAGGAGAGGAGAGGAGAGATAGGAAGGAGAGATGAGAGACACACAGAAAGAAGAAATTATTTACTTGTAATATGTATATAAAATAATGGCTAGAATGTTAAAAAAATACTTTTTTCCTCCTCAAACAGGATAGATGCCTTTTCTTCATACATAAAAACAATTTCTGAGTTTACAACATAAGCCAATAGGAAAACAGAATTTAATATATTATACTTTCTCTAGAAGCAACTGGTCAGGAATGCATTTAGGCTACAAGACAATGGATACCTTATTTTCATATCAATTCTATGGATATTTCAGCCACAGTAGTAACAGGGCTTGTAAGATGTCAAAATTATTTATTACGCCAGTGGTAATTAACTCTGTACAGTTTTCTTTATCATATTCACTCCCTCCCTTGACTCCTCCCAGATTCACCCTCTCTCCCTTCATGTCCAACTTTATTTTTAGACAAAGTCATCCTCGCAACTTATCAGGTGTCTGAATAGGCACAGTTTCTGTTTCCCTTTAAACATTCAGTCTTCAACATAGGTCTAAACTAACTATGCCCAACTTAACCTTGGATAGTCACAAGATGAGAGCTAGGAGATTTTAGTGGCTATTTCTGGCTGTCAACTTGACTATATCTGGAATGAACTACAATCCAAAATTGGAAGGCTCACCTATGATCCTAATCTGAAGGCTCAGAAATACAAGTTTCTGACCTGGATCTTGGCATGGAGATCTTGAAGCATAGTGGCTATGAATTCCAGAAGATTAAGACAAGGAGATTTCTAAATTCAAGGTCATCTGGGATTAAAGGCATGGTGGCATGCACCTTTAATTTGGGTCAAACTCTCTGCTGGAGACCTACATAAGGACATTGGAAGAAGGAAGATTCACTCTCCTTTGCCTGCTTGCCTCATGGGACTGAGCAACTGCTAGATCCTTGAACTTCCATCCACAGGTGCTGCTGACCATTGTTGGGGAGTTGGACTACAGACTGTAAGTCATCAACAAATTCCCTTACTATATAGAGACTACCCATACATTCTGTGACTCTAGAGAACCCTCACTAATACAGAAGCTGGTACCAGGAGTGGCGTGTTGTATTTATTTCCCATCCTCTGATACACATATATGTTACCAATGAGTCCAAAGTGGTTGCTACTTCCTGCTCACCTGGTCCAATCAGCATAATGTCATCAATATAATGTATCAATGTGATATTTTGTGGAAGAGACAAATGATCGCGATCCCTTCTAACTAAGTTATGATACAGGGCAGGAGAATTAATATATCTTTAAGGCAAAACTGTAAAGGTATACTGCTGGCCTTGCCAACTGAAAGAAAATTGATTCTGGTGGTCCTTATGGACAGGTACTGAGAAGAAGGCATTTGCCAGGTCAATAGCTGCATACCAGGTACCAGGAGATGTGTTAATTTGCTCAAGTAATGAAATTACATCTGGTACAGCAGCTGCAATTGGAGTTACTACCTGATTTAGTTTTCAATAGTCAACTGTCATTCTCCATGATCCATCTGTCTTCTGCACTGGCCAGATAACAGAGCTAAAGGGGGGTTGTGGTGGGAACCACCACCCCTGTATTTTTCAAGTCCTTGATAGTGGCAGTAATTTCTGCAATTCCTCCAGGAATACGATATTGTTTTTGATTCACTATTTTCTTTGGCAAAGGCAACTCTAAAGGCTTCCATTTTGCCTTTCTAACCATAATAGCCCTCACTCCACAGGTTAGGGAACCAATGTGAGAATTCTGCCAATTTCTGAGTGTATCTATCCCAATTATACATTCTGGAAATGGGGAAATGACCACAGGAAGTGTTTTGGACCTACTGGACCTAATGAGTCAGACATCAGTCAAAACTCCATTAATCATCTGTCCTCATAAGCCCCTACACTAACTAGAGGGCCACAGTGCTTCCTGGGATCTCCTGGAATCAGTGTCAATTCAGAACCAGTATCCAACAGACCCCAGAAAGTCTGAGTATTTCCTTTCCCCCAGTGAACAGTTACTCTTGTAAAAGGCTGTAGGTCCCTCTGGGGAAGAATTGGAGAAAGACTAAGAGCAAAACTTTTAGGTGTCTTATCAAGATCCTTCCTCAGGGGAACCTGGCCACCCTTTCATTCAAGGGATTCTGGATCTGCAAACTGGCTCAAGTCTGGAAACTGATTCATTGGCCATGATTGCCAATGTAGCAGACTTTCTTTCATTTGAGAATTTTTCTGCTTATACAAATCAAACAGATATGTAGTAGGCTTTCTATCTATTTCATGCCTGGAAACACCATGACTGATTAGCCAGTACCAAAGGTCCAAAGGAGTCACGCCATTATAAATTTCACTTCTCCTGTGCTGACCATTAGGGGGTATATCATTATAAACATCATTTGTCTACACTGTCCATTATAATAACTATGATCACCTTGTCTTTGGCAATTCATGCTGCCACCTGGCCCTTGTTATCTTGGGACCCAATTAAGAGATTTTATGCTACTTTTCACCTTGCATACCTCTGTGTGGCTGCAAAGCAGAACCTCCTTCCTCTACATGCTACCATCTTCATGTGTTGACATGTGGTATTCCTTGGACTCCTTCCTTTCCAATGATCGGATAGTTATTTTAAATGCCCCTATTTTATCAACCATCCTAATGTACTACAAAACTGTGTAGGCCTTACATCTTTTTGCTAGGCAGTCTCTATGAGCTGAAACAAGGACTTCAAGCTGGACTGGACTGGACTATGGTGATGACTGCCATTAATATCCACTTTTTCATCCCACCCCCTGCCACTCACTGAGCTGTGTCTACAGTTCTATTTGTATTCAGGTAAACTCTACACTGACTTTATGAAAGCACATTTTCAGTGCTGTGCAGATCCTACTGAGTTTGCAGAAGCTGTTCTTCAAACCTCTGACAAA
This sequence comes from Apodemus agrarius, assembly GCA_964023405.1. NCBI lineage: Eukaryota > Metazoa > Chordata > Mammalia > Rodentia > Muridae > Apodemus > Apodemus agrarius. The sequence goes on from OZ030005.1 coordinate 56,800,109, forward strand.
TTTCCCAGATAACATCTCTCCCTACTGGTCATGCTTTGAACGTGAGGAATGAGAAGCTTACTATAATAATCTCTGAAATTCTTTTTTTTTTCTTTTCTCTAAATCAAAGTCAGTCAACTTTTCTACAGACATCAAAGATTTAGAGCCTATGGGTCAGCGAGTTTTATGCCAACTACTCAGTATAGAAGATATGCAAATGAATAGGCATGATGGTGCTAATAACACTTGGAAAAACAGGCAGCTAGTTTTGGAAATAGATTGTCATTCAGTTTTAAATATGACAGTTGGACTCTTCATAGATCAGAATCATATTGAAATTATCCTGAATTTCAAAAAAATTCATTGACACTGGTCCTGAAAAGGTATCAGTTAAAGCTGACATAATATATACATGCTTAAGAAATATGTGAGATAATATGGCTTCAAAACTACATTCATTTCTTCTCAGTTAACCACAAAATGTAAGAGACTAGAAAGCATTCACAGTAACTGCAAATCTGCACAATCCTTAGTATGATAGATGGTATTCTGACAACAATCATGAAGACTAGCAAAAGTGAGTGTGTACCAGAGACTAAGCACTGTATGCAAACTACACAAGAAAAAAAAATGGAAGGATTACAGTGACGTGACTTTTCTACCGCACATATGAAAAAACATACTTGAAGGTTTCTTTAAAGTATATGACAGAAAGGGACAATTTTATATCTAACAGTAAACACTTAAGAGTTGAAATTAAGTTTAAAAAAGATTTGACCATTCTATACTATGTTTTAAAAATATGATAACAAATTAAATAAATTAAAATTCTATTTACCTGTCGGTTCCTCTCATCCATTATGCGTGTGATTTGTATTTTCTTTCGCCCCATTTTCAGTCACCTTTTCTTCCTTATAATCCAAATAATTAATTCAGAAACTAATTTTCTTCAATATCCTAATGCATCGTACACAGCTCCTATTATTCTAGTCCAAGGCTGCCGCTGAAATTGTCTTAAAAATCTAAAAGAAAACACAAATTGGAAAATTTTAATTCTATACAACTTGTAAATCATAAATACTATTCAAATTTCAAATCTGCTTTTATGCTAACACGATAAGCATTCTTAGGCTGTAATTTCTAGCTACAAAAAATAGAGTGAGCAGGTTGAAGTCTTAATGCCTTTACCCTCTAAAAGTTCTCCTGGGTCTACTTAATGCCTTTATCTCTAAGCAAATGTAGCAGGTGTTGGGATTTTTACAATGTACATAATAATAATGACAATAATATCAACCAATGTTGCTGAGATTTTTCTATATGCCAGGCATTTTTCTAAGTATAAAAAAATTTCATTCATTCATTCTTGTCTAGAATCTTATTAGTTAGACATTATTATCTCCACTTGTAAATATGAGGGTTAGGAATATAGAGATATGAAAAAATTAAATAATGTGCCAAAAGTTAGCCAGTAAAGGGGCAAACATTGAGATAAGATCTCTGTTGTATATTGTTAACAACATACAATATTCTTTACAGCTCCTGATGACCTTAATGCAAAAGATAATGACTATGAATAGCACCAATTTAAATAGCCCTTATAAATTCTTCTAAATCAATCTACTTTACAGCTAAAGTTTTAGTACTATTTATCAATCCACAAAGATCCTTCTATATAAACTTTACATTATTATACATTTAAGTTAATTCTATTTCTCTGGTCATTAAATGAATACCTCCTCATCTGTTAAGATTCAGTTGAAATACCACCTTTTGATAAAATCAAGACCAATTCAACTTGGTAAAAGAAACTATAAGCTATTTGTGAGAGGGGTGAGTATAAATGTGCAAATTCTTGAGACCAAACCTTTAATATTACATACACATGACTATAAAACTTTATCATGCAAATTCAGCACCATATAAAATGTGAATCTCTTGTAGGCAATGGGTTCTTCACTTCCTAGCATTAGTGCCATCCCTGCTTACTAATCTTCCCACGTTCATCATTTTACTTTTTAACTTAACACAATTATAACACCTGCTACAATGACAACTTTCTAACTCACTCTGTAGACCAAGCTGGCCTCAAACTAGCATTAAAGGCTTATGCCTCCACCGCCACCAGCAGGTTAGCTTTTACTAATGTCATATTGCCAACAACATTAGAGACACATTCTTTAAAATTCTTTAAAATTGGACTCTCATGTAGACTTTAAAATGTCTACATGAGAGACCAATATCTACCAAATGCATTGAAGATGTGTTTTCTCATACAGTATTACACTGTGTTGGTTTTTACTTCTATACGAATGGGCTTTTTCCTAACTGACTAAATCAGAAATAGAAGTTTGACTGTACACAAAGCCAACCTTCTGAACAAGTTACAGTAAGTTGATTTTAGCAGAGCATTCTCAGCAACTCATGGAACAAGCAGTTCACAATGAATGAGGCACAATGAGATCAACAACTTCACTGACACAGAGCACAGTGCCTCTGATTGTAGAAAATACTATCTTTATAATTACATATAAAATACTTGCCCAAAGTGATTGCATGCTAGATCATAAAGTATCAGCAAATTTCACAGGATAGACATTTTCTGATACCACAGAAATTAACAAAAATTTAACTTCAAAGTGTGTGTGTGTGTGTGTGTGTGTGTGTGTGTATCCTAAGGATCAAACCTCTAAAAGAGCCAGAGCCATACTTTAAAGAATGAGAACTATAAAAGATTTTCATGACATGCTCCCTTTATACAAAATGTATAACAAACCAGGCATGAAGTTTCCAGTTAATGCCATATTCAATGATGAAGACTAAAAAACGTGTTCTGTAATATCAGAAATAAAAGAAGGCACATTCTCTTATTATGAAGATAGTATTTCTATTCTGCAGCAGAGTGGAAGGTCTAGATAACAATTTAGAAAACAGAAAAAAAAATAGAATTTCCAAACTGGAAAAGGGGAAATGAATTCTCTGTGTTCACAGATAACATGCATTATAAGTAGAAAAACCTTTTCCTTAAAAAAAAAAAAAAAAGTTGCTATAATAAATTCAAAGTATCAGAGTATAATACCATCACAACAAAATCTGTGTGCATCTACACACTTGATGCAAAATAAGGTATATTAATCAAGGAAATAAAAGAATAATACACTAAAAATTTTGAAATGCTGGTCACAAGTGTTAACACATTGATTACAAAATTTTATGTTTTACAATGTCAATACTACCCAAAGCAATCTACAAATACAGTGCAATTCTATCAAAATCCTTATTTTTTTGTAGCATTTGAAAAAGTCATTCTGAAATTTATATTGAATCTCAAAGAAATCCACAGAAAATAGTCTTGAAAAAGAATGAAACTGAAGGACTCACTTTTTATTATTTGAAAATTTACTAGTCACAAATTGAAATAACATTGCATAAGCACAGAGGAAGACATGAAGACTGATGAAAAAGGAGAGAGGGCCCAGAAATAAACATAAGTGGACAACTTTTAATAAAAGTGCCAAGACCATTCAACATCAAAGGAAGTTCTTTCAAACAAATGGTGGTGAAACTAGATGCCCACAAGAATGCAGCTGATACCTACCACGTGCCACACACAAACACCAACTAAGAATGAATCCAAAGCTGAAATCTAAGTCCAACTATAAAACTCCTGAGACAAAAACAGAAAAGGCTTCAAGAAATTGGATCTGACAGCAATTTCTTACCCACAACACCAAAACCACAATAGATTGAGAACAACAAACTAGCCTTCACTGAAATTAAAAATATGGAGACTAGAAAAACTGCTCAATGAGGAAAGTACTTGCCACACAACCACAAGTGTATCCTCAAATTCAAACCAGAGCTGGGTAGACAGGACAGGTGTCTAGAGTCAGTGCACAGGAGATGCTCTGGATTCAGCCACAGATCCTGCCTCAATATAGAAAAAGAATGACCAAAGAAGACACTAGATGTCAAACAACCTCAGACCTTCGGACAAATTACACATGTGCACCCACACAAACGCGAACACACATCCATGGTTTTATACCGTATATAAATATAAATATATATATATAAATATATACATACACACATATGGAATAAATACATTTCAATGGACACCATTAGCAGAATAAAAGAGCAACCTAAATAAAGGAAAACAATAACTACATATATGACATGGAAACAATATCTAAAATATATAAAGAAATTACTAAAACCTAGCAGCAAAATGATCAAACTTAAAAATGGGCAAAAGATAAGACAAGTAAGATGTCTCAGTAGATAGAGACATTTGTCACCAAGCCTGATGACCTAAATTCAATTCCTGAAACTCAAATGGTAAATTGAGTGAATCAACTATGGGCAAAGGAAAACCAAGAATGGTGAATCATACATGAAATCCTGCAGCTCTTTGAGGCTTAAGCATAAAGAACACTGCAAGTTGAAGGACAGACAGTTCTGGGTTCCAGGCCAGCTTTGGTTACAAAGAGAGATTCTGTCTTGGGGGTGAGTTGGGGGGGTGGGCATGGAAGTCTCTCTCTCTCTCTCTCTCTCTCTCTCTCTCTCGCTCTCGCTCTCGCTCTCGCTCTCGCTCTCTTTTCTGAGACAGGGTTTCTCTGTGTAGCTCTGGCTATTCTGGAACTCACTCTGTAGACCAGGCTGGCCCGGAACTCAGAAATCCACCTGCCTCTGCCTCCCAAGTGCTGGGATTAAAGGCATGCACCACCACCGCCCGGCTGGAAGTGTATCTCTTAAAAGATGAAAAAAGGGGATGGCAAACTGGTGCAACCACTCTGGAAATCAACCTGGAGGTTCCTCAAAAAAATTGGAAAAATAAATCTACCCGAAGACCCAGCTATACCACTCTTGGGCATATACCCAAAAGATGTCCCACCATACCATAGGGACACATGTTCCACTACGTTCATAGCAGCCTTATTTGTTACAGGCAGAAGCTGGAAACAACCCAGATGTCTCACAACAGAATGGAAACAGAAAATGTGGTACTTTTACACAATGGACTACTACACAGCTAGTAAAAACAATGACTTCATGAAATTCAGAGGCAAATGGATGGAACTAGAAAATATCATCCTGAGTGAGGTAACTCAGAGCTAAAATGACATACATGGTCTGTACTCACTAATTGTGGATATTAGCCAAAAAAAGTACAGAACATCTAGGATACAATCCACAGAACTCAAGAAAGTTAACAAGCAAAAAGGCCCAAGTAAGGATGCTTCAATCAAATTTGAGAGGGAGAAAAAAAATAATTATGAGAGGCAGAGGGAGGGAAGGAGGGAGGGAGGGAGGGAGGGAGGGAGGGAGGGGGAGGGAGGGACCTGGGTGGAAGAGGAGATGTGGCAGGGAAAGGGGGAACATGATCAAGTATGGGGGTGGGGGAAGACAGGAGAATGAATGGAAATATGCAACCTTCAGGGAAGGGAGATAGGTGGGTCCTCTAGAAAGTACCAGAGACCCAGGAGGTGAAAGACTCACAGGACTCAAAGGGAGGGACCTTAGATGAAATGCCCAACTGTGGGGAGAGAGAACTCAAAGAGTCCACCTCCAGTAGAAAGCATCAAGTGGAGGGATGGGGTTGCCATCCTAAAGTCAAAAATTCTGACCCAGAATTGTTCCTGTCTAAAAGAACTGCAGGACAAAAATGGAAAAGAGCCTGAGGTTAAAGTGGTCCCATGGCTGAACCCAACTTGGGATCCATCTGAAGGGGGGAGGGGCACAAAGGCCTGACACTATTACTTATGCAATGATGTGCTTACAGACAGGAGCCTAGCACCGCTGCCCTCCGAGAGGCCCAACAAGCAGGTGACTGAGACAGAGGCAGATATTTACACCCAACCAATAGACAGAAGTTAGGGAACCCTGTGCTTGAATTAGGGAAGGGCTAGAAGAAGCTGAGAAGGATAGTGAACCCATAGGAAGACCAGCAGTCTCAACTAATCTAGAGGGCATCCTCTTGGAAACAGGAGGGGAAGAGAAATGGGATGAGGAACTGTGGGAGGGGGGATCAGGAGGAGGGGAGGGCTGGACTATAAAAAAATAAAATAATAAAATGAAGAAAAAATGGTCAATAAACATACAAAAAAGTTCAACATAATAATTGTTAGGCAAATGCAAATGAAAACCACCTCTCCACACAATCAGAAGACGATTTACACTTTATTACTAGGGACAGGGTGGGGGTGGTGCATGGGGAGGGAATGTCATGGATTATGGATAGAGTGTGAAGATCCATCATGTGAGCTCTGGAGATCACACTCAAGTCATTAGGCTTGGCAGAAAGTGCTTTTATTCACCCAGCCATTTTGCCAACCCCAAATCACTACTTTTGAAAATATAAAAAGGAAATATTAGCATGGTTATATAACTGAGACCCTTGTATAATTTATGAGAACACAAAATACAGCAGCTGCTGGGGTAAAAAGGTATGACAGATGCTTTTTCAAAAAAAAAAAAAAAAGAATTTGAGCCAACAATTTTACTTCTAGATATGTAAAGAATTTAGAGTATACTGAGATATGCACATCAAATATTCATGGATGTACTATTTACAATAGTTGAAAGAAAGAAAGGGCCAGCGAGATGGCCCAGTGGGTAAAAGTGCTTATCACCAACCTTGAGCATCTGAGTTTGAGTCCTAGTAACCAGATGGTAGAAGGTGAAAAATGACTGACAGCGTCATCTAACTTCATGCACTCAATGTGGCATTTGCAGACTTACAGTCAGTCAGTCTGTCTCCTCTATTCCCTCCCTCTCTTTAAGGGAGAAATGAGTGCTCTTGTCTTTAGATGTAGTGAAAAGATGAGGGCTGCAGGCTGGAAGGTCCCTAGCGTCCTTTCCCGCCTCCTCCTGGGGAGAAGCTGAGGCAAGGGCGCACGCCGCTGGGTTGGCAGGGATGCACTGGCCCCATACGTACGTACATACCATATGTACGTATGTGACCCTGGCCCCATAGGAAATGCGTGCCTGGCATGACCCTGTGCGTGGCGGCCACGTAAGCGGAAATGACTTAAATAGTCTATCCGGCTTCTATAAGAAACTGATTGGTTCTCAGAGAGCATGGGCTCGGATAATTTAAACTGATTGGCTTGGAAGCTATGGAGTGGCTTGTGTAAATCTATAAAAGCAGTCCTGTTTCTGCACCCGGTGTTCACAGTCTCCTACCCCACGTGGGAAATGGCTGTGACCCCAGAGCTCTGGAATTAAAATCCTCCTGCTATTGCATCAAGACTGTTTTTCGTGAGTGATTGAGGTGATGCCTTCCAAGGCATGGGGCGATGGGGTGCCACCCCCCCCCCGTTTTTCTTTTGGGTCTTACATTAGCATATGCAAAACCATTGTCTCTCTCTATCTCTCTATCTCTCTCTCCCTCCCTCCCTCCCTTTCCCCATGTATGTGTATGTCCTCCCTCTCCCTCCCTTCCCTCTCTCTGTGTATGTGTGTGTGTTTCAAGTAAATGAACAAATAATTCTAAAACAATAGAGAATTAGAAAGAATAAATCCAATTTTAGAAATGTTAAGTAAGCACTTAAGTGCACGGACATTAAAAATAAGGTAAAATCTATTACTAAACTTGACTAGTTTTAGTATCAATTACTGAACCAATAAGTTTCTACTTTTGTGATTCTAGTGAATCAACAACATATCAAATGTTTCAAAAGCTACTAAAACAAACTCTGTAATAAAACAATTACTTGTAAACAATCAACAATAAAATTTTAATAACTAAATAATAGGAGAAGATCTTTTATAATTCATTATGTCTTTACAAACTTAAGTATTCTATTTTGGAAATATTAAACTTGAGGTAGCCAAGGACAAGTAAAAATATCAATGGGAAATTCATCAATGGGAAATTCAACCTAAGACTCATTCTGCAGGGCTAAAAATTATACATTTGGAAGTCTCAAGAATACAGGAAAAATTAAGGAGACAAAATGTAAACTAGAAAGAAAATAAGGTCTACCAAAAGAAACAAAAGCATTTATTTTTGTTATACAACAACAGCTCCAAAGAACGCTTTAGACATAAGATTGTAAACAATTTGGTCAACACTCAACACCCAACATTTAAATAGGAAATGGACTCTCAACTTATCTTGAAATGTTCATTTCAAGTCTACTTTCAAGACGTATTATAAGGAAACAACAACCAAAGCAGAGTGGTGAGAGAAACATGTACATGTTTATCCCAATGCAATCCAAACAATGGGATGTGAGGAAGGTAGAGACAGAGGCACATGGGGACAGCCTGTCCATACAATGAGCTGTTACAGCCATTAAAAGGAGGAATAATGAACAATAATCAACAACCTATATTCACAATATATTTTTGATAGAAAATAAAATGCTAGTTTTGTTTCTAAAAGTCTGTGGATAAAAGATGAAAAAAACTAAGTGCTGCAACTCAGGAAACAGAAACTAACAACTTCTGGGAAGTTTTTTTTTTTTTCTGTTTTCATTTAATATAATTACTGTGATGATTTTAAAAAAGCTACTTCAAACAAAAACTAATAGCTGCTCTTAAAATTTAGAAAGAAAAAAATTGTAATAGCAAAAAAGTGTTTAAGAATGAACTTCAAACATTCCTAAAACTTTGTTTCTACTTCAGCACCTTGTGCAATTTCCAGGTTCTATTTCTTCAAAACATGTTTACATTTCAATCCATTATCTGTCTGAGATAGTGTACCATACTGAGAAAACCCAGATCTTTCTAGACCCAAACTTATAATACCACTAAACTATCTAGAGATCAATTTCTAAGTAAAAATAACTTTTTTAACAAGAAAGTTGAAAGCACATGCATTATATGTACCATGGAGGCTAAAATAAATTTTTCAAATATTTGGGGTAATATAATCCAAATATATGGTATTACTACTAAAAACTGTATATCCAAGTATGGTATGTTATTAATCTTTATGATCCCAAACCAAACCTAGTGTAATATTTCCTTGACCGTACAATGAATACCAGAAAACAAAAATGAAAAACATCTAATAATTTTTAATAATTGGAAGTAAACCTGGATATTGTAAAAAAGTTATATACTCAAACTAAAAGTAAATATTATATTAAAACATATATAACTTTTTTGTTTTAAGTACAGCAGCTACTTTCATTTGATTCCCCTATTAACTGTAAGCTATCAATGAAAAAGTCTACCTGAGTCAACAAAACATCAATAAAACTGCCTTTAAAATTACCTTATAATTTTCAAACAATTTTAGAAATCATTATATTTCCTTCAGCAAAAAAATGAAATCTACAATAACTAGTCCAAATTCTTAGTGATTAAAATATTCAAAGCTTTAGCAGTTATTCCCAAACTTCTAATCATTAACATACCAACTTTTCAAATTATGTATTAGTCTTCACTGTTATCTACTCTTCTTTCTATCAATCTCCTCTTCTAGTTGTAGTAAGTATATTTGAGTAAGCATTATTTCTTATATAAAAGAAAAGCTAGTATAATTTGCCATAGTAGGCAATGACTTGAAACATAATGAAAATGTAATTAAACTAAAGCAAAATGAAATTTACTATAGTAGTATGTGTATATATATATATAATAATTACTTACAATAATTATAAACCAAAATATGTAACATGCATATATTTACATAATTATAACAGTAATAGTGAATGTAAACAATTTATTAAAAAATGTACACATGAGAAAGGGGAATATTTGGGCAATCTTTCTTGGTAAAATTAGAATGTTGAGAATTAATTCCAAAATTCAAGAATCAAGAAAATAGCTTTCACACAATAAAACTTTGCTTCAGATTTCCAGAGCCTTTTCCCTAATCTGAAAATATAGTTTGTAATTTTCAAACAGTAATAGGAAATAGGTATTACTTTCATCTATCTCTGCCATCTATTTTTGGTTAAGACTCTAAATATTTTTAAGACAACAACCTTGCTGTTTGGCCTCAAGCTCACAAATGGTTTTTCTGAGCTTCCTGGGTGCTGGAATCCTAAGTATAAACTGCTACACCTGGCTTTGTAAAACACCAGGCATGGTAAATGACTTTAAAAGGTTTCTTATCAGGCCTTTATAGTATGTTTTTGTAGTATGTTCATATAAAAACATTTTCTTTAATTCACATAACTTCTTTATAAAATTGACATAAGAAACTATAGCAGAGGCAGTGTATTACTACCTCGAAGTCATAGATGCCAAATATAGGAGCCCAGAGTCAACCCAAGTAAGCATTCTAACAACAGAAGTTCAAAAACTTGGGGATAAAGAGATGGTGAGAAGGTTCTGTAATTAAGAATACTTGTTTCTCTTCCAAAGGAGCCAAGGTAAGTTCCTAGCATCTGTATCAAATGGCTCACAATCACCTGTAACTCAAGAGCCAGAGGGTCTAATGCCCTCATCTGGCCTCTACCTCCAGGAGCACACAAAAAGCAAAAAAGCATAATATATTCTCTCTCTCTCTCTCTCTCTCTCTCTCTCTCTCTCTCTCTCTCTCTCTCCTCTCTGTGCCCCCTCCCTCCTTCTCTTCCCCCCACCCCCAACACCTTTTCTTGAAAAGGAACTCAAGTCTTGTCTTAGCTCCTCAGAAAGGCTAGTTTCAGGTGTCAAGCACTGGCCTTGTGCTTGGGTCTGGGATTACCCTAGAACAGTAAGCTGCAACCCTAGGCTTATCACAGATACATTTACCTGGCTAGTAGTTTACAAAAGGAAAAAAGTCAAGACTACCATATACATCACATACTTATAAGTTCCAGAGTTGTCAAAGCCTGATGCTTTCCTTCGTTCTATTTGTCATTCTCAGTGACCATGCCAAGGACAGCACAATCCATGTATGTGCAGGAGTTAACTCCTATTTCTCTACACTTTGAGATAAAAATTTTAATCTAGTTTATCTATCCTTTCTTCTCATGTTTTAAGTCTGCAATTAAATTAACAGAAATATTCAATGCTTTCTGCAGTATACTATGCACAATATGTTTAGCCCTTCACATTATTAATATTACTACTAGGTTAAGATTATTATTATAATTAATGATCCTATACTGATATATCATTTTGATCACAGTGCCTCATTAACATTAGAGTTCACTCTTGGTGGTATGTGTTTTATATATTTGTATGAATATATAACGGAATGTATTCACCATTTACAGTGTATTACACAGAATAATTTAACTATAAAAAATTATCTGTACTCTTCTACATATCTCTTCCTTTCCACTGATTCCTGGAAACCACTCATCATTTTACTAACCCCATAATTTTATCTTTTGCAGAATGTCAACTCATTAAAACCATATTGAATACATCCTTTCCAGATTGGCTTATTTCACTTAGTAATGTAATCTTTGTTCTGTCTTTTCACAGTCTGAAAACTCATTTTAAAATCTTTAATTAAAACACAGTGGCTGCAGAAATGACTCAGCAGTTAAGAGCACTGGTTTGGTCCCAGTAGCCACACAGTTGATCTCGACTGTTACTCCCAGTTCTGGGGGATCCAGTTCTGGGGAATCAAACACCTCTTCTGAACTACCTGGGCACCATGCACAGAGTGCACATACAGACACTCAACCACACCACACACTACACACACACACACCCCTACTAAATTTTTAAATTTCAGTTAAAACAATTCCAGAGCAAGATCATGCAGCTGCTTCTCTAGGACTTAGCAGGGTAATCAATCTAGTCTTCCCTGAATTTACCCCCTAAACTCTGTATATTAGCCCAGTGTCCTGTGTTCACTGTATGTAAATGATGAATGTAAATACATTCCATCTAAGCCAGACATCTGACCTGCAGTCCAACCCAACCCACACATCCTCACTTCTGTCCCAACCTACTCTGCCCATATCAGACACAGAATTAACAAAAGATGCTAATCTTTAAATCTTTTTTAATCACATGCCTAGATCTCAGCATGAACATTATGAAAGCACAAGGCAGTATCACACCCCCAAACCCACAGAAATGTTTGCCAATGAGAATTATTTAGATGAACCTCAGGACAAAGAATTTAAAAGAATAATCATAAAATTCAAAGAAGTTTAAAGACAAAGAAGCAACTTAATGAACTTGAAACAAGTCAAAGAGAATGAATACTTACATGATGACAAAAATGACGAAGACAATCCAGATTTTGAAAATGAAATTCAATACGAAATAGAAATATTGAGGAGGATTCAAGCTAAAATGAAGGAATTGGAAAACCCAAAACCCAACTAGACAACTCAAAGGAAAGCCTCACATGTAGAATTCATCAACAGAAGAAAGAATATCAGAACTTTAATCAATGGCATGTATCAGATCTTCAACAGGATCATAGAAGAAAACTTCCCAAACTATGGAAGACAAACCCAAACAGATATTAGAAGCACACAGAACACCAACAAACTAGGCCAGAAAAGGTATTTTATAATTAAAACACTAAATATATAGAACAAAGAGAAGTACTGAAACCTACAAGAAAAAAACTACAAGTCAAATATAAACAAAGATGTATCAGACTCATCAGTATAACATTGGATTTCTCAATGGAAACTTTGAAAACCAGAAGAATCTGCAACAATTCATTTTAAGTCCTAAAAGACGTGACAGCCAACCTACACCCAGCAAAAACTATTTGCCAGAGTTGAAGGAGAAAGAAAAACTTTCCATGATACAAACAATCTAAAGAAATTTATATCCAACAAACCAAACCTAAAGAAAATACAGCAAGGAATATTTGGGGTGGAATAGAGGGATGAGAATAGGCAATACAGGGGCGTAATTACTAAAATACAAAGTACCACTGAAAACATACACAACAGCATCAAAACCAACAACACATTGACTGCAATAAGATATCTTTCAATAATAACTTTAAATATTAAAAGACTACATTCTTCAATCAAAAGACACAGGCTAGCTAAATGAATCAAGAAATAAAATCCAACTACAAGAAGCACATCTTAGCTTTAAAGATAGACACTGCCTTAAAGTACAAGGATGAACAAAAGTACTCTGGTTAAATGGAACCAGGAAGCAAACAAGTGTTGCTATCGTAGTATCTAACAAAATAGACTTCAAACTAAAACTAGCTGGAAGTTAAAAAAAATAGCACTCACAGTACAAGGGAACAGTTAACCAAGAAGATATTACTATCTTAAACATATACGCATTAAACTGAGGGGTGTCCAATTTCACTTACTACTAAATGTACTACTGAAATTAGATATGTATAGAGTATTTCACCCAAACAACAAAGAATATAATTTCTACTCAGCAGCACAAGGAAGCTTCTCTACAACAGATCATAGTCTAGGACACGAAACAAGTATTTACAAATACAGAAAGATGCAATAACTCCATGTATCCTTATTTGACATAATTCCATGTATCCTTTTATTGTATTTATAATACAATAAAATGTAAAATCCACAGTCAATAAATCTCTAGTAAAAATACAAACTCATAGAGATTAAACAATTCATTACAGAATGATAAATGAGTCAAATTAGAAATAAAAAATTTCCTGGAACTAAATGAAAACACAATATAACAAAATCCTCTGGGACACAGTGAAAGAAATCCTATGAGGGTAATTTAGAGCTCTAAAAGCCAGCACTAAAATACTGGGAACAGTACAAATAAATGACTTAATGATGCAACTCAAAAATTTGAAAAAACAGGAACAAGCCAAATCCAAAGGCAGTTGACTGCAAGAAATAAAAACTAGAGCAGAAACTAATAAAATAGAAACAAACAAAGCAACACACACACACACACACACACACACACACACACACCAGTGATTCTAAGAGTTGGTTCTTTAAGCAGATAAACAAGATTGACAGACCCTTGGCCCAACAAACCAAAAGAAAGAGGATCCAAATTAAAAAAATTAGAAATAAATGGGTAAGCATTACAACAGACACCAAAGAAATCCAGACTATTGTACGAGAATAATTTAAATGCCTATATTCTACTAGGCAAAAAACCTTAAAGAAGTGGATGAATTTTTACAGTCAGCCAAATCACCAATATTAAGCCAAGAAAATATCATCAACAACAACCTAAACAGACCCTTAACAAATGAAAAAGATAGAGTAATAAAAAGCCTTCTACCTAAAAAGTCCAGGACCAGATTAATTCATAGCAAAATTCTATCAGACTTTCAAAGAAGGATCCATAATCGATCTTTCTTAAACTAGTCATAGATAGATAGATAGATAGATAGATAGATAGGTAGGTAGGTAGGTAGGTAGATAGATAGACAGACAGACAGGCAGGCAGACACTGAAGTACTCCCAACCTTCTTCTATAAAGCCAGTATCATTTTAATACCAAAATAAGGTAAAAACACATCAAAAACAAAACAAACAAGCAAACAACAACACCTACAGGCTAATACTCCTAATGACCATAAATTCAAAATGTTCAAAAAAATACTTGCAAACCAAACACAAACATACATTAAAAGATTACCAATCATTATCAAGTTGGCTTTACATCAGAGTTACAGGGACAGTCATGAAGGTCAACAAGTATAATAAACCACATAAATGGACTTAAAAACAAAAATCACATGATCTTATCTATAGATGCAGGAAAAAAAAGTCTTTTAACAAGATCTAAGAAACTTCATGATAAAAGCCCTAGAAAGAGTAGGACTAGAGAGAAAATATCTCAACATAAAATTCTATATGCAAGAAGCCCAAGCCCACATCATCCTAAATGGAGAAAACTCTGAAATAATAACACTAAAATTAGGATCAAGGCTATATAAGAAAGTGAAATTACCTTTATTAGCAGATGACATTAGAAATCCCCAATATTCTACCAAAGAACTTCTAAAAACAAAGAAATTCAGCAATGTGGCAGGATATACAATCAACTTCATAAATGAATAGCTTTTCCATACACCACCATATAGAGAAAGAGATCATGGGCACACGCCTATCCACAACAGCCTCAAAGAAAATAAAATACCTAATAATAAATCTAACCAAGGAGGTGAAGGACATTTGTAATGAAAAATTTAAACTTCTAAAGAAAGCGGTAGAAAAGGGTGCTGGAAAATGAAAAGACATCCCATGCTCATAGATTAGTAAATATTGTGAAAATGCCCATTGTACCAAAAGCTACTTACAAATTCAACACTCATAAACTCCCCATCTTATTCTTGACAGAAATAGAGTAAGTATCCTAAGATTCATATAGAATTACAAAAGGCCCCAAACAGACAAAACAATCCTGAGCAAATGCTGGAGGAACCATCATTCCAGACCTGAAGATTATATTACAGAGCCACAGTAATAAAACCAATATGGCACTGGCACAAAAACAGACATGTAGACCATTGAACAAAATAAAAGACTGAAACATGACTATATGTAACTTCAGCCATTTAATATTTGACAAGACGCCAAAAATATGCCCGGAGGTGGAGGGTGTCAACAAATGGTGCTGGGAAAACTGTATATTCACATGTAGAATAATGAAATTTAAGCCATGTTTATCATCTTGTACAAGAAAGAAAGAAAGGAAGGAAGGAAGGAAGGAAGGAAGGAAGGAAGGAAGGAAGGAAGGAAGGAAGCAAGAAAGCTAATTCCAAACAGATCAAAGACCTAAATGTGGAACCTAAAACATTGTAACTGCTAGAAGAAACATCTTGGCAGTATCCTACAGAATCCAGGTGTGTGAAAGGACTTTCTAAATCGAACTCCCAAGAATGAAACCCAACAATTGGCAAGTGGAACATCATAAAACTTAAGTCTTCTACAAAGCCAAAACACAATCAGAAAGAAAGAAGGCATCAGAATGGGAGAGAAGTTTGGCCAGTTATATATCTGACAGAGGACTAACATCCAGAATATATAAAGAACAAAATCAAAACAAACCCAAAAAAACCTAATCCATTCAAAATATGGATCTTGGTATTAAACAGAGAAGAAAGAGAAGAGGAGAGGAGAGGAGAGGAGGGGAGGGGAGGGGAGGGGAGGGGAGGGGAGGGGAGAAGAAAAGAAAGAAAAAGAGAAAGAAAAGAAAGAAAAGAAAGAGAGAAAGAGAAAGAAAGAAAGGAAAGAAAGAAAGAAAGGAAAGAAAGAAAGAAAGAAAGAAAGAAAAGAAAGAGAGAGAAAGAGAGAAAGAAAGAAGAGAGAAAGAAAGAAAAAGAAAAGAGAAAGGAAAGGAAAGGAAAGGAAAGGGAAAAGGAAAAAGGAAAAGGAAAAAGGGAAAGGAAAGGAAAGAAAAGGAAAAAGGGAAAAGGAAAAAGGAAAAAGGAAAGGAAAAGGAAAAGAAAGGAAAAGGAAAAGGAAAGGAAAGGAAAGGAAGGAAGAAAGGAAGAGAGAGAGATCTGAGAAAAAAAAGTTTATTGTCCCCAGCAATTAGGTAAATGACAATCAAAACAACTTTGGCATTTCAATCTTGAACCAGTCAGAATGGCAAACTAAGGAAAATCAGCATAACAATGCTGGAGCAGGTGTAGGGCCTAAGGAACCCTAACTGATTGGTGGGATTGCACACTATTATGTAGCCAACATAAAAATCAGTGTGGAGAACTCTCAGAAAATGAAAAATAAATCTACTCTAACACCCATCCCTACCATTCCTTGGCATATGCCCAAATGACTCCAGAAACTTGCTCAGCTATGGTCATTGCTAGTCTATTCAAATAACTAGGAAATTGAAAGACAAATGGATAATGAATATTCATATATACTAATGAATACTATTCAACAGTAAAGAAAAATGAACTGACGAGCTTTGCAGATAAATGGATGGAACTAGAAAAGATCATATTGGGTGAGGGAGTGCAGACACAGACAAATATCACATCTCTCTCATAAGAGGTTCCTACCTCCAGATTTTCAAAATTTCAGATGTGAGTACAGAGTGTGGAGTAACTGCAGAAATCAGGAAAGTAAAAACAGACCACTGGAGGTGAAGAGGGCAAGAATGGAGGAATAGCAGGGTACTGGTAATATGAAGGGGTAAGTGGGGGAAACGTGGCTTTCAATTTAGGTCCAAGGGCTGGGGAGAGAGAAATACAGAAGTAAGGAAGAAGGTAAGGTAACAATGAACATGTCTAAAAAACGTCATAAGGAATCATGCTGTTAACTATCTACCTAAAAACACTTATATTACATGCAAATCAGATAATAAATACATGTACAGATTGAATGAAATTTCCCCACCTAGACTGACAATGCTCCCCAGCCCAAAGAGCCACAGACTACTGAACAAAAAACCAACACCAGGCATGAAAAGCCCTCTTTTGAATCAGTAGTCAGAGTGGTTCAAGAAAGTCCCAAAAAGGTTAAAGGCTATTGCTGTTGCTTTTGGTTTCCCCCAAAAGGTGAAGTAACTAATGCTGAAGATACCATGCACTTTGAACAAACAACCCAGAGGACCCAAGCTGGATCTAACTTGTGAGAACCATTCAAGCTTCAAAAGAAGGTAAGAAACTAAGAGTCTTAACTATTATGCCTATGAAACACAACAACCAACATGGCACAATGACCCCAAGAATATAGTAGTGGCACACATACCTTGGCAGTAACCAACTCTCTAATGGGACTTAAGAAGGAACAACAACAACCAGAAGGAAATTATGCCTGGTTCTGGGAACCTAGCCAAAACTAGTCAGAGCTACTGAAGTCATGCATCTTAAAGGAGAATCTATAATCACCACTTTACTAAACTACCATAATCCTTAACGACATTATAAGGATTTATCTTTATACCAACACATATCCTTAAACAAGGAAATTTAAATTTCTCAGCACAAATCCTGTACCTAAGGTTCAGGGATCACTGTGGAAGAGGGGGCAGAAAGACTTTAAAGAGCCAAAGGAACAGGAAGTTTTTTCCATAAGATTGTGTCTCCTAGAAAGGTCAAGAAGCTATTCAAGTTTCACCAACATGGCTACCTAAACAGAAGCTGTAACAAGAACAATAGGCAAATTAACATGGAAGGAAGAAAGTTTATGAGACCTCAATGATAAAGAATGGGCAACTAGGGAATGCTGCAGGTGAGAAACAGACTTCCCAAGGAAAGAGTACACCATTTGGTTATTCAATACCAAACGGCCAACCCTGAAAACATATATTCAAGTAACATTATAAAAACAGAATAGGTTGTATGTAAATACTTAGGAACACACACAGACTCTCTCACATACACACAACCACCAACACCAACACCACAACAACTAACAACTGCAACAGTTAAAGAAAAGGAAACCATGATTTGAATGAGAATAAAAGGGGTGATATGTGGGAAAAAAGGAAAAAGGGAATGATGAAACTATAATCTCAAAAAACTTTATAAATACAATTATATCATTTCCCTCTCCCTCTCCTCCCTTCAACCACTCTCATGACCCCAAAACTCCTTACAAATTCATGGCCTTCTATTCCTTAATTATTATCGCTATATACATAACATGCAAAAAATACAAATGTAACCTGCTGAGTCCATTTAATGTTGCTTGGATGTATATTTATAAGGGCTGACTACTTGGAATTGGAGAACCATTTAAGGGGCTCATCTCTGGGGAAGATTAATTCATATTCTCTCTCTCTTCCTCCTCCCCTTCCTCCCCCCACCCCCAGCTTGTAATTTCTTGTAGCTCTTTATTCAGGGGTTTCTGTGATTTCCCTTATTTATGTCGGCATATCGATTGTCCAGGCCTTGCGTAAGCAACCATATTATTATGCTTTCAAGAGTGTAGCTTTTCTGTCCAATCTAGAAAGTATAATCTTGCAACAAACTTCCTGGACCTCTGGCCCTTAATCTGTGCACTCCTTCTTCTATGCGCTTAGCCACTGGGCAACCTCTCCAGTCCTTTGAAATAACTTTTTATTTCATTTTACAATATAAATTAGCTATATGTTTAAAAATAATATTAACTATATTAAAAGGTTTCAAAAAACAGTATAGAAAATTCATCCCCCTGGGTCTTAGATGTAGGGCTGCACTGTAGATGTATTAATTGGGGCTAGGCACCCCACCGTCAGTCCTTTTCTACATTTTTCCTGGTGGTGGCTTTCTGTAATAGTCTCCATCAGCTGTGAGAAGATACTTAAGGAAAGGAGAGCCACTTTCATCTGTGGGAATAGAGTGCAGTTAGGAATTATACTGGTTCATAAAGGTGGCAGTAGTAGGCTCTCCTCTGAGATGCACAACCTCCCTAGCCATGGTGACTGGGTAGATGAACAAGATCAGGCATGATTTCCCTTCTGTTGACCAGGCTGTAAGTCCAATTAGACAACTGTTAGCTATCGACAAGATCTATGCGCCACTACTGCACCTTTAGGGATAGAGAGTTCGCTGTCCTGATCGCTGCTGTGGTTCATAGGCACCACAGCTAAATAGACTACTGAGTAGGGTGTCCATGCTCTAACAATTAAAATCCATGCATGCGTTGAAAGAACATATAAAGCATGTCCTCAGCAAGTATGCTTAGATTTGAAATATTTTTATTTTTATGTATGTGTGTCAGAGAGCTTTTTTTCTTTGTTTTGCATGTATGTACAAGTGTCCATTAAAACTGGAAGTGGAAATTACAGGCAGTGTCCTGACCAATGTGAGTGCTGGAAATAGAACTTGGGTCTCAGCTATTAAAAACAATGAATTTATGAAATTCTTAGGCAAGTGGGTGGGACTGGAGAATGTCGTCCTGAGTGAGGTGACCCAATCACAAAAGAACACACATGGTATGCACTCACTGATAAGTGGATATTAGCCCAGAAACTTGGAATACCCAAGAAACAATTCACATATCAAATGATGCCCAAGAAGAAATGAAGGAGAGGCCCCTGGTTCTGGAAAGGCTCAGTGCAGCAATGCAGAGGAATACCAGGAAGCGGGAAGTGGTGGATTAGGGAAGGGGGGGGGGAGGGAAGAGGGCCTATGGGACTTTTAGGGAGGGGGATCCAGGAAAGGGGAAATCATTTGAAATGTAAATAAAGAATATATCGAATAAAAAAAAAAACTTGGATCTCTACAAGGGCAGTACTCTTTGTCACTAAGATACCTCCCTAGCCCTTTGAAATAGTTTTTTAATTTATTTTTTCAATGTAATGCTTAGCTCTGTGTTTAAAAATAATTTCAAATATATAAAAAACTTTCAAGAATAGTATAGAAAATTCATGCAAAACTATTACCTAGGATGACCAATTTTTAACATTTTACTGTATTTTTTACTCTTGTGAAATTATTTGTGTCTTCTATATATCATTGTATAGATATAGATATAAATCAATCTGACCCACTTGAGGGTGCATTGTACAGATCATGCTCTTTACAACTTAATAGTTCAAGTATGAATTTCCTAAGAGCAAGAATATTCTCTTATATAGCTAAGTACACTAACCAAATTCATAAGCATAAGTCATAGTTTCAATTTTGTTAATTATCCTAATATTCTTTAGGGTATTTTCAACCTCTTTTATAACATAAAGCTATAAGGAATTAAGATAGATTGATCATGTGTCATCTGTAGGAAAATAAGGGAAAACCGACAGTGTAAAGGGAAACGGGTCACATGTCTTGAGTTAGGAACTTTATTTTATATATAAAAAGCCAGCATTCATTTTATCTTGGCTTTGTTACTGTGTGACTTCAGCAATGTCCTGTGACTTTTCTAAGTCTAGATGCAAGAAGAATAATATCCTCCGTATCATGTTGGTACGTGTTGGTATGCATCAAACCAAGTGCCAGGCATGTATAAAGTTATCTGTATTTTTATTGTTTCAAAATAATAGCATGTATAAGGTACTTTCTAAATAAAATATGTAATTTGAAAATTATAACCCCTACTGAAAACATTACTACATTTTGTAACTCACAAGTATCATAATATTTACTAGCAGGATTCTTTATAGTGTCATGAACTTCTGGTTACTAAAAAATAGTCACTATGCTTTTTAAAATACTCATTTCATTCAATGTATGTATAAATGTGAAATATACACTGCTGGATATTTATAAGACAATTCCTATTTCTAAGGTTGAAACTACATAAAAAGAAGAAACAATTTAAAACAGAATCCTGGGAAGAAATCCCAAGTAAAGGAGCCCGTGATTAATCTACTGGCTGTTTCCTGCCCCTGGCACATAAGGAGTTCTAGGCCAACCACAGTGCCCTGGCTAGCCTTGTAGCCCTGGCTGTCTTGAAACTTGTTTGCAGACCAGGCTGACCTCAAACTCAGAGATCCAGCTATCTCTTCCTCCCAATGTTGGGATTAAACGCCTGGCTAGTATTAGTGATTTAATCAAGTAATTAAATCAGTCAGTTTTTTCACTGTTAAAAATGAAGTAGGTGCTGTATAATTCACTGGCTGTGGGGACATTAATGTAATAAGAAAGAACACTCAAGCACATACCCCCTTTATAGCAGATTCAAGTCTTACACAAAAAAAAGTTGTATCTAAGCTTCAGGTGACAAATCTTTACAACAGTAATAATAATTCTCACAGACTTATGGAAACTAAGATATTGTGTGTGTGAGTCTCAGTCTCTTGAGAGAGAGAGAGAGAGAGAGAGAGAGAGAGAGAGAGAGAGAGAGATATGGGGTGGGTGTGCACGCATGCCTGTGCTTCCATCCTGAGCCTCACTGCTGAGATTATAGGTGTGGACCATCACTCTTAACTAATGTCCTACTTTCCTACTTCTTTCTTTTATTAATATATTCCAAAGTAACTTATTAGCATTAGTAAAGTTATTGCAAATAAGCACAATTATATTGGATCCTCTAAATACAAACACTCAACTTACAAAGGACTAAATCCTGATGATCTCATCATCAATTCAAAGTAGTTTAAGTAAAAAGTGTAAGCAATATATCTGACCTTTGAAGATCACAACCCGGCCTAGACTAGACTAGCTTAAAACACCCCCAAAACATATATATGACAATTGGGCAAAACCTTACCTAACACAGCCTATTTTATAAAGAAGCACTGGTCATCTCATGTAATTTACTTAATATATAGAAACTTAAGACAAAATTGTAATTATATATGCTTTTGTACCATCTTTGAAGTATGTATTAAAAAAACGGCTAAGACATTAGAGACCATACTACATACTAAAAAGGGAGAAACAGTTTACTTTGACATTCAGAATCAAACAATACCAAATAATTTTAATCCTAATGTCTATACAAGAGAACACAACTATATTCTACAAAGAAAAGAAAGGAGGAAAAAAAAAAGATATCCAATAGTCTCTTACAGAAAAATACACAAAATATACTGGATGCATTTATCCTATCATAATATAACCAATGGTTCTTTGCTCTTAAAGAACTATCTCCCAACCCCATTTAATAAAAGATATTTTCAGTACTATTTACTATTAAACCAGGCAGAAATTCATGTTCTAAATTAAGATTCATGTTCTAAATTAAATAAGCTGTTATTTAATGAAAAATAAATATTCCATTCTATTGTAAATTACATTTAAGTGAGAATGACTACACACCAAAAATAAACAAGTCTGTTGTATGAATACAATGGTGCTATCAACCAGCATGTCATAACATAAGAAAAACACAAAACTCTATTTTGAATATATTTTTTTATGCTTGAGAAGTAATAAATTTATGTCACTTTCACCAAAAACAGAGAAAAAGAAAGGAAAAGAAGAAAAGAAAAAGGTAGGATACATTCTACAAACATTTAATTTTACAACTTAAATTTTTATAATTAAAAATACTATAGATTCAAGAAATAAGAGCAATAAAAAATACATTAAAACACTGAAAAGAGAATGCTTTTTCTATTAGTGATGGCTATAGGGTTCTCATGGTAAATACTCTGGTCTGCAAAACAACTATTAAACTCAAACACTATTAAAGAAATCATGACTCAAAGGCCACTGTGAAAAAATGCACATGAAAGTGAGACTGTAAGGGCTATGTAGAACTGGCCCACCCCTCACCTAGACATCATAGGAGTTGGTCCTGCCCCATGCCTGCTGCAGCACTCAGGAGAGTAAGCCCTGCTCTTCACCCGGGCAGCACAACAGAGATGACCTTAATGACTGGGACATGGGTGAGCTGGCCTGAGGGTGTGGGAGCTGGCCCCTGCAACTTGTCTGCCGACGTGCCCTCCGCTCCTCTTACCCCTCACCACCGACAGCAGTCGGGAGAGCTGGCCCTGGGGTCATGAGAGCAGAAGAGCTGTCACTTAGGCAACATAGAAGAGTTGGCCCTGAATGTGAGGGCTGCAGGTGAGCCAATTCCAAGGGTGTGAGCACAGGAAAGCTGACCCTGCCTCTAGTCTGCTGGGCAATGGCAGCAGGGATGAGGGAGAGATGCCTTCCTCCCCTTGCTCACCATCTCTGGCAGATGGAGAGCTGGTCCCAGGGTCATGAGAATGGGAAACTCTCCATGTCCCTCCCTATCTGCAACACTTGGGAGAGCAGGTCCAGCACCTTGCCCGGACAGCAGGGTAGAGCTGGTCCTGGTTTCAGGGGAGGTTGGGAACTAGGGTGCTGGTGAGCCAATGCAGAGGGAGCCAAAGCAGGAGATCCAAAAAGCTGATGAGCTCAGATACTTTTAATTGGCCCACCTCAGCATCTACCACATCAATAAACTTCTGGAGTGCTGGTCCTAAAGATCCAAAACTAGAGGATCTCCATGGCGTGGGGCAAGAAAGAATACACAGGAGACTTCCTTTGAGGTTCCAGTATAGATAAAGTAAACACCAGACCAATAAATCACTGCAATGAGCATTTGCAAGCAATGAAATTGCTTCCACAATGAGATTATTTTTCTCTGTTGTGCGGAAGATTGCACAGGTAGAGGGCAGGTATGAGAGTGGGGTAGATGAGTGGGATTAGGGTACATGGTGGGAAGTTCACAAAGAACCAATTAAAAAGCTTTTAAAAAAAAAAAGCCTTAAGAGCATCAGCATTCCTAAGACATCAGTACCTTTCTCAATAATCAGTCCTCCTTTACTTCAAAAGGAGACCATTTTCCTGGTTATTTTGGTAGTAACACAGAAGTTACAGTAACCCAGTAGTTAGTGAGTCACATAACTAAGTATCCTCTCAAAACAAGTATCACTTTAGATCTCAGTCCCTCTACTTGAATTATCACAGAGTCTCTGTGGTATTTTCTTGATTAGTAATAGGTTAAGAATCTCTTTGCCTGCTTCATAAATATTTAGATTTTCTTTATGTGGTGCTTTTCCAAGTCTCTTTTCCTTCTTTCACTGAACTGTCCATGATTGACAAGAGTGCTCTGAATCTTTGGATTTGGCCCTTTTGTCTGCTAAATGTATTAAAAATTATCTCTATATTTTCCGATAGGAGCTTCTAATTGTTTTATAGGTTTGCCTTCTAATTAAAAATGAATAATCAATCAGTCTTTGTTTTCTGCATTGTGGAAAATAAAGTACTTCTTTTCAAAAAAGACTATTAATTAGTTCATTATTAGTTACTGAATAATTCTTTACCCTGCTGTTATAATTTCTGTCCCAAAGCAAACAACTACACATGCATACATCCTTTTCCAAGCTTTTGCTTCCTTTTTGCTTAACCCAGTATTTATTATTTTATGGAATCAATTATTGCACATGCTTAAAAACATCTGATTCACCTGATATGATAATCCTTCCTCCAAAAATATCAAACAGTTAAGATCCAGCATCTAAACAAAATATAGAAAATAAAAAACAGCAAGAAAACATAAGAACAGTCAATCAATATGGAGACCCAGAAATCAAGAGCTTAGATAGGTAAGTGTTGTTGTGATAGGTAAGCTGTCATAACAACCGTTAAGAGAGCAGGGAGCTGGTTTTGTGGGTAAAGTACTTGCTATGCAAGGATGAGGACCTGAGTTTGGATCCACAACACTTGTAAAAGCTAGGCATGATTGATAGCACAGATCTGTAATCCCAGAACTAGGAAGCAATAGCGAGCAGAGTCCAGGGGCTTGCTGCCCAGCCAGTCTAGTAAGAAAGGTAAGTTCCAGGTCCAAAGAGACACTAGCTTAAACAACAAGGTAGAGAGAAGTCTAAGAGGACTACTGATGTTAGTCTTTGGCCTCTATGCACCAACATTTCCACAAATATAATCATACACATACAAGCCCCATATCCTACATATTTTTTAGAAAGATGATTACAAAGAAATTTACTATGCTTGGAAAGATATGGACTCAGGAGTTGGTAAAGTGCTTATTTCATAAGCATAAGGATCTGAACTTGTTCCCTATCACCCAAGTAAAAGGCCAGACCTGGTGCTCACATTGCTAATCCCAGAGCTGAGGAGGCATAAACAAGTGGATCCCAGAGGCTTAGTGGATGAGAATCAGCCTAGCCTAACAGGTGAGCAGAGCCACAGGTCCCAATGAAAAACAAAGTGAATGAATGTCTCATAAGAAACAATACTCGCCGGGCAGTGGTGGCACATGCCTTTTATCCCAGCACTTGGAGGCAGAGGCAGAGGCAGGCAGATTTCTGAGTTTGAGGCCAGCCTGGTCTACAGAGTGAGTTCTAAGACAAGCCAGGGCTACACAGAGAAACCCTGTCTCTAAAAACTAGAAAAAAAAAAAAAGCAAAAACACCAAGACTGACCACACACATACCAGCATGCACATGCATGAAGGAGAAACAGAAGAAAAACTTTGAAGAAAAAAATTACTAATAACTTTGAAACTGTCTTGGATGGTACATAATTCTGGAGTAAAATAGTGATCTTAGACTCATATATTTGCCATACAAATAAATCACAGAAAAAAAGATAACTGAAAACAAGAGCTGAGTGGTGGTGTCAGCAGCAATGAAGACAATTCAAGTACATTACCATTTGCAAGGAAAGGACTAGAGCAAATGGGATATTTAAGAAATAGTAGTAGCCAAAACATTTCTACATTTAATTTAAAAAAAAAAAAAAAAAAAAACTAAGCAAAGTTATCTCACAGAAAACCATCCATGATTCAACAACACAACCAAATTACTAAACCTCAGTAATAGTCCTCCCGTAACCTTTTTGAGACAGGACCTGTGCAGCAAGGTATGCTAGAAACTCACTATGTACTTCAAGCTGACCTCAAACTCAAAGCAGTCTTCCTACCTCACGTGTGTCACCGTCTCAAAGAGGCTGTAGCAATGGCTGGCTCAGGGTTAAGAGCACTGAATGCTCTTGCAAAGAACCAGAGCCGGGTTTGGTTCCTAAGACCCAGGCAGCAGCTCACGATCATCCCTACCTCAGTTCCAGGGGATCTGGTGCCCTCTTCTAGAATCCATCAGCATCAGGCACACATGCAGTGTACTTACATATCCCAAGTAAAACACTCAAAATAAAAATACAAGTCTTACACACAGCCAAAAGGAAAAGAAAGAAGAAAAAAAAGAAAAGGAAAGGTTGCATGTAAAAAGAATAACAGGATTTGTCAGGAACTACAGAAATTATTTCTGTAACTATTTCATAACCTATTAAAAAGATAAAGAACATTTTATAGCAAAAGAGCTGATTCTTCATAAAAAACACTAACTAGTCATAGGTATCCAATAATAGAGCTTCAAAATACATGAACCAAGAAGTGAAAGAGAAATAAATCCATTTATTATATTCAATTATCAGAACAATCAGAATGTCAGGATGCATGCCTGAAGTGTTAAAAAAGAAAACTACTCAAGTTAACTTGACCTATCAATTTTAGAAATTTCTGCTCAAACACATTCTTCTTGGCACAAATTAAAACAATCACCAACACAGTCCATTTTCTATGCCTTCTCATAAACGTCATAAAGTTCAAAAAAAATGTCAAACAATGCATGTTCTAATTAAATCAGTGCCCTGTAAAAGAAATAGGTCTGGAAATTTACATAAATATCTGAAAATTAAATAGAAAAAACTTACAATGGAAAATTCATGTTATAATTCAATGTAAATTACCATGTGACACAAGGAAGAATACAAAAACAAAGAAACTCAAGATTAAATGTGTATTCATACACAAGCATGCTCTGTCCTTCTCAATGCCTATTCTTAAACCTAAGAATTCTTAAAGCCTTTTGATGGGCTGGAGGGTTGGTTAGGTGGGAGAGCAGCTGCCTAGCATTAACGAGGGGCTAAGTTTAACCCCCAGCTCTCTAAATAATCTTTTCTAAACTCCAACTTTCCTTTAAGAAAGAAAAAAAAAAATTTAGAAAGAAACTTGAATATTTCACAAACATTCCCAGAAAGAAAGACCTGCATTAATCTGATCTTTAAAAAAAAAAAAAAAAGCTAGAAAGACTGGGAGCGGGAGGAGTGGCTCAGTGGCTAAGTACCTGCTCATGTGAAGCCTGGCATCCACACAGCAAGCATCATCACAAAGTAAAAACACAGGACTGATGAAGCTTGCTGCCTTCTCAAGCTAGCCACACATTCGGGGAAGAAACTTGCCTCAAATGAATAAACATAAACTGACAGAGGAAGCCATCAGATGGCCTTTTCTGGCCTCTGCTTAGGACAGGGACACACACACACACACACACACACACACACACAAAATCAGTCTTTAAAAAAATTACAAAAAAAAAATTCTCTACAAACCAAGGGGTCTTTGATAAACACAAAAGAAACCAGGTGGTCGGGTAGTCCCAGCACTCGGGAGGCACAGGCAGGGAGGAATTTCTGTGAGTTCAAGTCCAGCCTGGACTACAGAGCAATTTCCAGGACAGCCAGGATTACACAGAGAAGCCCAGTCTTGAAAAGTCAAAAAAAAAAAAAAAAGGATAATATCTAGGGGAGGGGGTGCTGGCAGGAGGGGAAATTGAAATGAAATCAAGATTGTAATACATGAGAGAAAATAAAAGTAAATAAATCAAAAAGTTAAATTTTAAAAATGAATCCAGTAATATACAAAGATAACCAAACAGGGATTACCTCAAAAACTCATGATTAGTTGTTTAATGTTCTAAAATTAATGTAGCTGACAATCACATTGAAATATTCAAAAAGAAAAAAGAAATAAAAACATCATCTCAATAAATTAAAAACAACAACAATAACAAAAAACCCACAGCTAGCAAAATTCTACCACCCATTCACAATAAGGAAAGAATGATCAACTGAAGCTGGTAAAAAGCCTGAAGGTGTTCAACATATGATCAGGAATAAGAGAAGGATATTAGTTCTTACCATCTCTATTCAACACCTCACTGAGGTGGTTAGTCAATGAAATAAAGAGTGCAAAAGAAACAGACATAAAATTAAAAGGGAGGAAGCAACAATCTTGACCATAGAAAAGATGATCTACACAGAATATCTGAAGGAATCTAAAGCATTACTAGCACCACGTTTATAGATGGACAAATTACAAAATCTTATACAGGCATCAAGTGTGGGTCACTGCTATTAGCAACAAACTGTTAGAAACTAACACTAACATAAAAAATCATTAGCGATTAATGAAATAAATAGGTATAAGACCTTTGCATTGAAAACCAAACATACTGTTGAGAAAGACTTTAAAAGAAGACTCAAATGGGAAAAGATACCATTTGGAAGACTCAATATCATTAGAAAGTCAAATTTCCCTAAATTGAACCACAGAGTAAAAGCACTCATAATCAAAATCCCATTACTTGTTTTGCAACAACTGACAAGCCAACACTAAACCAGAAAGAGAGAAATAGAAAGGACCAGAGTAGAAAAAATTATTTTGAAATCAAATAGAAAAGCTAGGAAGTAATACTACTTTTTTCTTGTTTGTTTGTTTGTTTGTTTGTAGACACAGTCTCATTATGTAGCCCCAGCTGGCCTAGAACTCACAGAGATCCACCAGTGTCTACCACCTCCTGAGTGTTGGGATTAAAGGCATATACCACTAGCCCCAGCTAACATTACTTGATTTAATAATTATTATAAAACTACAATAATCAAGATAACACAGTGTAAACGTGGGCTCAAGAAGGCAACAACTTACTTCCTTTGACTATATATTTGAAAATCTTCCCTTGGATTATTTAATTTATGTCTTTTAACCTTATGTTATTTTTCTATTTCCTATTTATTATCACCAGAAACTGCAATGTTCTAATGAAGATTGATATTTTCCAATGAAAATTAACATATTAATTAACATTTTTCATGGAAAGTTTAAGGTTATCTTAGGAAGACCAGATAAAGAAAACTTGATAATATATGTTCAATATTATACATTTCAGTGAGATCTTAGAAATTTCCTCAATTGCTCTTAACTAATTCCCCAGATAAACTCTAAAATTACTGTCATCCAAGGTTACAAAAATAGCTTAATTTTTAGGAAATGTTTCACTATGGTTACATTTCATAACATGGTAAAAGGAAAAATATCTTAATAGATATCAATTACTCTTACATTTGATCCTTGCAGAAAATTCTTCTTTGTTCCTTTTCCACAAGAATGCAATTCCTTAAGGAAGAAAAAAGGATAAAGGAGCTGCATTATTATTCTTGACTCTCAGAGAATTTATTATTACAAAAGTCTAATACCCAATATCACTCGTTGTAGATAGCTCCAAAAATACTTGATGAATGATGCAAAGTTCAGTTTGCAAAGGCATTTGTTTTGCTTAGCCAATAAAATGCCAACCAATAAAGTGTCTAATGTCACACCCATTTTTTCAGGAAATATTGCTTAAATGCTCAGTAATAAATGCAATATGAAATTCAAAACTGGAATCCTAGGTCCTAGTTTCCTATTCTCTATGTCACATGGCATCCTTATACTTAAAGTAGTATAAAATAGTTCAAAATATTGTATTATGTTTTTAAGAAGAACACACTAGTGACAATGATTTGGATTCTCCTAAAATGTGTCTGTGCTCCAAGACGAGATGCATACTTAAACTTTCACCAGCTGTCTTCTAAAGTAAACAAAGAAAATAAGATAATGAATCTAGAAGGGCAACAATGAATAGAAAACATCACTTTAACAATTCAGCTCAATTAAGAAAACCACCCAATATATCAGGTGCATAAAGAACATCATGCCTAGAAACATCTGAGTAAAAAGTAAAAATGGTTAAATCATACCCCACTCCTCACCTCAACTAACCAAGATCAACACCAGGATTAACACAATGATATAGAAAGGCACAGGTAATTCAACTAATCCCCAAGTAAAACTGCTTTATCTAATGAAAATGGATCATGTCTCTGAAGAAAGCAAGTGTTAAGACTCTAATCTAGCAGCTTTAATTTTGAGTTCATAATTTTTGTTTCTAAAGGGTACATCCTTTAAAGGAACCACACAAACTGCCAAATACTGTTTTTACATTCGCAAATTAAATATTAAACATCAGACATTAAAAGACACACAGAAGCCGGGCGGTGGCGCACGCCTGTAATCCTAGCACTTGGGAGGCAGAGGCAGTCGGATTTCTGAGTTCGAGGCCAGCCTGGTCTACAGAGTGAGTTCCAGGACAGCCAGGGCTACACAGAGAAACCGGTCTCGAAAAACAAAACAAAACAAAACAAACAAACAAAAGACACACAAAGAAGCCTCTTTTTCTTGGCAAAGGTAGTAAGAAGCTTGTTTTTAAAAGATACTTTAGGCTTTTAACCTAATTGTATTAAAATATAGAAAATAAATACCTCAAATGTAATCGAGTAATTTAGAATGCTATTTTTATGGGTCCTCCATCTAAATAGTTATTTTTAGTATTTGCTTTGTGTGTCACAGTGGACATAATAATTTAGCAGATTCTTTTAAGTAACTGATTAAGTGGAAATTTAATACAGCATGTTATATATGTATATATATACATATATATTGCCCAATTTTATAGAAAAGTCGTTATTACTCATGTTTTGACCATAATTCTCAAATAATTTCTGAAAGGCAATATTAAAAACAAGTTTTTACAATTCTTTTATAATGATCTATAATGAAATATACTTTCAAAAACTAACTTTGAATTTTAATTTAGTGTTGCAGACAGTTATCTCTAACTGAACCCCCAAAACTGAGAATATGTAGCTGAGAATAAAATACCTGCACATCTATAGATGCTAGCCATATCCCTCTCTCTACTATCCATTTATCTCCTTAACTGGGACTACATACATTGTGTAAACAATCAAGCTCTGTAACTTTACACACTTATCCCTTCCAGGAAATGGCCTTCTTAAATGTTCAGTTCAATGTATAGCATCAGCCAGGCCAACCCCAGGAAACCCTACAATTATTATAACTTCAAATGAGCAAAAGCACTAGTTTTACAAGTATATACCTCTCCTATTGTACTGCACATGCATTTTTAAAGATCTTTACACACCACTCATTTTTTATACTTCAGTAGTTAAGTCAATATCTGGCACACAATTCAGAATATATTTACTTAGATTCTAATTCCACATATTTCCAAGTTCTAGAGATAAATCCCTACCTTTATTTCTCACCTCAAAGAACTTGTATCCTAGTAGAAAAGAACTTAACATAAGATAGATAAGGATAGATAAGTGTGGTAAGTTAATGGAAAACCCTTAATAAGAAAATGATAGCAGGGAAGGAAGTACTATTAGAGGGAAGAAATTGAAATTAGAGGATGCTCAGAGAAGGCCCAATACAACAGTTGCAACACAGTGTTACAATACATCAGTACACTAATTACTTGACATATATTAACTGATAAACGGCCAAAAAATTAATCAGTGTCCTACTTTTATCCTCAATAGGAAATGACATAATAAAGAAGCAACTTTTAAAGTCATACAACTAGTAAGGTGGTAAAGTCAAGGTGAACATCCAGGGACGATTTCAATTGTCATGTAAAACTACACTTCAGTTAATGCCTTAGCTAAATAAAGTAAAGTGAAAAAATTCAAACTGTTCAAGACAATATAGGCTAATGACACGAATAGGAATGACACTGTGATATACCAAGAAATAAATATGTGATCTCTGTTCTTTGTTCCTTGCTCTCAGCCTAAAGTTTCCCTTCTTGGAATCTCTAGAGTGGTAATGATATCTTTTTAAAATGAGATGACTGATGACTTGGGGATCCTTAGATAGGACCAGATGTGACTGGTTCCCCCAAACAGACCAAATCATGATTAAAATTATCAATAAAATATACTCCAATTTGATTTTTCAGCCCATCTTACCAACATCTAAGTAGAAAAAGGCTAATGGATGAGTTGGTCCTAAGATATAATAAATCATACCTAAGTAATGAAATCTAAAAACTCAAGGGACAGACTACTAGGTATCTGGAGGCTAGCATGTGCAGAAGCTTCCTATGCCTATCCATACAGCTTATCTCTTCATCTCCTCCATCTGGCAGTTCACTGTATTCTCTGCAATATTCATTATTATACCCTTCACAGATTAGCATCCAATTAAAAAAATCAAACATTCTGAATACTGACATGCCTCCAGAAGCAGCAAATTCCATACCTAGTTGTACTGGCTGGTTTTGTGTGTCAACTTGATACAGGTTGGAGTTATCACAGAGAAAGAAGCTTCAGTTGGGGA
Source organism: Apodemus agrarius (assembly GCA_964023405.1). NCBI lineage: Eukaryota > Metazoa > Chordata > Mammalia > Rodentia > Muridae > Apodemus > Apodemus agrarius. Next base: position 56,832,541 of record OZ030005.1, read on the forward strand.
AGTGCCTCCATGAGATCCAACTGTGGGGCATTTTCTCAATTAGTGATCAAGGGGGGAGGGCCCCTTGTGGGTGGTACCATCCCTGGGCTGGTGTTCTTGGGTTCCATAAGAGAGCAGGCTGAGCAAGCCAGGGGAACCAAGCCAATAAGAAGCATCCCTCCATGGCCTCTGCATCAGTTCCTGCTTCCTGATCTACTCAAGTTCCAGTCCTGACTTCCTTTGGTGATGAACAGCAATGTGCAAGTGTAAGCAGAATAAACCCTTTCCTCCCCAACTTGCTTCTTGGTCATGATGTTTGTGCAGGAATAGAAACCCTAAGACACAAGTCTTCCTATTAGTTGAATTAATAACATAGGTGTACACAAAATATTATATAAAATTGCATATAAGATATATATATATATATATCAATCAGAACTAACTTCTATGTTCAGAATGGTATTTCATTTCCCAAAGATACTGCCTTATAGTCATGAAAGTATCATGAAATCTTTACAAATCTAAAATCTTAAATGCTTGACATAAAATATTCAACATATAACAGGTAAACAAAGATAAAGTACCTCCCGAGTTCCATCAGCTACTCTAGTAAATCAATCAAACTTGTGATGAGGCTTTGGTAATCACACTTTATAGCCAGTTGTTCAGAAATAAAGACCACAGCTGGGCATGGTGATGCATGTCCTTTATCTCAGCATTGGGGAGGCAGAAGCAGGCAGATCTCTGTGAGTTCAAGGCCAACCTGGTCTACAAAGTTCAAAGGACACCTGGGCTCTGTTAGAGAAAAACCCTTTCACAAAAGAGGTGGGGAAGGAAAGAGGGAAGAAAAGAGAGACAGACAGAAAAAATGCACAAGTAAGCACAGAACCTAGAACTTGGAGCAAGCATCTAAATAGGGCTAAAATAGGACTGAGCTTGCAACAGGCAGAATAGAGTATCAGAAATAAATTTAATTAGGTTATACACCTGGTTTCCAATGAAGAAAGAGATTTCAGGAGATGGACTATTACCAGGAATAAAAGGGAAGTTCATAATATTTAATGTTGGTTTTTCAAAAATACAAAATAACTATAAATGTTATGTAGCAAGTTACAACATACATGAAACAAGCACTACTACTAGGAAAGCAAATGTCTTAGCAACAAATGATCCTTGGACAAACACATAGATAACAATACTTTCATTTACAAACATTGACTCAAAACAAATCATAGACTTATGTATAAAAGGTAGACTATTAACACTTCCAAAATAAACACAAGACAAAAATTCTACTAACTAGAGGACAGTGTGATGATGGCTCATCAGGTAAAGGCTCTTTGCTGCCAAGCCTGACAACAAGAGTCCAAGAAAGTAGAGAGAACCAACTCCTGCAGGTTGCCCACTGATAAGCTGTGTGTGTGTGTGTGTGTGTGTGTGTGTGTGTGTAAGGATAAATGAAAATAAAAAGGGTAAATATTTCACACACCTTAATTATTTAGTGTGTGTAATATAATTCTGCTAAAAGGCATAGGTTTGTCAGGTAGTGTATAAAAACCAAGTACCCTGAATGAAAACACTGACAAAGATAAATAAACCAAAATTCAAACATGCTCTTTTGAAAGAAATCATTTAAAAAAAACCCAGAATACAACAGAGACAACTCAAAAAAGGCTTTTTATCAGGAACTGTTCTTGTTTCTTGTTTGACTTTCTTGTTTGTTATGTGATAGGGTCTCACTCTGTGGCCCAAGATGAATTGGCAATCCATCTACATAAGCCTCCAGAGCACTAGGATTGAAGGTGTGTGCCAAGCCCAGTCTATAATGATAATATAAAGAGCTCTTATATAAAAACACAAAGAAAGAATTTAAAATAGGCAAACTATTTGAATAGATATTTCACCAAAAACATGAATAGTCAGTAAGTAAATAAAAAATGTTAAATATTATTAATCACTAAGGATATGAAATTTTAAGTTATAGTATGATGCAGACATACTCATTAAAGTGGTTCAGTTTTAGATACTGACAACACATGTTGGTTAAAATGATGGAGAAACCAGAACTTTTACCCACTGTTGGTGAGCCAGGACACAATTATACTGCAAACCAGCTGTGTGACCAGGAATCCTACTTGTTGGTATTTTCCCATGAATGCAAAAGCATATAGCCGCATAAAGACTTGTATTCTTTCAAATGTTCAGGTTGTTGAAGGTTTAGCTTCAAACTTGAAATAAGCAAAATAGCCATCAAAAGTGAATGTAGAATATGCAACCTACATAAACTGGAACGTATAACTATAGACAATAAACATGGATAAATCAGAAAAGTAGTCCGATGAGGATAGGAGGAAGCAGGTACTTGTAGATGTCTATGCCCTCAATAACTACAAGGACAATTATGAATGTGGCCCAACACACTGGAAAATGACATGCAAGTAATTAGCCCCCAGAAAGAGTATGTATTATTTGATTTCATTTAAAACTTTCAAAAGTTTGGGCTACCATCAAAGAAAATTCATGATCCACAACTTACTTATCATGAAAGCCACTTATCTCTGAAAAAGTATTTAAAAAATTAAAGAAAAGACTACCTAATAAGGTGTGGTCTAGGAAAAGAGATCAAGAAGATGATAGAATAGAGGGACGAATGAGAAAAAGGGTCCTTGCCTATGCCTTCTACTTCAGTGATACATGTATCTATTTCTATCAAACAAACAAACAAACAAAAAATGAGCCTAGCACTATGCTGTGTAAAGAAGTAGTAGTCCTAAACACTGATTGGTTAAGAAACAAAGCGCTAGGCTGGGCAGTGGTGCATACGCCTTTAATCCCAGCACTTGGGAGGCAGAAGCAGGTGGATTTCTGAGTTCAAGTCCAGCCTGGCCTACAGAGTGAATTCCAGGACAGCCAGGGCTACACAGAGAAACCCTGTCTCGAAAAACAAAACAACAACAACAACAACAAAAAAACCAAATAAAAAGAAAAGAAACAAAGCTCTACTTATATAAAAAGTCAAGCATTAGTGTCTTTATTCATTATGAGCATATTAAAGAAGACTCACCATTTCCAATTCAATTTCTTCATTGTAAGAACAAAATCCAATACTCAATATTCAGGCCTTTGTGTGAACACCTACAATCTGGTCTCAAGCTTTGACTTCCTTAAGCTCTTCTGTTTCTGAAGTATTCCATTCTAGTCAAAACTTGTACTCTGTACACCTCTGAGTCTTCTACTCAAAATCTTTCTATGCAAAATGCCTTTATACATATTTAATATTTAAAACAATTTCTCTCCAGCTCAGATACCATGCATCATGAAGCATCCCATCACCTGCACCATCCCTCCTTCCTGAACTCTGTGGCCCATCACTATGTCTAATAATTACATGACATTTATCAATAAAGCATGATAACTAAAAGAAGTTATCCTTCCCCAGCCACTATCTCTTAGTAGCAAAGAACTACATCATATATGTTTCTATTCTAAATCAACACAGAAAGGGGTAAAGAATAGAACTCATAAAAGAAGATGGGGTTCAGAGAATAAATCAAAACAAATTACCTTGGGGAGCTTCAGATTTCAGCCAAAATAATAGAAGTTTGGGGCAGGGGCTCAATAAAAAGTATTAATTTTGGCAAGTGAACAATAAGAAAGAAATCAAGATGAGCCTTTTCCAGTAACACGAATCTGGCACTAGGCACTGGAGCTGGATTCTACTCCATGCATCACCACATGTCCACACAGTCCACAAAGAATGGGCCCAAACTGTAGAAGAAATTTGGTGAGCACATCTCACAAGAATGCCTGTTCAGTGCATAGCCATGAGACCTGCTTAATACTTTCAGAAACAATGAAAAAGAAATGAAAGCTATGAAGTTCCAATGACCAGTATATAGGAATATATATTGATTACATTTAAATAGTATTCAAAAGTCAGGTGGAGAACTCTTAAATAGTCATTACAGCAAAAGGTTTTAATTCATGTTATAAATTGAAAACAACATACAACGCTCAGGACCATAAAACCAAAACAAACAAAAAAAGGTGGAAGGAACAGTATAACTTGATTTTCAAGGATCAACATCAAAAGTTACCTTTTCAGAAAATGCCACAGGAAAGATTGCTATCAGAATAAAAAGTACCAAGGAGAGCCCTTGGTTGAATAGAGTAAGCCCTATATCTCACATTTTAGTATAAGCAAGGCATTCTCAATTTATATTAATGGGCATAAGCCTTTAAATTAACAATATTGCCTTTCAGGAAAAAAAAAAGCATTATGATTCTAACAAGAACTAGCAGGCACATATGAGAAAGAGGCAAGAATATTTAGTGTTCATTTGTTTATTTCTACTCCAAAACATTCTAGAGTCTCTAGCTAGCTCATCAGTAGAAGGTGAAAGCCAGTCACTCCCTAACTAAAAGCTTTATAGCAACTGACAGATTAAGTCAATGGATCCCCTACTTGAAGATTTCAGAGTGCAATGGTGGCAGTATAACTCTAAAACAGTCCACTTAACTGTTTTTAATGGAAAGGAAAACCACACACTACAACCTGAAGACAAAGAATGATGTTACGGCAGAACATCTGTGAATGAAGGCTGTATAACCAAAACCTTGCACTTGATGTCTGGAGCTAACACAAGGCTTTATAGAAAAGAGGCTAGCAAAGGAGCCTGAGGGCCATTCTGAAAGAACATCAAAAACACAAAAGCCACTCTAAATCTTTTAAGTATTGGAGGAGTGTCTGGGTAGATTAGAACCCATAAGGAAGAATTCCAAAATTCTGGTGTTAGGAAGAAACAGGAGTAACTTAAGAAACCTAGGTGCCATGTAAAAGGAAACTCTGAAACACAGGTCCAGAGAAACAGGGCAAAACTGTAGAGGGGAAAAATATCATTGGCAGTTGTATAATAAAACAAAATAGAAAATGAGAAAATGTATGGTTGTAAAAGAAAAAGAGAATCATAAAGCTGAGACTCTTTAACCCTTCTCCAATCATTAAAACCATTAAACAGACAAAAAAATTAATTACTTAAAAGTAACAAAGCAGTACACACTGACAGGAAATTAGTAACCTATGAGCACTGTATATTCCCTCAAAACATGACAAATTTTAATGTCCAGAAAAAAGAAAACAGAAATTGATATATATCAAATGTGGAATACCTTCTCAACCCAAAACAATCACCTCAGAGAAGGAAAAAGTGATTAAACCAATACTTCAAAGAGAATTTAACTCTAAAACTAAAAACAGATAAAATATACAAAGAAATAAATGCAATAGCTGAATTTAGGCTGAAAACAGAGGAGAAAGGCAGAATCATTACAGAAATGCAGAACAAACAGCAAGATATCTCTAACTCAACAGAGATACAACAGTTCACTGCACATCTTTTTGTTTGTTTTTTCTTTTTTTTTTTTTGGATATATTCTTTATTTACATTTAATTTCCCTTTTCCTGGTTCCCCGCCCCCCAAAGGTCCCATATGCCCTTTTCCCTCCCCCTGTTCCCCCATTCACCCCTTCCCACTTCCCTGTTCTGGTATTCCCCTACACTGATGCATTGAGCCTTTCCAGAACCAGGGTCCACTCCTTTCTTCTTCTCAGACATCATTTGGTATGTGGATTGTGTCTTTGGTGTTCCAAGATTCTAGGCTAATATCCACTTATCAGTGAGTGCATACCATGGGTATTCTTTTGAGACTGGGTTACCTCACTTAGTATGATGTTCTCTAATGACTGAATAGTACTCCATTGTGTATATATACCACATTTTTTTGTATCCATTCCTCCATTGAGGGACATCTGGGTTCTTTCCAGCTTCTGGCTATTATAAATAAGGCTGCTATGAATATAGTGGAGCATGTATCCTTATTACATGCTGTGAAATCTTCTGGGTATATGCCCAGGAGTGGTATGGCAGGGTCCTCCTGAAGTATCGTGTCCAGTTTTCTGAGGAACCGCCAGACTGATTTCCAGAGTGGTTGTACCAGCTTGCAATCCCACCAGCAGTGGAGGAGTGTTCCTCTTGCTCCACATCCTCACCAACACCTGCTGTTTCCTGAGTTTTTAATCTTAGCCATTCTGACTGGTGTGATGTAAGGCTAGGTTTCTCTATATAACAGCCTTGACTGTCTTCTGTAGATCAGGACGGCCTCAAACTCAGAGATCCACCTGTTTCTGCCTGCCAAGTACTGGGATAAAAGGTACAAGCCACCACTGTCTGGCAGGATCAAGGTTAATGCCATCCTCTAACACAAGAAGTCAAGGCTCTCTAGAAAAGATGATTCTAAGCCGGGCGGTGGTGGCGCACGCCTGTAATCCCAGCACTCTGGGAGGCAGAGGCAGGCGGATTTTTGAGTTCGAGGCCAGCCTGGTCTACAGAGTGAGTTCCAGGACAGCCAGGGCTACACATAGAAACCCTGTCTCTAAAAAACAAAATCAAAAAAAAAAAAAAAAAAAAAAAAAAAAAGAAAGAAAGAAAGAAAAGATGATTCTAGAGCTGAGATGGGGAGATGTATGTATGTATGTATGTATAAACATATGAATGTATGGAAGGATGGACAGACAGAAATAATGAACCTGGAGTTTCTTGTAAGAAAGGTTCAAAAAGGATAGAGGCAGGTCAAAGGACACAGGAGCAAGGGAGAAGCTTTGTAGTGTCAACCAGAACAGTGTGAGCAACATGATCTATAGTAACATCAACTATGACCTACAAAATAACATGGACATCTTTGAGTCTTTACTGATAAAAATGAATCCGGTTAAGAGATACCACCGGACATTAGCAGATCCTCAAAAAAAAAAAAAAAGTCTCTGTAGATAAATATCAATTATAAAGAGGAAAAACTCTGACTTCACAGAGAAGACAGCAGACACCTCTTTAATTAAGGAAACAGATTAATATCAGTAATAAGACACTGGCATTATATACTCCAGATACAAAACATACCTCCTGATAGAAATCCATTCTATCACCTCTACCCTCCAATGCTGGGAATCAAACCTAGAGCTTTCCACATACTGCTATAGAGGTCTAGACCAGTCTCAGAAGCATTAATTACCCTTTTAACTAATTACTTCCCAAGCTCAAGATGTTTCAATTTTCATTGGATAAAATACAAATACCTTACTTAACAAAGTTTAAGGTTTTCCAAAATCTGGTCCCTATTTAACCTGATCTTCTACTATCTGGGCATGTCCTCTCTTCCACATCCACTTTATTTCTTTAACGCAATCTGAGCTCCTGCCCCTAACATTTTTAGTTTTGATTTTCTTAAAAGGTGGTCTATTTTAATTTATTTAAAGGATCCTAATGTGTGGGGCCTTGTGAAATTTCCACCTTCCACAGTAAGCATGTCTATTGGTTTTGTACTTCTTTGGGTCATGTTTAGACAGCCATGTTGCTAAGGTATCACAGGCTTACCTTGCCTGTTACTTCTTGGAAACAAAATGGCACAGTTGAATTCCTGGTCTTTGGACTCTTACAAACTCACTGCCCACTCTTCTTAGATGTTCCCTCAGCCTTAGGAGCAGGAGCTGCACTGAAGATGTATCAATTAGGCTTCAATTCAGTTATCAATTCCTTAAGGCTAAATATTCTAGGCTTCACTGAAAGGTAACTAACTGCTCCTTTTATGTGTTTCTACAGTAGTCTACACTGATGCATTAAACACATCAAAATCAAGCAACCAAACAAAGTGGATTAAACACATTATCTCCAACACTCTCAGGCTAAGAAAGCCAAGCCTTGGGGCTGAAGAGATGCTCAACGGTTAAGAGCACTGACTGCTCTTCCGAAGGTCCTGAGTTCAAATCCCAGCAACCACATGGTGGCTCACAACCATCTGTAATGGGATACGATGCCCTCTTCTGGTGTGTCTGAAGACAGCTACAGTGTACTCATATATAATAAATAAATAAATCTTTGGGCTGGAGCAGTCAGGGACTGAGAGAGCAAGTTTAACCAGAGTGACTGGAGCATGCCAGGTTGACTGGAGCGAGCAGAGGTCCTAAATTCAATTCCCAGCAACCACAAGAGGGCTCACAACCATCTGTACAGCTACAGTGTACTCATAAAATAAATAAATAAATCTTTAAAAGAAAAAAAGCCAAGCCTTGTTCCCCAGCACTTCACCAAATGAAACAAACAAGGTACTAAAAACCAAAGTATCAAAATAGTTAGGAAAAAAAGTCTATCTTTATGATTCCTTACTTCTTTTTTTTTTTTTTTCTTTCTTCGAGACAGGGTTTCTCTGTGTAGCCCTGGCTGTCCTGGAACTCACTCTGTACACCAGGCTGGCCTTGAACTCAGAAATCTGCCTGCCTCTGCCTCTCAAGTGCTGGGATTAAAGGTGTGAGCCACCACCGCCCAGCCATCTTTGATTCCTAACTCAAGAAAAAAATATTCTTTTCCCCAAACATTGCGACATTTAATTTTACTTCCATAAAAAATGTTAATTAGGTATACAACATGTGACAAAATTAATAAAGTTTTAAATGTCACCTCATTTTACAATTAAAGTGATGCCCACAAAAATTATCATGTGGTAAAGAACAAAACATTATAAAGCACCAATGTCAAGATTACATATTGATGTTCACTGATTGCATATTTTAACCACAATTAGATATTTAAAAGTGAAAACAGTTTATCGTTTATTCTATAATAAAGTTTAAAACAAAATAGCAGCTCACTTAAAAGAACAGATTCCACAAAGTTAAAATATAACAAACATCAGAGAATTAATTTTGATATAAGAGACAACACTGAATCATTTGTATATTATGTACTATAAACACATGGCTAAGCACCATTTTCAACGTATTATAAAATACACTCACTGAGCATATAAGGACTTCTGAAATAGGATTCCTACTCCCATAAAGCTCAAAACACAATTTGGAAAACAAACACAACCACAATCAGGTTTGAAGAATCATGCACTGCCTGAGATTGTTAACATTTAAAAAGGCTGGATATTTAGCTGTATTTATTGACAGCAGGTCTGGTACGCACAGGCCCCTGGATTTGACGGTGAAGAGAGGGATTTTCTTCTTCCTAGTTTTGGGAATGTAAAGACAAATTACAATCTACCAACATAAAGCCAACAACCTTTAGCTTGACAAGTTAAAAAGGCTCTAAAGCAATACTATCTGCTGCCCAGCTCTTGGTTTCTTTACACTTGAAGGAAGGGAGGAGAAGTGCTGCTGGAGACGGCTCAGCACTGGCTGCTCACAGAGGCCCTTGCACAACTGTCTGCCATGCCAGTTCCAGGGAGTCCAAGGTTCTCTTTGGACTCTGGGCACCAGGCACTCAAGTGATACACTCATATACATAAGATTATTTTTATAAAAATAATCATGTTATGGCATTCTAAAGTAGCACCAAGAAAATCATAAGATTAGCCAGACTATCTTATTGTTCTACAAAATAAGAATGCAATCAAAAATAAAACAAAACACATCAAAATAAACAGTGAGTTAAGCCAAAGAGTTAACACCAAATGTGGGTTAGTTTGAAACATTTTCAAAATGAGTTAAGAACAACAATAGAGAATAACTGATGTGATTAAAAAAAGAACCCATGAATTCACTGGTATCAATGAAACAGCTAAGAAAGAAAATCCCTTTACCACAGAATGGAGGCTAAATAATGTTTAAAAGGGAGAGATAAAAACAAACAAACAAACACCATTTGCAATCACTATAGGTGTACCTGACTCAAGCAAGATTCCTCAAGGAACACCAAACCATTAACTGAACATTTTTGGGTAAACTGAAACAGATGCTTTGACAACAACAAAGGAGACAGTGGCATCTTTTATAATGCAAAAAACTGGCAGGTAAATTTCCACTGAACAATCTAAGTGAATAGCACCAGCATCATCCCACTGGCATCAAGCTACTTCCAGAAGCACATGCCATCACTTAACATGAGACTATGCCAGAAGGACATTACCTGAATGTAATTAGATGCAATAGAACAAATCCTAACTGACACACAATCCTACCAAAATAAAGGCCCTACTTCTTTAACAACACTGTTAAGGAAATACCAAAAATGGTTGAAGAACTGTTTCAGATTTAAACAATGCAAGAGCTATTGACAACTACATGCAACACATCAGAAGACAAAAATGTTATTAAAAAATATTAATGGCAAGCCGGGCAGTGGTGGCACACACCTTTAATCCCAGCACTTGGGAGGCAGAAGCAGGAGGATTTCTGAGTTTGAGGCCAGCCTGGTCTACAGAGTGAGTTCCAGGACAGCCAGGGCTACACAAAAAACCCCTGTCTTGAAAAACGTGTGTGTGTGTGTGTGTGTGTGTGTGTGTGTATACACATATATATTAATGGCACAACTGGAGACTATTTCATTATGAATTGTATCAAATAATATCAAGATTAAATATCTTACACGCCCTCCATACAGTGGTTATGGAAGAATGTGTTCCAGTTATTAAAAGATATGAGATGAAGTATCAGGAAGAAAGGATCACAAGGTACATAAGTTACTCTCAAACAACTCAATAATAAAAATAATGGAAAGAAGAGGAAGAAAAAAAGGGGAGGGCAAAAACAGAGAAGAGGGAAGGGAGAGCTACACAGCAGGTTCCTGACATCACAGAACAGTGTATGTCAATGGCACATGATTCTTACAGGACCCCCTTGTTAGCAATGTACATTTCTAGCCATTACTATGCAGGCACCTGTACATTTGGTCTTAGCTGTGTTTCTGATCTTAACCAACCAAACATACATTCCCTGGAATCCACCAGAAGATGTAATCAGGAGCTTCAAACTGTAAATAAAGTAATAATGTTTCTAGACTCTGTGGTCACTTTGCAAACATAAAGAGTGACAAAAAAGAAAGTGACCAAGCAAAGGTGGCAAATGTTGACAGCTTATCAACATAGGTGAGAGGTAACAGGAGTTCACTGTGTCACTCTTTTACTATCTCAACGCTGGAATGTTTTCCAAAATCAATTTTTTTTTAAGTTTTCTGGCAATACTAAAATTTTACATTTGGGAAAGTATGCCATATCTGAAAGAAAAAGAAAAAAAAAAAACAACCTTAACTACTAGCTTCTTCACTCCCTTTCATGATTAATGTCATCAAAGTAAATCTATGAACATTAACAAGGTCTTCGCATCAAAACAAACAATATGCTAAAGTAGCACCCAATTTCCAAACGCCCACTTCTAAGTCAACCGCTCATCATATGGAATGATTTTCACTATTACAAATGACCGGGAGGTTCCTAGAATTGGCCCCAAGTGTCAAATGTTTCCTTAACAATCCAGGTGAGCTGGCAGAGCATTCCCTGGATGCTGTGTTAAACGGGAGCCTTTCTGAAACAGCACATGAAATCACCTGGATAAAATGAAGGGAATGGGAGCAAGAAGAATGTTTATTAGTAAAGAACAGGAAGATTATTATTTCTGCAATTCTGATTAGAGCAACCAAATTCCACTTCAACATTTCCTCAGAACTCACTCCTTTTTAACAGGATGGTGGATAGAGACCATAAGTGATCTGGTTCCTGATCTAGCAGAAAAGAGTAGCATCAGTTACAATACCCCAAAATGAGATTTATTCTGCAAATAATGTAGGTATCCAGGGCTTTGGAAAGCATATAAGAACAGGAGAGAAAATTCATCAACAGAGATTAAAACTAGAATCACAGACAAGATAACATTTGAGCTAGTACTTAAAGGATAAGTAGTTCAGTAAGTCTATGAGCAAGGGAGCATTTCAATCACTGGAGAAAAAAAAATGTGAACAAAGATACAGAAACACTCATTCAGATAGTCAACATCTTCCATGTGCAGGCAGTGTACTATTAATGACTGACATGACCAATCTACCATTGTGGAGTTTATAGTCAGATAATGGAGAAAGACCACAAATATAGAGATAACTGAATAAATCAAACTACACAAATTTAAAAGTATTTTAAAGGACATAACCCATGTATAAGTATCCTCGTTGGATATGGGGGACAGTCAATTTGATACTGAAAAGAATTACAACTGAGAAAATGCCTACATCAGATTGTTCTATGGGCAAATCTGTGAAGTATTTTCTTGATTAATGGTTAATATAGGAGGGCCCAGTCTACTAAGGGTGTTGCCACTCATGCACAAGAGTCCCAATATTGAAAAAGAAAGCAGGCTAGGGGTGGGGGGAGCTGGCAAGATGGCTCAGCAGTTAAGAGCACTGGCTGTTCTTTTAGAGATACTGAGTTCAATTCTCAGCAACCACATGGTGGCTCACGACCATCTATAAAGAGATCTAATCCTAGCATGCAGGTATATGTGCACACAAAGCTTTGGTGTATCTTAGAGAGACAGATAGAAATTTATTAGAAAGAAAGGAAAGATAAAAGAGAAGAGAAGAGAAGAGAAGAGAAGAGAAGAGAAGAGAAGAGAAGAGAAGAGAAGAGGAAAGAAAGGAAAAAGAAAAGGAAAAAGGAAAGGAAAGGAAAGGAAAGGAAAGGAAAGGAAAGGAAAGGAAAGAAAAGAAAAGAAAAGAAAAGAAAAGAAAAGAAAAGAAAAGAAAAGAAAAGAAAAGAAAAGGCAGGCTGGGCTAGGCAGAGGTGGCACATGTCTTTTATCCCAGGACTCAAGAAGCAGACAGAGGCAGGAGGATCTCTGTGAGTTCAAGGACAAACTGATCTATAGATTGAGCTCCAGGAGAAGATCCAGAGCTGTTTCAGAGGAAATATGTCTCAAAAAAAAAAAAATGCAGGCTGAACAAGCCATGGACAGCAAGCCAATAAGCAACATTCCTCTATGGTTTCTACTTCAGTTCCGACCTCCAAATTCTGCCTTGAGTTCTAAGCACTTGAGGAATGAAAGCTGCAAGATCAGGAACTCAAAGTCATCCTCTGCTACAAGGCAAGCTGAGGACCAGACTAGGTTTATCTCAAAAATGAGGGAGCAGGTGTGAATGTGGTGGGAGAGCCACAGGAGACTACTGGAATAAATTACATAAAAAGACAGTAATTTAGAATGAAGAAGCAATGAGACTAAAAGATGTGCAGAGGATAAATCGTGAAGAACAGGATTTGTGGGTGAGTTAGATTTGAGAATGAACAAGAAGATTATATTTCTGGCTTGAATGAAGTAACGTACTAAGGTAGAGAAGACCAGTAGAAATACAAGATAGTGGAAGAAGGAAGAAATAAGGAGGAAGAAAAGAGGGGGGAAAGGAATAAGGGACAGTGGAGAGGAAATCTGGCTCTATTTCAGCTATATTATGTTTAAGATTCTAAATGGATGTCTAAGTAGACAGCAAGCTCAGGAGAACTCAAAGCTAGAAAGTTGAAAAAGTAGGAGTCATCACCTTGAAAACACATGGCTATTTCAGTGAAGAGCACACAGCTGGTCTAGGCTAAGGCAGAGAAACCAAGGTTAATGGCTGAGGTGTATCTGCAAAGTCTGAAATGGAAGGATCTTATTAGGTAAGCTATTGACTAACAACTGCAGCCACAGTAGGAGAAAAATAACAGTGAGGATAAATGACTGCATGCTATAAAATCAGCCATTCTACTATACTCACACATCTTACTGAATCTTCTCAACAGCTCTATGGAGTCCATGTTATGATTCATACACAATTAAAGAGCCTCAAACATATAGAAGACTTCTCAAAGAACACTAAGTAAGCTTATTTTTACTTCACAGTCTGATTTTAAAGGGCAATCTCTTAACCTTGCCCTACAGCCCCTCTACTGATCTTTCGCACGCCTTCAGTTTTTGGTTCTGGTTTTGGTTTTAAACAACTGGCATGCAGGTGTAGCAATGGTTCTGTTGTTAAATGTGCTTACTGCTCCTGCAGAGAGGAACTGTTCCTACCCACAGCATCCACATGGTGGCCTACAACCATCCTCAACACCCATTCCAGAGGATCCAACACCCTCTCAAACCTCTGAGGACACATGTGGCATACATACATCTGCAGCCAAAGTACGATAAAATAAATTTTTAAAAGGAGAGAACTGTCATATTGGTCTGAATTTTAGAAGTACATTCTAATCTTACATAGTAGATAAACTTCTGGGAGTAAGGACCAAAGGTGAGACAGGCAAATACAACATTATGCAATGCCAGACAGAGTAACTTGTTTTCAGTAAGTCCACATTACAAGTTATCTTAACAGGTCAAATAGAAAGTAGTTCTTTGCTCAGAGTCCTATCTCAAACAAACCCAAGTCAAAACTACATATGCACACTGCTGAGCACAAAACAACAAGGGAAAAGGACCAGCTCATAGAACAAACTCACCATTCATTACTGAAAACATTTCTCAAAGCATAAAACTTTTACGTATTTTTTAATCCGCAAAGTCTGTATTTCTGCTTAGAAAATAAAACTAACATTAATCCGAAACAGCCATTAAAAGATGTGCTTGCTTTGAAAGCTGGATGTGGCTGTGGTACAGAGCACCTGACTCATATTAGTGATACCCTGGGTTTGATCCATTTAAGAAAAGGTGTGCCTTGACTGGTATTTGCTAGCAAAGTGATTAATGTCTGATTTTCACCAATGTTAGGAAAGTGCTCCCTGCCACAATCATTAGGCATGCATGCGGTGCATAAACAAACATATGCAAATACATAAAATAAGAATAAACCAAGAATAACACCAAGTGTTAACTAGTTTTAGTAAATTACCTATTATACAACACTATATAAATAATTATATTCTATCCCACATAGAGAGTCTAATGTTTTAAACTTAGATACTTATGATTTTACCTTTAAGACACCCCACATTAAATCAAATGTGATATTTATCAATTAGGTTCAGATAATACAAATATTGCTAAAAATCTATAAAAATTAATATAAAAGTATTTATTAAATTAATGCCAGTACAGATCCTATGATGTAATGTAATACTTTCTAATTAACAAATGAGCTTACACTATTTAATTATAGTAAACTGGAAGCGGGTACACTTATCATTGGTACACAGATAAAATAAATACAGATGAAGTCATTTAGCTTCACAGACCAGACAAGTGAAGTATGAAAAAATTATATATTGCTTACTAATGAAAAGCTATTTCAAGTATATTTATTTCAGGTAGGTTGAACAAATACTCTTTCTGATTTCAAATGTTAAAGATCACATCTTGAAAAGAGCTCTCATAACTAATATAAGGCTTAATTCACTGAAGAATGAGAAAATTACTTATATTCAAATCTAATTCAAAACAAAATTAGGGGAGAGTGAGACTAGAAGCAAGTCACAACTGCAGATAAAAAACCTAAAGTAAACTAGTCCAGTGAACACTGTAGGGATGATCTGAATGTGAACTGACTCTGGCACTGGAAGAGTTTATCAAAATACACACATGAGCACTCTCTGTCCCAAGTCCTTTGTGTCACAGAACACTCTCACACCAGCTTACATACAAAGTGGCCATAGAAAAGGATCCACAGGAGCAGGAAGCAAGGAGTCGGGCTACCATGCACCAAGGCTCAAGCAGTGAGCTGTGAACTCAGCTCATTCAAATCCTACTGCCATGGGACAGGTTGCACAACTCTTTCCCATTTTATTGATGTTAGTTCATTAATTTTGTCAGTAGTAAAGTTAGCATCTAAATCAAGATCTATCTAAAAATATATCAGTCAGCCTTTCATCAAAGTTTGCAAATCAGAATCCTTTCATGATATTATCTATTTTAAAAATACATCCAATTTTACCTATTTACTCTTCTTTAACTACTTAAACTGGAAAAGAAATCCCATCACAATTTATAAAAACCACATTTACAAATCTTTTAATCTTCGGAAAAAGCAATAGTGATCATTTTCAAGACACAAAACAGTATTCTCATTGCCCCTTCAGCGTTAAAAAGCTTGGCACTAGACTTTGTAACATTCTTAGGAACCTTGAGCTTATCTTTAAAGGAGGAGTACGATAAGACACAAGGTTTGAAATTTAAAATCCTCAGAAAATCCATGATTTCATCACTGAGTGTTACAAAGAAATCCTCTTCTTACCAGACTAGAAGATGCAAGAGGAAAACTGAGAGTTTTCCAAACAGACTGACAAGCATGCTACTTCCCCAAAACAAATCTGACTGTGGGCCCTCCTAAATCAGAAGACAATCTACTAAGATTTAACTACACTTCACCTTCAAATATAAAGCTGCAATGAAAAAAAAAACAAAACAGAATAAGTATTTGAAACAACTCAAACATTAAAACAACTTTATTTCCAATTACATTTACCAAAGTCAAAATAAAAACAAAACAAAAACACAAAACCCTTTGTTATTTACCTGTTGTGAAAACATAAAAACTATATAGAGAATTAAATTATTCTCAAGCCATAATTCAAAATGCTAACTTTACAATCATTTTTAAGTCTCAGAAAGCAATCCCTTTTTTCTGAATACTAGTTCTTCGATTTAAAATCTTATAGGATTAGTTAAGTGCAATTTTACCTTCATGAAAGACTATGATCTTATGTGTAGCAACAGTATGAAGTACAGTTGAATTTAGAGGTCACCATTCTTCACAAACAGTTTTAATACACAAATATCTTTGGAAACCTTTTTACAATAAGAATTATTAATATATAGTCTGTAAGCATGCAAATAGCCAGTTTTAGCTTTTCAAAGTGCTTTCACGATTTTAACATTATCCTCTCAACTTTTGCAACAAGAATTAAAGTAAAAGTAATTCCAACTCAATAGACAACAAATACTAATTTTATTGTCTTGTACAACATACAGGTAAATCCCAGTAAACATTTCATTTGTATGATATTACATTTACTATAATTTAAATCATCTTTAAGGGAGCATGTCTCCCTAAAAGTTGCCATTTACAAGAAAAAAATAGAGATCTCCAAAAATACACAAAAACAAAACGACAGTGTATATACAGATGTCATAATAGCATTAATAGTTACTTCATCCTCATTTCCTAAATTTACAGGAAAAGAAATGTCATTTTAGTATGTTTTAAAAAAAAAAAACCACTACTTTGTTTACCTTTTTCTCAGACTGTCCAAGTACTGCCAAGGTAACATAGATTTTAAAACTGACAACTAGACTACTTAGCAGTTGCCAAAACAACGCAGCTGGATTCTTAAAGGGAAAGTACTCTTGTGTAATATACACCTAATTACTGCTTTAGAGAATCTCAACTGTCATACAGTAATGGATGTTACACGAAAGACATAAGAGAAACACAATGCCCTGCGCTACAAACTTGAAAACTGTTAGACAATATTAGTTTTAAAATATGTATACAGTTGTCAGCACATCACAGAAGGTCTTTCTAATTTCAATTTCTGGAATCTTAATTTCACAGTAAAGTAACATACAGGTTAACGCGATGGTGTGTGTATTCAGTCTACACTCGATTCCCTTCTGGATGGATCATGATGACAGGCGCTTCAGAGCTCAGGGACCTATTTAAGGTCCAAGTGAGCAAGAATTTGATAGTTACACTTTCCCAGGGGGAGGGAGGAAATGCTAATTCAGAAAATGCTCACCTTTCCCAAATCTGTCTGCAGTATCACTGATCTTTAATACTCAACTGTCCAAAAACAGATGACATCGAACCCAAAGGCAAAGTTTCCATCTCACCCTGCGCCCCCTGCGCGGCGGGATCTACCCGATTGCAAGGAGCAGGTCCCTTCTGCAGCCCCTACTCCCAAGACCTTTCCCCGCACCCGCAGGTGCTCGAACCCGGTCACCGCCCGGGCCAGCCCCAGACACACAATCTAATGCCACCTCCCCGCAGGAGAGTTCAGACCCCTTACCTCCCGCCCCAGCGAACCAACCTTCCCCCGAAGCAGAAGTGGGGGAACTTTAAGTGCGACCACAGGGCCGGACACCCCCACCCCCCGCACTGGCGGACTACCGAGCTGGGAGACCCCGAGATTCGCGACGCTGGAGGAATGGACCGAGCGGCTCCGCGGCCCCCTGGGAACTCCGTCAACTTTCAGGGAGGAGCGGGGCGGCGCGGCGGGGGGCCCCAGAGGTGGCGCGCTCAGGGAGGCGGCTCACGACGGCTCCTCGCCGGCCCCCCGCCGCCGCGCCCGCAGCCCCCCGGGCTCACCCCGGGGCACCCCGCCCCCACCGCACGGAGCCGCGCCCCTCCGTTCTCCCGAGGGCCCCACCGCCCGGCGCCCAGCCGAGCCCCGGCCCCCCGAGCCCCGCGGGCACCTCTCCTCGGCCTCGCTGCACCCTCCGTGGTAGCGCCCCCCACCCAGCGCGGCCCGACCCCCTTCCCAGCCGCCGCCACATCCCCGCCGCCCGCGGCCCCTCACCGAGTCTCCGCTACAGCCGGCGGGCGCGCACACGCCGCAGCCCCGGCCCGGCCCGCCACAGCACTCCGCGCCGCCCGGAGCCGCCTCCTTCAGCCCGGGACTCGCCGGGACATCCGCGCACGGATCCCCACACCGGGGCTATTTTTAGGAGTCAGGCCTCGGCCAGACCGGAACTCGTTCTTCGCGGCGCGCGTGCGCACTGCAAAGACGTCTTGGTGTCCCTCCGCCGGCCTCGCCTCTCCCTTCCTCTCCGCTTCCTCTCTTTCTTCTCTCTCGAGCTCTCCTTTTAGGGTATATTTCTGCTCTCGGTGGGTCCTGAAGGGTTTGTCATGGGCAAGACAAGGGAATAGTCGGGGAGAGCCGCGCCTTCTCAACAGCCAGCGCTGGTCCACAAGGACATGAGGGGCGGACTATGTTTTTCCGGGTGGGTGAGGCGACAGATCACCCGGCACAGGAAGGAGATGACGGCTGCTTGGCGCCGGGGCTGCAGCCTGGAGCGCGCTTCCCTCTGAAGGACCGTGTTCTCCTGGAAGGGACACTGGTCACTTGATGAGGGCCTGGGCGTGGCGGGCCGGCGGCGTCGCGCCCCCACCGCCTCCTGGACCAGCCCGGGCCCACGGCTCCGGTGACGCGGCGCGTGACCGGTCCCCGCGCTTGGTCAGCGACCACAGCCGAGGCCCGACACCGCGGGACGGCCCAGGAGCCCTGTGCGGTGCTCGGGACCGAGGCCAGCTCCCCGCCCTCGTGCGCGCTGGGCCTGCCCAGACCTCGGCTCGCCACGCCCTCACTGTGGTCAGGGCCACACCTGTGTCCCTGCCCGGACAGCTGCTGGGTCACCCCGCTGGGCCAGCAGTTGGATCCTGTCCCTGGCCACTCAATCCCAGCAGGGGCTTGGAAAGCAAAGACACCTCGAGAAGGAGGCAACCTGCCTATTTGGGCTATAATAGTAGCTAGTATGGCTTTTCTCACTTAATACTCACATCCCAGTGAAGTTCACCTCACTCTCTGTTCCCATTTTGGCAGATAAGGATGGAAAACTGAGAACCACTCTGACCAGGCAGGGAGGGCCATGAGGATTTGAACTCCTAACTGCTCGACGAACTGATTTTTCTGAGGGGGAAAAGATGTCCTTGAGACAGCACTTGTATTTTGTTAACTTGCTGATTTTGTCCAGAGAGGGCTTCTGGGGGTGAGTCTCTGCTGGTCCTCACCCCAAGTTGCCACCTCTGTAGAGGTCCTTAGAATATGATGGCTAGTGTAGGATTCCAGAGTTGCCCGTGCAATGAACACAAACCCACGTGTATAAGTTTTCATTCGAAAATGAGAGACTCGAGTCTGTGTTCAGGGCTTTAAAACAAGTCTTTGGGGTGGGTGAGCAGATGTGCAGAGGAACGGGGAAGTTCCAAAGGAAGCTGGAGGCTCGCTGGCTTCCTCCCTCAAGGACAACAAGGCAGTGTGCTGGGGAGAGGCTGGCAGGGCAGTACAAAGCTACTAGATACCCGACACTGGAAAATAAGCCCAGAGCTTCTGCTCAGAGCCTCGCTTCAGTGTTCAGGGGAGTTGAGGGGAGTTGGGTGGAGAGGGGTGGCAGGGAGCCTTTTAGCCTGTTGGGCCCTTTGAAAGAAAAAGGCCTGTGCCCAGACTGCAGGGACGATTTTAAAACACACTAAATCTGAGGTAAAGCAAGGTATGTGGAAATGCATGAGTTTTAAACCCACCAGAAGCTGCAGCAGCTGTATTCAACTGCTCTACTCCAGGAGAATGGCTGCTTTGATGATTTCCATCAAGACTCAAGGTGAAGGAGAGGGAAGACTGGGTCCTCCTCGCCAGCTTTTCACCCTGAGAGAGAGGGAGGGACAAAGAGGACAATTGTTTCAGAAGACGCTTGACCCTCTCGGAGCTCCCCCATCCCTGCCCTCTGTCTGCAGCCCTCCTGGGACACACACGAGACTCAACTCCAGACTGCCCACCCATCGCCTAATGCCAAGGTTTTTGGTCACCCTAGAAGCCAGGCAGAGAACTTGGCTATAAGTGCAGCCAGGGGGAAAACTGTTTGCAGTTTCAAAGAGAACCGTTTTTTCTCAGCATCTGCATCACAATATCATTGCTTAAGAATTAGGAGTGATCAGAGGATAAAATGAGATAGGGAAGAAGGAGGGGAAGGAGGAGAAGACAGCTGTTGGAAAATATATTACCAGAGCACACTCAACTGTTAGAATTAAAACAAGTATTTGGGGGGAAGGTGTTGGAGCCTCTAAGATCTCAAAAACCTGCCAGTATCCAGCAACTTCCCAGCACTCGGCTTGGCATGGACCATATGCCCAGCAGGTCTGTGTGCTGCTGCTGACTCCGAAGGAACTACTGAGGGGCAGCACTTCATCCTCCTACTCTGTCTGGCCTCCTTAAAGCCACAGTGACCAGGCTCCAGAGCTCAGCATTGCTCTGGCACCGGAGCTGAGTGAAGAACAGCCCTTCTTTCTACAGAGAGGCTGCCGGGTTATAGCAATGATCCCGCTTAAAACACAGTCCAGCTTCTCCGTGACCTTGAAAGGGACTTCAAGGACTCCTCAACAGTGACACAGCACAGTCAAGGAGTAGCTAAGGAAAGAAGGTTATTAGGGAAGTCTTCTTAGAGGAGGCCATGCCCACAGTGAATCTAAAGAACAGAATAGATGCAAAGGGACCCTTTAGCTCTTAGTATGGAAGGAAAAAAAACAGGATCCCTAATCACCAGGGCAGCCTCTTCTTGCCTGCTACCTAACTGTCCCCACTCAGAACCCCCAACGCCTGTTCCCCCATCTAGAGGGTAAGCCAGTCCTGGTCCTACCTGGTCCATCTCTGATGGGGCACCATTTTTGTATCAGGGCCCTTCTCTAGGTTAGTGCATGAGTAGAAGCACAGCCTTTCTTTATGCCTGCCTACTTGTCTGTCTGCCTGTCTGTCTGTCTGCCTCCCCCATTCTAGAGAGGGCACCCTGTAAAGAGCTGTGATTTACTTCATATACTCCCAGTTGGCACGGAGTACAAGTAAATAAGTCCTGCTTATAAGTTTAGGGGCCTTTCAGCTGACAGTATTCTCCTTGGGGGCCTCTTGGACATGGCACAAGAGAGGATCCATGGCTGACATGTACAGCCTCCAGATGGAGGACCGACAAGTAGTGGTGCATGAGGCTAGATGTGTTCACAGTGAGCTGATACAGCATCTGAACATACCGTCCTTTGCCTTTTACATCGACACCAGTGGGGAGCTACCGACAGCTATGAAGCAGGTGAAAAGCTTGGTCTGTTTGCCGTGTTGGGAGCAAGAGAGAAAAGCCATCCAATAGTCGCAGGAGACCAAGGGGAAATGGCAGTGAGATACAAAAAGGGGCCCTACTGGGTTAATACTGGGTTCTTGTATTAAAGGGAGACATAGATAGGAAACTGGTGAAGTTTAACTAAGGTTCATACTTATATGATCAATTTTTATCAACATTAACCTTCTAGTTTTGATAATCATATCTTTATTTTAAATAAAATGTCAACATTCAAGGAAAAATGTAGTGAATTACCATGCCAGTTTTGAAAGGTCTTGTCAGTATAAGATTATTGTAAGATAAAACAATTTTGGAATAACAAGGTTTTAGTATTTCACATAGATTACAAACCCCCTAGTTATTATCTTTGGAGTTAAGAGAAGAGGCATGCTGGTTATAAGAAGTTGTTTGTTTGTTTTTACAATACAATACAAAGTTTTATAAGTCTCACTTCAAATGTTAAAACCACTGGTAAATATTGATAAGTATTTTGGGGTGACCAATGAGTAAAGGAAAAAACATAGGAAAACTGCTTCCATTTCCAACACAAAGCAGCGGGCTTTCACGTCTGCATGTACTTGTTCCTAACCTTCAGAACCTGACACGTCCACACATGTAACTTCTAACACCACCTGATGCATCCTTTTCAAGCCGTAAAGGTGCTGTTTTCACTTTTCTTATTTTAATATCACATGGGCTTTTATTCTCGTATGACTGATGATGAAAAGGATGAATGCAGACTCTCGCGGAAGGGGATGAAAGAGCTCTCCTTGGCTCCGTTTCCATTCTTCCATGTGAAAGTCTACAGAAAGATTCAATAAACTTGAAAAACACAAAAACTCGAATCTTTGACAGCTGGGTGTTTTACACGATCATACTTCAAATAAGTCTTTCAATTCCTATTATATGTTGTCATTTTGTTATAGCGTAGGTTTTTTTCTTCTGTATAGAGTTTATTCAGATTTTGCAGCGCTCTCGGATAGCCAGCCATAGATTCACATGTCAATTATTGTAATTCCAAACCTTGAGTTTATTCTCTTTTCGGTTTCTGTATGGTTCCAGAGAGACTGTTTCACACGCACAGCCCGGCCTCCCACCCACATCAGCTGCTGCATAGCAGCGCTCAGCGGTGCTCCTCTTCTCACGGATGTTTCTCCTGAAGGCCGGCAATGTCCTTTGGTCCCACCTCAGTAATTTCTTTCACAGTGCATTCCAGCATGACAGACCTCTGCTGTGTCTACTAGGATGTCCGCTTAGACCCACTCTGGGTCTAGATGTCCCCAAAGATCCCTCATCCAGAGAAAATGATAGATTCTCTCTATGACACATATGCAAATTATTCTCAAACAACAGCTCACAGTCTAGCAGGAATTTATAAATGTTGGAAAGGCAAGGTGTTGAGATTTGAAGCAAATTTGGGAGTTGCCAAAAGGTAAAGCTGCAAATTTGGAATTGAATAGTTCTTTGTTTATATCACATCACTAACAATGTTTTCCAGGTGTGTTACACTGGGTACATTGCTCAACTTCTCAACCCAACTTTCTCATGTATAAAGTGACAGAAACCCTTACTTGAGGTTATTTTGAGGACCGAGTGACCTATGTAAAGTGCTGAAATAAGTTCCACAGTCCTACCCCAACGACAACTTTATGTTTGCCTGTTCATTGATAAATTCCATGGACTTCTATGAAGACCCTAATATATGCCAAACCATGTCCTGTGGCCTGAACGAACAGATGGGACCCGTGTTCCCATGGGGCTTGAAGGCAGATCATAAAAGACACATAAAATATGTCAATAAGGGTTATGATAAAGACAGAAAAATCTGCTATCCAGAGACAGGAATTATGCTGATACTTTAGCTTTGGGTACAGGGAAGGCTTCTCTGAGGCAGTGAGCGCTAAGCTGAGTGTCCAGAGTAAAGAGTGGTCCAAGCAGAGAGCAGAGTGAAGTGTTTGGAGAGAAATGAGGATCGTCAGTTCAGAGTACAGAATGGCCACAAGCATGGAAGATCAGTCGGGAGATAAGTTCAAATCACAAGAAGGCTGCAGTTCAACGTCATTACTTATGCAGAAAAGTAAAAAGAAAAGAGTAGACAAAATTACCAGCAGGTTAATACAAACTGCTTCCTTACTGTACAAAACAGGCTTTAGGCACCTGTCGGATCACTAGCCAGCTACTTATTGATCGATTGTGTAATATTTACTTATTTATTTATTTATTTATTTATTTTAGCTGTAAGAAACTCAAGTCAAACCAATGTATGCCATAAATTAAAGAGAAAGCTCTATTGGTTTGTTTGCCTGAAAATTCAAGAATCCAAGGGTTGCCTTCTTAGCTATAGCCTTGCTATTTGTGACTTCAGTTATCGGTGGTCACTGGAAAAAAAAATGCAATAGAACATTTTGAAATAGCAAGAGATCACATCCACAACTTTTATTAAACTGTATCATTATAATGATTCTATTTTATTACTGGTTATTTTCTGCTTTGCATTTTCTATATTTTTATTCTGGTCATATGGATTAGTGGGTACATGGCCACCAGACATGTGGAGATCAGAGAACAACCTTTGGGAACTAGTTCTCTTCTCCCTCCACAGGGGGCCCACAGGTGCAACACTGGTCACCAGGCACAGCAAGCACCTTACCATACCCACATCTTGCCAGACCCCTACTTTTAATCTTTTCTTTCCCTAATTTATAAATTAAATTTTATCATGGATGTCTAGGTATGTGAGGGGAAACATATCAGATATAGGGTTTGGTAGTATCTGAAGTTGAGGCTCTCGCGGAGGGTCTTTAGTGTACCCTCTGTAGATAAAGGGGGGACCACTATAATTCTAGATTCGTCATTTCTGGTGGGATTGAGTTGGCACCTCCTTTCATGTCCTCTCTCCACTCTCTTCTACACCTCATTATATTGCTCTCACTCATGGGTAAGGATGCTTTCTGAATAATTCTGCAGCAACCCTAGTCTTAGAATTTCCTAGTTAGCAGCTTCTTTCAAAATAGAGTTGTTGTTGTTGTTTACTAGCAAAGTTTCATTTGAGCCTGGTCCCATTGCATGTCTCTGAACCAGTCATGACAGCCAAGGTACTAGGATGGTCTGAATGGCCAGATCTGGGTCACTAGCTCAACCCCTGGAGTCCTAAGAGGGTTCAAACTCACCCAAAATCCAAAGGCAAGGTGATTGACAAGGAAGGAAACTATTCTCCCCAGGTTAGAATGCTAGTATCAGAAGAAGAGGTTCTGCTTGCCCGACAGTCAAAAAGAATACAGAGCTCACAAGAGTGGATCAGCAAATGTGGGTTGTATGCTTACGTTAGGAGAGCTGTAAGTGGCAGAATTGTGGTCCATACCATTGATTAATCTTGCTCTCCTCTTAGGAAAGAGACCAGAAAGCAAAGTCCTAAGAAACCTGGCAGATGTTGCCATAGGATCTTTGATCTTCACAGGTCCTGAAGTCTGACTCTGGCTCTCACTCCCACCCAGTGCTCAACTTAATAGAGGCTTCACATTCTTTGCAACCTGCAAACATTTCAGACAAATCCATCCCATCTTCTTGCAGGAACTGGGGCTACTGCACCTCATTGTCATACAAAGCTTGCCTCAAGTAGGCCTTTCTGAGTCAGGCTGCTCTTGAGTGTCAGCCCTGTGCAGCCTTACATGGTAGGTAGTATCCTTGCCTTCCAGGTGGTGGGTATTTGTTGCTGGCTGACTGGGGCTCTGCCCACTTTTCCAGTGCCTAGTGTCTTGTGTTACTTAGGGCATGGAAATCTCTTCTTCATCATGCTAGCTCAAGATCAGATCACAGCCTTCAGTTGCCTTTCCAGAAGACCTTTCTTTAGGTTATCTCCTGTGGACCCTAAGTAAATTATGCTAAGCCCCAGAGGCTAGGAGAGGGCCTGGAGACCACACACACACCTGGCTCCTGACCCTCTCCTTGGAGTTCCTTTTCTTTAATGGGAAGTCCAACCAGCAGTCATGAGGTCTTTCTCATTAATGCTTTCTCTACAGTCTGGCACATAGTAGGCTTTCAATAAACAGCCTTGGCATGAAAAGCAAAACGAAACAAAACAACTCTATGTTCAAGATCAGGCAGTAAAAGAATACTTTGGTCTATCTAAAAATCTCGATTTAACTTAGAATCAAAATGAGTCACTCAGAAAATCCACGAATGGAAAAATCTATTTCATGCTGGGCTTTACAGAGGAAATAAATCCTAGAGATCAGAAAGCCATGGTTTTCAATGTTCATGTTAGTAAAATATCAAAATGGCCTCTAAAAAAGAATAGGCTTCATTTTGTGCTTAGATTTTCAATGAAGTTCCTGTTTTTCTCAGAAATCTCAACCTCTGCTGGGTAATTGCACAACTCCTGGCTTTGCTCAGCCCGTGTCGTCTTGGCACGATCGACATTTCTTGGTACATGCTGTAGGCAAGATTTTTATGAGACTTGATTCTTGTCCTGGCTTCATTTGATCATGTATATGTGTAATCCAGCACACAGATGAAAGCAGACAGCACCTCTCAGCACCAAGAGGGGCGAGTGCCACAGAAAATGATAACATGTTTATCGTACACACACACCTACAGGAATGCGAAGGGCTTTCCAGCAGCCGTGCTCTGGCACGCACTGCACCGTAAGCACACTGTTTGAAGGGGCTAGGTCCTCTCCTCGAGAATCATTTACAATTTCCAGAAGCTTAAACAAGTTGAACGTAGCCCTCAGAAAGGAAAAGGGATGGAAGAGTCCTGTCAGAGCTCCTCGTTGTCCCTATACGGAACTCTGGATCTCAGAGAGGATGCATTTGAGCAGCTTCTCTCCAGAACCCCGTGATAGAGCACAGCACCAGGGTGGAGGTTACTGGAAGGCCGTGGTTTTTATCTTCTAGGGTGAAAAAGATGAAAAGGGCTTCTTGTTGTTGTTGTTGTTGTTGTTGTTGTTGTTAGGGCACTATAGAAACAGGAACTCTTGTACATTCTTAGGAAGAGTGAAATTAGTATACTCTTTTTAGGAGACCAGCTGACAATATTTGCCATCATATTAAGTGTGCATCCCTGTGACCTAGCCATTTCCTGTCAAAGAGTTTTCTTTAGAGAGGACATACTTGTTGTATTCATTACAGAATTATTTATAACAGCCAACTAATTAAAAAAAAAGAAACAAATACCTATCAAATTGAGAGCAGGAAAACAATTTTTAGTACAAACACATAAGAGAACACTATTCCTCTGTCTTATACATACAATGGTCCCCCTTCGTCCAAAGGGGGTTACATTCTAAGGCTTCAGTGGATGCCTGAAACTGTGGCTCATTTCTGAATTGTATGTATACCATGCCCCACACATCCCAAAGCACTGACACACAGTTCCAGAGTCAATCCACCCTTCCACATGCTATGTTCTGATACCTCCTTTTCAGCACTACATTTGCTAGCTGAAGCCATACTTATGTTAAAGGATTAAGCCATACTTATGTTAAGGATTATCTAATTGCAAGCACTGTTGCATGGTTACAGTGACCTGATAACCAAGAAAAGTGCAAGGGAGCTAACAGGGGGGTAGCATATACAGTGTAGATACACTAGACAAGGGGTGAGTCAGATCCTTGGCAGGACGAAGTGAGATAGCAAGATTTCGTGTTACTTAGAAGGCGACACAATTCACAGCTCATGGATTTGAGCGTTTTCAAAAGTTTGCATTTCTATTTCAGACCATGGTTAACCATGGGTACCTAAAAGCACAGAGTGAAACTCCAGCTATGGAGTAATGATGGCTTAGGACAAAGGAGCAGTGTCAGCGTCCCTCAGCATGGTCATTTCTGGAGGCAACTGTGGGTAGGTGCTTCAGATTTCTAGCCCAAAATACTATCGAACATTCTGGAGAGTGCAGAGCAGCCCCTCTCCAGTGACAGAAAAGAAGCATCCAAAACAATCTGTTGTTAGTACCCAGCTAAGAGCCCCTTCTAGAGAAACCTCTCTAAGTTTCCCTAAAGAAAATTTTAGGTGCCCGCGAGAAGGAAAGTTGGGGTGTGGGGGTGTGGGAATGGGGTGGCAGGGTGGGGTGTGGAGGTGTTTTATGTGTGCATATTCTCCATATGTATTTTTAAAGTTGGTGCTAAGCAGTTTTCAAATGTGCATTCTCGTGTTTTCTCCTGCTGGGTATCAGGTAGGAGATAGTCCCATAGCAGGCATGTGTTTATCTCGCCTCAGAACTGCTCCTTGCTAAGAGTAAAGAGAAACAGGGAATGAGGTGGAATTGAGAGGAACAATTTGAAATTCACACATTTCTGGGCCATTTCTATCACCTGGAGAGAGAAACATCCTGACTTTGTTCACTCTGACTTTAGAGCTTGGAGTTCCAGATAAAATACTCTGTCCCTTCTCCCAGCATGTGCACATCCGTAAGGTAGACAAATAACCCAGAATTCAGAGTCTGATAGCCTTCACATGCAAATTTTATAATTCAAATAACAAATTATCTCTTGAACTATCTTAAACACCCATTAAGAATATAGCCACAGAAGTTTCCTAAGTTAGGTCTAGGCAACGATGCTAACTTCAATATTGTCTACGATGGCAAGAATCTGAAAATAATAATAGAGGCCAGGAAAATCTTATATAAATGATATTATGATACTTATAAGGAATATTCTTCTGCTAGACATGAGCCAAACCCCACCAGTCCATATGGAGTTGTCTTAGGGTGATCTCCGAAAGCAGTCACACCAGTCCATATGGAGTTGTCTTAGGTGTAGGTTGCGTGTCTATCTCACCAGCAAGAATGACACGAGACAGTCAGGATCCTTCCACAGACGTTTATTGCGGGGTTGATTGCAGAGGCGAAAGACCAAGAAGGGAAGAGCGGTGCATCTTAAATAAGCTTAGGCAGGATATGTTTCTACCTGATTGTTGTATGCCAGGATGCCTCATTAGTATGCTCCGGGTCTGAGCTGCAACCCGCCAAACCTCTACCCGCGCATGCACAGTAGGGCGCGGAGTGAACAACAGCACATTGCTGATTCATCACAGGAAATGGGCGCCATCTTGTAATGGCGAATGTGGCTTCCTACACTTAGGGTGATCTCCGAAAGCAGTCACACCAATATGAGATTTCAGATCTCTTCTTCACAGACAGACAGTTCGCTTTGGGGAAAGACTATAAGGAGCTCATCATATATTTCCTCTTGGAAGAGAAACTGAGGCAAGGATTGAGGGAATGTCTCCAAAACTTTCTCTTGACATTTTGTACTGTGTCATATGCTGTTTATATAGTTTTACTATGTACTTGTGTGTGCATTATCATTTGAAATTCTTTTATGACACCAGAATGGTAAAAACATATAATTCATGTAAGTGGTGTTTTCTCCCAGGTTTTCATTTATGACAAATACACACAATATAGGAATTCAATTTTTCTTATGATGGTTCAATTTATACTTTTTGACCTGATGGTTCTCTAAATGGAAGGAAGTGATATACATTCAATAGAAAGTTGCTCAGAGTTTGAAGTACTAAATACATGTTGCATACACAGATAGATTTTTAAAAAATATTTAGAATTTTGCCATTTCTGGGCTAGTGATATAAAGTATACTCCTTTCTGCCCAGTATTAGCAATCAGCAGTGAGCCAGAGTCACCAGGAGAAACAACCTGTGTGCTATAGTGAGTTCTAGAGTTGATAGAAGGCTGTTTTGTTTTAAGTGTGTGTGTGTGTGTGTGTGTGTGTGTGTGTGTGTGTGTGTTCAGAGTACAACTTGCAGGAATCAGTTCTCTCCTTCCGCCATGTGGGTCCTAGGGATCAAACTCAAGATTCACAATTGTCAGCTGTGGCAGTAAGCATGTTTACCTAGTGAGCCATGCCACTGGCCCAATGACAGGTTAAAGATAAAATTCTTGTGATGAAAATGTGCTTGGGTCAGCACATAAGCCCTGTCTCAAAATGACATTTTGGGTTTTCTCTTGACAGGAAATGTAAAACTTATCCAACAGGGGGCCAAATGGACTATTTAAGTTGAATCTTACCCAATCTGGAGATCACTTTGCAGTGGTATGAATGAGAATGCTTCCCCCCCACCCCCCCACCCCCCTGTAGGATCGTGTGTGTGAATGCTTGGTTCCCCGGTTAGTGGAACTATTTAGGAAAGAATAGGAGGTGTGACCTTGTTGAAGTAGGTGTGGCCTTCCTGGAAAGGGTGTGTTGCTAGCAGTGAGCTTTGAGGTTTCAAAAGCCCAAGCCAGGCCCAGGCTCTCTCTCTCTGCCTGCTGCCTGCTGCCTTCGGATCAGGAAGTAAAGATCTCTGTTACCGCTCCAGCGACATGCCTGTCTGCTTCCTGCCATGATGATCCTGAACTAATCCTCTAAAAAATAAGCAAGCCCCTATTTACTTAAATTGTTTCTGCACAGAACAGAGCAGTAACTAAGACACCCATCCTTCCGCTTTCCATGGACAGAAAGAGACTCTGGTTCAGGGCCACTCTCTAACTATCCGCATTGCCAGACCTCCACAGTTCCTCTTGGTTCTTAAGCACAGTCACTCTGGTGTAAGTATCTACCCAGATTTTGATGTCGTGTTCCCTCACCTTGCTGCAGAGTTCCTATATCAGGCTCTCCATATTTTACAAATTATGTTTCAAACTCCACTGGACCAAGATCTGTGAGACAGATCTCCATTTGCTTCATAGGTGTGATTCTTAACTCGACTATGTTAGGATTATCTGAAGAGCTTCAAAAAAATGTCAGTATCTTCTGATTTAATCCCCAGTATCCCCGGTATCTGATTTTATCCCCAGTCTCTTCTGATTTAATCTGCCTTGGTCACAGCCTTGGCATCATTTTAAGAGTTTTTCGGTGATTTTAATCCCAATCATGAGAACCACTGTTCTAGTTTTTCATTTAACTCAGTTGGCTAGCTACAGTCTTTGTTAAGGAGACCATCCCTCTTGATTAGTCCAATCTGTTGATGCATTAGTTTCTACTCTTTTCTTCTTTCTTTACTTTCTAACATAACCCATCATTTCTGGATTAAGTAAGCATGGTTTTGGACGTACCCAGATAGATAATATAACAGGAATGAATTAGCCACTCCCACAATGCAGGAACTGTATACTAACAAACAGAGAAAAACACATCTGAATGAGATCTCAGGATATCCCAGAACCATGTCGGAAGGGGTCAGCTCCTAGAATAATCCAGAGACAGCTAAGTCACTGAGCAGCTTGGAGTAGATCCCAGGCCAGAACTGTCCGGGGCCTGCAAGGCCTTTGATGTGAATGACTCAAGGCCGTTCCAGAGTTGCTGGAGCAGAACCCATCTTGGCAGCATGGCTGGTGGGGGATGGGAGACCAGAGAAAGAAAACCATCAGGACACTTGCAATGTTCTGTTGTGCATCTGCTAGAAGTAAGTCTTTCATCTGAATTCCTTCAGCACATCTCATGCCTGTGTGGTAGGAGCAGCTGTTCTTGCTTTGCAACAGGACAGTAGGGTTCATGGAGTTCCCACAGCAAGTACTGAGGATGTACACACAGAGCTCCTAAGAAATATTCATGTACACAATGAAAAGAGCCCATGCTATACTAGGGCTCTGTCCACTGGCCACTGAGAACTCGCTTTGGGGGGGGGATGCTGGAGGTACAATCAGGGTCTACTTCAGGAAGGCTGGAATCCACTTGATGGACAGATCAATTCTAGATGCCTAATACCCGGTGACACACAATAGTCCAGTCATTGGCCCAACAGGTGCTGAGACTTCCATCTCTGTAGTTACTACAAGCTCCTGGACGTATCACAAAAGCATCTGAGGTCAGCCATTTGGTTTGCCTAACCCCAGGAGCCCCAACTGCAGGTCACAGCTGTCCTTAGCTTCAGGCAGGCAGGCTGGCAGCCACCAGCAGGTGCCTACCATAATTGCTGTGACCCAGAAGTTGATACCTTGATCATTCAGCTGTCCCACGTTATATGAAGCATATGTCATGTGTTGTTTAGTGGATGGTACTTGTGCTACAAGTTTATAGATGGGCTGTGATCTCAGTAATTTATTTATATAAGAAATAGCTTTCCATGCAAGGCATGTAACAACATGGGAACAACACTCCTTGACCCCACCAAACCTCCCTGGAAAGGATATTTCCTTGTTTTAAGAGGGCTTTTTATTATTATCATTATTATTTCTGACTTATTAAAGGCATTTTAAAAGACAATCATCAGGATTGCACATAACTTTGATTTTAAATCAACATCATAAAATAAAATTAAGAGTCCACCATTATTTATTAGATGCACTGAAAGCAAACATGGGGGTGACGTAAACTAAGTTTGGGAGGGAGAACTCTCTCACAGCACTAAGGAAAAGGGAGAGAAAGGGGAAACTGAGGCAGGGACTTGGTGATGCTGTATATTCAGATTCACACAGAAAGGGGTCATCGAGATGGCTTGGAAATGGTGCTTGTCTGGCAACCTGTCTCCGACACCCAGAACTCATAACAAGTAAGATGCAGTGGTTAATGCCCATAGTCCAGGCTTTCCTACAGTGAGAGGGGAGGCAGAGACAGGAAATCATCCAAAAGCTCATGGATACGCTGAGGTTGGAGTATACAGCACAGGCGATGATAAGAAAGAACCTGCTTCATTCAACAAATGATGGGAGGAAAGAACAGACGCCCAACAGTTGTCCTCTGACCTACACACACACACACACACACACACACACACACACACACACATTAACTAATTAACTAATTAATCAAATTACACAAAGAGAACGGAAAGAAATATAGCAAATATCTGTAGGAGAAGCTCCACAAATATGTACTTAAGTTTTTCTGTATTTTTTGTACCTTTGTAGTTTTTGAAAATAGTGTTGGAGATCAAACCCACGGCTTTACATGTGCTAAGCAAGCTGAGTTAGATGCCCAGCCCCCTTTCTCCTTTTTCTTTTTCTTTCTTTTGAGACAGGGCGCCACTAAGTTACACAGATTGCCTTTGGACTTGGATCCTCCACCCCGGCTCGTCCCTCTGAAATTTTGTAACCAAACAAATGTTTGTTTTTTAAATTTGAATGAGAGAGGGTAGAAAGAAAGCGTGCTTGATATAATCCAGGTCTGCGCTGCCACTTCTCAAAGGTCCATGTATCTCAAAAAGGTCCTTTTGCCTGGAAGATGATAAAAGAATGGATAGATATCAAGTTTGGACACATAAGTCCTAATGAAATTAGGCAGCACCCACGTATTTGCTTAGTTCTAAACACTGTGCTCACTAATCCGCTTAGGTATTGGGACAAGCCTGCACTCGGGGACCCGCTTACCCAACCACAAAATGGTTTTCCGTTTGAGTTCTCACACGCTTCCAATGCATAAGTCTTATCATAAGTGATCCATCCAGTCTCAACCTCTGTGCAGTACTGTGTGTGAGAAGGGTCCACGACAAAGAGGCCTTGATGCTAGAAGGAGCGAGACACCGGACACCACAGGGAGATAGCCTCCCATAGTCACTCCATGTCCCCCTCACTGTCACTGTTCTCCTGACTGCTGGCACCGAAGACTGCCTTAGCGTGTCTGTGAAATTTATATAAACAAGATTGCTTGGAGGTGTTTTATTCTACTCAAGATAGTTATGAAGTTAATGTGTATGATCGTTAATAGGCGCATTTTCATAACTGAAGAGTTTTCTGTTACATGAATAGACTACAATTTATTACTCTGTGGTATTATTGATGAAGATTGGGAAGTGTCTAAGGCTTTAGGTGGCTGTGTCTATTTCTTTTGGTGCAAATATCTACCCCTTTGAGTACATCTTCATTTAGTTTTCATAGATACTGCCGAAACTGGTTTCCAAGATGGTTGCGCTCACATACATTCTCTCCAGCAATGGGAGGTCTACCTGTAGCATTGGTTGGTCCTTACATGCTTTTCATTTCGTTGGTTTGTTATGTCTTCCTTTGGGATATGTTACTATGACAAAACACTGTGAGGGAAAACCGTGAGGAAAATCACCTTGGGGAAAGGGTTTATGTATACTGATCACAGTGTTTCATGAAGAGAAGTCAGGGCAGGAACCTGGAGGCAGGAATTGAAGCAGAGGCCACCAAGGGATGCTGCTTACTGGCTCTCTAAGCTTGCTTTCCTGTAGCCCAGGACCACCAGCCCAGGGGTAGCCCCATCCACAGTGGGCCGCCCCCCGGCCACATTAATCACTTAGAAAATGCTCCACAGGTTCGCTTACAGATCAATCTTAGGGAGGAGTTGGGATTTTTGTTTTTTGTTTTTTGTTTTTTTTTTAATTGTGGTTTCCTCTTCTCAGAGAATACTAGCTTGTGTCAAGTTTGCAGAAACTAAAACAATCAGGACAATTGACTTTTTTGATGTTTTGATTCAGGGTCTCATTTTATACCTCAAGGTGCCCTGAAACTTGATAGTTAGCCCAGGCTAGACTCCAACCCACAACAATCTTCTTTACTTGCCTGCCTAAATGTTGGGGTCACAGGTATGAGCCACCACACTGGTTTGTGCATTTTAGAAATAAATACGGTTTGTTTGTTTGTTTGTTTGTTTGTTTTGGGGTTGGGGAGCTGTATGTATTAGAGCATGAGTATAGATACTTAGAGTAGTTGATACTGTCTGTGAGGATCTGAATGAAAATGACCCCCATCGGCTCTTATGTTTGAATGCTGAGTCACCAGGGAGTGAAACTGTTGGAGAAGGATTAGGAGCCGTGGCCTTGTTGGGGTGGGTGTGGCCTTGTATGAGGAAAAGGGTTGTGGAGGAAGAGAGTTGCCAGGCTGAGTCTCTCTCTTTGCCAGCTGTCTGTAGATCAGAATGCAAAGCTCTCACCTACTGATCTAGCACCATGGATGCCTGCTAGATCATCCACCATGGATGATGCTGATGGACTAACCCTCTAAAACTGTAAGCAAGCCCCCAGTTAAATGCTCTCTTTTATAGGAGTCGCTGTGGTTATGGTGTCCCTTCACAGCAATAGAACAGTAGCTAAGACACTGTCCTTCTTTGTGCAACCTTGGAATCAAACTCCAAGTTTGGAGGCAAGTGCTTTTACCTGTTGAGTCAGCTTAACCACATTTAAAAAAAATAACATCTAATCTTCACATTTATGATTATGTTCAGTATTTCTCAAGGAAAAAATATTTCTGGTGGGACAATAACTTTTCCCCATAATTATTAAATTCCATAAAATGTGATAATTATTACAATAAGGTTACATACATTCAACATTTTAATGGAACTTCTAAGTTACGCATGCCTGTGGCTGGACCCTGGGTAGTAACAAACTCTGACATTTCTACCTCCCCAAAAGACATCTTACTGAGCTGATTTTGTATTTTCCTAGTTAATAAGATCTGGTGGCTCAGGCCTATAATCCCACTTTCTTGGGAGGCTTAGGCAGGGAGACATCAAGTTCAATGCCTTCCTACTCTATAGAGAGAGTTCACACACAGCCTGGGTAACTTAGGAGAGTCTTTCTCAAAGAAAACAATTAAAAAATCCTGAGGTGATAACTCGGTGATAAAGCACTAATCCAGGATCCACAAAGCCCTGGATTCTACCCTTAGTACCTAAATAAAATAATCAACCACTCAATAAGCAGTTACTCATTTCTTATAGATTTATTGTCCCTTTGTATTCATTTTGTGATTGATATATTCACTTTCTGGGAAGAATTTTAGTTCACAAGATTACACTTCCAGGCAGGTAAGAAGGCAGGATTTAAATCCAGACTACCTAATGATGAGCTCATATTTATTTTATGATATAATGTAATATACTCTATACTGTATGCTGTAATATATATAGACCAGGCTTACTAGACAGTGTTATACAATGTGTCACAATATAGATAATGCTATATACATCATTCCATATTATATACCACATTATACATCTACATCAGAGTGTACATTACACAATACGGTGTATCACACTATACATGATACAATATTGGCTACCTAGACATTATATGTATTGTGTATCACACTATACATGATACAATATTGGCTACCTAGACATTATACACATTGTTGACCATACTGTCCTGAACACCATGATACTCTAGGGCACAAGACACTGGTGCTACATCATACCATCCACACTGAGAACCTCTTTATTGCACTTCCTGAAAATATACATTCTATAGGGGTTCACCTTTGCTGAAGAACTAACTTCTTGGTCATTAGTTAGTTCTTCAGTCATAGAATAACCCATTCGTTATTCTTAATTTCTCCACGATAATGAGAAACAACTTTTACATGGGAAAGAGCTGGTTGTTGTTCTTCACATTTTGAGCTTCCCCACAGGGACAAACATTTAAGGATGTTAAATAACTTAAGTTCGAAGGCTGGGGCATACTTCCTGCTCAGCAAGCCTGGGAACTCCTCTCTGTTTCTCCAGGGTCAGGAGGCAGAGAGGCCAGGGCCCTTTCTGCTCATCTGAAGATGAACCCGGAGGGATGGAAAGTGGGTGGGTCATGAGACAGTGGGATGCAGAGGCAACCGTCCAGGCTTCCATTCCTGATCCCAGCGCATGAGCTGGGAGCCGTGGGCCATTGGTTTCCCCTTGGGATTTTTGCTTTTTCATTTTTAGAAAGTGTGTGTTGGACTAGCTGGTTTATATAGTCTCTTCTCGGGCAAAATGACGTAATTTTGTGTAGTTTATAATGCAGACTGTGGGAGTTATACTGTTTTCATTGGAGGGGGGAAAAAATCCCTCAACTTACCAAAGTATTATATCTGCTATAATGCAATGGCATCAGAAAAGAAACTGTGATGATTTTAAAAATCTGTATCTCTGGGTGGTAGAATTTTGTTCTTCATGTTCTTTTGCATTTTTTCAATTTCTGTATAATGAATATATATTACATTGTAATCTAAAAAAATGTATTTTGTTTTTCTTAACACATTGGAACTGTGGAAGACCCAAAAATAGAATAAAACAACCCAAATTTTAGTGTAACCAGATGGAAGGCATAATGTCCCACATATTATGGAACATTTTAAGATGTCAGGGGGTCAGGATCTCATCTGACAGATGAACTCATTAGCAACCCGGCCCTCAGCAGCATCCGGGGACAGTGTTTCCACAATGACTCATAAGGATGGTGCCAGCCAGACCCACATCGCAGCCTTTTCCATTTCCAGCCCCAGAGTTGTGACGACCTGACACTGTGGTTCTCATGGAATTCTGAGACAAGCCTGGCCTCAGCCTAATGACGGCTTACTCAGGGCAGCAATGGGACGGAAGGTATGACTAATGGCATTTGGGGAGAGTATGGGGACAAAACCAAAAATTACAGTGACTTTCTGGTTGGGGCACACTGGATAGGAAAGGAACTATGTATCCACTAACTCAAGAGGGTATGCCTGGCTGAGGTAGCAGGGGTAGAAATAAATGGCAGACTTAGGCCGTCTCTCGGTTCCCAGTGATGTCCTGTGATCCAGAATGGGATTTGGGTAAGGGGACACTTGATAGGTGGACCCCTCATCATCAAAAGCAAACTGTTTTGGCCTCAGCACCCCAAAGTGACCCATATTGGCATAAAGGACATTCTCAGTTATCCTCAAACACTGTTTTCTGGCCATAGCACCAAAACTCTCCCCACCCACACCTCATAGTATCAGGCATACTAGTTACGTTTGCATTGTCGCGACCGAAATACCTGACAGAAACAAGGAAGAGAAGGCTTATTTGATTTGGGACTATGGCTTCAGAGCTTCAGCCTGTTGTCGAGGAACCACTGAAATCGTGGTGCTGGAAGCGAGCAGCAGAGAATTGCTCACGTCAGTATGGACCAGGAAGCGGAACCAAGGGCTGGGTGTACCCTTCAGAGTCCCGCCCTTGATGACCCAGCCCACATCCCCCCATCCAGGACTATCGACCATGACTATCTGTGAAAGGTTCCCCAGCCTCCCAACATAGCACTGGGGGGCGGGGAGCGGGAGGTGAGGGGGGGAAGGAGGGGTGGGCAGGGGCACGCAAATATTCAAAATGGGAGCCTGGGGGCGGAGCACATTTCAGATTTAAGCCAAATCATATTGAAGTCAAATCCTTGCCAGTTTACAAGCTTAGTCAACTGTGTAAAATGTACAATTTCTAGGTAATCCAGTTTCCGTCAGAGTTCATATCCTGGACCCGCAGACAGTCTTTGAACTTAGGCGAGTTACTAATGTCTTACTGAAATTTAGCCTTTCCTCCCATAAAGTGTGAAGGTAACAAATCACATATATAGAACCTCAACCCTGTCATAAATAGGAAGCACGGTCTTATTCAAATCCTAAAACCATCGTTGCCTATATCTCAGAGCAATGTTTATCCATATTACTACTTGAAAAGTCATGCGACATATTAGACTTCATAACTAGATTTTGTTACACTCCTCCTGTCACTAAGAAGTACCTTGATCAAAATAGTGAAATTTAACTTAGCCAAATTCTGGTAAATGAATCTGCTATGTTGATTACTCTTTATTTTAATTTGTGCATCCCACAACATCCTGAGGACAGTTCCTGAGATGGCCAGGAGTCTGCAGTGCCACATATTTAAGAATGGCGGCAAACTGGGCATGGTGACACAGGCCATAATCCCATCATTCAAGAGGAGACAGCAGGAAGACCATAAGTTCGAGGCAAGCCTGGACTACCTAGTCATTCAAAGCCAGCCTAAGCTATAAAATATGGCCCTGTCTCAAGAACCAAAAACATGAATCTTAGAACGACTGTCAAGAATCTTACAAGGAACAAGTCACAGAAGTTCCCACTGTCCAAACTATGAAGTCTACATTTGTCAGTTTCCTAAGAACAACTATTAATCTCTCAAAGGAGCAGGAAATATGGCCCACAGTGATACAAACTCAATAAAAATAGACCCTTCAAATGACACAGTAGGGATCATTAGCAGCCACGTACATACCATAGCTGAGATTAAAAGCAAAACCACACTATATAGGACGAATACTCCCGAGGATGGAAGGGACCAGGCGCTGCCCCAGAAAGTTCAGTGAATTCAGACACAACAATAGAAACTCAAATACTGGGGTGGGGCAGAGAGTCCATGAGCTGCTGGACAATCTCATGTGGCCTATGGATGCACCTGCGTGCACACGAATGTATGGCGTGTGTGCGGGTGACTTTGGAGGCCAGATAGGACATGAGATCCCCTGGAGACAGAGTTATATGCAGAAGTGAGGCGCCCACCATGAGAACTGAGACCAGAACCCTGGTCTTCTGCAAGAGCAACGAGGGATCCTAACACTCAGCTGTTTTCTCTGTACAGTGGACATTTTAACAATTTAAATCCTTCCCAATTTATGAACGCACAGTCTCTTTCCATTTGTTTATACTGTCTTCAATTTCTCTCATCAATTTTGTAATTTTTGATATGTGGTTTGAGAAGTGTTGGCTTTAAATTTTTTCTTCAGAGTTTGCTAGAAGTCCTAACTAAAGCCATCAGATGCTGAGCTGTTTGCATTTTGTTTTTGTTGTTTTTGTTTTGTTGTTGTTATTGTTTGCTTTTAAATTGTTGATTACTCTTGGTTGAGTATACCAACTCACAGTGAACTTCTCAGATTTTCTACTGCTGCCTTGCTCAGTCTTGTTAGGTTGAATGTTCTGCAGATTTATCCTTTTTTTTTCTGGGTTACCCAATTTATATAATTGTTCATAATAAAGAATTATTTTATTCATATGTATATGTATATTCATATATAAAAGCAAGTCTTATTCATACTAGCAAATGGTTTTCTACAAAGCTATATACCA
This sequence comes from Apodemus agrarius, assembly GCA_964023405.1. NCBI lineage: Eukaryota > Metazoa > Chordata > Mammalia > Rodentia > Muridae > Apodemus > Apodemus agrarius. Next base: position 56,871,886 of record OZ030005.1, read on the forward strand.
ACTTCAAAACAAAAGCCTTTACCCATAAAAAACATCTTTCTGAAATAAAGACATTTGAGACCATACAGATGCTGAATGACTCCTCACTAGCAGACCTGCCCTACAGAGCAATATCAAGAGAATAATTAAAACAGGAAGAAAATATATGAGAAGAAGAAAACAAATGACAATACGGTAAATTTAAACTCAGACATATTAAAATTCACATTAAATGTAAGTGTCAAAAATGTAGTGATGGTCACAGCAAATAAAATTAGAAGACCTGGTTACAGGCTCCCTATTAGAAACACGAGCATGCTAAGTATCAGAAGCAGCCAGAATAAAAGCACAAGTAAGAAGAGATACACGATGCTGACACTAATTAAAGGAGAACTGGGTGGTTATATTAATTTCAGAGTAGGCCCCAGGAATAAGACTATGCTGTGGAAAGGGAGCATTGCTTCATAATGACACAGTAGTCAGCTCTCCCGGAAGACACGGGAATGAGAAATGTGAACCATCTGATAACAGAGCCTTCAAGAACCATTAAACAGTCTTGCCAGAAATGAAAAGACACAATGAAAAACTGTACTCAGAGATTCAAAACTCCTTTCTCAGTAATTGATGAGAACACTGAAAATTTAGTAAGGTTATCAAACACTACAGCTGTATATAAATCCCGAGTGTCCCCCCAAAAGGCAAGATTTGAGACTTGGCCCCCAGGATGGTATTATCAAGGGTGCTGTGAACCTCAAAAAAGAAAGAGCCTTATAAGACATTCTTAGGTCCTTGGGGAAATAGGCCAGAGGGAGATTGTGGGACTCTGGTCAATTCCTTTCGCCCCTTCACTTCTGAGTGTTGTGATGAGCAGCTTGTTCCAGTAAACACTCCCTGCAGGTGCTATCAGCATGCTTACCAAGACCCTAGGTAACAAGTCCACCGAGTCTTGGACTCTAAAACTGAGGACCAAAACCAAACAAAACCCAAACCCACCCTTGTCTCCCTATGTGCTAGTTATCTCTGATTGTAGTGATGGGCCACTGACTAACGTAACTCCCAAACATTGAGCTGATTAATGTTTATAAAAGCCAACTCTACCTGACAACAGCAAAGTACACATTCTTTTCAAGTGTGACTATTTACCAAAGCAGACATCATTCTAGCCATAATAAGTCTCAGTACATTTAAAAGACTCCGAGTCATACAAAGTAGAGTTGAGATCTTTTTCGGAACTAAGTTAGAAATCAATAATTAGAAGATACATGGATGTTGCTCTTTGTATCTAGAAACTTAAAAACTAAAACATTTTTCTAGAACCAATAGGCTGAAGAACAAACTTTCTCAAAATTTTTATTCAGCATATTTTCCCCATAAAATATATTCTGATCACCGTACTCTTCCCTCATGCCCCCATAATCTCCCCCACTTTCCCAGCTGTCCACCCCAACACCATCTTTCTCTCCCTCTTTAGAAAACAAACAGGCAAATAAAACAACAGTTAAACCAGGATAAAACTAAACAATCAGAAAGTGGAAAAAAAGAAAAAGCATGAGAAACATACACAGTGACATGTATGTTCCACACAAACATGCGTGTGTGTACACACACACACACACACACACACACACACACACACACGCGCACACACACACACACATGCACCCCATAAAAACATATAGTGGGAAACTATAATAAACAAGCAAAAGACCCGTAAGGTTAAAGAAAGGAAACCATGTTTGTATTGTGTTGTAGTGTGTTGGCTGTCTACTGCTGGACATGGGGCCTGCCCTTCAGTGTGATCCGTATACTCAGTAAGAATCCCTTGGAGAAAACTGACTTTTCCTTGGCAAGAGACTGTCATTTGGAGACAACTTCTGGCTTAGGGGTGAGGATTTGTGTCTAGATCCCCCTCAGCACTGGCACCCTATCTGTCTTGGATCTGTGAAGGGTCTATGCACGCTGCCACAGTCTCTGTGAGGTCATGTGAGTATCAGCCCTATTGTGTCTGTAAGATACTGTTTCTTTGGCGTCTTCCATTGGCTCTTACAATCTTGAGGGGAGGAGTTTGATGAAGTCTTCCATTTTAGACTGAGTATTCCAAGGTCTCCCTCTCTCTACACTTGGGTCATGGGTCTTTGTATTAATTCCTACATACTGCAGGAGGAAGTGTCTTTGGTGATGGCTTAGCAAGACACTGATCTAAAAGTGCATGAGAGTATCATTAGGAATCATTTTATTGCTATGTTCCTTTAGTAGAATAGTAGTATTTGGTTTTCCCCTAGGTCCATGACCTATCTAGTCTCATATTCTTGGCCACCACTTACGCAGTGTCAGGCATGGGTTCCATCTCAGGGAGTGGGCCTTAAGTCCAATCAGATAGTGGTTGGTTACTGCCACACCTTTTGTGCCACTAATGCACCAGTGTATCATGCCATGCACTCAGATCATCATAGTAGATCAAAAGATTTGCAGCACATAGCATGCAGAATACCTTTCAATACCATTAACACTAGTCAGTTGTAAAGACTTTAGTTAGGCATCAACTTGACTTTTTCATGCCAATGAGATATATAGATATTGCCTTCAACAGTAGGCTCTTACTATCAGTTTGTGGAAAGCAACCAATAGCTTTGGAAATAGCTTAAGTTATTTAAAGGCTTCCATGGGGCTTTTTTGACCAACAACTTTATTAGATGTAACCTATTCGTGGTGCTGGAGGTTTCGCTTGGTGGTGAGAGATGTCTAGTTGGGGCTTTGCCTCCTCCACAGTTTGGTGATAACCTTTAGATTTCTTTTTATATTATGTGTATATTTTAAGGAGTCTGCTGTAGTTGGTTTTCATATGACGCAAAAGTCCAATGGCTTCAGTGGTATGGCCTAGTGACCACTGAAGGAAGCCATACATCAGATTGTATAGACTTTTGCAGAAAACTGAAGAGGAAATACATCCCGACTCCTCATTCCAATACAGACCATTAACCAGAAAGAATCTAGAAACTCAAATCCCTCATGAGCACATTTATAAAATGTGTAATGAAATTATAGCCAATCAGAGAAATTCCTACAAAAGTGAGTTGTTTCCATATTCTTTAATAAGAGCAATGTTGTCACCTCATGTTGTTTATTGGTGGGCTCTCAAAAATGCCAGCCCATAATGGGGACTACTTAATATCATGAAAACTTTTGAAGGTAGAGAGTAGTCATCCTGTTTCTAGATGAAGAAAACGAAAACAAGCCCTTGAAGTCACAATCCCACAGAGTGGATTTGAATCCAATCTTTTGAATATTTCTCTCCTTGCCAAGGAACACAAGGCTTTACCTGATGGTGCCCCCTCTCCCCCCTGCAGTGTGGAAAGCTGTCTCCTTTATACATCCTATTAGACAGTAGGCATTAGCTTCTGATAGAACCTTCTCTGATGTTGTCAGACTGGTCTCTCCAACATACTGTGTACCAGAACCCAGTAGACCCTTACCCACAGGGGTCTCAAGATTCCCAGGACTGAAGGAGCTGTACTGAGCCCTTAGAGTTGCCCCTCAGTATCTATAGGAGAATAGTTCCACACCCTCTGTGTGAACCAGAAACCACAGCAGTTGCGTCTCAAATTCCACATGTGTAGAATTTGCATATTGTCTCTCTACATCATCCCATAAGCTCCAAACCATCTCTAATTCTTCTAACATTGAATACATGGGAAATGTGATGTACATTGCTGCTACAGTGTATTCTTAGGCAACAATGACAAGAAGCTGTGTACATGTTCAGTACAGACATGGTTTAAAGATTTTTTTAAAATCATGATTGTTTGAATCTGTTGATATAGAACTTATACCTAGAAAGCTTGACTGTATATATTTTGTTTTCCCTTATACTAGCATATTTAAAAATCATGTTATAAATTAACAGCTTAAGGGATTAAGAATGATTAATAAAAAGTAGACCGTTAGCTGGGCAGTGATGGCATATGCCTTTAATTCCAGTACTTGGCCAGCCTAGAGTACAGAGTGAGTTCCAAGATAGCCAGGGCTACACAGAGAAACCTGTCTTGGAAAAAATAAGTAGAGAGTTGTAACAATGTTCAGCAAATGTGAAAATAGTCCACCATGCACATGTGGAGGTCAGAGGAAAACTTACAGGAGTCTGTCCTCTCCTTCCACAGGCTGGGTCCTGGGAATTGAGTTCAGGTTGTCAGGCTTATCAGCAAATGCCTTTGCCCACCGATCCATCTCACCACCCCTCTCTGGAAGCATCTTATTGTACCATACTTCTTGTTGACCACTGGTGGTTAAGACTGTTGAAAGCAAACCCTCAGGAAGAGCTGCTGTAGAAGGCCCTGGAGGCACTGCCACCATCACTTTGCTCCCTGGAGTTTCCTCTGACAAATGTCCTTACTGTCAACGAGATGAGCTCACATAGCCACCTCCTCAACCAGCCTGTATGGAATGGACTAGGACCACATAAAGTCCAATGCAGAATAAACAGCAAAGCCTCCAGAACAGCCAAGAAAACCACATCTTGCTGCTAGCATTAAGACCTAGAGAGAGGAGTGTGCCTATAAAAGCCTCTCATCTGAAATAAGAAACAAGAGGGAGACAGAGCTTCTATGACCAGTGGATTCATAGACGCTGTTTTACTTTAGAGGTATCTTCTTAGGTGGACAAAGTCCCAAGGAGAAAAAAAAATGCTTCTCAGATAAAATCCAATGTTCTTTTTATTTTATTTTATGCCAGCTTGCTTTCCCAGATACCTTCTATCCAATTTGGTTGAACAAGGAAAGCTTCATCTTCACATGAGGAGGAGGGATAGGAGGAGGAAGGAGAGAGGAGGAGAAAGAAGAGGAGGAGGACAGAGAGGAGGAGGAAGAAGAGGAGGAGGTAGAAAGAAAGGAAGGAAGGAAGGGAGTGGTTTCCACCTTGATAGATCGATTTGCAGTCACTGACTTCATGGTGGTGTGAAAAAGACATGTGTATAGTAACAGAAACCGTCGTTTGAAGTCTGGATGTTCCCTTTTTTGGGACAGAGCTCTGGGCATGGTCACTCTGGCAGTGGCAGGCAGGAGCAGAGGGCAGCAGCTCTCAGGCAGCTGCAATGTTCACAGCTGTACTATATAGTGTACTGTGTTGTCTCCATGCTTCTAGATAGATCTTTAATCCATTACATGAGTCTGTCAATATTTTATAATAAAACAGGCTTTGCATTAGACGAGTTTGCCCATGTTCAGGCTAGCGTGAGTGTTCAGGGCATGCTCAGCAAGCCAGACTCAGTTCTGACGCTCAGCACACTAGATTTAGTGAATGCATTTCTACTTAGAATATTTTCGCCTTGCATTGGGTCTCTCAGGACTTAACCCTGCTGTACATCAAGGAGAGTCTGTACAATGTATGGATCTGGACACAGGCTTCGATACCTTAAACCTTCACAGTATTATAGTGAGAACATAAAATGCCTGAAATCATTGGCTGGAGAAATGGCTCAGTGGTTGAGTACTGGGTGCTTTTCCACTCCCTGGTGGAAAGCACCCACATGGCAGCTCACAACCATTTGTAATTCCAGTCCCTAGGACCTGATGCCCTCTCTGGTCTTTTTGGATACCAGGCACCATACCAGCTAGATAAATAGTCAGGCAAACAAAACATCCATACATATAAACTTAAATAAGAGCAAGTTTTATAGGCAGGAAATCAAATATTTCTAATTTGCAAAATAGCAACCCCTTGGTTGGTTATGGAACAGGTATAACTGTGGCAAAATATTTTTACCTAGATGACAATCTGAGGAACCCAAAACTCCAAAGTTCTAAAATACACTGTATTTTCTGCTTTTTGTTTTCTATGCTATGCCAGAAAAGGGAGGTTGTCGTTTGCTCTTATTGGATACTTTAAAAGTATTGTCACATACTTTAATATAGCAACAGATATATTAGAAATAAAGAAGTTGAATGCCCCAATTTTTCATTCATGAAATTTTTATTAATAATTATAGTAATTACATAAAGCACATAGTTCTACTTCTGGTCATGATGGTGTGCAGGTACTATATCTTTGCACATAGACTAGAAAATCAGACCAAATATATGGAATAGCAGTTTTAAGATATCACCAATAGACAATGCGGACATGTGATTTTCAAGATAAACAAATGAAATCAGCAGTAAAGATTGCCCCAGTTTATAGTTGAGAGGCCGGTTTCAGGCTGCAGTGTGAAGAGGGCAGATCCCTAGAGAGCCAAGTGGTGTCGCTGAGTTGGACTAAGAATTTCCAGAGCTAGAGAGAGGAGCTGGATAGATAAAAGGCCCTGAATAGGGGGCAGGGGCAGGGGCAGGAGCAGGGGCAGGAGGATGCTCCTGAACATTTGGTTAAGATTTCCTCTGTACATGTATGAAAAGAAACTACTCAAGTCCAGAAGTAAAATCACTCCATTAGAGACTGAATGTGTCTTTGAAAAATTCATGTTGAAGGCCTACCCAACTGCAGTGTATCTGCCTTTGGAATAAGAAAGTAATTAAGGTTAAATGAGATGATAATGATGCAGCTCTCACCCTCTAGAATTACTGTCATTACAAGGAATAGGAGAGCCCTCCTCACACACTTTGTCCATATGATATGGAAAGGGCATGTGAGGACGCAGCACAAAGACAGCACAAAGCCAGAAAGAGAGCCCTTGTCCTGGGACTTCTGCTTTCTGGAACTCGGAGAAACAGTTTTCTACTATATAAGTCACCCAGTGGGTGACATTTTATCATGGCAACAATAAACAGATTAATATAGCATTACTCAAGACAGTTCCTGGAGATAGCATAGTATCGGGGCTGGTTCATGATCTCACCACCCACCATGGTGTTTAAGGCACAGAGCACTGGGTAGTGACGGGGCTAACTTATCTTAAGCCTCTGTCATCTTTCCTCTGAGACCTAATACTGAGCTTGAAAGGATCGGCTGTCCTAATTCTCAGTGTTCAGAAAGTATCAGTTATGAACAGAATTAGGAAAATGGATTCCATAAGAAGAACAAAAACCTTAGATGTCAAGCAGCCGTATTGTGGAGATTTCATGAAATCCTAATGCTATGGCTATTTGAACAAGATCGGAACAATGACCACGCCAGCTGCTGTTCCGACATGGATGGGGGAATCTCGAAGCCCCTCCCCTGGATAAAGAGCTACAGGCTTCTGGTGTCCATGCTTCAGTGAAAGCAGCTGGAGCAGGCTGTGGGCACAGGGGACGGAGGAGCTCCGCATGCCTGACTGACCCTGCTGCCCTCGCTGGCCCTTGCTACGTGCCTCCTCCTGTTTAACTGTCAGATGTCTTCACATAGTGTTCTTGCCATGTAACAGATGAAGAAACTCCACAAATAAGTAACTCCCAAGAGAAGCAAGTGCAGAAGAGCAAGCCCTGCGTACCACCTTGCCTTTAGGAAGACGGGAAGATGAAAAATGCACACGTGTCTGCTTGATTTCCAAAGATCCCACAAGTTAAAGAAAATGACGGGATGTGTGGAAGTGTGTTCAAGAGAAGCTCTCTCCTCCTTTTTTTTTTCTTTTGCTTTTTTCAACACAGGGTTTCTCTGTGTAGCCCTGGCTGTCCTGGAACTCACTCTGTAGACCAGGTTGGCCTCCGAACTCAGAAATCCACCTGCCTCTGCCTCCCAAGTGCTGGGATTAGAGGCGTGCGCCACCACCGCCCAGCTTTTCCTCCTTTTTTAATAGCCCTGAGTTTTGATCTACATAAATAGCCTCCATATTTAAAAGTATTTAAATTGAAGCAAAAGATGGGGAGGGGTTAAAGCAGAACATGGATCTACAAACGCTATAGTCAACTGATAACATGCATATGGGGAAAATGGTGATTTCAAGTAACTGAAGCTCACCAGAGGTGTTAGTAGTTTACATGAACATTAAAGTTGTAAAAACAAACAATGGAATTAAGGCACAATATAAGCACAGTGGGAAAGCAATGACCAAAGATCTTTGTCCTACCCGACTCTTTTTAAAAATGTATTTGTCTATCCTCTTTACAACCCAATATTAGCCCTTCCTCTCCTCACAGTACACCCTCATGCAAGTGCCCCATATTCCACCTCCCCTTCTCTTTTGAGCAGGGGAAGCCCCCCTCTGGGTGTCACACCACCACCACCTAACACCCTGACCCACCATCCACACACATCAAGTCACTGCAGGACTAGGCGCATCCTCTTCCACTGAGGCCAGACAAGGCGGTCCATTTAGGGGCACTGGATCAAAAGTCAGGTAGGCAACAGGTTCAGGGGCAGCCCCTGCTCCAGCTGTTAGGGGATCAATATGACCTGAGCTGTTCATCTGCTACTGATGCTCAGGGGTCTAGGTCCAGCCCGTGCTTACTCCTTGGTTGGTGGTTGAATCTCTGGAAGCCCCTAAAGGTCTAGGTTAGTTGACTTTGTTGGTTTTCCTGGGGAGTCCTTGTCCTCTTCAAGTCCCTCAATCCTTCCTCCCAATTCCATCTAACATCTGGGTGTGAGTCTCTGCATCTTTTCCAGTGGCTGCTGGGTGGAGCCTCTCAGAGGACAGTTATGCTAGGCTCCTGTTTGCAAGTATAACAGAGTATCATTAATAATGCCAGGGATTGGCCCAGCTGGTGGTGGGGAAGCCGGAGGGTCACCCAGCGTGCCAGGTGCTCAGAACCATCCGGCGGTGGCGGCGGAACCAGGTACCCGAGACAGACAGCCCGAGCTTAAGACCTTCGGGGACTCAGGCCTGGAGTGGGAGTTGGGCACAGAATAGCGGGCGCACTCTGCACTCGCGCGCGGGGCGGACCCCGAGCTCCCTGCAGGCAGCTGCCATATTGCCTGCAGCTTCCCGCCCAGCTGGTGGTGGGGAAGCCGGAGGGTCACCCAGCGTGCCAGGTGCTCAGAACCATCCAGCGGCGGCGGCGGCAGAACCAGGTACCCGAGACAGCCCAAGCTTAAGACCTTCGGGGACTCAGGCCTGGAGTGGGAATTGGGCACAGAATAGCGGGTGCACTCTGCACTCGCGCGCGGGGCGGACCCCGAGCTCCCTGCAGGCAGCTGCCATATTGCCTGCAGCTTCCCGTCCAGCTGGTGGTGAGGAAGCCGGAGTCAGCCAGTGTGCCAGGTGCCCAGACCCAGCCGGAGGCCGAACCAGCCTCCCATCCAGCCAGTGGCAGGGAAGCTGGAAACCGGACCCAGCCAGCTTCCCAGCAGCTCGGGACCAGCAGGCGGAACCAGATAACTGAGATATCCCAACTTTAAGACCCCTGGGGAAACAGGATATCAGACAGCGAACCCTGAGCAGGAGCAGTGCAGAGCAGCCGCCCAACAGGCGGAACCAAATACCTGGGATATCCTGAGGTTAAGACCTCGGGGGACTCAGGCCACCTGTCAGCAATCTGTGAGCAAGACCCCCGCAGGACAGTGATTCAGGTATCCCAGTCGCTGGGAAATAGCCTTACAACCCCACAGGAGGGTCAAGCACCAGCTAGTATCTACAGGACCAACTAACACCAGAGTTAACCAGATGGCAAAAGGCAAACGTAAGATCGCTACTAACAAAAATCAAGGCAATATGGCGGCATCCGAACCCAGTTCCCCAACAGCAATAAATATTGGATACCCCGAAACACCAGAAAAACAAGACTCAGATCTAAAATCACTGGTCAGGATGCTGATAGAGGAACACTTAGATAAATCTCTTAAAGTAATACATGAGAAAATAGATCAAAAGCTAGAAGCCATTGCAAGACAAACACAATTAAATCCCAGATATCTCAACACACCAGAAAAACAAGACTCAGATCTAAAATCACTGGTAAAGATGCAGATTGAGGATCACTTAGATAAATTTCTTAAAGTAATAGAGGAGAAAATAGATCAAAAACTAGAAGCCCATACAAGGCAGACACAAAAATCACTTAAAGAAATCCAGGAGAATATAGAGCAAAAAATGAATCCTAATAAGGGGGAGAAACAAAAATCACCCAAAGAAATACAAGAGAACATGGGTCAACGAGTAGAAGTCATAAAGGAGGAAACACAAAAATCCCTTAAAGAATTACAGGAAAACACAAACAAGCAACTGAAAGATCTGAGCAAAACCATACAAAATCTAAAAACAGAAGTAGAAACAACTAAGCAATCGCAAAGGGAGACAATGTTGGAGATAGAAAACCTTGGGAAGAAATCAGGAGTCATAGATGCAAATATCAACAATAGAATACAAGAGATAGAAGACAGAATCTCAGATGCTGAAGATACCATAGGAACCATGGATTCAACAATTAAAGAAAATGCAAAATGCAAAAAGCTGGTAACCCAAAACATTCAGGAAATCCAGGACACAATGAGAAGACCAAACCTAAGGATTATAGGGATAGATGAGAATGAAGAACTACAACTTAAAGGGCCAGCAAATATCTTCTACAAAATTATGGAAGAAAATTTCCCCAACCTAAAGAGAGAGATGCCCATGAATATACAAGAAGCCTATAGAACCCCAAATAGACTGGACCAGAACAGAAATACTTCCCGTCACATAATAATCAAAACCCCAAATGTACTAAACAAAGAAAGAATATTAAAGGCAGTAAGAGAAAAAGGACAAGTAACATATAAAGGAAGACCTATCAGAATTACACCAGACTTCTCACCTGAGACCATGAAAGCTAGAAGATCCTGGGCAGACCTCATGCAGACCCTAAGAGAACACAAACTTCAGCCAAGACTACTATACCCAGCAAAACTCTCAATTGCCATAGATGGGGAAACCAAGATATTCCACGACAAAAACAAATTTGCAAGATACTTATCTACAAACCCAGCCCTACAAAGGATAATAGGGGAAAAATACCAACACAAGGGGGGAAACAACACCCCAGAAGAAACAAGATAGAAACCCCATCTCATCCAACCCAAAATAAGAGAACCACTCAAATACAAATAATAATAACAATTCCCAAAATGTCAGGAAGTAATAATTACTATTCCTTAATATCTCTTAATATCAATGGACTCAATTCCCCAATCAAAAGACACAGACTAACAGACTGGATACGGAAACAGGACCCTACATTTTGCTGCATACAGGAAACACATCTCAGTGTCAAAGACAAACACCACCTTAGAGTAAAAGGCTGGAAGACAGTTCTACAAGCAAATGGTCCCAGGAAACAAGCTGGAGTAGCCATTCTAATATCAGATAAAATCGACTTTCAACCTAAAGTCATCAAAAGAGACACAGAAGGTCACTTCCTGCTTGTCAAAGGGAAAATCCACCAAGAAGAATTCTCAATACTGAACATCTATGCACCAAATGCAAGGGCACCCTCATTCGTAAAAGAAACTTTACTAAAGCTTAAAGCACACATCGCACCTAACACAATGATTGTAGGTGACTTCAACACTCCACTCTCCTCAATGGACCGATCAGGAAAGCAGAAACTAAACAGGGACACAGTGAAACTAATTGAAGCTTTGGACCAATTGGATTTAACAGATATATATAGAACATTCCATCCTAAAACAAAAGAGTATACCTTTTTCTCAGCACCGCACGGTACCTTCTCAAAAATTGATCATATAATTGGTCACAAGACAGACCTCAACAAATACAAGAAGACCGAACTAATCCCATGTCTCCTATCGGATCACTGTGGAGTAAAAGTGGTCTTCAATAGCAAGAAGAACAACAGAAAGCCCACATACACATGGAAACTGAACAATACTCTACTCAATGACACCCTGGTCAAGGAAGAAATAAAGAAAGAAATCAAAGACTTTTTAGACTTCAATGAAAATGAAGGTACGACCTACCCAAATCTCTGGGATACAATGAAAGCAGTGCTAAGAGGAAAACTCATAGCCCTGAGTGCCTCCAAAAAGAAACTGGAAAGAGCATACACTAGCAACTTAACAGCACACCTGAAGGCGCTGGAACAAAAAGAAGCTAACTCACCCAGGAGGAGTAGAAGAGAGGAAATCATCAAACTAAGGGCTGAAATCAATCAAGCAGAAACAAAGAGAACCATACAAAGAATCAACAAAACCAAGAGCTGGTTCTTCGAGAAAATCAACAAGATAGATAAACCCTTAGCTAGACTAACCAAAGGGCACAGAGATAGTATCCAAATTAACAAAATTAAAAATGAAAAGGGGGATATAACAACAGAAACAGAGGAAATTCAAAAGATCATCAGATCCTACTACAAAGGCCTATACTCAAAACAACTGGAGAATCTGGAGGAAATGGACAATTTCCTAGACAGATACCAAATACCAAAATTAAATCAGCATCAAGTAGACCAGCTAAACAGTCCCATAACCCTTAAAGAAATAGAAGGGGTTATAGAAAGCCTCCCAACCAAAAAAAGTACGGGACCAGATGGTTTTAGTGCAGAATTCTACCAGACCTTCAAAGAAGACTTAACACCAATACTCTTCAAACTATTCCACAAAATAGAGACAGAAGGGACACTGCCCAACTCGTTCTTCGAAACCACAATTACGCTGATACCTAAACCACAAAAAGATCCAACAAAGAAAGAGAACTACAGGCCAATTTCTCTTATGAATATAGATGCAAAAATACTAAATAAAATTCTTGCCAACCGAATCCAAGAGCATATCAAAACGATCATTCACCATGATCAAGTAGGCTTCATTCCAGGAATGCAGGGATGGTTCAATATACGGAAATCCATCAATGTAATCCACTACATAAACAAACTAAAAGAAAAAAACCACATGGTCATCTCATTAGATGCTGAAAAAGCATTTGACAAAATTCAGCATCCTTTCATGCTAAAAGTCTTGGAAAGAGCAGGAATTCAAGGCCCATACCTAAACATAGTAAAAGCAATCTACAGCAAACCAGTAGCCAACATCAAAATAAATGGAGAGAAACTTGAAGCAATTCCACTAAAATCAGGGACTAGACAAGGCTGTCCTCTCTCTCCATATCTTTTCAATATAGTACTTGAAGTTCTAGCGAGAGCAATCAGACAACATAAGGAAGTCAAAGGGATACAAATTGGAAAGGAAGAAGTCAAAGTATCATTATTTGCAGATGATATGATAGTCTACTTAAGCGATCCAAAAAACTCCACCAGAGAACTTCTACAGCTGATAAACAACTTCAGCAACGTGGCTGGTTATAAAATTAACTCAAGCAAATCAGTAGCCTTCTTGTTCTCAAAGGACAAGCAGGCTGAGAAAGAAGTTAGGGAAATAACACCCTTCACAATAGCCACAAACAACATAAAGTACCTTGGCATAACTCTAACCAAACAAGTGAAAGATCTGTATGACAGGAACTTCAAGTCCCTGAAGAAAGAAATCGAAGAAGACCTCAGGAGATGGAAAAATATTTCTTGCTCCTGGATTGGCAGGATCAATATAGTAAAAATGGCCATCTTGCCAAAAGCAATATACAGATTCAATGCAATCCCCATCAAAATCCCAAATCAATTCTTCATAGATCTAGAAAGAGCAATTCTCAAATTCATCTGGAGCAACAAAAAACCCAGGATAGCTAAAACTATTCTCAACAATAAAAGGACTTCTGGGGGAATCAATATCCCTGACCTCAAGCAGTACTACAGAGCAATTGTGTTAAAAACTGCATGGTATTGGTACAGCAACAGGCAGGTAGATCAATGGAATAGGATTGAAGACCCAGAAATTAACCCACAGACTTATGGTCACTTGATCTTTGATAAAGGAGCCACAACCATCCAGTGGAAAAAAGATAGCCTTTTCAACAAATGGTGCTGGTTCAACTGGAGGTCAACATGCAGAAGAATGCGAATTGACCCACTCTTATCTCCTTGTACTAAGATCAACTCCAAGTGGATCAAGGACCTCCACATAAAACCAGACACACTGAAACTATTAGAAAAGAAACTTGGGAAGACCCTGGAGGACATGGGCACAGGGGTAAAGTTCCTGAACAGAACACCAATAGCTTATGCTCTAAGATCAAGAATTGACAAATGGGACCTCATAAAATTACAAAGTTTCTGTAAGGCAAAGGACACTGTCAGAAAGACAAAACGGCAACCAACAACGTGGGAAATGATCTTCACCAACCCCACATCCGACAGAGGGCTAATATCCAATATATACAAAGAACTCAAGAAGTTAGACCCCAAAGAACCAAATAACCCTATCAAAAAATGGGGTACAGAGCTAAACAAAGAATTTTCACCAGAAGAAATTCGGATGGCCGAGAAACACCTTAAGAGATGTTCAACATCATTAGTCATCAGGGAAATGCAAATCAAAACAACCCTGAGATTCCACCTCACTCCAGTCAGAATGGCTAAGATTAGAAACTCGAGAGACAACAAGTGCTGGCGAGGATGTGGAGAAAGAGGAACACTCCTCCACTGTTGGTGGGATTGCAAAATGGTAAAACCACTCTGGAAATCAGTGTGGCGGTTCCTCAGAAAATTGGGCATGCCACTCCCAGAGGACCCTGGCATACCACTCCTGGGCATATACCCAGAGGATTCCCCTGCATACAACAAAGACACATGCTCCACTATGTTTATAGCAGCCTTGTTTATAATAGCCAGAAATTGGAAGGAGCCCAGATATCCCTCAAAGGAGGAATGGATACAGAAAATGTGGTATATTTATACAATGGAGTACTACTCAGCAATTAAAAATAATGAATTCATGCAATTTGTAGGTAAATGGTTAGATCTGGAAACTATCATCCTAAGTGAGCTAACCCAATCACAAAAGAATACACACGAAATGCAATCACTGATAAGTGGATATTAATGAGCCCAGAAGCCCTAAATACTCAAGGCACAATTAGCAAGTCAAATGACTCTCAAGAAGAAAAAATGGAGAGGACCCTGGGCCTGTAAAGATTGGATCCAGTATTGTAGACCCAGAACAGAGAAATCGTGGGGGGGGGGGAAGATTGGGGAATAGCATGGGGGGGAGAGGAATTATGGGACATATGGTGGGGGGTACCTGGGAAAGGGGAAAGCCTTTGGAATGTAAACAAAGAATATAGAAAATAAAAAAAAAATAATAATTGTGAAACCAAAAAAAAAAAAAAATTGATTCAAGACTAATGCCAAAAAAAAAAAAAAAAAAAAAAAAAATAATGCCAGGGATTGGTTCTTGCCCATGGGATGGGTCTTACTTTGGGGCAATCATTGGTTGGCCATTCCGTCAGTCTCTGCTCTGTCTTTGTTCTTGTAAGGCAGGACACATTTTGAGTTTGAAGGTTTTGTGAGTGGGTTGTTGTCCTTATCCCTCCACTAGGACTCCTGCCTGGCTACAGGCAGTGACCCTACCTGACTCTTTTTGGACAAATATCTTCCTTTACAACTCTTGCTTTACTGTGTAAATAAAAAAAATCAGTAAATAGCAATATTGGCTGTCATTTTGATGACTATTTCCTAAGTAAAGCATTTGTCATAGCATGGTGCCAATGTAAATGTTTAATTTAATTAATTAATTAAATGACCTGATTGGCACAGCATGGTGGAGATCCCGGCTGCTCTTGCTGTGCTGACTCAGCATGAATTTGAGCCATACTCATTAGTTAATTTCTTGTACGCAAGATAGAGAATCTTCATAAGAACCAATAAAAGATGAGGCTTTAACTTTCAGTGTTGGGCATTTGGAGTAGAGGGTTATAATCTCATGTTTATAAAAGCCCTTTGGAGGACATCATTGGATAAAAACAATATGTAGTTGTTGGAAAGCAATCTTTTTTAAATTTTTTTATTTTCTATATTCTTTGTTTACATTCCAAGTGATTTCCCCTCCCCATCCCCTCCCCCCCACAAGTCACATAAGCCCTCTTCCCTCCACCCGTTCCCCAACCAACCCCCTCCCATTTCTCTGTCCCTGTAATCCCCTACAATGCTGCATCAAGCCTTTCTAGGACCAGGGCCCTCTCCTTCCTTCTTCTTCGGAATGGTTTGATATGTGAGTTGTGTCTTGGGTATTCAGAGCTTCTGGGCTAATATCCACTTATCAGTGACTGCATTCCATGCGTGTTCTTTTGTGAAGGAGTTACCTCACTTAGGATGATATTTTCCAGTTCCAACCATTTGCCTAAGAATTTCATGAATTCATTGTTTTTAATTGCTGAGTAGTATTCCATTGTGTAAATATACCACGTTTTCTGTAGTTGGAAAACAATCTTTTGTGGAAAATATATGCTTATAAACAAGATACTTGCTCAAGTTATTGTATGTATTTGGTGACTGAAAACAAAGTGTGGTAAGTCCTACTGTCTGTCTAGCAGTATTTAAGTAAATGGCAGAAAGCTTGCTTATACCTGAGTCAAAAGGACCAGAAGATTTTTTAACCTGGGCATTGTTTGTTGTTATCAGACATGAATGTCTGTTTCTTTTTCAGGACAAGGTTTCTCTGTGTAGTCCTGGCTGCCCTAGAACTCACTCTGTAGACCAGGCTGTCCTGAGTGTTGAGATTAAAGGTGTGTGCCATTCCTGCCCAGCTAGACTTGAACATTTTACTTTCCAAATGTTTGAATAAAGTTAATTAGCATTGAATAAAGGATTTTTCCCCTATTTTTGATATTTTAAAAGACATTTGACTAAGTCAATCATAGTGGCACATGACTTTAATCCCACTATTTGAGTGACAGAGACAGGAGGATTGCTGCTGTCAGGCTGGTCTACACAGTGAGTTCCAGGACCACAAGAGCTACATAGTGAGAACCTGCCTTTTAAAAAAAAAGGCATTTGACTATTTAGAGCAAAAATAAAAATAACGTATTGTGGATTTGATCTATATGTAAAAAATACAATGATAGTTACAACACAAAGGTAAAGAGAACCGAATTGAAACTGCACTGTAAAAGGGTCATGTGTTGCGCCCGTTCAGGCAGTGTCTGAGAATCCCCCAAAAAAACACCAAGGAGCTGAATCCAATGCAATCGCACTTGAACTTTATTCACGTTCGAGCTTGGACTCACCACCATCACTGATGTGGCAGGACGGAAGGGTGAAGCCCCGAGCCCAGTTTCAAGCAAGCATTTATAGAGGCAAGCAAACAAGCAAGGGGGTGTCCAGCTTGGCACACATCTGATTGGCACACATCTGATTGGCACACATCTGATTGGCACACATCTGATTGGCACACATCTGATTGGCACACGTCTGATTGGGGGGCTTTTGTGGAATTTGCTGCCCTTTAGATTGGCTGGTGCTGGGAGCCAAACCATAAACTTTCATAAGTAATTATCTTTAGGAATAACTGCAACTTCTGCTTTCTTCTTGATTGGAGGTTGTTAGGGAGTGACCTGGAGACTAGTGCTAAGTTCAGGCTTGTTGGTTAACTTGAGTTCAACCTTAGGTCAGGTTTTCTAAGATGTAACCTGAACTCAAGATGGAGTTGGTCTGGTCTCTCACATGCACTATATAAATTATAAAATACTATTTATACACTATATAAATGTGTATGCTATGAGTATATAAAAGTACAAATTTCATATACATATATATACATATATATATATATGTATGTATGTATCTATTGTTAAAACCTAGAGTAGCCACAGAAAAAAATAAAATTAAGAGATGCAATTGATAAGATGACCATGGAGATATAACAGGATTAGAAATTAGTCTAGGGGCTAGATACATGGCTCAGTGATCAAGAACACCTACTGCTCTTCCAGAGATCTGAATTTGGTTCCCAGTACCCATATCAGGTAGCTTACAATCATGTGTAATTCCAACTTCGAGAGATCTGAGGCTTCTAGCTACCAAGGGCACCAAGGTCATGTACACATGCCTACATGTAGGCACACACATACACACATACACACACATACACAGATACCTACATACACATACACACATGCACACACATATACACACACCTGTACATAATTTAAAATAATAAAAAATTTAAATGGTCCAAACTAAAAGGGGAAATGCAAACTTAGAATCTGTAATGGTTAATCTTGCTTGTATGCATATGAGATTGGTTTAAGACTCTTCTGGGTACGTAACTATAGGACATTCCAAGAGAAGATTGGCTCATGGGTAAGTGACTCCTTCACAAATATATAATATGATGGTATTATTGGGAGGGATAAACGTAGGAGGTTGACTGGTGTTCCAACATGAGCCAAAATAAATGTTTCCTTCCACTGGCGTTTTCACAGGAATTTTGAAGTAATTACATAAAAGAAACTTTCGTAAACCAGTAGTAAAATCGTAGCAGGATAAAGTAAATCGAATCATGCCGATGATAATGATGTTAAATGTGGATGTGCCTGTGAAAAGCCGCTTTATGGGGTTGGAGAGATGGCAGCAGTTTAGAGTACTGGCTCCTTCTTCTAGAGAACCTGGTATAGATTTCCAGGACTTACATGGTGGCTCACAATCATACTCTAGTTCCAGAAGATCTGATGTCCTCCTTCAGCTTCCACAGGCAACAGGCATGCAAACGGTACATAGATGTACATGCAGGGAAACATCTGTGGGGTTTGAATGTGATGTCTCAATAAGTGGGGCCACTTTGAATACTTAATCCCTAATTGGTGGCTGTTTGGGGAAGACTAGGAGGCCTGGCCTGGGTAGAGGAAGTATCTCACTGGGGGCCAGGCTTTGAGGCTTCAAAAGACTAGAACCATTTCCAGTTGGTGCTCCCTGCTTCCTGCATGGGGCTCAAATGTAAGTTCTCAGCTGCTGTCCCGCCACCGTGTCTTCTGCCTGCTGCCACAGTGTTCCACCGTGACGTTGATAGAGTCTTAGACCTCTGGAAACATAAGCCTGAATAAAACCCTCTGTAAGTTGCCTTGGTTTGGGTGTTATCTCAGAAAAGTAACTAAGACACACTCATATACATGAAATTAAATTGAAAAAAATCATAAAGCCACTTTAAATAAAAAGTTACAAATGTATTTTTTGAAGGATTAGGGGGGAGACCCACAAAAAAACCACAGCCATTCAGAAAAGTGATAACATGGAAGACCTCTACGATGGCTTTTCTTAGACAAGTCTTTTTGTCTAAGGAGCTTTTGGGCTCCTGTTTGGATTTAGAAAATGACACTCCTTTCTCAAAACAAACAGTAATGCCTCCCCCCATCTTAAAACAGCTTGTATAATCAGTGAAGCTTGTGTTGAACTGCTTACCATCTACAGGTCTAGAATTTTGAATGCTAGGCAGACAGTGTCTACATGATCAACTACTGCCTCCTCCCCCAGCAACAATAAAGACTTTGGACACTGGATCCTTAAATTCCCTAAAAGATAGGTAGGTGCCTTGTTGGTGGCTAGAGAAATGATGAGTATCTATATATTTAATTTATTTTTTTATTTTTTGGTTTTTCAAGACAGGGTTTCTCTGTATAGCCCTGGCTGTCCTGGAACTCACTTTGTGAACCAGGCTGGCCTTGAACTCAGAAATCTGCCTGCCTCTGCCTCCCAAGTGCTAGGATTAAAGGCATGTGCCACCACTGCCTAGCTTGAATATCTGTATAGTTTATTTTGCTTTGTATCTTTTCTTTATGAACTAGAGCCATAAATACAACTATACTGAACCCTGGGTCTCTACATGAACCACAGAACCTGGGAGCTGTCTTGGGGGCTACACCATGAAAACACTTGTCAAGAGAAACGCTGTAGTGTATTTTAATGTCAAAATAGCTTAAGAGTAGTAATATCATTAGGAACACACGTTGATCAAAGTGTCTGTGTTGGTGACTTTTATGTTACCTTGATACAAACTGGAGTCATTTGGGAAGAGGGACTCTCAGTTGAGAAAATGCCTCCATTATTTTGGCATATAGGCAAGTCTGAGGGGGTGTTTTCCTAGTTAATAACTGATGTGGAAGGGCCCATCCCATTGTGGCTGGTTTTACCCTGAGGAGGTAGGGAGGTAGACCTGCTATATATATATATATGTGTGTGTGTGTGTGTGTGTGTGTGTATGTGTATATGTATATATGTATATATGTATATATGTATATATGTATGTATATGTATGTATATGCATGTATATGTATGCGTATATATGTGTGTATATGTATATATGTATATGTGTGTATATATATGTATGTATATGCATATATATGTATATGTATATGTGTGTATATGTATATGTGTGTATATATATATATATATATACACACACACACACACACACACACACACACACACACACACCAGCTGGGTGGTGGTGGTACACACCTTTAATCCTAGCACTTGGAAGGCAAAAGCAGGTGAATCTCCCTGAGTTCAAGGCCAGCCTGGTCTACATGATGAGTTTCAGGACAGCCAGGGCTATGCAGAGAAAACCTGTTTTGGTAAACACACGCACATGCACACACATGTGCATGCATCAGGCCAATCAAGCCATGGAGAGCAAGCCAATAAGCAGCATTCCTCCATAGTCTGCTTCAGTTTCTGCCTCCAGGGTCCTGCTCTGACTTCCCTCAGTGATGGACTACAAGCTTCAGAATAAAATTGACCCCTTGTTTTTTGATGTTTTATCACAGCAACAGAAACCTAATTAAGATAGGGTCAAAGTAATCAGGGGACAAGATAATTCCAGATGTGCATACAACCACCAGTACTTCAAAACAAGTGAGGCAAAAATTGAAAGAACTGTAAGGGAAGGCACATGACGCCATTTTTGTAGGTTGAAATTCCAGTATTCATTTGTCTGTAATTGGCTACAAGGACATGCATAGAAAAACAATCTGAATACAGTATTAGAAATCAATAGGTCAATACTTGAGACATCTTTAAACATTTAGAAATTAAATGAAACACTTTAAAATTCAAGGAGAAACAACAGAAATTAGAAAATACTCAGAACTGAAAGTAAAATATCACATTTTATATACTATACATGCAGGTTCGACCTGGCGGCAGGCAGAATGACAGCCCTGTAATTCCAGCTACACAGGAAGCTGAGGCAGGAGAATTGCAAGTCCTGCCAAAGCTATAGAGTTGGTTCAAATCCACCTGTTAATAGCAAGAGTCTGTCTAAAAAACAAACAAACAAAACAAAACAAATAAAAATAAAAACAACAAAGAAAAGGTGTTTTTGACGGACTAAAAGCTTGAGTTCCAGGACAGAGTGTTTGCTTGATGTGCAAGGCTCTGGGCCCTAAGGAAATAAATAGTCGCTAAGCCCAAGTTTGCAGGAAAATTAATCATATTAAATCTTTACATTAGGAGAAGGGTAGTTATTAAAGCTAATGGATTATAAAGCACTGAATTCCAATCCGTGCCGGGGAGACACCTGGCTTCTCACATGTGCATCCCATGAAGAAATCAGACCAGTGGTGGGGGGCAGGGGGTCCTCTGCTCTCCTGGTCTTTCGCCCATGTTCATCATTTCCAACTCACAAAATTACAAATGTACTGCTCTTATAAATTTTTTTTAAAGTTATAACAAAAAGTTCTTGGCCAGATGGCATCGCATAGCAAAAATCTGTCTATTCGAGAGGGAAAGTGAATAGAAGAAAAATATCCCTAAGCTTCTTTCTGATCTAAAGTCCATGACTCCCCATTCTTGGTAGTTAAGATACAGCTCAGAGGCAGTGAAGGCCAGGGTGTATCCAGCGTGCGTCCCTGGGGACAGCAATGGCCTCCTGCATCACATCCTTGCCCAGCACCAACATGGTGGCCTCGCTCCAACTCATGTCTTTACCTTAGACTGATAGCTTTTTAAAATTTCATTTATTGTTTTATTTTAGGGCAGGGTTGTGTGCTACAGCCCTGTGTGAAGAACCGCAAGAGTAGTTTCCCTGTTTCTACCACACTGGTACCGGGGATTAGACTCAGGTCACTGGACTCCATAGCAGGTACCTTACATCCAGAGCCATAGAGACACTCCACTAGGTGACCATTGCCCTGAACTGGTGTGAACTGTAAGCCGTTGTCTTCCTTTGGATCTTGGGCTGGTGTTTAAAAATAATTTGAGTGATCGCCTTGATTTTCTGAAACCATAGAAAACCAGAAAAGTTGCTGTAAACTCACATGAACACACAGAACTATCTAGCTCACCTATCTTAAGTTATCATTACAGATTTTTAAAATGAAAGGCGAAGTCACATACCCCCGCCCCCCTTCTGTTTCTCTTCTAATTTCTACCAGGAGTCTTCTCGTCTCCTTCACCCGAATGACTTCTTTCTGAATTCAGTCAAATCAAATTCCTATTAACCCAGGCCAGTCTTTCTGGGCCTCCCAGACTAGATCTGGCCCAGTTACAGTTCTTAGGCCCTGGTTCTTTCTAGTATCGCAGGAGGCGATACTATTAGAACTTCACTGTATCTGCCTACGACCCTGCCCCCTCTCTTCATCAGATCGCTCATCTGGGCGTCCTGCTTACTAATGCTTTTATCCATCAGGAATTCAGTCTGGGTTTGTTGAATAGGTGATTCCATTTTTCATTCAAATCGATGCAGTGACTACAGTTCCCACCAGTAAGCTTGAGTTGAGGGTCAGTGAGATGGCTCAGCCCAGTAAAGGCACTTACCAATGATCCTGATCAGCATCTGGAACCCACACAGTAGGAACAAAACTGACTCCTGCATGTTGTCCTCTGACCTCTGCCTGGACATGATGGTACACATGCCCTTCTCCCTGTGCAATAATTAAATCTAATTTTTTTTTAAAAAAAAAGATTTAGTTGAACATTACACAACATAATTTAGCTTTAGCTAAGACAATCTTTAACTGTCTGAAAGTAAAACAAACAAACAAACAAAAAAACCCTCAACCATCTGCTAATCATGCCAATATCAGTGCATTTGAAGATTCCAGCCACCTGTGGCATGATGAAATCTATGGGCTACATGTAACAATGCACCCCCACAGAATTAGGTGGGAACCCTGGGCAAAGGTTTATGTGGAGCAGAATATATAGGTAGTAGTAGAAACTCAGTTTGGTTTATCCAAGCCTCTGAGCCTGTGATGTGTCATTTTAGGATTTCATATTTAGAGATGCTGGACAGGATCTATGCATGCCGGGAAATTGTGTAGTCAGTTTGGGAACTATAGAGGATCATCTTCGGAAAGGAAATTTACACAAAGCCTGTAGCTTGTAACTTTGTTATGCAGGCTCCTGTTTCTACTTGATCACTTTTAGTGTTAAAGCAACCCTGGGAGGCAGTTGTCTTTGACGACTCCAGATCTTCAAAGATGGAAACTGAGGCTCACAGTGAGACTGAGGTAACGTGGTTATGAAGGAGTGGAGCCAGAATCCCAGCCAAGGTCCAGCCAGCACGCCAGTTCCAGAACGCCTGTGAGGTGCTTGTCAGACTTCGTCCATCACCGCAGCTACTCCAACCTCATCTCCCATCGCCCTCTGGAAATGTTACAGGTTTCCGAGGCACACCTTTCACTCTGAGCCATGAGTGCTTTGAGCACACGGTGTCTTTTATTAAATTGATTACATTCCTTTCTTTATTTGAGTGTGAATGCTGAAACACAAGTGCCATAGTGTACCGATGAAGGTCAGGGGACAAACTGGGGACTTGGTTCTCTTCTTCTACCGTGTAGCTTCTACTGTGGCTTAAACCCATGTGATCAGGCTTGGTGACAAATACCCTTCCTACTGAGCCATCTTTCTGGCCAAATAGTTTAAAATTTTTTCTTAGTGCACAAAGTAGAACATTTCGGCGCTAAGAATAAGACAATTGAGTGTTGGGATAAAATGAAGAACAGCCATATTTTCTATGCCATTCACCTCAGACAAGATTGTCAGGTCCTACTGTGGCATTGGCTATTCCACTGTAATGTATTATCATGGCTGGAAATACAGATCTAACACAGCAGTTTTAACTCCTATTATACTCAATGCCTTTATTTATGCCTATGATTATATAATAAAATTCACGAAAAATTCAGAATCATGAGCAAAAATACACTGAATATAATGCAAAGAAGAAATCAATTTCCATAAAATTATACACACACACACACACACACACACACACACACTTATGTTCTTGGGTAGGTATGTCTAGACTAGGAGACACAATGATCTAGCTCACTTGTGTCCCTCACTTGAACAAAGCCTGTTCCAGTTGAAGATTCAAAGATTATGAGCAATGCTGCTGTGATGTGTTTGTTTTCTGAAAAGATGGACAACTGTCAGCAAAGTTTCCAACAAGAAGTGAGAGTCTTTTTATAATTGAGAGGGTGATGCCTTCCTGAAAAGTTCAGCACATATTAAACCTCTTCAAATGCTCCTCTCTGCTAAGACGGACACAGTGCTAGAAAGGCAGAGAGCTCCACATTCCCTCATTGATTTCTGGTAGAACCTTCTGAAGCTGTGTGGGACTTGGGGCAATTCTTCCCTTGCTGATTGCTCCACAGGGATTGTCTAGGGATCCTTGTTCCCCTCCCCTCCCTGAGAGCCAGCGTTGTATTCCCAGTTTGAAATAAAAACAACAGACTCTCTCCTCACGTGCTAAATTCACACACAACCTCCCCACTAACGTATCCCAGGTATTTACTGATTTTTCCTATAAACTAATAGAACACCACTCTGGGCATTGTAAGGCTTGGTGCTCTGGAGACAAGCCTGTGAACAAGATCATCAATGGTTCCTGACCTCAAAGAGCAAATAATCTAATAAATGAGACAGATGACAAGCTCAAACACATTGACAAACCATGTCAAAGGCCATGGAAGAAAGGATTGTTACTGAGAAATGGAGTAACACTTGACTCTAGTCAAGGCATCGCTGGCAAAGGCTCTCAGAACCAATCACCTGTGACTCAGGTTGAAGGCTGTTGGGTAGCAGTGGGGTGGGGATGGGGAGGGATCACTCTGCTCTCCCATGATTTCTAACCAGCTAAAACTCTCTGAACTCAAGTCACTGTAGTTACAAGGGCCATTAACTCCAGATAAGAAAGGAATCGGTACTTTTCCCAAAGAAGATAAAGAAGCAAAGTACAGGGAAAAAAAAAAAAAAGATGTTCTTCATGAAAATCAAAAGCAGAACTACATTGGGTGCCACTCGACACAAGAACAGGTACAATAAAAAACACCCAAAGTAAGCATGAGCCATGATATGGAGGAATCAAAACCGTGTGCATTGCCAATGGGACTTCAAAATGACTTAGCCACAGTGAGAAGAAAAACATTAATTCAGGTAAAAAAAAATCAATGTAAGATCATTGTGTGATCCAACAATAATACTTCTAGGTATATGCTCAAATTGAAAACAGGTACCCAAACCCTCACAGAAGTGTTCAAAGTAGCACTATTCAATAGTCAGAAGCCTCAAATGCCCAAATACTGTCTGTCAGCAGATGGATAGGTCAATACATTGTGGTAGAGACACACCATGGAGTATTATTCGGTCATAAAAAGGAAGCAGTTTTCTGTCTTTGTTTTCATGAGGCAGTAAGTATCTCGCTGTGTAGAGCAGACTGGCCTCACACCTGAAGTCCGCCCACCTCGGCCTCCAGAGTGTTTGGATTATAGGACTGTATCGCTATGCCAGCTAGGAATGCGGTTTCAGTAAATGCCACAATAGATGTGAATCTGGAGACTGTCGTGCTACGTGCAAGAATTCAGACAGAAAAGATCAATCCCATCCTGAACAACTCCGTGTCCACGGATGTCTAGAACAGATAAGTCTCCAGGAAGGAAAACCAGATGGGGATTGTCAGGGGCCCAGGGTAAGAGGAAGGGGAGAATTGCTTACCCCATATTGGGATTCTACTCCAAGATGATGAGATGTCTTGAAACCTGAAAGAAGCTGTGATTACCTGGAACTCATGTGACAGAAGGAGAGAACAGACTCCCAAATGCACACTGTAGCAGGTGTGCACACACGTACATGCACATAAATAAGTAAAACATAATAAAAAATACTAGAGTTCACTTTAAAATGTTTATATTGCGAGCTTTATATCAAATTTTTTTAATGGATAGACATAGCCTCTTGCCTTCTGAAGCCTTTTCTTCTCTTTTTGTAGTTAGGGGTCACTCTCTTGGGTTTGTAGCCATACACTTTGCAAGCAATCCAGCTTGTTTATTCATTTCCTCCCAATATAAAGGGATGTGTGTTACTCATTAGACACATCATGTGAACACTTGGAATGATGGGAAAACTCCTTTCTCAAGCTGAGAGCCTATCCGAACATCCATGAGTGAGGTGTCTAGTGCTACAGAGTGTCCTGGAGAAGAATGGTGCTCTTCCTTCTAAGTCCTACAGTCTACAAGGTACCAGAGGGAGAAGGTGGGGCATGGCAGGAAAAGCCACAGAACCATGAGATGGGCTGGGGTGGGATTGGAAGGAAGCTGACTGTATTGTGTGCTGGGAAAGACCCCTAAGGTCGACCTCACAGGAGTACTCAAGGCTCTGTTAGAAAGATTTCCAATAATGGGCAGATTTGCTTTCTTTCTGTTTGAACAAGGAACTCATTTAGATACAGGTGAAAATTACAAGTTGAAGGGAGTTAATATGTCCATTTCCCCCACGGAGTTGGGGACTGTGATCTTCGTGGTTATGGGGCGGGGGTGGGGGGTGGGCGGTGGACATGAGACCAAGAGAGAGCAAGCATCTCAGTTCTTAAGGAAATAGCTCAGACCAGAATCCAATTTAGTCTCCATTTTCTAGGTCAGGGTACACTGTAAACACCAGAAAACCACGCTATTTTGAACAGAAAGGGATTTGGTACAAGGATGTGTGCTTTTATAAAAGCACTGGAAGGTTCCAGGCGCAGACCTCAGGATGGGTGGAGAGGAACAACGAATACAGCTGTGTGGGCTGCCACTGCAGGATGGGGGGAGGAGGGACACCCACAAACTGTGCGAGACACTCTGCCTACGCGCAGCGCTCAAATGAGCCAAGAACAGGAGTAGAAATCTGAGCTCACACGCCCATGAGTGGTTTTGTTTAAACAAATGTTTTTATACGTTATTGATTGATAGACTGACTGACTGACTGACTGACTGACTGACTGACTAATTTAGTGTGTGCGCACAAGAGCCTCTGTGCTCATGTGGAGGGCAGGGAAAATCTTACAGAAGTGACTTTTTTCCCTTTCCTTTTACTGCAGAGGGTTTCCAGGACCACACTCAGGATTTCAGGCTCGATACCAAGCCCTTTAACCACAAACCATCTTGCTGGCTCCCAAAGAGGAGTTTTTGGCCCCCAAGCAAAATGAC
The DNA here is from genome assembly GCA_964023405.1 of Apodemus agrarius. Classification (NCBI taxonomy): domain Eukaryota; kingdom Metazoa; phylum Chordata; class Mammalia; order Rodentia; family Muridae; genus Apodemus; species Apodemus agrarius. Next base: position 56,898,992 of record OZ030005.1, read on the forward strand.
AGAAAGGAGCCTCCTATATCCTGACATTGCAGAAAACGGTTGGAACTGTCTTGTCTAGGGCAGACTCCTGCATAGCCTCTGTATCATTTGACAGCAGAAGAAACAGAAGGTGGTCAGCACCTGAATTTAATAAGCATCTGAGTTTGAAAGGGGGTGACCGGCATGCAAAAGTTGAGCTGCAAGGGATTCTGGAAATGTTAACTTTTTTAAAAAAAAAAGCACTTACAGAGAGGAGAGAGAGAGGAGAGAGAGAGAGAGAGAGAGAGAGAGAGAGAGAGAGAGAGAGAGAGAGAGACTAAACTCCATTTGGAGGTTAGAAGACCACTTGTGAGAGTTGATGTTCTACTACATGAATCCCAGGGATTGAACTCAGGTCATCGGGCTTGGCAACAGGCACCTTTACCCACTGAGCCATCTTGACAACCACAAAAGTTGATAACCTTCTAGTCTTGTGTAGACAGATTGCAGCTAAAAGATAACGTAATGGAGTGGGCTCACCGCACTCTCCTCTCTCAGCTTTCCAGCGGGATTCTCCCCGCCCCCTCCTCTCCACACCCCCTTCTCCCTTTTCTTCCTTCTCTGCTTCCTCCTTTTGCTATTGTGCTTGGCGTTTTGTTCGTGCGTTTGCTTGCTTTTTGAGATAGAAGGTCACAAGGTAGCTCAGGATGGCCTTGAATTCAAGAGTCTCCGCTTCTGCCTCCCAAGTGTGAGACGACAGGCAAGTGGCACCACACCCAGCTCCTTGAAACCTTTTCTTAAGGATGAAAGGATTGTAAAACTGAGAGTACATGGCCCCTCTGACTCTTACCTCTAAAGACCATAGATGTCCGGAAAGGGGTTGCTCCCATCCAGGCCTACTGTACTTGGAGGACTTTGGAGGGGGAGGGAACTCGCTTTGCCCTCACAAAAGCTAGGGAAAGAAAAGCTCAGAGAAGTCCTGGGAGGTTCCCTTTCAGCACTGGACACTCAGAACCCAATAATTCCCCATTTGTATAAATACTTGCTATTCTAGGAGGAAGCTCCTAAAATTGTATTTTCATAGGCATTGAGAGAGTTTACCCACCACAGAGGCTGATGTGTGACTGAGCGGCCTTGTCATGCCTGGGGCAAGCTTCAAGTGCCCCTCCGATTTGCCCCCTAATTTGCCAAACCATGGGACGACAAACCTACAATTGGAGCTGTATTTTTAAATCACCCGAGTTTGCTGTGGCACCTTTCCCCTCTGCACACAGTCTGGCCAAATGCTGTTATTTTCACAGAGGAAATACACAAAGTGGGCTCCAAATTACTAGGCACATTTAAAGTCAGGAAGAGGCCGTGGGTTTTCTGGGGCCACCACCAAGCTGGGCTCCACTCAGTTGTCTCAGCCGCACGATGCCACAAAGTCTACCACCTGAGACAGCCATGGCCTGACCTTGGAGTGGGAAGATGGCCGCTTCTAGTTTTTCTATGCAAATCTGTATGAGACCTTAGCAGCCATTAGAAAATCGCCTGCTTTGGGTTGGGAATTAGGAGGGAGTCTGGCCCCGAATTCCATGCCATAGAAATGTCAGCTATGTTCTTGTTGTTTCTGTGGAAAATGTTCTTACTCCACCCTCCCCCCACCCCCAATGAAGCTCATGACATTTCATCTGTTCTAGAAATGACAGAAGACAGGTCCCTCTGGGATTCACGCGCCTCTGCTGGGATTTTCACACCGTTCGCCATGTTAACATGAAGCAACAGCTGGGTTGAAGAGAGCTGATAAAAATAGCAATGTAACTCTGCAAGCAAACTGCACGAGGGGGGGGGGAGTCAAGCCTACAGTGTGGGGTGGCAGAGATTTCTTTGCTTTTCTGACTAGACTTGCTCATCATAGAACCCCGATTCTTTTTTTTTCCCCCAGAAAGGGCCAAGCAAATTGATTTTCCATCTATATGTTAAACAGGAGACTGAGAGGACAGCCAGGCTGTTTCAGTGTTCTGCAGTGCCCTGATTTGTAGGCAACTGGTCGACCCACTTGTTAGCCAGTAGTAGATCAGAAGCCTGGGCCCTGCAGCCCCTGAGGGAGTGGGCTGAGCCAGCTTTGGGGACTTGACTGTTTAAGGTTTCTGTGTGTCGATGTAGGAACTTCCCACAGTTTCCCTGTCTTTCCATTCATTAAAGTGAAGCTTGCAACTGAACATCCTGACATAACGTAGCTGAGATTCTTGGCAACAGCACTAACCATACTCCAGAGTTTCCTCAGACGATGTTAAATTTTCATATCCTCGGGAATGCTTGCCACCTTTCTTTAATAACCGGAGCAAACACACCTCTCTCGGGATTTTATTGGTCCACCATCTCCCCCCTCATTGGTCCACCATCTCCCCCTCGGCACAAAAGCTCCTTTTAGAAGGATGTTGGGAGTGTGTATTTATGGAATCCGGATGTACATAGATGGGTTAGAATTTCACATCTTACAAAAAACAGTTATCTGAATGGACCTTACAGAAAGTTGGTGAAGTTTTTTTTTTTAATGTGTGTGTGTGTGTGTGTGTGTGTGTGTGTGTTATAAGACCATATTTTTCTCTCCTCTAACTATTTGGTCATTTTACCACAAAATTATATATTTTCAAAAAGCATATATTCATGAGCTCTCACCCTTGGGGTCTGAAAATAGAATTTTTTTTTTTTTACATTTTTTAAGTCAATAAAGAACAAAACAGTTTAAATGGAAAAGTGGCAAGATAGGGGCTCCTCTCTTTCTCTATAGTGAAAAACAGTCTTACTATATCTGCCTTTATTCTGCTAAAAATTTAAAGTGGAAAAATTGGTTGGTTTACCTTTCTGGCTAGTTTTTTTTTTTTTTTAATTGCTCTAAGACTCATTTTCATTAATATGCAAAGCAAAACCATGTCAATGTCAGCGGACAGTCAGAAGGAATTCATGCTTGTTAGATGCCCACACAATGGGAAGCTTGTATGCTTCTTGGATGGCCGGTGATCCAGTAAGTTCTTCCTTTCAGATGTGGCGGCTGTAGCCTGGATGACAGCGACCGGCAGCAGCTGCTGTTCCCTCGCACTTTCACAAACATTATGTAATGTAACACAATGTGCCTAACTGGGACCTTAACCCAGTTTGTGGCATTTCAGAACCCAAGAAGCCCTACTCAATCTCGGCAGTTGGGCTGTGGCTGCAGTTCCGTACCCCTCGACTAACTATTCGGGTAAATACACAAAGGTAGGTAGACTGAGGTCAGCGTAGCAATGGTATTGTATTTCAGGTCAACACTTTACAGCCCCTAAGTTCTGGATAGGGGAAGAAATGCTTAAAGAATTTACAAACTCAGCTCAGCTGATGCAATTCCTGCTTCCCTGGCTCCCCGGTTGACACAGTAGCCAACTGCATGAGCTTGCATTTGTCACCTGAGTCTTTTGAACTCATCACGTCGTCTCATGTCTCCATGCAAATTAAAATTAAATGTGATGATTTCCATTGACTTCTTCCCTAAACATGTGCGGCACTAAAGAGAGGGGGGGTGGGGGTGGGGTGGGGGTGGGGGCGGGGGTGGGGGAAGCTCCCAGATGGGATTTTGGAATCTGATTTCTTCAGCCAGTGATTTTTATAAATGTACCAGGCTCAACGTGCTTGGAGATCCAGATGCTAAAATTGTGTTGCAGCAGTTTGGGCAGCTTCTGAGGAAGTGGGGCTGCTTCCTGTGTGCATTTGTCAGGGCGTCTGTGGCTTTAGTTCTTCCACCCACCAAGGCACACCTGGCCAGAGTGGGTGCCTCAAACGGTTGGGTCAAGTCCAGTCGGGTCAGCCGACAGAGATCACAGAGCCCAGAGAGCGGGGACATATGGGCACCTTGGTTTCCTAGATGAAAAAAACAAAAAAACCAAGTGTGAGAAGTGTCAAGTAGCAGTCAAGGCACCCACAACTCAGGTGGGCAAAGGTTGTGTTTAAAAACGAACCAAAGTGTAAGGATAGAAAGACTGAGAAACGGCCCGGGGAGGAAACCAAAGCTGTGCAGGGATGATCAAGCCCAGTTACCCAGGACAGCAATACCATCCGTGGTCTAGCCAGGTTGTTCCTGTTCGTGGCTGAGGGTTGGAAGGAAAGCTTAACTAAACAAATCGTAGCTAAAATAAGAGAAACCATTGCTTCACGCAGCCAAGCCACAAGGAAGACATGTTGGCACCATCCACTGGGACAATGGAGCCCACAGACGATGAGAGTAACGCCTTTCCTGGACCTTCCCTCCTACTCCTCTCTCACCTGGGCCTCTCTTTGAGTGTGGCTTTCATGGTCTCAGACCTCTCCACGCTCCATGGGGTAGTAGCACTGTAGTTTCCAGATTAGAGTAGAGCCCTCTTCCCCTCCTTAACCACCCCAGGCACCAACATTTCCAAAAGTCCAGGTGGGGAGAGATAAGGTGATGAACCTCCTAAACCAAACCATCTATCCCTCTAGCCAGGGATAGATGAAAGGTTCTGTGATTGGTCCAGAGGTGGGATGTGCCCACCTCTGGGCCAATCACCTTGTCCAAAAGGCAGGTAAGGTTTTGACGAGTCCACTCTGGACCATTTATTTATCAATACAGGGAGAACGTTGATAATATCGGTTTTTCACAGGGCCCAGTGCAGTTTGGAGTACCTAGTATGCGAAAGAAGTGGAGGTCTGGCTTCCTGGCCATACACTGTCACCATCTTTGGACAGTTGTTCCATCTGGTAAGACTCAACTGGGAGCAGCCAGGCTGTCTTTGTTGCGTCAGAATCTCAAAAGGTAGGGACTGTTTGATGAAGCATATTAAATGTATATAATTCGCTTGGCTTGGAATCATAGTATTTAATTCCATTAGAAATTTCAAATAGTCTTAAGGAAAGATGTAAACTGCTTTTTTGTTTTGTTTTGTTTTAATGTGGCTGAATTAAAGATGTCGAGACACAGCATTTAAGGGAAATTTCCTCCGACTCCCTTGCCAGTGGGAGAATCCTTTCCAATTTGGACAGAGTTTGTCCTGCTCTCGTTAGGTGTCTCTGGGACAAATGGAAGAAACTAATCGGAATGTCCAGAGAGAGAGAGTGTCCACAGTGACAGGAAGGGGGGGGCGAGAGGAGAGAGAGAGAGAGAGAGGGAGAGAGAGAGAGAGAGAGAGAGAGAGAGAGAGAGAGAGAGAGAGAAGAGCCCCTGTACAAGGCTCTGCCATGTATCAGGTGCATTGTGTGTGCAGTCTTCAAGTGACCTCATTTCATCTTTTCTGGCGTCTCAGAGAAGGGCAACCACGCGGGCTATTTGTCACAGGTGCACAAGTCTTAAGATGAGTGTTTTGGCAACTTGCTTAGTGTCCCAGTCTGCCACGTGGCTCACGGCGACTCTTGTCTGCATCCGTGTGGAGAGGGTCGAGGAGACGGTACCAGCAAGCTGAACATGAGGAAGACACTGCTTTCCAGTCCGAAACCGTGTTAGGATACAGGAGCATTCTTTCGGCCTGTCATCTGCTAGGGTTTGGTCCTGATGGAGCTTTTAGAAGCAACCAGATTGTTTCCACTTCCTGCCCAGGGCTGCACAAAATGGTGGGAGTGAGCAGAGCGCTGAGTGGTCACAGGCAAATCACCATGGCCAGAGCCACCTCACCCTCCCCGCGAAACGGAGGCGAAAATATGAAGCTGCTGCCGGGGGTTTTGCTGAGAGGCAGGGGAGCGACTATGCCAGGTTTCTGACATGGTGCCTAACCGGCACTCGTGTGCGGGACCCGTGGAGCTAGTGTTACAAAGGGAGCCGAAACAGCTGCCAACTTATTTTTATTTATTTATTTATTTATTTATTTTTACCCTGAGCTTGGAGGCTTTGCTTTGCTCGGCTTACTGGATGGCAGCCAAGCTAAATTAACACTCTTATCTTCTGGCCCCTGCAGCTGGCAGCCTCTCCGCAGGCCCTTCCAGCATTCTCTTTAGGCTCAGCCGTGAGTTGCTGGGAAGCCATCCTGGGCCATCCCAGCCTGCCTCTGCCCTGCGCTCTCCTTCATCTACCCATAGGCAAGACTTTCTGGGCTGTGCTCTTGGGCCAGATGAGGTCATGCTTTTTACACAGGAAAAGGAAGGTCACTGGGGTGGCCTAGCCCCTGACATAGTGGAAACCCGGCACAGATCATCAAAAAAAAAAAAAAAAAAAAAAAAAAAAAAGACGTTACCGGGTTTTGCCAGCGTGAACTCAGCTAGGTGCTTTGAAGTTGTTAGACAATGCAGGTCATGCCAGGGGATTCTGCCCCAGGATTTTCTTAGACAATTTTCTGAAATTCTGAAGAGCCCGCCAACCTCCTAAGAATGAGATTAAAATGCCAATTCCACCCGAGGAAGCTCTGGAATTCAGCTCAGAGACCCAAAAGTTCTACTACGGTTGCAGGTGCTGCTCCTGAGCTGGCCGCCGACTTCTTACCCCGGGACCCGGGCTCTGAGACACCATCTCTCATGAATTAGTCATGGCTCTTGTCACATGTCACTTTGCTATTGTTGTTAAACTGTTTTGTTCGGTCTTGTTTTAGTGAGACAGGCTCTCATGTAGCTCACATGGGCCTTGAACATACTATATGGCCTGGGCTGGCATCTAACTCAAGATCCTCATATCTTCAGCTTTCCAAATGCTGAGATTACAAGTGTATACCAGCATGCCCCACTTTGCTTACGTGCGAGCGCAGGCACCAAGTGCATCACTCACACACACACACACACACACACACACACACACCTGCATGCACGTGCTAGTACATGCGTGTAGAGGCATCTTGATGTCTTCCTCTATCAAGCCCCTCCTTGTTTTTTTTTGTTTGTTTGTTTTGTTTTTTGTTTTTGTTTGTTTGTTTTTTGAGATGGTCTCTTGTTGAATTTGGTGCTCCCTGATTGGCTGGATAGACTGGCCAGTAAGCTTTGGAGATCTACCTGCCTCCAACCGCAGTCCTGCCCCAACCCGCCCTCACACCCGGATCCTGTCTCCCCAGTGCTGGGATTACAGGTGTTCACAGCCACGCCTGGCTTTTTTACGTGGGTCCTGAAGATCCAAACTCAGGTCCCCATGCCCGTCCGGCAAGCACTTTGCCCACAGAGCCAGCTCTCCAGTTCCTTGTTTAGCTTTTACTTACCTTAAAGTCTACTTTCCAAAATGTGTATCATTTTCTTCCGAGTGACCTGCCTTTAACTCAGATGTGTGTATACTGCCACAGCACCACAATGGTAATGGGTGCTATCTGTTTTATTACACCTTAAGCATTTAAACTGGAAAATGTAGATTGTGATCATTTTTTGTCTAGCACTCCTGCGGCATCATCCTGGGCTAAGATGTATCCCTTGCGAGGGGTTTGGGGAACTGCATAGCCTGAACCACCCCAACCTTGTTTTGGAGCGCTGTAACTTTGGCAGCTGCTTTAGCGGCACGAGTGCGTGAGGTTGTGCAAAGGGATTCGGTGGGTTTTGGACAATGTGTTAATTTCAGCAAAGAGCACCTTCTCTCACCCGGCAGGAGCTGAGCCAGGCCAGAACACCAAAGGACACTCCTTCAAAGCTATATCCAAATGACTTTGGGTGTGTGTGTGTGAGGGGGTATGGTCACCATCTTTGTGGAAAAACCCTTCAGTGACTAGAGACTAGAAAGAAAGAGAGGAAAAAAAAATCTAAATTCCCTGCCGACTCCAAGGTGCTTGTTTACAAAGTGAAACATCCCTGGTGAATCATTTCATTTATAATTAAATCTAATAATAAGCCATTGTGGCTAAATTAATTTTGAGCTAATTACATGGGAACTCCATGTCCCGTATAGCTCCCTAAGTAAAGGGAGTCAGGTGTCAGGTAGCGTGTTGAATTCCAAGACCAAAGCCTCCAGGGACAATTCCAGAAGGCACAGGAATAAAATGCTATGTTAAGAGACTGATAATCAACACCCCTGCTGGCCAGAGACACTTGCATGATGGCTTTGGGGTACCCCAGAGACTGAGTGGGGTGGCTTTCTCTGCATATTTCAACCTCTGGATAGTCCAGGCAAGGTTCTGGTTGAACCTCACTGGTGCTGATGATACCCAAGAGGAAGCAACATTCTTGTCTCCTGTGTTTCTGAATGGCCCCTTGGTACTATGAACAATGGGCGTGCCCGGGAACCCTCCCGAGTAGGATCCTGAGTAGGATCCCATTTCGTCCCCCGGCAGAATCTTCTCGGACATCACAAGTGTAAGAAAGTTCAGAGCCGGGATTTCCACCTCTGCTCAGTGAGTGACGGTGCTGTCCCTTCCTCCCCTGAAATGCTGACCATGGAGAACTGCTGTCCCCGTCCAGGTGCTCCAGTGGGCATCTCTGGTTCCTCTGAGTGTGTCTTTCCTTGAGTTCTCCACTTGGCTGATCCTGACCCTGCACGTTTGAAAGTGATTGGCTCCAGGGATTACCTTGGGCTCCCCTCCACTCTGAGGCAGTGAGAATGAGGGTGGTCAAGGGACCTACGGATGTGGAAACCTCATGAAAGAGAATCTGAGGACCAAACCTGCCAGGATGACTTTATCCTCGGAAGACAGGCCACCTTTCTCTTCTGTCCTCTCTTAAAGGTTTGTCCTTTGTCTGGTTGCTACATTCCTGCCTTTCATGTAGTTGTGTAATGAAACAGTCTCCCTGTTCATCTATAAGTTTCTCTTGTGTTGTGTTTATGATTTATTCAATTTGATGTAGGGTGATCATGTCCAATAGAAGACCCAAGGCTATTGTACCAGGAAGGAACAAACAGAAACATCCCATTATCTGGAACTCTGAGGCTCTAAAAGTGTATGCCTTACCCCTCCCGAAACCAGCACCTACCTGGGGGGTGTTTTCAACTGCTCTAGGCTAGAATACTTTCTTGGTTATGTGACTGGTTTGGATTATTAAAATGACCTTTGAAAGAATTCACAGAGCAGGTCTTCTTCAGGGTTCAGAAATGATGTGTTTGAATCTGAGTTTTCTCTTCCTGAGTTTAATTTGTCAGAACAAAGAGATTATGTCAGTGATACTGCCTCTGTATTTCCTGTTGGCTTGTGACACTATGGCCCCCTGAATATCTTGGCCTTTCCAAGTGGCATGGGTTGTGTGTGAAGCAATAAGAGGTCACTGCGTGTGGAGAATTCAGAATGCCGGGGAATGAATGCTGGAGGTGATTTGCCTGTGTCAGAGCTTGGGGCACCTGACATTTGTGTTCCAGGGCAGGGTGTCATTTCCAATTGAATATTTTGAGCATTTACCCAGCCTTCTTTTTGGCCCTGTTTGTGTGTTAAGTGCAACGGACCTATCTTTGAACGGCCCCTCATAACCACCCAAACTGATGTGGCTGTTTTGTTTCTAATCAAAGGAAGTCTGTGGCATCTGCAAACAGGGTAACAAGAGACACAGAGGAGCTTAAGATTTAGAAAAGGACAGGAAGAGCCACCCAGCCAGGCTGACCATAGCAACCCCAGGACAGGAAACGAAAGCACAGTATGTGGAAATACTTCCTTCTCTTCCTGTCTTGTGTCTGCTCTGACATCTGGTGGCTGGCTCTCCCTGACCCCTACCCCACACAGTCATAATTGCTTCCCTTGGGGTGATGGCTTTCTAAAAGGTCTCTGTGTGGACTCACAGGGTGCTGCCTTCATCACCCGTGTGGGGCTTTCCCCATCACCAGCCTTCGCTTTCCCTACCTTCCTTTCCTCGGGCAAGAGAAGGCAGGTTGCCCCTGACAGCCACACCCAAACATTGAGTTCTTTCTTTGCTCCCCCTCATGTGAGCCGGGTGTGGCAGAATCCAGTTCGTGTCACTTTACATCTGAGGAAATGGGAGGGGTGGGTGGGGAGAGCAGCCCATCAGTAAGTAGCCCTCTTGTCAGGCAATGGCATCCACTGGTCGCAGGGGCCCTTTCATCTTTTCCTCTCTCCCAGCAGCACTAGCGTCAGGGTTCCTCTCTCTGACTCACCCCAGGCCTCTCAACAAGCTCTTTCCTTGTGCTTCCCTCGACCCAGGTCACGCCTACATGCTTCCTCCTCGTTACGGAATCTCTGTGGCTCCATAATGTCCCGCTTGCCACTCGGGTTGGATCTTTGGGTGGAGCATCTTGGAGACTACCAGAGAACCTTCTTAGCAACCTGATCCTGAGTGTCTTGTGGGAAAGAGAACCCCTGGGATTAGTTGTCATTCCGTAGCATCTGAACCTCGCTCTTGGCTTGGAGAGTCCTCACTGCTACCACCACCACAGAGGCGCTGGCACTGGCGCTGGTACTGGGGCTAGCTCTGGGGCTGTAGCTGGCACTGGTGCTGGTGCTGGGGTTGGTGCTGGTGCTGGTGCTGGGGTTGGTGCTGGTGCTGGTGCTGGGGTTGGTGTTGGGGCTGGGGCTGGGGCTGGTGATGCATGAATGTGTGGCGATCTCAACATAGAGTAAAAGCAACCATCCGAAGGTGGTGTGTCCAGCAACACTTCCTCCTCCCTGAATGCCTTGCAACTGGGCTCAGACTTTACAGCTGACTCAGGAAGAAAGGGATGGTGTAGCCACAGGGACAGTGGCAGCTGCTGAGCACAGCTCTCGAGACAGAAGAAGGAAGAGTGTTGGGTGTAAGCGCTGAGGTTAGGCCAGCTCTGTGCTGTAGTTTGATCCTATGCTTCTCAAAAGTCAGCTTTGTGCCTGTGCTGTAGGCCTCCATGTGGCTCTCTTAGCTACCGGGTATCCGTTTGAAAGATTCCCCCTTCCCTAAATTAGCCCAAATGGGTGTCTGTTGCTTGCTTTTTGGGTCCTGACAAAGCCTGTCTCCTGCCTCAAAGCTCACCACAGTCCTTTCTCTTTACTCTGTTTTCTTTGTGGATCTCCAAGCATCTTCTACACAAGGAAAGGGAGAGAAATCCATCTGAATTTCCGAAGGGGTTATGTAAACTATGGAGCACAGATAATCGTCATGAGTAAACCAAGTCTTTTGGCTTCTTAAACAAGTAAGTGAAGGGAAAGGGTCCGGTCACAAGCGTCTCGTGGAGACACCATGCATACCCTAGTGCCACAGTGGACATTGCCAAGAACCTAGAAAATGGCCCTGGTTGGTCTCTTAGAGCCCCCACCAACCCAGGGTGGCACAGCCAATGTTTCTATGGCACCCCGGGAACACAGATGTGCCGGGGAGCCTTGATACTGGGGCGAGAGGTCATAGAGGCGGCTGCTTCAACCTGGCTCCCTGGGGTGTAGGACTGTGGGTATCCTTGTCCTAGAGCCAATGAGCACTGAGGATCTCTGTCTCAGTTACACCGCCCATCTCATCCCAGAATGCATCCCACCCAAAACGTGACATCCAGAACGAAGGGGAGAAGAAAATGATGGGGAAATCGGTAAGTGATCTGCTCTTCTCCGGCAGACAGAAAAAGAGTTAGTAGTGACCTAATGTGGATAAGGGATTGTATCTAGTTCAACTAGAAAAAAAAAATGTTTTTTAAGTGATTTACTCGCTTGCATGAATCAGCAAAAGTTTTGCCCTTTTTACCTCTGGGTGGTCACCCTAGATTTGATATGTGATAAGTCAGGAGGGGTGAAGGTCAGAGGTGTTAGGTCAGGAGGGGTGAAGGTCACAGGATAAAAACCATCCATCTTTCAACTCAGCATCGCAGATGTGAGGCTGGGGTAGTTAATGGTAGAGCACTTGCGTAGCATGCCGAAGACCCTAGATTCAACACACACACACACACACACACACACACACACACTTCCAGTTCACTGCTTTTTCTCCCCACTATATCATCTCATTCAGAGGACACATTAGCTTGCAAAAGTTAAGAGTCATGGAAGTTTCCATTATGATATCAAACGAAGGAGGACTGAAGAGATGGCTCAGTGTTCTTCCAGAGGACCAGAGTTCAGTTCCCAGCATCCGCAAGGTGGCTCCCAACCATCCAGTCCAGGGGATCTTGTACCTTCTGGTGTACATATAAGCATATAAGTAAGTATTCAGGCAAAATACTCATACAGATAAATGAAATGTCAAAAACAATGACAAAAACCAACCAACCAACCAAAACCAGCCACACATATAAAATTTTTAAATATCTCAAAGGAAAGAATATACTTTTTCAGAGGGGAGTAAATTCTTAACTTGGGATTATATTTTAAGTTATATTAATGTGTCTTTTCCTTCCTCCTTGCTAGTGGCTTTATCCTACTCACCTCCCCCCCACCCCCCTTGTCACTGTCTGTGTCGAGTAGCTGCAAGCCCAGGATAGCAGGACTGAAGGCAAGCTTTCAAGTACAAGATTCTCGCCCTAAGAAAAGTAGATTACACACACACACACACACACACACACACACACAATGTGAAAATCTTGGAGGGTGGGCATGGACCTCTTGCTTCACACCACAGAACAGGAAAGGATGCACAGCCCAATATAGTAAACCTCAGAGGAGATGACCAGTCTTCCTCATGCTGGCGTGAAGGCCGGGGCAGAGAGACATTTCCGATGGAGGAGACTGTGAGAGAAAGACACTATACTAAAGTTGCAGGGAAAGGGTATGGACATGGTAGGTGTGGACATTTTTGATCCCAAGGAAGGACCTGAGAATGTGTCTTCCCTCTCTCTTTAGAAGTCTAGGCAGAGTCTACCTTGCAAGGGAACATACGTGCAGGCTCAGTACCTTCAAGAAATAGTGGTACGGCATACCTAGGTAGAGAGTGAAGTCTGAGACTCAGTGGGCTCATCCCACTGGGTGAGATTTACAACTTCCTGTGTGGGGCTGGCAGTAGGGAGCGTCAGAGCTAAGATGACTGAGGGGTGGGGTGGGGTGGGGTGGGGGGGAGGGGAGTTTAGGGGGTGGGGGGGTGCTGGTAGGAACCAAGATTACCCTAGTGATTAAGAGAAGAGCATAGGACCCCACAAGGTGACTCTAGGCCACTCCCACGTGCTTAGTGGAAACTCCAAGTCACCAAGGAGGCCCAAAGTATCAGTTTGCTCAGTATGGACAGAAACCACTTCCTGGCCATGTTGTGGGGGTCAAGAAGACGGCTTTGAGAGGATCACTGTGCATTTTAAACCTAGCACACCAAAGGTGTGATGATATGAAAATAGAAAGGGAGACATGACCGGGTGTCAGCTTAAGGGCCAGTAGTAGCAAGATTGGTGACTGTCACTTTACTTTCAAACGTTTTCCTGGGGTGGATGTGGGGATGGGGTACATTTTCTTCAGCATGTAGTCACTGAAAAAGTGTCTATGCTTCTCCAAGTAATTCAACTAAACTCATTGCTTCCCCACCCTCCTCCACATAAACCAAGAAAGTAGGAGGAGATTAGTTGGAGGGCGGTAGGGATCAGTGGGAGGAACTAAGGGAAGGGAATGGAGTGGCCGATATAATCAAACTACATTATCTAGAGGTATGAACATGTCACAGTGAAACTCACTGTGGCATAATTATTAAGAAAACTTAAAAAAAATATATAAACCTCCTTCTGGTGGGTTCACAACATATACAAATTCTTCCAAGTCAATAACAGCAAAAATAAAAAGTCTTGATTTTTGTTTTTAATGGACTCAATAAAGACTCAATAGGCATTTCACAAAGAAGTTGCACGGGCTGGCTGATACACTCATGAAAAGTGCTTATGATGTCCGTCCTCATTAGAGAACTGTAAACTAAAGCCATGACAAAACTCAGTTCACGTGTAAAACCATGATTGCCGGACAGCCTGTGGCAATGACTGAGAGCTGTGACCGCCAGGCAGCGTGTGGAGATGGCCGAGAACCATGATCGCCAGGCAGCGTGTGGAGATGGTTGGAGAACCGTGATCGCCCAACAGCCTGTGGAGATGGCTGAGAAACCAAAAGGAATGTGTCACATGGCATCATTGTAAAGAGCGGTTGAACGGCTTCGTTCAAGCACATGGCGACCACCTGACCCCACCATTCTGCTCTTAGAAACCAACTCTCAAGAAATAGAAGTTTACATCTACACAGGTGTGTGTGTGTGTATGTGTGTGTGTGTGTGTGCGTGTGTGTGCGCGCACGCATTCAAAATCTAGAGATAAGCGGGGCAGGGGTGGGGAGGGTGGGGGTGTCACATGCCTTTAATCCCAGCACTTGGGAGGCAGAGGCAGGCGGATTTCTGAGTTCAAGGCTAGCCTGGTCTACAGAGTGAGTTCCAGGACAGCCAGGGCTACACAGAGAAACCTTGTCTCAACAAAACCAAAATCTAGAGATAAATTGGTGATAAAAAATTACTTGCCACACAAACCTGACTATGTGGGTTCAAGTCCCTGCATTCCGTGCTGAGGGGTGAGGACTGACTCAACAGTTGTCCTCAGCCTGCCAAATACAGACCTCCGTGCTCCCAGGTGTGCAGATTTGCATGTGGGCAGACTCACACGCTAATAATAGATAAAATCTAAAAATAAAATAGAATGCTTATAGGGATCATACTAAGAATCAGACACTGTCTTGCTTAGATATTTTTCCCCCTTTGTCAATTTGACACAGGCTAGAGTCATTTAAGAAGAGGAAGCTCAAGTGAGAAAATGCCCCTACCAGCCTGGCCTGGCCTGTGTGCAAGGCTGTGGGGCATTTTCATGATTGATGATTGACGTAAGAGGGCCCAGCTCACCGTGGGTGTCGAGAATGGGTGGTCCTGGGTTCTGTAAGAAGCAGGGGAGTAAGCCATGGGAAAAGCCAAGACCCTTTCCCCCTGGCCTCTGGGTCCGCTCCCTCAGTGACGGAGTGTGACCTGTCCGTTGTAAGCTGAGAGAAACCCGTTCTTTCCACATTGCTTTCAGTCCTGGTGCCGTTATCGCAGCAACAGAAACCCTGACGAGTACACACCCGGAGACCTGACAATAAAGCAAGAACTAAAAGCGGAATGCTACTCAGCACTGCCAAGGCTCGCCATTCTATCCAACACGTGGATGGGTCTCTAAAACAACGCTGAGTGGAGAACCCAGATTAAAAGACAAACCCTGACACATGTGTACGCGTGCGCGCACACACACACACACACACACACACACACACACACACTCAGTGTGATACCACTTCTGTAGGCCTAGGATAAGCAAGAGGGGGCTATACTGATACAAGTTCAAAAGTAGTTGGTGAAGGAGGAAATGTTCCAGGATGAATATACCCTGACCCTTGTTTCCAGGGTTAGTCACACCAACGCATGCAGCTGCCAACTCCACCATGGTAGAGCTATGCATTTTCTTGTACATAAATTATGCTAATCTTTATTTTTAAAAAGGAAATATCACCAGGTGGTGGTGATGCATGCCTTTAATCCCAGCACTCAGGAAGCAGAGGCAGGTGGATCTCTAAATTCAAGGCCAGCCTGGGCTATAGAATGAGTTCCAGGACACAAAGAAACCCTGTCACACACAAAAAAAAAAAGAAAGAAAGAAAGAAAGAAAGAAAGAAAGAAAGAGAGAAAGGAAGGAAGAAAGAAAAGCTTAGAGGTTTGGCTGAATTTCTTACTGGCTAATTTCTTCCTGGCTCGGTTTCTTACAGCAGGCGGCCTTCAGGAAGGCCCAGCGCTCGCTCTCTCCCTCTGCCCGCCCCTTGCAGACCCTTCTCTTCCCTCCCATGATCTTAGCTGCTCGAGAGTCATCTCCGGTTCCAAACCTCAGCACGCTCTAAATCATAGTTTGTGTGTGCGTCTTTTTCAGCAGAATACGGATGTTTTGAAACCACTTTCCCCTCTAAAGGCCTCCTCCTTCCTTGTTAACTCTGTGCTTGGCCATTTCATAAATAATGCAGCTCCCTCTCTTGTTTCAGTTACAAATGCAGCTCTCTCTCTCTCTCTCTCTCTCTCTCTCTCTCTCTCTCTCTCACATCAGCCCATCTTCCTCTTCCCAGTGACCTCTCCATTTCTCAAGTCTAACAGCTACCCTTGCCCTTGTTGCTTGGACAAAGGATTCACCTGTTCCCAGAAAGAGCGGCTGCTTGGGTGGGGCTTAGCATATTTTTAAAGGGATGCTCACTCTCTCCTAAGTTTCTTCTGCCAAAGCCTGGTGGCTGCTGGACTTCCTGCTCCAGCCTGACAGCAGTCTGTGCGGGAAGTGCCTTTGTGTAGGTGGTCCCCTAGGAGATACTCCTTCCCCAGGGTCTGTGCGCGTGCCACGTGGCCCAGGACAATGCCCCCAGCATTTGTTTCCAAATTGCAATGGTTTGGAGTCCTTGCCTGCTGTACGGGAACCATTTTGAAAGTCGAACTTTCCAAATGCCTCCTAACTCCACGCTGACCAGAGAGATAGCTGCCCACAGTCCACAAAGCTGGAGGTCTATGGAGCCAAGCCCCTGGCTCTGCAGACGGCCTCAGTGAGGTTGGGGCCTCCTTGCCCTCCTCCCGATTGCTCTTCTGGACCTCACTTGGGTGGCAGATAGCACCCTTGTCCCATCTACGCAGCACTGTGCCCTGAGGGCACCAAAGGCTGTCCTGGAGTCCAGTCCAGGTCCTTGAAGTTCTGAAAGCATCTTATCTGGGCTGGTCCCACCTGCAAACAGCATCAGTAAGGCCTACTCTCAAGAGGATAGCCTTAGAAAGCCCAGTGGGGTGAGGCCCTGAAACCTGAGGTCAGAGGTCAGGCTGCTGGCTGGTAGATAGACTTTCCAGAATCAGCCCTGTAAGTAGACACTTTCTGTGTCTAGTTCACGGTGTTCCTGGCCACATGGGATAATAGTAAGAGTGAGTAGGATAAAGGTTAAGAAGTGAAACCATGGAGGGGAGAGGGCCCGTAAGCCCCACCCCTAGCTGAGGATTTATTGATATTGGAAGAGGAAGAAGTAGTTTCTTTAAGGGCATTCCCTTGGTAGGGAATAATAGGAAGTGAATATGCTAAAAACACACATTTGTATGCATGAATGAAATTCTCAAGAAATTAATAAAAGTATTATATTTTAAAAAAAAGGAAGAAGTAATGCCAGGAGTTGCCATGGTGTCCTTTCAGGACCAGCAGACAAAGGAGTCTCCTGGGGAGGAGGGAGGTTATTTTCCAGAAGAAAATGTAGGTGGGGAACAGGATGAGGTATACTAGCAATGGTGGTGTCTCCCAGGCCCCGTCATGAGTCATGAGTCCGGGCAGTTTCCTTGCTCTAGGGAAGCTAATTCTTCATGGTCTGAGGGCAGGGAAGTCCAATGGCTGCATCTGTGGTCCAGCATGCTAAAGGGGGTGCTGTGGTAGGGGATCATTCCTCGGCTGATGGCATCCTAACCCAGCCCTCCTCTGACCCCTTTTCTAGCCCAATTCCCCAAACCTGTCTCTGGACTTAAAGCTTGGAATATGGCCTGACCATGTGGGTCACCCATGTGGGTAGGCTGCCTTGGCCAGCCTGTATTGTCTCAGGAGCTGCTGGCCCTGGACTTTCTCTCCTTCCTGCGCCCAGTATCAGGTATCACAGGAGAATCACGTAGTGATCCCAAATGTAGGTTGGAGACAAGGTGGGCTGGTGAGAGTAGGCGGGGTTTCAAAGAGAGACCGGAAGTCATGCCCTTCTTCCTTAAAGATGGCAGTTGCGGATGGGGACTGAGTGAGAGCTGAGTTTCTGAAAGATGTACCCAGGCCATGACCATGTGGTCAAGGACTAATATCTCAAGACCTATCTCCTGGCACGGCGCCCTCCAGCTCCGCTCCTGACATTCGCAGCTCCGCCTTGCTCTCAAGCTCTGCGATGCTCCGCCCACATTCATTTGTGGCCTTGCTCTCCCTGGCTTCTATCCAGCTCCCTCGCTCCTGCAGTGGAACTATCCTCCTGTTCCCATATGTTAGGAACCCCTCCTCCCCGATGGGTTCACTTTTGACTGGCTACTTTGGAAGTAGAAACAATAGATACAACCATTCTCTCCCTTGTCTTTTGGGGGTGGTGGTGGAGCTGAGAGAGCCCTCCATGAAATGCCTCTATCAGAGGGGCCCACTACATATTCTTAATTAATTTAATTAGTTAATTTTACTGGATACTGCATCCTACCCTTTAATTCACACATTGAGATCCTAATATCAACGGCAGTGTCATTTAATCTGGACTTTGGGGAGTGTCTCAGTTACTCTTCTCTTACTGTGTTAATTACCATGACCAAGATGACTTGGGGAGGAAAGGAGATACCTGGCTTACACATTCCAGCAACAGTCCATTACTGTGGGAAACCAGGCAGGAATTCAAGGGAACCTGAAGGTAGCCTCAGACGCAGAGATCATGGTGGACCGCTGCTTACTAGCTTGCTCCCCATAGTTTGCTCAGCTAGGACCACCTCCTACAGGTGCCACTCCCCATCCCTGGTGAGCTGAGCCAAGGATCCCACATCAATCATTACCAAGAAAAATGCCCTACAGGCTAATCAGATGGAGGCTTTTTCTTAACTGAGGTTCCTTCTTCCCAGATGACTCTGGCTGGTGTCAAGCTGACAAAATTCTCACCAGGACAGGAGGCCACGAGGGTTAGGTCCTCATGCTAGAACGGGCCCTGCGGGTTGCCTTACCCCTTTCTATCGTGTGGTTATACAGCGGGACACTAGCGGCCTGTAACCCAGAGGAGGATTCTCTCCAGAACTTCACCATGCTGTCACCTTGACCTTCGCCAGACCCGGAGAAGCACTTGTCCATGTTAAAGGGGAAGCTGAGGTCCTACCTGCTCATTACTCAGTTTTACTCAGTTTTTATCTGCTTTAGAATTTGATGGGAGAATGCTTTATTGGACCTGCTGAGAGACCTAAAATAAGGTCTCTCTCTCTCTCTCTCTCTCTCTCTCTCTCTCTCTCTCTGTGTGTGTGTGTATGTTGTTGTTGTTGTTGTTGTTATCTGTCTCTGTCTCTCTTTCTCTCTGTCTCTCTGTGTGTACGTGTGGGGTGTATGTGCCTGTCTCATGACCTCTGTGTGTCTCTGTCTTGTGTTTCTTTCTCTCTCCTTCTGCCCATTTTGTTGCTATCCTTTGTGTTCTCATCTGTTGTTGATAGGGGAAGGTAGGGGCAAGGACTTTCACTCCCAATAAGAAGTAGAAGGTAGGGCTGGAGAGATGGCTCAGTGGTCAAGAGCACTGGCTTTCTTTTATAAGTCCTGAGTTCAATTCCCAGCACCTACACGGTGGCCCACAACCATCTATAAAGGGATCTGATGGCCTTCTTCTGTCATGCAGGCATACATGCAAATAGAGCCCTCAAGTAAGATTTAAAAAAAAAAATAAGAAGAAGTAGAAGGCGGCCGCATGCAATTCAGTCATGCAGCAAGGACAGAAAAGGCAGATGCATCAGAAAAAAAAAAAAATCTTATTTGCAAAGACCCTGGAGGGATGCAGATACGGGTAGGGGGAACTGGATAAACTAAAACAGGAGATAAACTAAATCCCTCTCTGGGTTAACAAGGCAGAAGTGTGCTTGGCTTCCAGTAAAGTGCTTGGCAAAGTCCCACTGAAGACTAGAAATAGGCAAGGGAAAGTCTGTGCAAACCTACAGCCTACCTCAACCCAGATCCATCCAGATCCATCCAGCTCCATCCAGCTCCATCCAGCTCCATCCAGATCCATCCCTCGTGGACCCGAGGCACTCAGGATCTACCCTAATATCCAGCAGGGGAAAAAAGTGAACTTACTTCTGCACTCTGTAAGCTTGAACATTATGCCAAATGTTCAGCACACATGAAAAAATGTTGAGACAAAGACACGTAGAGAGGCCGGGAGCTGGGCTGCCTTCTGCACACAGCCATCTCTATAGCCCAAGACAGTCTCTGTGCTCAGAGACCCTCAGCTCAACCATCGCTTCAGTGTTCTCTTTGAAACCTATGCAAAGGTTCCAGGATTAGGGCCTTATTCAAGGAATCAGTCCCCTCCCCCCCACCACCACCGATGTATAATTTCCCTTGGGACATTAGCAAGACCCACACAATGCATTGGTCTGGGTTTGCCACTCCAGCATTATAATCACAAGTGTGTGTGTACCTGGCTTTTTAAAATGTGGGTTCTGGGGATCGGAAAGGGGTCAGATCAAGGAGTTAAGATTTGAATGTATAGACCATGTACCCCTGTAACTGGAGGGGGAAGGTTAAGTTGGGAATCCCAGAATGCAAGGTGCTTGCCTCGTACCCCACTGCTGAAAGAAGGCCAATGTGCCACATCCTGTGGAGCAGCCAGCCCCTTCCCCAGACGGGTACACGGGTGCTGCTGTGCTCTATGGAGAGACAGGATGTTTTTTTTAAAGACTGAGTTTACAAGTGGTAAAACCTGTAACTTCAGGGTGACCCTGTCCTCCTAGTTCGACAGAGGTCAAAACAAAATTCTTCAGCAAATGAAACTGAGGACGGTTACACTGCTGCATATCTGGGTCTTATAAAGTTTACACCCGCTGCTAACACCTAGGCCCACGAAACCTCTTGTTCCCTGTGGGAATCAGAGCCAAACAAGCTTTCCTTGGCTCCTGGAGCCGTTTGGTTCAGCTCTGGGTGGGGCCCAGAAGCAGTAGTAGCAACTCCGTGGAGGAAACTCCTTCAGCTTTCTTCCCTGGGCATGGCGCCACACGCATATGCAGTTGCTGCTGACAGGCCCGCCCAGGGCCTTGGGAAGCCACACTCACCTCAGACTGCTCAGACCACTTGCCAGTGCCTGCCCTCCCCCCACCCCGCCACCTCTCCTTTATCCAACTTGCGCACTTTTTCCTGATCCTGGAGAAATATGTGGACATTGTACACCTCCCTTGCCACCAATGGCCGAGGACAGAGGATGAGGGCAGGTCTGTAGTTACCTAGGTGACCTCAGAGCACATCAAGGGCGCTGCCAGGCCCTGGGGGCTTGGGCTGGGTGTTTGCTGCCAATCTGAGGAAACCAGACCCTGCAGCACCTGGGAACGGAGCCAGGAGAGCTCAGAGCATCTATAGGCTTCACGGCTGTGTTCCCAGCATTTCTCTGGCCTTGACCGGCTGGGCCTCCTTGAAGGCCGGGCCAGATATGGCTGGTTGAGGGCCTCATAGTTTGTCTTCTCGTGCTCTCCGTCCTGGTGGAGTGTCTCTCCATTTTCCTCCGGCCTTCCACAGTGAGGCGGAGGTTGGAGGCTCACACGGTCCAGGCCAGGAGTGCCGAAGTCGGAAGCAGCACAATTCCACAGATGGAAATTAAGTCAGAGGTGGGGTCTTCTTCACTCACATATCCCAGAGATCTCAGGCACCAGCGTGCTCCCGGACCCGGTGACACTCCTGTCGGCCCGTTTTTCTTTTCTCCCGCCCTCATGGTGGAAGGAACAAAATGGCAAAGACTCAACGGAGCCTCTCTTTCCCCAGGCCCTTCACTCCCGGAGCCCTTGCCCTCTCCCCTTCTCCGCTGACTTTGTCACTTCTTGGATCCCAGCCTTCCCACATTCTCATGGCTCAGAGGTGGCCTTGGAGCTCGCTCTGCGAGGAGTGATTTGGACAAAGTCTTCAACTCTGGTGTCTCCAAGCCACACCCTCATCCTTGAAAAACCTTCTAAGAAATGGCGGGGAAGCGCTGGAGAGGAAACTGCCAACCTGGTAACCAAGCTTTGACAAGGGACGCCTTTGCTTCTGTAAAGGAGAGACATGCACTGGCCATGATTCCAGTGTAGGCAGGCTCGGGTCCCTAAGGCAGGGATGTTTGCTCCTTCCTACCAAAATGCCTTCCTTTCTATGACCTTCGCGCCCATCGCCCCGCCCCCCGCCCCGCCCACTGCCCCGCCCACTGCTTGACCCTCTGCCACCGATCCCATGTCTCTGCCCTGGTGTGTCCCCACCAACAAGTGCAGTTGTGGTCTCAGGGCCAAGGTGGATACTCTGGGGCCCAGGAACCGGATTCCTAGGAGAGGCAGGAATCACACAGGGGCAGCTGGCTACTCCTGGATGCGGGCGGGCCTCAGGCAGACGGCTTTACAGGTCAAGAGAGAGTTCAACGTGAGTATGGTGAGTCTGTGTCTCTAGGAGGGTGAGGAGGCTGCAAGGGGACTGAAGAGCGAAGAGGAGTTGGATGGAGTTTGTGATCCTGAAAGCGGGGTGGGGGTGGTACGGGTGGGCTTTTACTTGTTTATTTTTACTCCCCTCCCCCCCTTGTGCTTTGAAGGTACAATGTCCTCCAGGGTCTTATTTGTTTGAACACTCTATCTCCACAGGACACAAGCCTTGCGATAAGGCCTAGCTGAAGGAAGTGGATGTAGGGGATTGGGGGAGGGGGAAGGGGAAGGGGGAGGGCAGGCCCACCTCCAACCTCTCTCTGTTTCCTGACTGCAGAGGTTATGTGACCAGCCACCTCACAGGGCAGCTGCTCTGCCTCCCTTGAGGTGATAATGCCTCCTCTTAAAACTATCAGCAACATGGAGCCTTCTTTCAGGTCCTTCTTATCAGGAATTTGGTTGCAGCAACAAGTAGCTCATATATCTGTTTTTAAGAATGTACCCCTCTAAAATACGGCGTTAGAGGCCCATGGTGCGCCTCAGTTTCTATGGTGCTTGTCTAGCACCCATGAAGGCCTGGCTTTTATTCCGAACACTGCCTAGGCCAGTGAGGAATGCACATCGGTGATCGTGGCCCTTGAGAGGAGGACAAAAGGGTCCAAAGTCCAAGAGCATGCTTGGCTACATGGTGACGCTAAAGCCAGCTGGAATACCTGAGAGGATGGAGGCGGGGGTAGACAGAGAGAAAGAGAAAGACAGAGAGAAATAAAGAGAGACAGGGAGAGAGAGAGAGAGACAAAGACAGGAAGACAGAGAGAAACAGACGGAGACAAGAAGAGAGACAGACAGAGAGCAAGAGAGACAGAGAGAGGCAGGAAGAAAGAGACAGAATCAGAGACAGGAAGAGAGAGACAGAGAGAGACGGACAGAGAGCAAGAGAGGCAGGGAAAGAGACAGAGTCAGAGACAGGAAGAGAGAGACAGAGAGAGACAGAGAGCAAGAGAGGCAGGGAGAGAGACAGAATCAGAGACAGGAAGAGAGAGAATCAGAAAGACAGAGAGATAGAGACTGAGAGAGACAGGAGAAGAGAGAGGGAGAGAGAGAAAGAGACAGAGGAAGAGAGAGAAAGGAAGAGAGGAGGGAGGGTGAAATAGAGACAGGGGGAGAGAGAGAGAGAGAGGCAGAGATAGGAAGAGAGATTATCATTAGCGAGGCCTTGGGCCCTCGAACCTTAGGCTTCACACCAGGCAAGCTCTTCTGCTCTAACTAGCTTCATGTTTTAAATTCTCGAAATTTACAGTCACACAAGAGTTTTCTTTCCTTCCTTGAGATCAGCCTTCACCTGTCATGCATGAGGTGGAGCTGCTCATAGGAGTCCACTGTCTGCTTTTCAGTTCTAGGGGGAAGTGTAGCAACACCCACCGAGCAAGGACTATGCAGAGCCTGGGCCCGTCCAGATCCTGGGGGCTACTGTCTGCCCCTTCCACGTCTCTTTTGCCTCGTGAGGCAGGGCATACAGCATCGTTCTAGAGTGTCTTGAGGGTTTAGGGGAACAGGCATTGCTAGCTCTACTTGCCTGGATGAATCCTGTGTGAGGAGGCACTGTTCTAATTCATTTAATCTTTGCATCTGCTCAGGAAGTAAGTTCGATTATATCCCCTGTGTACGGAGGAGAAGGGAGAGAGACACAGGGCATTTTCAAAGCCGATGACATATACGGGGTAGAGGTAGGATCCTAACTCAGGCAGACTTCAGGGAGCCCCTGCTACGCTCAGCTGTCTTGGGCAGAAAGGCAGAAAGGTATGGAAACCAACTCCGGGTGCCTGCAAGGGCTTCGTAGGACACAATCATGAGCTCCATGCATCAGACACTCCAATGTGTCAAAAGAGCTGGGCATCTGGATATTTATTTAACATTCCCAATTTCAAAATAGCAAACCCTTTTAAACCTTTCTCTTAGGAAAACACAAAACAAACAAAATGTCATTATCACCAGGCCATGTCTTGTTCCCGGGTGGTCTGTCCATTACATTCTAGTGAAGGCCAAAGAATGATTTGATATCAGCTCCATCCCATTGGCAGTGGCTGCCCAGAGAACAATGTTGAGAAGGACTCAGAGTCTGGCTTCCGTGAGAAAGACTTCAACAATCCATTGGCAATGCTTGCTATAGGTGCAGCCTGGAAGAATGACATCACCTATGCCATGAGCTTGCTCTAATGTGATTGGATGCTGTCCCCAGGAAGTAGTGGCCAATCCCATTCATCTAGGCTCTGATGAAGCGCCTGTGTGTTAACTCTCCCCCAATCCAGAGCACCTTCAGATTCGGTAACTTTTCAGAGGTCATTGGGTTCCAGGTGCAAATCCCACATACATTTGACCATTTCCCCTTCATCTAAGCAGAAATCAGAAGTCCTGCAGTCTTCGATATGACCACAAGATCCCCACCATACCCAGGCATTGTGTGGCTCATTGAGGCTTTAAGGGTGCCAGGTGAGGGGCCATCGAATAGTGCACACTATTTTCACTCTCCAACGTGCTCGTGGCTTCCCTTGCTTTTGTTTGTACCTCTGATGAGAGCCTTGAGCCTCCACTGGAGGCTGGCTTTTCTCCACTGGGACATTCTCAGTCCCCTTTCTGGGGCAACCATCCCATGTGATTTGCGCACACCCTTCAGTGTCTCTCCTTGTTCTCATTGGCTTAAAAATGTATTTTTCCCCAATGAAGCCGGTCTCACCATGAGCAGTTCTCACACCAGCTACTAACAGAAAACTGAGCTGGGAGGCATGGGGATTTCTGGGAAGCCACACCGAGGCAACTCTTGAGACACCTCAGATGGGCGATACTTCGGATATCATGGTGGTCTCACCCACAGGCGGATAGCTTGTCTTTGTAGCAGCCACATTTGCTGAGTTCTGCCAGCACTTGGACTGACACCCTACTTTCCCTGTTTGTGAAAGACCACACCCTCTCTGTGCTTCTTCATTCGCTCATTGGCTGTTTTTTTGTGGAGCCCAGGATACAGTGATGGAGGGATGCAGGGAGGCAGGGATGGAGGGATGGAGGGATGGAGAGATGCAGGGATGCAGGAAGGGCAGGGATGGAGGGATGGAGGGAGGCAGGCCAGAACAGAACACGGTCTACTCTCTTGGGCGATTACCCTTCCTTCTGAATATGCAGCTCTTTACAAATGCTCTGATTCTAGGGGCTTTGCCAGGCATGGCCTCACTCCTCAAGCTCTCTGCAGTTTGCTCTGGCTCCGTGCAGTTGGCTGTGTTGATACATGCCCCGGAGAGAGACCACTGTCACCAGACCTAGGCAATACCATTGATTCCGGGCAAGGAACAACACCTGCCTAGGTCCCATGTCCATTGTAGGGGTGGGAGGTGAAGTACCCAGCACGGAGCAGGTGTTCTCTATTTTTCTGCATAACCACACCCAGAAAGAAACATTCAAGATTCTCCTCCATCCACCCCTTCCAAACTTCCCTTATTGCCCTGATGCTTCCAAACGTCTCCTTTCGCTGCAGATGAAAAGGTGCACATTACAAACACAGATCAACGAGTCCACCTTTTTTGACTTTGGATTTTCAAAATTGGTTTTAAAACATAGAAGAGAAACAGTAATCTTAGGAATCTAGGATTTTTTTTTCTGTACAAAAATGGGACTTTTTGAGAAAGAAAGAGAAAAAAAATTACTGGATTTCAGAGAGAAATGAAATGAATTGGGGCATAAGGTTTGTTTCCCAAAGAGCAAACTGGGAAGAGAATAGAGTCTCATGCAGACAGACCCGGCTTGCCGAGGCTGAGGGAGAAGAGATGACAGGCAGAAGCCTGCTATTCTCTGTCCAGCCAAATGGGTCAGGTCCCAGGGAAAAGAAAGAGCCCTGTCGATGAGCCTGGGCAAACCTAAAGAAAGGCGAAATGTTCAACGAGGTCTTGATAGGGAAGCAGTTGAAAAGAGATACGGGTGCCAATTAAGCAGGACAAGGAAGCCTAGACGAGTCTCCCAGAATCCCGCAGACCCTGGGAGGAGAGTCCACACCTCCTGTTCCCGTGAGAGGAACAGGGCATGTGTAGAACACAGCAGGCAGTGGGCCAGGGTTCATCACATGACAAGGAGACACATCACCAGTGGCCGGATGGGCTGTGCCAGTTGCCCGCTACGTGAGGGTATGCTCCATCTCGTAGACGCAGACAATGGCAGGCTTTATGGTTTAGCTTTGTGGTTTCAACAAATGCCAAGAGAAATGAGTGTTGATAGCTAAGACTGAACATTATATATCACAGTGGGAACCGGCGTGAAATGATTGGTATAGTCAGGATAGGATAGGCTCTGCTGTAGTAACAAGATGGCTGAGCTCGAGCCTTAGTATGTCAGCGTGTGAAAGTGTTTCCTTTTCATTGTGTTCAGCCCACAGTGTGTCTGGGAGTTTTCATCTCCTAGGCAATGATGCAAGGATCTCCTCAGTTCAGGGACGATGAGACACCTCATTCTATGGTTGCAAGCCCCCGGGTTTGTGACGCTTTGTTTAGCAACCCTAGAAAACAAATATAATTATTATTTAACAAATTTGACTGCCTAGAGACCTCCATGCTGTGGGGAAGCCAGGGCCACACAGGGAGGATATATATATGTGTGTGTGTGTGTGTGTGTGTGTGTGTGTGTGTATGTGTATGTGTGTGTGTGTGTGTGTGTGTGTGTGTGTGTGTGTATACACACACACACCACCTGGATAGCTGTGGTGCCGGTTGAATACCCAGCGCCAGCCACTAGACATCTAAACCAAGCTGTCTCCAAATAGCCCCAACCCCAGCTGTCAAGTCACTCTCCACCCCATCACAAATGTCCACCAGTGAAGCCCAGGCACCATGCTACAAGTAAAGGTCCCACACAATCTGTGACCATTCTATGCAGATGTCTCACCTCATGGAGTTGTGGCTTCCTGAAGCAAAGAAGGTTGATCTCACAGAGGATGATGATGATGATGATGATGATGATGATGATGTCATCGTTGTCTAAAAACCAAGTGTCGAGTCCAGGTTTTCTGTCTCCAGAACAGACTTCTCTACTTCTTAATGCAGGCTCGGCCATCTTTCTGTCCCAGAGGATGCCAGGTAAGATCTTTGCTGACTCCTGTCTTTGGGGAAGTAGGGCATGCCTAGACAGGCTAGTTCATTCTTGAGGACCACTTTGTGTCTGGGGAAACCATCTCCCTTGTAGACCTTCTCTGAGCTTGGAGAATGGGCCAGAGTCCTGAAGGCAATCCCTGAGTTGGACATCTTCTGGGTCTGAACAGTTAGTTGCTGAGGGCTGGAAACTGTAGGCTTTGCTTGAATTGGTTCCCATGGTTATTTTGCTTTTGGGTTCAAATAACATTGGAGGCGCTAGGAGGCAGAGTATCAGCTGGTGTCTGGTTGCCTAGGTTTAAATTCTGGCTGTATACCTTGCTGGCCACGTGACCCTGGAGAGTTGCATAACTTCCCGAGACTGTTTATATTCACCTGCAAAACAAGAAAATGGGACGACTTGGAGGTTTTCAGGAGAAACATCAAGTAGGGAATAATCTAGCACATAGTCAGTCCACAAGTACATGTCACCTGCATCAAGAGGAGGTTCATTTTCTTCAGTGTGGATGACCTGTCGACCTGGAAGCCTCTTTGCAAGGGGGAGAAATCCTTTAAACAAACTTGAGAGTCTTGGGCTGTTTCAAACCTGTTCTGTCTTAAGGATTCCAGACAGACTTAAGGTAACATTTTTATTACTGGTTTTATTGTTCTGAACAGCCTCAAAAAGTAACTTTGAAGCTCCAAAGGTAACAATTAGAGCCTCTGGTGGGAGCGATCACAGCAAAGTCTTAGCGGTGAATTGAGCTGCCCCTGCTTCAGGTTTTACAGCCACTGTCTTCCACCAGGCCTAGTCAGGAATGGTAGACGGTACCATGCGTGCCACCCCGAGGGCTTCCAGAAAGAGAAGGCAGATGCGGTGACTCAAAGGGAGCCCTCTCCTCCCCACCCACGAGCCTCAGCCTGTAGGCTGCACCCTGTCAAGACCCTTCTACCTAGTCGCGCACAGAAGCACGGCTCCGAGCCTGAGATGCTCTCAGCCTCTTTTCCCCAGCTCTGGCTCGGAAATCTGACTGCAGCCTGCCTCTCTGGAGCTGAGCTAATTCCCCTCGCCAGCCACAGCCAGCCCTGCTGCAGTACTTAGGCAGAAAGCAATCTTCCAGCTCGTGGCTGGCAGGCGTGCATGCTGGCTTGCAGGGTCTGCAGCCTGCCCCCCCAGCCCTGCAGGGCAAGGCTTGTCCAAATATTTGGCTTGATCCTGCTCTCTGATTCATCCTGTGCAGAAAACCTCTGTAATTTCATCTACTGTGTGACTCAGACAAGAGCTGAACGCAAGTGCTGTGCACCAGCAGCCGAAGCCTGCACGGAAGGCAGGCCGGCATCCAGTGCCCGCAGTGCCCAGCCTGGCCTCCTGGGCTGGGCGATGGAGAGGTGCAGGCTCTCCCCAGCCTGGCTGGCCGGAGATTAAATCTCTTTCGTCTGAGATGATTAATGGAGCCCCAAACACGCCTCAGCATAGGGTGTAAAATGCACTTTGTTCCTTTTCCAAGTTCTCCCCCTCCTCCCCGTTTTAAAATGCTAAATCCATTTGCATCTCATAAATTATATTGGCTCCAAAATGAAGTGCTCCTGACAGCCTCGGGCAGGGTGTGGGTACTGCCCTTGTTATCTCCTCACTAGGAGACCCTAGGAAAGATCCCGCTTATCTTCCAAGGGAGGAGGGAGGAACAGCCGAGCGTGACCTAGATTCCAAATCTAAAGACAGGTACAGCCAGCTCACCTGCACATCTTCAATGGGCTGCCTGGCATGGTTTAGAAACACCGGACGGAAGGAGGCTCCCTGTGGCTCATGGGGGAATATGGCCATCTTCTTCCTCAGCAAGTTAAGGAAGAACACACCTTGGGTTCCCTTAATCTTCTGATGCCTACCTGGGGAGGGGGAAGTAGGGCTGATTGACTGCAAAGGTCAATTATTTCTTGTGGAGGTGAGGGCAGGGAGGGGTGTCTGACTAATGAGCGGGGCAGTTCAAACACCAGGGTGCCCAGAAACCAGAGACAATCCCAGCTCTGTGGCATGGAGCAAAGTTACTCGATCTCTCCGAAGTCGTTTCCTCATGCCTTCTTTCAACAAACACTTCCTGATCATCCCCTCGCCGTCAGGCCTAGAGTTTGCTCATGGCCCTTGAGTTAGTACATAGAATACATAGCTGCATGTGTTCACAGAGAGCCAGGCGGTGATAGAGTGTCATGCAGGCCAGAGAGCCCTAAGACGAAGGCCACAGACTCAGAGATGGAGGGGCAGCCAGAGACAGGGGACGCCCACGTGCAGAACCCAGGGTGAGCCCCTGCTCTCGTTATCTGACCACTGGCTATGGGGTGTGGGCTGAGGATGTTAAAGGGAAGAAGATAAACCTGGAAGGGAAGTGGCTTAGAAGCCAGGGTGAATGACAGAGCCATATTCAGCTGTCACCTCCCTGGCTCTCTCTCTCTCTCTCTCTGCACGCCCCACCCCCATCCCCCACCCCCCAAGACACAGGTGGCTTCACCATCCTTCAAAAGGTCAGCTGGCTGGGGTTTCACAAGCTGGCATTCCAGCCCTGGGGCCCCCACACAGGGAGCACACTGCCTGTGGTCAAACCTCCCTGTTCCCAACCAGGACCAGCTGCCTGGGGAGCTCTGACCTATGCAGGGGCATCAGCTGCTGCCAGAGAGGGGTGGAACTGGAGAGGGTGGGGAGAGGCCAGCTTGCCTCCGGCAGCTGTCCTCGGTAAGGGGTGCGAGCACTCCAGGAAAGGGACTCTTTCTCTCTCTCTCTCTCTCTCTCTCTCTCTCTCTCTCTCTCTCTCTCACACACACACACACACACACACACACACACGCACACACGTTTTTGTAATCATCTGCATGTGGGTGACTTTTCATTTCTGTAGTTTGATTGTTTCATTTAATTTCCCATATTGTAAGTAAGGAAACATGTCCTGGAAAAAGTTCTCAAATATGAAGCAGAGTCATATATGACTCTGTCCTCATATATGAAGGGCAGTCCCATGGTTTGACCTCTGTGCTCTGTGTCTTTAGACACTGACCATTGTGCAAGAGGACCCCACTGTGGGATCTCCTTTGTCAGGGCGGTAGGTAGGGAACTCCAGGATGTGTATTCTGAACTAGTTCTCTACTACTACCGAACCCCACCCAGCCCATCCATGGATGCTTTGGAGGATAAATTTCTTTATGATTTATTGACAGAAACCAAAGAAAATGTTGTGTTCCTGTTTTGTTTTATTTGTTTGTTTGTTTATTTATTACAGTGCTGAGGCCAGCCTCCATCCTAACCCCGGGCTTTAGCCCTGAGTCTCTTCCCCACTTTCTGAGACCAGGTTTCACTTAGTTGCCCAAGCTGGCCCTGATTTGCCATCCTCCGGCCTCAACTTTCCAACTCCCTGGGCTTGTTTTTAAGACTCAGAGAGTGATTAGAAAGGGCAGGGTAGGGTGGAGCTTAACCCTCTCCCCGGAGGGAACCTTGGAGATGGGGTACAAAGCGCGCACTCAGCACTTTTCACCCCTGTCCCTTCCCCTTTTATTTCCGGCCATGACTTGGGCCTGTGCCTGCCTCTTCCAAGGAGTACACTGTGCTTCCCTCTTAGGGTCGGGGTCCCACGGGGCCAGGTGCAGCGGTCTCAGACAGGGACTCGCTCTCGGCTTGTTTCTTTGTTCCTGTAAGGAAAATGAGAAAGCACTGCAAGCCAGGCTGGGCCCAGCTTGGACAGCATGTCAGCAGTGAGTGTGCAGACTCAGCGGAGAAATACAATCCTTCCCAGGCTTTCTGTGGGCACAGGCGGTGTGCTGAAGGCTGTCAAGTGACAGCGAGGAAGCCAGCCTCGTCCTCAGCCGCTGTGCCAGCCAGCCCGGCAGCGAACAATTCCTGTAAGCAGAACTCAGCCCTCCCTGTTCAGTCACAAAAGCAGGGCTGCCTTTTAGATGGGGCCAGCGGAGGAGTGTTTCAGAAATAAAGGAAGTAACCTTTACATCTTGGGGGAAGTTTAAAGATACCCAGAGAATGAAATCTCAGATTCTGCTGTCCTGAAAGCCCGAGGTTGGCCACGATTCTCTGCCTTTGTTCCCCTCCTTTGTCTTGGTTACATGCGCCTGGCCACGCTCTACCTGTGGTTTTATTGTCTCCCTCATGGAGGCTGGCGGGACATAAATCAGTAAGTGAAAATCTCAAATGTAGCTCTTTGGTCTAGTGTCTAAGGAGACAAAGAAGAAAAGGGGCACTTAATGAATGCCTCTGGAAACTTGGGGTTTATGTGGGGCTTCTACTAAAAGGCAAAGCCTACTTTGAGACCACTCATGCCAAGCCCAGGATGGCTCTCTGGGCTCTCGTCACAGCGCACTTTGCAACCTCAATGCCTACAGCCACCAGGAACCATTTGCCCCGTGGCCTTTAATGGGGCAGAGAGGGGCAAGAGTCATGGTTAGCAGCTAACAATGTCCCCGTCTCTCCTTCAGAAGGCAGGAAGGTGGATCCACACGACCAGCTGCTTCTTCTGGCTTCCCTGGGGTCTTCTCGTGGTCTGAGCCTGGGTCTAAGACTCGGGGTCCAGCCTCTTGGGCTCTCCTCTGTGAAGCAGCATCCATTCCTGCTGCTGGGTATCTCACGCCAGAAGTGGCTGGCCTCTGGGCGGGTGGTGGCTTCAGAGGAAGCAGGGTGGCCTGACTTGTGGAGAGGCTCCAAGGCAGGACTGTAAAATCCTGGCCAAAAGATAGAAAAGGAATGCTTTCTATACCAGGGGCGGAGGGAAAGCAGTGCTGTGCCAAGCCACCCACCTCCAGCCCCTGCACTTATCTGGGAGGGCAGCCACAAAGAAAACCTTCAGCTGAAGTCAAGGTCAGTGTACCCTCCTGAGCCATTAGCCATCCATAGATTAGTGGGTTAAGACAGAGCTGTCTCGACAGATGAATTACACCCAGAAGCTGAGCAGGAGTCCTTGGGCTTGACATTGAAAGGTCCAGTTATCATAGGGAGAGTGATGCCTGCTTAATTTTGATAGGGCTTAATTATAGTGATAAATGTCCTTGGAGTTTAACTCCTTCCTTGCCTATGGACTGTACAACCGTGTATCTCCCAAAGAATGTGGTAGGTAACCCAAATGGACGGTGTGTGAGGGTCCCTTTGGGAGGTGTTCAAATTCAAGTGAGGAGATGAGGGTGGAACCCACGGTTTGATCAGAAGAGAAAGGTTAGAATTTTCTCTCTCCGCAATATGAAGATGTAAGAGAAGGTAGCTGGCTTCAAATCAGAAAGCTGGTCCCTACAGGGCACGAGATCTGCTGTTGACTTGATCTTAGACTTTCCCAACACTATGAGAAATGTTTGCTGTTTAATAGGCCCAAGTCTGTAGTGTCTTGTTATAACACCTTAAACTCCATCCAGAGACTACCCCACCTAGTGATCCATCCCTTATACAGTTTCAAAACCCAGACACTATTATAGATTGCCCACAAGTACTTGCTGACTGGAGCTGGATATAGCTGTCACCTGGGAGGCTCTGCTAGTGCATGACAAATACAGAGGGGGACACTCTCAGCCAGCCACTGAACTGAGCACAGGGTCCCCCATGGGGGAGCTAGAGAAAGAACCCAAGGAGCTGAAGGGGTTTGCAGTGCCATAGGACGAACAACAATATGAGCCACCCAGTACTCCCAGAGCTCCCAGGGACAAAACCATCAACCAGAGAGTGCACATGGAGGAACCCATGGCTCCAGATGCATATACAGCAGAAGATGGCCTTGTTGGACATCAAAAGGAGGAGAGGCCCTTGGTCCTGGGAAGGCTCGATGCTGCAGTGTAGGGCAATACCAGGACAGGGAAGCAGGAGAGGGTTGATTGGGGAACAGGGGGAGGGGAGATGGCTTATAAGACTTTCAGGGAGGGGGAACCAGGAAAGGGGACAACATTTGAAATGTAAATGAAGAATATATCTAATAAAAAATTAAAAAAAAATACCTTAAACTAATGCAGAACCAACAGGAGATATATAAGAGAAGCTAGGAACAGAAATCATAGGTACTTGCTGCCAATCCTGATGACCTGAGTTCAGCCCCCAGGAAACACGGGGTACCAGGAGAAAACCTGAACTCCCAGAGGTCAGGTTGTCCTCTGACCTCCTCACATGCACCAAGACATGTGCATGCATGTGTATACTTGACTACCAATACACAATAAACAAATACATAAATATGATTTTTAAAATATTTTTAAAGGAAGCCATAATATGGGAACTGGTTCATATGATTATACAGGCCAAAATGTGCCACAGCCTGCCATTTACTAGGTGGAAACACAAGAAGGCTAGGGTAGGATTTACGTTGAGTCTGAAGGCCTGAGAACCAGGGGAGCTAATGGTGTGTCTCCCTTGGAGGTGAAGACTGAGCACTGGGGGTGCAGGAAGGTGTAAGAAGACGGGAGAAGGCCTTATGCTAAATGACTGCAGCTCGCAGCTCAGGAATGAATGGAAACCGGAATCCCCTTACCACGCTTTTTGCTCAAAGGCTGTCGCCAGGAGATGACGCTGTAGTGTGGGTGAGGGTGGATCTACTGGTCCAGATGCTAATCCCAGTCACACCTAGAATGTTTTGCCAACATCATGAGCATCCCTTAGCCCAGACACATTGACAGACAAAATTAATATTTGCAGACACGGAGTGAGTGTCAGAATTAGAAACAGACCTCACCTGGATAGGAGAGAGCTGGCCCCTTCTCTTCCCAGCCACCCCTAGGAGACTGTTCACAAAGAGTCTGAATCTGTCTTTATGTATCTCAAAAAGACACATCTATATCATCTGTGCTTGTCATGAAGCCAACTTCAAAAAGACTCTGAAATTGACCGGAAGAAATTAGGTGTCATTTTGGAACAAACATTTAATTTAACACAGGAACCTCAAAAGATATGGGATCCAGGTATACAAAAGAACAGAAAATGCAGAAAGCTCTTCTATCTTCTGAAAAAGTCACTAATGTTGTGTGTGTGTGTGTGTGTGTGTGTGTGTGTGTATTCACATGTGTACATTTTCATGTGTAGAGGTGCATATGCATGTGCACATGTGTGTTTGCTGTGTACATGTGTATATTTGGAGGTCATAGGAAAACCTTCGGAGTCATTTCTCAAGTGTGGCCTACCTCGTTTTAGAGACAGGGCTTCTGATTGGCCTGTCACTCACTGAGTAGGCAGGCCTTGATGGCAGTGGACTCCACCTCTCCACCTGTCTCCACCTCTCCATTGCTAGGGTGAGGAAAGCACACAGCAGCGGCATGCCTCTCTGTTTATGTGGGTACTGAGGCTGGAACTCAGGTAGGTCCCTGTGACTGTATTATAAGCACCTAACTGACTAAGTCATATTCCCAGCTTATGGTCTTACCTCCTGTCATAATTAGTTTTTGCCATCTTGACACAAATACAGATACTTTGTGCTGGCTAGTTTTCTGTCGATTTGATACACGCTGATGCCATTTTGGAAGAGGGAGCCTCGGGTGAGAAAAACCGCCCCCACCAGGCTGGCACGTAGGCACGCCTGTAGTACATTTTCTTTAGTGATATTGGAAGGCCCAGTTAAGTGTGGACAATGCTACCCCTAGGCTGGTGGTCCTAGGTGTTAAAGGAAAGCAGGCTTATGAGCTATAAAGATCAAGTCTGTAAGGAGCCCCCCTCCATGGTGTCTGCATCAGTTCCTGCCTCCAGGTTCCTGCCTCGAGTTTCTATCCTGCCTGCCTTTGAGAATGGACTGGCATGTGGAAGTGTGAGCAAAAGAAACCCTTTCTTCCCCACTCGCTTTTGATCATGACCGCCATCACAGCAGCAGTAACCTAACTGGGACAGAACTCGGTACCAGGACTGGGGCATTGCTGTGACAGACATGACCATGTGGACGGACCCTGGAACTCTGGATGAGAAAAGCCACTGAGTATTGAGAACACAGTGGGATTTTCTGTAGGAGCTTATAGGATACAGATTTTGAGAACATTGCAGATGATGGAGGCCTGACTTGTGATGTTTCAGAGGGGAGCAAATATTCCACTGGGCCATTGGTATGAAGAATCTGTAGTGTCTGTCTGGTCAGCTGGAGCAGAAAATTCCGCCATGATTGACAAGAGACCAGGACCGCTAACGTAAAACTCTTGTTTTGCTGAAACAATGGATTCTGGTCAGCTTGGCCTGAAGAATCATCTGTGATTAAAAAGAGACCAGCATCAGTGGAGGTGAAGTCTTCTGGGAAGCGTTTCCTCAAAGTTAGCATATTCAAGCTGTATTCCAGAGGTTGTACCTTGTTCTGGCAGTTGAACGGGGTAGTGTAAGAGTCAGTGAAGGGTACTGGTTTTGAAGGCACAAAAGGGGGCGTGAACAGCAGCTGAGGGTCGGCACTGTGTGTTAGGACTGGAGTCCCCAAAGAGAGCCCAGAAGAGGCTATTGATGAAAGTGCAATCCAGTCGCAGCAAGAAAGTCCCAGCATTTTGAAAATGCTAGTACCGTGGGACGACCTCCAAGCATAGCAACAGGGGGAGTGGATTAGCCAGAGACTGAAAAAATAAGCTGTGTGCTCTGCAGAGGGCAGAGCCAGAGAAATGGCCCAAGCCTAGAAGCCTGAGAGTGAATCCCAGATCCTGGACATTGAGTTATTTCCATTATTGGAGTTTGGATTTGCTGTATTCAGATTACAGTTCTTGTCTCTTGAAATAAGAAAATATTTTTTATTTCACAGAAGCTCACAGTTGACAGATTTTAAACTTAAAAAGGAAAAAAAAAACCCTGGAGTTTTACAGAGACTTTGGGTTTTTAAAAATTGTATATTTTTAAAGAGATTTGTAAAGCTCTGGTACTTTTTAAGTTTAATTTAAATTTAAGTAAAGTGATATATATTGCAATGCCAAATGTTATATATTTCGTCTGGGAGACAAAAAAGAAAGGAAAGGTGGTAGCTTAAGTTATGTGTTTATGTGTCAGGTTAATGGGAATCGGTTGTGCTGGCTAGTTTTATGGCAATGTGACACAAGCTACAGTCATCGGAGAGGAAGGAACCTCAAATGAGAAAATGCCCCCATGAGGCCAGGCTGTGGGCAGGCCTGTAGAGCATATCCTTAATTAGTGGTTGATGGGGGAGGGCCCAGCCCATTATGGGTGGTGCCATCCCTGGGCTGGTGGTGGTAGGTTCTATAGGAAAGCAGGCTGAGTAAGCAACAGGGGAGTAAGCCAGTAAGCAGCACCCCTCCATGGCCTCTGCAACAGCTCCTGCCTCTAAGTTCTTGCCCTGCTTGAGTTCCCAACTTCCTTTGATGTCTGAACAGTGGTGCGGAAGTGTAAATCAAATAAACCCCTTTCCTCCTCAAGGCGCTTTTGGTCATGGTGTTCGCCACTGCAGTAGTGACCCTAACTAGGACATCAAAGGAAATTAGTCCCTAGGATCAGAGAGGAGATCAAGGTTGCTGAGAGTCCAGAAATCAACAGGTGCCAATACCCTGTCCTCCTTGCGATGGCTAAAAAAGTTTCTCAGGTATACTTCAAATACAGTTTGCAAAATCTTTCTCTGGTTCTCGACTTGCCTTTCCCTTCTCTAGGCTGCTGCCTTTGCTCTTGCAGGGATGGCCAGCCCTACAGCCCACTGCACGCCTTCTGCTTTCTCACGTTGGTTTCTGCTCTCATTCAAGACTCCTCTGTGGGTCCCAGTGGAGCGTCATCAGGGCCTGGCTGTGTGGCATGTGGCTAAGCAAGATGGTTACAGGGAGCCCTCTGCTTCTAGGCCATAGTCCTTTCTCTTAAGAAGCCGTCTCTTTCTGTGCTATTCTGCACTCTCTCTCATTTATCCCTTTTCAAGTCACATGGGGCCTCTTTCTCAAGGCTTTTCTAGATTTCCCAGAAAACCCAAGGCCTCCCTGAGCTGTGATTTCAGGACCACATCACACCCTAGCGACTTTACTATGGTTGGTCTCCAGCCTGGATGGTCAGATCCTGGGAGGCAGGTGTGCTGGGCACAGCCTCAGACAATAGATGTCGCTTCCAGTCTTGGTCTCCCAGGCCCGCTGTAGACATCACCAGGATCCAGGGAAAATCCCAGCCAGGCCTATTTCCGGCTCTCTACATCCTCACGGGTCCTCTTTGCCCAAGCCTCTTCCTCTCCAGAGAGTTCCTTATCTACAGGCCCCAACCACCCAAGTCCAAGCTGGAGGCGGCCCGCTGGCCTGTTTCCTGCCTCTGCTGCTCTGGATCTGAGTCAGAAGGCCGGTGTTTGGAACCAGGCTCTGAACTC
Source organism: Apodemus agrarius (assembly GCA_964023405.1). Lineage (NCBI taxonomy): Eukaryota > Metazoa > Chordata > Mammalia > Rodentia > Muridae > Apodemus > Apodemus agrarius. Next base: position 56,936,175 of record OZ030005.1, read on the forward strand.
CTTCCCAGCTCTGTGAATTTGGCCATTGTTTCCTTCTCTGCCAAGCCTTAGCTTCGCCTCTTAAATGAAGTGGTTTTGTTGTTGTTGCTTGTTTGTTTAGTTAAAACTAGAAGTATCCCTTCCAACCAATCCCCTTCCCCTGTGGAGTCTTTGTTAGTTCTTTCCAGTGGACCTGGTGTGGGCAGAGCTGGTTCTGTCTGAATTTGCAAGCACATGTAAGGCTGACCTACTGCTACAGCAAGAGGCCCACACCCATGTTCTCCTATGTCTTGTGGGTTCCCCCGAGCTGATTCCTTTGCCTTTTCCTGTGGGGTGCTCCAAGACATTGCTTGACTTGGCAAGGTAGCAGATGATGACCTGTAAGTCAGTTAGCTCCGACAGCAGACATTTATTTACATTGTTCAGTGAGATGGCTCAGCCAGTCAAGACTGTGGGCATCAGGTCTGATGACCTGGATTCCAGCCCCAGAATTCACACAGTAGAAGGTGACTCCTGTACGTTGTCCTTTGACCTTCACGTGCATGCAGCACCAAGCATCCCCCCACCCCCCACCAACACACACACTAAATAAATGTAATAAAAATGTTTTGGGCCAAGGAGATGGCTTAGTGGGTCAAAGTACTTGACATGCAAACTTAACGACTACAGTTTAATTCCCAGAACCCATGTAAAAATCCTGGTGCAGTAATATACATGTGTAATTCCAGTGCTCCTATGATTGGAAGGGGGCAGAGACAGGAGCATTGACCAGAAGCTCAAAGGCTGCCCAAGGTGTAGGACCTGGAGTACACAGTGCACAACATGGGTAGAAACCAGAGAGACCATGCCTCAAAGTAGGAGACAGTCAATTCCATGGAACTTATCTTTTTGCCACAGTGTGTGTGTGTGTGTGTGTGTGTGTGTGTGTCTGTGTGTGTGTGTTTATTCTGTGATCATAGTAGATCTGCCAACAGCTATAAGAAAAAGCAGAGAAATATCACAGACACATTCCCTAGTTTCCCCTAATGATAAAATCCTCCAAAACTATACACAGTTTTGCAACAAGGCCATCAGCATAGAAACAGTCAAGAGATACCCATAATATTCTGTTAGTGTTTTAAAAATATAACCAGTTCTCTCCCAATCTCAGCTCCCACTCCCTGCACTCTGCTCCTCACCCCAGGGAATATCCAAGATGTCTGCCATTTCTATAATTATGTCACTTTATGAATGACATGCAAATGGAGTGGCACAGCACAGCACATAACATCTGGGGCTGGCTTTTATCTCAGCACAGTTCCATGAAGATTTATCTAGGTTGTGTATATCAACCAGTTGGTTCCTTTTCATTGCTGGCTAATATTCCTTGAAATGGATGTAACAGAGTCTGTTTAACCATTCGCCATTGGCGAACACCTTGTTTGTTTACAGTGTGAGTATATAATTTCCAAAACTCCTGTAAATATTTGTGGGCAAGTTTTAAAGGAATATATATGTCCTTTCTCTAAAATAAACACCAAGAATGTGATGCTGGGCCATGTGACTGCTGCATGTTATGCTAGTTTATTTTATACACATTAAAAACTTAAATTAGGGAGCTGATCCTGTGCCACAGCACTCTGTACCCAAATATCCCTGGAGAGAGCTGGTCTCCCAGGAGTTCAGGCACACATATAAGCACAGGTAAGACCACCACTTTGGCTCAAACTCCTGGCCCAAGAAGGACCATCCTAGAGTCATCAGGACACAGGAACCAAGGAACATATGGGGACAGGATCCTTCAGATTTCCATCTGCACCCTGGAGCTGACCCCGTGCCATAGCTCTCCATTCCCAAATTCATTCTGGAGAGAACTGGTTTCCCAGGAGTACTGACACACAGGCTTGCAGGAGGGACAAGCCACAGTCAGAGACAGCAACGCCAGCTAACACCAGAGATAACCAGATGGCGAGAGGCAAAGGTAAGAACATAAGCAAAGAAATCAAGGCTACTTGGCATCATTAGAACCCAGTTCTTCCACCACAGCAAGCCCTGGATACCCCAACACACCATAAAAGCAAGACTCTGATTTAAAGTTACATCTCATGATGATGATATAGGACTTTAAGAAGGACATAAATAACTCCCTTAAAGAAATACAGAAGAACACAGGTAAACAGGTAGAAGCCCTTAAAGAGGAAACACAAAAATCCCTTAAAGAATTACAGAAAAACACAACCAACCAGGAGAAGGAATTGAACAAAACTATCCAGGATCTAAAAATGGAAGTAGAATCAATAAAGAAACTACAAAGGGAGACAACTCTGGAGATGGAAAACCTAGGAAAGAGATCAGGAGTCATAGACACAAGCATCACCAACAGAATACAAGAGACAGAAGAGAAAATCTCAAGTGATTGATACCACAGTCCATTGATACAACAGTCAAAGAAAATGCAAAATGCAAAGGCTCCTAACCCAAAACATTCAGGAAATCCAGGACACAAGGAGAAGACCAAACCTAAGAATAATAGATATAGAAGAGAGCGAAGATTCCCAACTCAAAGAATCAGGAAATATCTTCAACAAAATTATAGAAGAAAACTTCCCTAACCTAAAGAGAGTGATACCCATAAACATACAAGAAGCCTATAGAAGTCTAAATAGATTGGACCAGAAAAGAAATTCCTCCCATCACAAATGGTCAAAACACCAAACCCACAAAACTAAGAAAGAATATTAAAAGCAGTAAGGGGAAATGGTCAAGTAACATATAAAGGCAGACCTATCAGAATTATGCCAGACTTCTCACCAGAGACTAGGAAAGCTAGGAGATCCTTAGCAGACCATACAGACCCTAAGAGAACACAAACACCAACCCAGTCTACTATACCCAGCAAAACTCTCAATTGCCATAGATGAAGAAACCAAGATATTCCATGACAAAACCAAATTTACAGAATATCTTTCCACAAATCCAGACCTACAAAGGATAATAGATGGAAAACTCCAACACAAAGAGGGAAACTATACCCTAGAACAAGCAAGAAAGTCATCTTCTTTCAACAAACCTGAAAGAAGATAGCCACATAAACTTAATTCTACTTCTAACAACAAAAATGGTAGGAAGCAACAATCACTATTCCTTAATATCTCTCAACATCAGTGGACTCAATTCTCCAATAAAAAGACAGATTAAAAGACTGGATACATAACAGGACCCAGCATTTTGCTGCAAACAGGAAACACACCTCAATAACAAAGACAGACACTACCTCAGCGTAAAGGGCTGGAAAACAATTTTCCAAGCAAATGGTCCCAAGAAACAAGTTGGAGTAGCCATTCTAATATAGAATAAAATCAACTTTCAACCAAAAGTTATCAAAAAGTATGAAGGAAGGACACTTCATACTCATCAAAGGAAAAAATCTACCAAGAACTCTCAGTTCTGAACATCTATGTTCCAAATGCAAGGGCACCCACATTCATAAAAGAAACTTTACTAAAGCTCAAAGCACACATTGCACCTCACACAATAATACCCCAATAATACCCTCAACACACCACTCTCATCAATGGACAGATCATGGAAACACAAACTAAACAGAGATACAGTAAAACTAACAGAAGTTATAGATCAAATAGATTTAACAGATATCTATAGAGCATTTCGTTCTAAAACAAAAGAATATACCTTCTGCTCAGCACCTCATGGTACCTACTTCAAAATTGACCATATATTCACAAAACAGACCTCAACAGATACAAGAAGATTGAAATAATCCCATTCATCTTATCAGATCACTAAAGGCTGGTCTTCAATAACAACAAAAACAACAGAAAGCCCACATAAACATGGAAGCTGAACAACACCCTACTCAATGATAACTTGATCAAGAAAAAAATAAAAAAGAAATTAAAGACTTTTTAGAATTTAATAAAAGTGAAGGCACAACATACCCAAACTTATGGGACACAATGAAAGCAGTGCTAAGAGGAAAACTCATAGCCCTGAGTGCCTCCAAAAAGAAACTGGAGAGAGCATACACTAGCAGCTTAATAGCACAGCTGAAAGCTCTAGAACAAAAAGAAGCAAATACACCCAAGAGGAGTAGATGGCAGGAAATAATCAAACTTAGGCTGAAATAAACCAAGTAGAAACAAAAAGAACTATACAAAGAATCAACAAAACCAGGAGCTGGTTCAGTGAGAAAATCTTTCCTTTCTTCTTTCCTTCTTTCCTCCTTTCTTTCCTCCTTTCCTTCCTCCCTCCCTCATCCCTTCCTTCCTTCCTTCCTTCCTTCCTTCCTTCCTTTCTTTCTTTCTTTCTTTCTTTCTTTCCTTTCTTTCTTTCTTTCATTCTTTTTTTGTTTTTTATCAAATATAGCCTAACAGGAGTCAAACTGAAAAAGGAAACTTCAGTTGAGAACATGTCTCCATCAGATTGTATAGTAGGCAAGAGATCACTGAGTATTTTCCTTGACTGATGATTTACTATTGCAAGTGCCATCTCTGAACAGCTGGAATAAGAAATCATTCTGCACAAGATAGTAATTCTATTCCTTCATGACCTTTTCTTCAGTGCCTACCTCCAAGTTCATGTTTTGATGTCCTGCCCTGACTACCATTCATAATGTAATGTAAGATATACAATGAAATAAACTCTTTCCTTCCTAAAAAAATCCACAACTAATTATAAACTTCATATATCATTACACAATTGCAAATTAGTACAATTTATAATTAAACTCGGTTGGGCAAACCTAAGTAAATGACTGCAGTTCTAAGGGTGTTTAACACTAGCAGAAAAATGCCCATGGGCTACATTTTTATAATCTTATTAAAATTGTTAAATAAGTGTTTCCTTCTTGAAAATTTTTAAATTAAATTTATTATTATTATTTTTAGGGTTGGAGAGATAATTCAATGGTTAAAAGCACTGACTGCTCTTCCAGAGGTCCTGACTCTGGTTCAACTCCTAGCAACTGCAAGGAGGTTCACAACCATCTATAATGGGATCCGATGCCCTCTTTGAAGAATCTTCTGAAGACAGCAACAGTGTACTCACATACATAAAATAAATAAATAAATAAATAAATAAATATTTTAAAATTATCTTTTAAACAGATACAAAAATATGCATAAAATGTGCATATTAGTGGGTAACATAAAATCTCAAAACATCTTTAAATTGTATAATGGTCAAATCAGGTCAAATATATCTATCTCATCAAAGACTCATCATTTTTAGTAATAAAACACCTCAACCCCCTTTTCTGGCTTTCTGAAACAAACAGCACACAATCGGCACGTACCGTTACCTGCTGCGTGGTAGCACAGCAGAACGCCTTACTGCTATGTAAGGGTAACTTAGCTCTCAGTGATCTGTCTGTCTGTCCACTTTCCTCTCTCCCCAGTTTGGGTGACCCCCATTATCCTCTCAATTCCTATGAGGTCAATGTTATATATTTTACATCGGAGTATGCAGATGTCTTTCTGAGCCTGGATTATTTCGCTTAACAGTATCTCCAGTTCCGTCCATATGTCTTAACAGTATCTCTCCAGTTCCGTCCATATATTACCCCCAGATGAAGCCTGCCTAGTTTTATAGCAAGCTCCTATGCAGGGGGCTGACCCATTGACACCCCAACTATCACACATCAGCAATCCAGTTCCTCTGCTGACATTTGGCACCATCCTTATTTTTTGCCACGCAGAGAACAAAGTGTAGACCCTGCCTTTCATTTGAGCCATGCCGGTAGATAACAGGTTGGGAGCTCACTGTGGCTTCACCTTTCCTGTCCATAACACCCAGTGTTCTCGTCCATCTCTTCCTGCTGTTTTGCAACCAGCTTGTTGCTTTTAGTTCCCCTACCCCTGTGTTCTGAGATGTCATTATATGTTCAAGACAGGAGCTGACCATGAGGTAAGTGTTTCACAAGAGTTTTCTCCTACCTTTGTGTCTTTTCATCCCTAGCAAAATCTTCCATAAAGTTTTAAGCTTTAATAAAGTTCCATTTATCAGTTTTTCTTTTGATGGAGTATGCTGTTGGTATCTTGTCTGGGAACTCTTGCCTCAACCCTAAATTCCAAAAAGTTCTCTCTCTCTCTCTCTCTCCCCTCTCTCTCTTTTTCCTGAAAGTTTTACAGTTTCACATTGAAGTTCACAGTCCGTTTTGGATCCGGTGTGAATTAGATGAGGAATTGGGTCGAAGGTCACCCTTCTGCCCACAGGAGTCCAATTGCTCTAGCACCATCTGGCGCAGAGGCTCATCTCTCCACTGAATTGCCTTGCACCTTTTCCAGCTACCAGGCGGGCATTTTTGTGTGGGTCTATTTCTGGGTTCTCTGTTCTATTCTATTGATCTATGTATGTAACCCTCTGCCAGCACCAGTCTGTGCTGCTGTAACTAGATAATAAGCCTTGAAACTGGGCAGGCTCTTCTTTCTATATATTAAATAAAAAGTTTAGCAATTCGAATTCATTTGCTTTGCCATATAAATTTAGAAGGAACTTATCAACATCTATCAAAAGCCGTTGGCAGCATTTTGATAGGAACTATGCTGAAGCTGTCTGTCAGATAGGGGAAAATTAAAATACTATCACCAGCTTTGCTTCTTCAGTTTCTTAGATCTTTGATTTCCTTCATGAGAGCTTTGTAGTTTTCAGGACACAGTTCTCACGTGTCTCATTAAATTAGCATAAAATCCTCTTTTCGATATCTATAAAGTACAGTTCATGTTTACTTGGAGGCAATCACTGAGAAGCAGCTGACTTCTGTAGAGTTATCTTAGATCCTGCAACTTTCCTGAACTCATGAGTTTTAGACCAGTAGTTCTCATCCTTCCTAATGCTGTGATGACCCAGTTCCTTATGTTGTGGTGACCCTCTCAACCATAAAATTACTTTCATTGCTACTTCATAACTGTAATTTTGTAATTTTGCTACTGTTATGAATCATAACATACATACCTGCATTTTCTGACAGTCTTAGGTAACCCCTGGGAAGGGTTGAGAACTATTGCTCTAGAAGGATCTTGTGTGTTTGGTCTGGTTTGGTAAATGTCTCGAGAGTTTTCTACATATAAAAGGACATCATTTACAGATAGGAACACCCTAATTTCCCCTTTCTAAACTGTGGGATTTTTCTCATCTTACTGTGGTGGTCAGAATACGCAGGACTACTAGATGACCGTGCGATGATGGGACATCTTGGCTCTGTTCTTAATCTTAGATGGACGGCATTCTGCCTTCATAATCAAACATGAAGTTTGCACTGTGTTTCTTATGGGTGATCTCAGCCAAGATGAAGAATTTCCCTCCCATTTCTAATTTGTTGAGTCTTCTAAGGCATGAACAGGGTGTCAGAATTTGTCAAGGGTTAAAACTGTTAAGTTCATTTTGTGTCTGGGATGTAGTCTGTCTTGATCCATATTTCCTGTGTTTCTTGGGCTCTTGTAAGATCTGTGTATCCGATTGCCACAGGACAAAATGCTTTATCAATATTGATGAGATACTTATAATAGCATTGTTGGGTTCGTGCGTATCATTGGTATATTTCTGTCTAGCTGATGTGTCTGTTGTTGAACTCAGTCCCATCGAGACCTATGAACTTACCTATTCATCCACTGTTACATCTTGATGGGCTGAGCCTCTTGTTATGAAATGATTCTGCCTTTGGAGATTCTGTGTGCTCTGGCACAGGAACAGGTTCTTCAGGTTGTCAGGCTCAGCAGCACCTTCTACCCACTGAGCCCTCTTGCTTTCTTCTCAAAAAGGAACTCTCAGTTTTAGGGCAAACTTAAGAGGGTTTCCATGTACTTCACGTCCAACTTTAACATCTTACATCATGGTGTATCTGTCATGGATGTCCTCAGTGCATAGGACCGATACATTATTATTAATGAAGTACAAGTTTAATTCAGATTTTCTCAGTCTTTCTTTAACTTATTTTCCTTCCTTCCTTCCTTCCTTCCTTCCTTCCTTCCTTCCTTCCTTCCTTTCCTTCCTTCTCTCTCTCTCTCTCTCTCTCTCTCTCTCTCTCTCTCTCCCCCCCCCCCGTTCAAACCGAAGCTTCACAAATGTACCACACGTCTAGCCCCACCACCCACTATCTTTCCTTGGTTCAACATTCTTTCAGCGTACTCTATTACATTTGGTCATCATATCTCCCTAGAGAAATTGTAGATGGAACACTTTCTCAGAACGTCTTTGTTTTTGAGTAGTGGCGAGATATTTTGCAGCTCTCCTTTCGGCTGAAGGGTGTCTAGTGTTTTTCTCATCATTAGGGGAGACTTTAAAGTCATTACAAGACTTTAGAGAAGAAGATCACATCCTGTAGGACACCATTTTCATCTCTCACATACACAGTGCATACACCATGACTTACCACTGTTGGTATTGATGTTGAGTCCCCCGGCTGGCACAGGCTTTCTCTACACCACACCCCATCTGCCCTCTACCTCAACCCCCCTCACTTTCACCCTGTGAAAGGGTAATAAAGTGGCATAGACCACACTTAAGGAATGAGGAATTACAATCCCTCTTCTAGAGGAAAGAGTATCTACATATTTATTTCCATGTGTGGAATTCATCTACTGTCTCCATCTACCTGTCTGTTACTTGTGGGTCAACAGACAGCTCTCAGCTCTAGTCTAGGGCTACTCCATTGCTCACACTGCCCTGCCTCTGGCCTTAGAAGCCCTCGCCAGTAGCTACTGCATCCCTTTGCTACACTCTCACCACCAGGCTTGCTGTGGGTTTGGGTTTGATTTCTAACTCCCTGGCATTAGCACGACCCAGGGTCATGTCAAATTCCCTTCTTTAGCTGTAGAATATGCTGTCTGGACCAGGGACCCCAGTTTCTTTTGCTAAAAAGTAGTATTAGAAACCAACATGGAGAGACTAAGTATGATCCTGGGGTACCATTGCTTCTGAGCCTCTCACACAAAGTAGTGAGGAAATTGGTGTGGGCGTATTAACCTGCATGTCATCACACATCTTTAAATAGGCCCATAGATCAAGCAGGAGTCCCGCCCTGCCACCAGACCTAATCCATACTCTGGTGGTTCATTCCTTTGCATGTCCCTTTCAACAGTGACTTTGGTGGCATTCATGACTATAATTGTTTGATTCTAGTGTATGTGTGTGTATGTATATGTGTAATGTATTTTGTATTTATATATTCATTTCAGAATTGTTAGACCACAACCCTCTGGAAATTATCTTATCAACTGGCATACAAGGCTTATAGACAGCCATTTCTCCTTCAGACTTATAGCTTCTCTTTCCATACTTGCTTAGGTCAGCATCCTCGTCCCCTATCTGTTCACAGACATCTGCATTTATAAAAGAGTCAGATTATCTTGTCATAGAGAATGTTCACAACGCTCTGAAGGCAATGCCTTCCAAACTGGGGTGTCCATGAAGTGCTCATGGACTTCAAGGGGGAAATAAGATGCACGGACAGCTTGAGTTCTCAACCCGGATTCAGCTGGGCATACTGCCTGTCTAACTCATCTGCTGCTGGTGAGATTCCGTCTGACAAAATAGTTCTATAGCTAAAAAAAAGGGAACAGAAAGCCTCTGGAAACCACAGTGAACACACCTGAGTTTCCTTCCATCTGAATTTCTGGGATGACATTAGTCAGAAAACTGCCCTGGCCATGTTTTCAAGGTGGTTAGATTAGGGGCTATGAACTCAAGCACGATGAGCCGTGAGTGCTTTTGAAAACAAAGAATTTGCCATCAGATTATTTAAAGCTCTAAACTTCAGTGCATCTAAAAGACCATTTGATTTGCCATAAAGCTAATTAACAGAACATACAGATCTTTCGACATACAAGGGTTATGTAAAACCAAGAGCATTCGTAATAAAATATTCCTAGCTTCCTTGGTTTTGTTTGGATGAGTCCTAAATGGGTTTGAGAGAAAGAAAGGGTCAGGAGATTGCAAAAAGCATTCTGAACTTTACAATGAAGGTTCTTCTTTCCCAGCTGCCTCCTCCTCACTACAGGGACCATCTCACATCCAGGGGCAGCTACTGCACACTCAGCTCGGTGATACCTTTGCTTTGATAATAAGTGCATATCAGAACAGTGTTCTGCCCGTGGGGACCAATTTCCTTTTCCATCACCTGTGGCCTCTTAACATAAAATTATAGGTCGAAACAAGTAATTGTGGCTGGTGGCAGGTCCCAAGGCTCAGCTGCCACCCAGGGACCTGGTCTGTGTGCCTCGCTTCTTCTTCTTCTTCTTCCTCTCTTCCACCTCTATCCAGGATGGAGAACATGTGAGGCTTGATCTTCAAGAAAGCGGGTCCACCCGCTTAGAACACAGCTCCATGACTGACATCTTCAGGAAACTTCTGGGACTAGCCCAGTCACCAGGCATCTGTAAACCTTCCCCACAGCAGCAGCTGGAGAAAGGTGCTGCCAGCCCTGTATCCTAACTCCGGCCTATCAATGACCCCTGTGGGAACCTCTGCACTGGAGGGAGGGGTTGGAGGATAGAAAGCCCCCACAGACAGATGGTTCTTGTCCGCTTAGGGGGAGAAGAGAGGGAGTGCTTGTCAGTTTACCACAGTGTCCGTCTGGCTCTGGCTAGAGTTACTGGTGGCCAGTGGCCTAGTCACCCAGTCAAAGGTGCGCCATACCAATAACAAGGCAGCAGGCGGGAGGTGCAGGAGTTTGGGGTGTAGGCAGTGAGAGAAACCTCCCAGGCAAAGAAAGGTCATGGTTGGTAGTGACTGATCAGTTGAGTGAGGAAAGGGTGGCGTGCTGATAAGGGGTTGGGAGGAGGGAGGCTTGGGGTTGAAGTCAGGAGTGCTAGTGAGGGAGGTGCTGTGAGCCCTGATCTCAGCATCAAGGCTGCTGGGCCTGGACCTGTGGGAGGCACCAGTTGAGTTGCACATTCTTCTCCAGCAACTTCACACCCCGTAGAGGTGACACCCAGCTCGTAAGTCAGATGGTCGCACAGCTCTGCCCGCCTTCCTTCTCCCTGTGGGCTGCCTGTAGACCTCTGTCACCCCCCCCACCCCCACCAGCTGGCCTCCTGGGCTGCCGAGCTCTCTTTGTAGTGGGGCCCCCCCACCGATAAAGACCCACTCGCAGCTGCCCACCCACACCAGCCAAGTGTCATGGAAGGAATGTGGTGGCAGCTGGTCTTGGATCACAAGACAGAAAACACCCAGGACACGTAGTCAGGTCAGGAAGCGCCTTCCGGAAAGGAGAAGCCTGAGCAGGCTGGAAGGGAGGCGGCTCTCAGAGGAAACCAGCACGGGGGTGACTCAGCCTGCCGTTCTGTGGGATGCAGTGTGCACTGCCTGAGAAAACAAATTTCCTCCAGCAGGTTTATCTCCCTGGGGAGGAGACGGGATCAGAAACGTGCGGTGGCAGCGAGGGAGGCCCTGGGCTCCGCCCCAGCCAAGGACCCAGTCCAGGGTTGTCTGGGTCAGCCAGGCTAAGTAGGGTGGAGGATGAACTCTGGTGGGGACCACCCATGCAACACAAGCCAGATCTGGCCATCCCAGCATTTGGGACCACAAGGAAGAAACAGCTCCTTCCGAAAATGCCAAGGGGCACTGCTGAACAGTTAAAACAAATGTAAGCTTTTGGAAGCAGGCTGTGAAAATCTCCATGGTGACCTGCCTGAGCTTTCATCAGGAAGCCTCTTCGGCTTGGCAGCACCGAGTGGGAGGAAGAGGGCATAGTTCAGGCTCATGGGATGGTGTCTCCTGATTGTGTGCCGTGTGCCATTTCCCACAGGCCCTGAACACCAGGTCCCAATTCTCCATCTATGCGGCAGCAATTCGACTCAAAGAAAGAGGTTAGGTTCCCTGGCATAGCCCGGGACGTGTGGGAGAACCCGTCCCCGGGGAGCTGCATGTTAATGCGTAGGAAAACAGGACCAGGTAGGACCTGTTCCAGGAGAGCCGCTGCCACGCCTTAACAATGGCTACTGGGATCTACTTCACGGCTTTTCCTCTGCCTCTTCTTTCTTCTACCTCATTGGCTTCACTCCTGCAGTACCAGTATGGCCTGGGAGCTTCTTAGAAATGCAGATAGTCGGGTCTTCAAACAAAACCTAAGGAAAGGGGTCTGACTGTTTCATAGCTTTCCTGTGGAACTGAGACGCTGTTGGCCCCAGAATCACCTATGGAACCTGAAAGTGTGCTGATGCCTAAAGGCTCAAAAGAGATAAATGTTTAATTGCTTTAAACACTAAGCGATGAGAACACACTCCATGGTACCCCATTAATACATATAGGTTTTAGATTTGTATGTATTAATTAATATTTTTAAGTGCAGGTAATCTGGGGTTCGCTGGCTGGGGTTCAGGGTGCGCATCAGGATTTTCAACAGACTCAGGGTAGAGTAAAATTTCTGGAGGGCTTGACTTACCGTTCCCAATTAGAACTTGAAGGTCACCTCATAATGTGACGGCTGCCTATGACACACCACAGTCTGACCTTTACTTGGCTAGGAAGAATTTCTTGGCCTTTGGCTACACCAGAACCAAGCTGGCTGTTGGGGGTTATGGTAGTCCGTGCAGAATCCTGGAGCCTTCTGTAGGTAACCAAGTCAGCTGCCGGGAAAGACCAGGGAATGCTTCTGTGTACACCCGATTCTAGTTTTATCTCTGTCAGGTCATGGGGGTTCAGCTTGCTCATCTAGGGAGAATAGGGAAGACATAACAAATTTCTGGTCTGTCTTCCCCTTGGCCTAATAGTTGCCTTATGCAGAAGAAGGTTTAGTAGAGGTGGTTTGTGTTGTAGCTGAGCGACCAGGACGTGGGTGGCTGTACCTCACAGCTCCTAGCAGCTGCGGACAAGGGGTATATGTCCGAGCCTAACTGCAGGGCTCTACCCAATAAAGAACAGATTCCAACAGAAGCCGAGCATATCTGAGAGGCTTTCTTCTGATGGGCCCTATAGCCTACATCTTCAGTTTCTGTTCTGCGGCTCCTGAGCACAGCCAGCTGCAGGCATTTAACCTGATAGAAGATTCGCTTCTTGCAGAACGAGGTCAGATGCAGAAGAGGCAGGTAGAGCTGTGGGAGGGAGCACTAGGGGGAGTCCTGGGGAGGACCTGGACAACCTGGAGCTCCCCATTCTGCTGCCCCTGGCATCCATCCTGTCCTCAGTCACCAGATTCCCTACCCCAGTCAGACTCAGCTTCTGCATTCAGGCAGGAAGTGGTGAGGAGACAGGGCGGTGACCATGTCTGGAACGCCACACTTCCCCAGGCGCCCCGGCACCCTGCCACGTGCAGCTCGTTGGTCAAATGGATTCTCTCCAAGTCCCAGCTTCCCCAAAGCCCAGCTGCTCGGAACACAACCCAGGTGGTGAGGCAGGCTCTGGGGCAAGAGGAGAGTGGGCTCGTGCTGGCCACAGTGGACTAGGACAACTCCGGGCTGGCTCTCCTCCAACACTCCACGGCCAGGTCACAGTGACCCTGCCCACAGGCTGTCAGAGGGCAGAATAGGACTTCCCACTCCAGAGTGTCCTGGATCCAAAAAGTGGAGAACGTATCCAACGAGACTGTGCCATCAAGAGGAGAGTCCCTGAGCGGGAAGACTCATTTGAGCATCTTTGATGAGCCCTGTGGATGTATCCCGTATCCCTGTGTTTGTAAGCCTCCTTTTCCGTATTTTCTGTGACGGCCCAAACGAATCAAATTTGTACCGGGCTGTGTGTTAAAAGTCTACCAAAGCTGAAACCTGCCTGCCTGGTTCCTCAGCTCTTATCTGTCTGGTTTCCCCATGCCGATGGCATCTGCAGTCTCACCTCTTCCAGTGGGTGTCCGGGTCCCCCTCCAGCAGTTTACTGGCTCCAGGGACAGACTGGAGCTCCGATCCAGCTCTTGTGGCCCAAATGCTCCCAAGCTCTGTGAGAATCAGGCAGGGCCTCCAGTCATGCCCTGGGCTGCAGGGTGTCTGACCTTGGGCAGGCAGCCTTATGACCTTTCTTGGTCAGCGCTCCTAAACCTGTAATGAAGAGATAATGCTGCTCTGTCTCCACTCAGGCAGAGGCTGAGAAGAGGGGGGCTAACAGAGAGCCCAGCACTTGGCAGACCTAAGCGGCCCTAGAAATGCTTCATAATCAAAACGCCTTTCCCCCTCTTTGGAAAACAGAAACGGAGGGAGAGCATAAAGAATGGAGTGAGGAGAATGGGGTCACAGCTTTGAGGGGAGGAGGAGGGAAAGGACAGCATTCCGGAGGGCACAGCCGCTCTTGGGGCCTGTGACTTACTTCCTATGTGGTCCAGGGAGTCCAGCACGCACTCAGCAGGTATGCAACCACAAGCATTGTGCTACTTCGTTTTTTAAGCAGGGAACAAAAGTCACAATATCCCTGCCTCTGTGTATTGGCCATCAGCTCAGGGGTGCTGGATGGGAGGAGACTGTGGGTGTGACCCCGCTCCCTTCACTTAGGCTTAAAGAAATGAGACTCTGAGCAGGGAATTGGGCTTACCCTGATAATCTGAACTCCTAAAGGAGGGGCTCCTCTTCCTGGGGCGGCCTAAATGCTCTCCCTGGTATCTTGACTTCTCCCTCACCAAAGACATTCTCTGTCCTACCCAGTCTCCTGCTGTCTTGTCCATTTTATAAGCCAACTATCAGGCTACAGGCTCTCAGGAATCAGGCTCCAGGTTTGCAGCTTGTCCCAGGAACTCGGAGCCTCTATTTGGGAAGGGTGGTGTCACCCCTTGTCATTGGTGGGGAGGGGCAGAGCGGGGCAAAGCAGGGCCTGTGGTGTGCGCTCAGCTCACACAGTGCTCTCCAGAGGAGGAGGCTGGAACTTTGATCTTCTAGAAAAGGCTCAAGGGGGAGGGGGTGTCTGCTCATTGTCCTGCAGTCTCCAGGGACTTTGTTCTCACCCTGGCTTGTCCTTCCTGTGAGTGGCTGACCTCACTGGGGATTGAGAACAACCAGAACAAAGCAGCCGGACTGGGCTTCATACAGGGAGTGGTTTCCCCCTCACTGACAAGGAGAGGACAACAAATCACCGCGGAGGGTTACGGAGAAGTTGCACAAGTCAGCCTGGGGTCTGGGCCAGGGCTTAGTGTTGTAATTAGTTGTAAGAGGCTGGGCATGGGCATTTGGGAGTTGGAAGCGGGAGGGTTGCCCAGGAGTTCTAGGCCAATCTGGACTATAGAATAAGTCCATGTTTTAAGGAAAAAAAATAGAGCTGGGTAGGCATGTAGCACAATTGTAATACTGCTAGTAAGAGGCAGAGGCAGAAGGATCCAGTATCCAAAGACAAGGTCTTCCTTAGCTACATAGAGAATTTGGGGCCAGCAAGACCTTATCTCATAAAACAAACAAATCGTTCTTTAAAAAAAAAAAAATGGCAGGGCTTGGGACATAGCTCCGTGGTAGAGTGCTTGCCTAGTACACACAGAGCTCAGGGCTCCATCCACAGCACTGCATACACCAGATGTTTGACCACACACGTCAGTAATCCCAGCACTGGGGGGGGGGGGGGAGGCCAGCAGATCAGAAGTTCAAGGTCATCCTCTGCTGTGCAGGGTGGGGGGGTGGGGTGAGGGAGTGGGGGCGGGGCTCGAGGCCAACCTGAACCAGGTGAGATGCTGTAGCCTTTATATCTAATAAATACAGACTAGGTCCCCGTTCCCTGACTCGGTGAGACCTCTGTCTCCCTCGGTCCTGTTAAATTCTGTGGCTGGGGACAGAAGCATGCTTGCTTTAAGCATGAAGCCCTTAGGCTGCCTCTGGGGTTTAATGTTTAAAAGTGGGTACCGAGAACACGCGCGTGAATCCGTTTTCAGGGTGGGTAGTACGTTGTGTGGACACTGCTTGCTAGAATGGGGTTTTCTTGGCATTTTTGTTTAGTTGCTTGCAGACGACGCTGTAAAATGGGCCTCTGAGATGGGTTCTCTCAGCTCAGACCCACTTCCAGAAAGTGAAACTGCTTCTCCTTCCCCACCCTCCTGCCTCTTCCCCTTTTTGCCCTTCTCACTTGTGAAAGAAACCTGAGCATGTCCCCCTGCTGTCCTCCGACTGGGAATGGCCCTGAGCCCCCTTCTGCATTTGGGCGGCCGCTTGTATTTATTCCGGGAACCGGTTCTTCCCAGCTTCCCGTCCACCTGCTGCCCTTTCTCCTGGAGGCTGCTGGGCTTCTCCTTGAGTTTGAGAAGCTCGCTTTGTACCAGAGACTTACCTAGCGTCTCCTTTGTTTTCCTTCTCCCAATTGCGGTGGCAGTGACCGTCACTGTCATCTGGGGCCACGGGACGGTCTCTTCTCATGGGTTAAATACTGATGTTTTTTTAATGATTTTTAAAAAATGATTTTTTTTTTTTTTTTTTTTTACTTTATGTGCATCATGCATTTCCTGCATGTGTGTTGGGTCCCTTGGAGCTGGAGTTACAGACATTTGTGAGCTGCCATGTGGGTGCTGGGAATTGAACCCCAGTCCTCTGGAAGAGCAGCCAGTGTGCTCTTAACCTCTGAACCATCTCTCCAGCCCCATAGTGCTTTATGTCATAGTTTCTGGATTTATGTTTTAGAAAGCTTTCTCTGTCTTGATGTTTTTAACTCCCCCTCTGCAGCCCCCTCCACCCCATGTTTTTAGGCTTATGGTCAGGAACATGAGCCTTAGGGAGAGATGGTTCAAATACCAATGCTCCCCCCCGGCCCCCCCCCTCACCCCTGTTTCCTGTGCCTCACTTTGTAAAATGGCGCTTAATAAAACCAGGTTGGATTCTTGCTTCTCTAGGGGATTTCTGCTTTGAGCCCTAACAAGAGAAAAGTTAAAAACAAAGGAGCAGGAGGACCAGATAGATGTGCTGTTTCCTGTTCTGCTGCCTCTAAGACACAGGCTCTTTCTGGGCTGCACAGGATTGCCTCCGTCAGTGACTCTCAACCCAGAGTCAGGAGCTTCCCAGAAAAGGGCTCTAGGCTCTGTCTCAGACTTTGGCAAGCCCCCAGGCGCTCAGGACTCCCGAAATCCTCTCATGAGTTGCACTGTGTTCCTTCTCAGGATTCACATGTTGAGGTCCTTACTCCTAGAACCTCGGAATGTAACCATATTTGGAAATAATTAAAGAGATAATTAAATTAAAATGAAGTCCTTAGAGGGCTGCTAAACCAATTTGACTGGTGTCCTTATAAGAGGAAATTTGGATGGATGGACACACACACACACACACACACACACACACACACACAGAGAGAGAGAGAGAGAGAGAGAGAGACAGAGACAGAGACAGAGACACAGAGAGAGACAGAGACCGTGCAAGGACAAATGGCTATCTGAGTCAAGAAGAGACACCCTAGAAGAAATGTTAACATCTTAAACTTGGACCTTGGCTGTCAGAACTACTAGAAAGCAAGCTTTTGTTGCTCCAGCCACTCGGTCCGGGATGCTTTGAGGGCAGCTGGAGGAGACCAACACAGAAGCTGTGCCTGTCCTGTGCTGAGCAATCAGGTGTAGGATCCCTTGTCTCTGATTCTCTAGGTTATTGTGGGAGAGGCATGGATCGTATGGCCACGGCCCAGGTATAGGCAGCTGTCCCCGGCCCTCTTGGTTCCAGGGACACAGGATACTTTGAGAGATAACATGTGAGGCTTTGGGTTTGGACCAACATCAGAGTCAAAGAGCAGGTGTGCAGGCTGCTGCTTTGCTGGATGTGGACAGAGCCCTCCACAAGGACGTCCCCCAGAGACCCAGAGACAGCTGCGCCTGGAACAGGTGTGAGGCCGAGGGAAGCGGGGTGGGCAGCACAGCAGGGTGCTGAAGGCCACCACGGGGAACGACAGTGGGCACCTGGTTCTCAGGCACACAGGTCTCCTGGCCGGCCTGGAAGTGGTAAGGCCTCCTGAGAGAGGTAGGCCTGGCTTCCTGTGGAGAGTAGTCATGGCCTCTGGTGGGTGGCTCAGCAGTACATCTCAACACTCCTAGTTTTTTCCTTCTTACATCGCTGAAAGCTGTCTGTTTAGACCCCAGACTGGTAGGGAACGGAACCAGAGGGGCACACGGGGACAGATGGGTAAATACAGGGGCTTTGGCTTCCAGGTTCAAGGCTTACCAAATGTGGGAGACAGCCCTGCCAGGATAGAGAGTCTGTGCCTCCTTCCATTCCTCCCCTGGCCTTGAGGAAAGCTCTCCTTGGAGGGAAGAGCTGAGACGGAGCCTCACAGGCCTTGTGAAATATGAGAACATTTACTCCAAGACAACTGCAAGTAAAGTGTCCTCAACATTTCCCTGTTTGGTGCTATGTTGGGACGGGGCTCCTCTTCCATCATCTGAATCTGAGATCGGGACAGGCCTGGGTGCTGTCTTAGACCTAGCTGTGTCCTCCAGGTAGACTCTGTCTGCTAATGAGTCAGAGAGTGACAGATCCCCTGGCTGGCTGCCCTGGCCCAGCACAGTATGACAATGGTGGTGTGGCCTGCAGAACTAGTTGGAAAGGTTCCCACAGGGCAACTAACTGCCCTTCCCCAAATGCAGAGGTCAGGCCATCAGACAGAAGGTCAGGAGAAAGCTCCTTCTCCAGGGGCGAAGAAACCTGAATCGAGAGAAGGCAAACAGGATGGAGTTCTGAACTGGCAGAAATGTCAGAGAGAGAAGAGAGAAATGGTCAGCTTGGCTGAAGAGGCAACTCCATCACCCAGGGCTGGAGAGAGTCTCTGGCAGTCTCTTCTTCTGTGACAAGGGTCACCCTTCCTGCTGGGAAGGGCTCTCCCGCAGGCTGCCGTGCTGCTGCCTGCCCTTGCCCACTAGGGCTGCTGGGAAAGAGATGTGTATAGCCCAGCGAGCTACAAACAGCTCTACACCTTGGTTCTGTGCCTTGTCCTGGCTTACGTTATGGCCAGTGTCCTAGGAGTTGCTGAATTCTGTTCTCTTGGTCGGACTTCCTCTTTCCCAAGATTTTTTATTATTATTATTTTCTTTTTTAGCCCTTGCTGGAGGCTACAGATCTCATCCCTAAAAAATGTACACAAGAATAAAATGTCAAGCCGGGGGAGTTGGTTCAGTGGGTAAAGGGCTTACAAGCATGAGAACCCAAATTCAAATCGCTTGCACCCATGTGTGAAAAGCCAGGTGATGCGGCCCGCCTGGAATCCCAGCATGGGTGAGGCAGAGACAGGAGGATCCCTGAGGTCTCCCGAAGACCATTGGGAAGCAGTAAGCTCCAGGTTCAGTGGGGGTCCTTGTCTCAAACAACCACCGCCACCAACACAAAAACTGGTCTTGAGGAAGACAGAGACAACCAGACATTGTTCTCTGGCATCTACATGTTTGCCTATGTGCATGCGCCGTCCCTGCCTCCCCACCCACCCACCCACCCCCGCCCGCGCGCGCGCGCGCACACATACACACACACACACACACACACACACACACACAAATACATACATATGCATGCTCTTGCCCACACATGTGTATGTACACAATAAATAAATAAACAGGCAAACAAACTAACGTCAACAATAAAAACACAATGTGCCGAGTTTCCAGGAGTTCCCTGTATGGTCTAGCCCCAACCAGTAGTGATTTCCAGTCTTAACTGTGCATCACATTTACCATCTGCTCATCACGATACAGATGACAAGGCTTGACAAGCACACGGTGGCTTGGCCAGTGTCCCAGGTCATGAGATGCAAGGTTTAAAACCACATTTTAGGAAACCTTGCTCCAAAGGTCTGTAAAAAGCCCAGGTGAGGATCTCACTTTGAGACGATCTGCAGATGAGCTAGTCTCAGCATCCCAAAGGATGCTAAGAACCGTGATGGGGGCAGGGAGAGGATACCACATACCTTAAATCTCTGTAGCCGGCCCTTGCCTAGAATGTCACCCCTAAGACGTCCATTTGACAGCCACAGAGTGCTGGTCAAAACTCTTTAACATCGCCAAGGAGCCTGCATGGGGAAAATCTGTTTCTCTCTCTAAGGCCCACAGAGCCAGATGATGTTGGCTGCCTCCTTGTGATAGGATGAGATTTGGTTTCCTCTCCTTGGTTCCATCTTCAGGGACATTTAGAGGGATCTTTTCAAAGGTAGAAATAATCCCCAAGGCCGGTGGCATTCCTGAGGGGACCGTTAGACTGTTACTCCTCCGTTAGCTGGTTTGAATTTGGAATTCTAATCTGATTGACTAAGTAACTTTCACCCTAATCAGAACAGTAGGGTTTGTTCTTAATCTGCAACCATTTAATCTTCCGTCTCATTAATTGTACAGGGGGCCTTTATAAATATGCAGATTGGAAAGGGAATAAAAGATTATGTGACCTTGAAGGAGCCACATAAAATAGGTGTACATTTTCCCAGCCTCCCGGTCTCCCTTTATTATGCAGATGTGAAAATTGGTGAGGCTCCAATTCAGACTACTGTGGGTTATGGGCAATCTTGTAGCCAATTAGCATCCAGCATTCTGATGAGCCATACAAGTTTAATAATTAGTATAGTATTTACATGTGAGCTGCTTGCTGTGAATTTGCATGTAAATAAAAATGTGGCTACCAAGCCCAGTCAGCAGCAGTCAGTCTGCTGATGAGGGGAGGCAGAACATGGAAAATGCTTATGCAGGAAAAGGTGACTGTCTCCTAGCCTGGAGCTGAGCCACAGTGAAGGACCCTGGCTTAATATAGGAAAATGGTCTTCTGCACGCATATATTTGTCTTCTGAACACATCCAGTCCTTCCTGTGACACTGATTATTTCTCCTGAAATAAATGAGGAAGAGCTTGGGAGGCAAAGCCAGATAGAATGGTGTCTTAGTTAGGGTTGCTATTGCTGTGATAGAACACCTTGGCCCCAGCCAGCTGGGGAGAAAAGCATTTATTTGACTTACACTTCCACTTTGAAGTTCATCACTGAAGGAAGCCGGCACAGGAGCTCAAGCAGGACTGGAACCTGAAGGAGGCAGGAGCTAATCAAGAAGCTATGGAAGGGTGCCGTTGACTGGCTTGTTCCTCTTTCTTATAGAACCCAAGACTTTAGCATCCCAGGGATGGCACCTCTCAGAATGGCTGGGCCCTTCTCCTTTAACCACTAATTAAGAAATGCCTTATAGTCAGATCTTATGGAAGTGTTCTTCTTAATCGAGGATCTCTCCTCTCTGATGACTAGAGACATCAAGTTGACATAAAGCTACACTTGGTTATCTAGTTAGAATCATGACTCTGCCACCTATCTTCTGGGGGCTCTCTGAGTCTCCAATTCTTCATCTTTGAAATGGGTAACATATAATGTTCCATACAGGCCCGGGAGGCTTAAGATAAGTGAGATGACCTATGGAATTCCTGATGCCCAAAGACTGCCCAGATCATGCACATTTATGAATGTGTTTATTTCCAACTTCCTTCTGACAAGATACAAGGGTGACCAGGAAGAAAGTGGTTTCTTATGGCTGAACTGGCCCATAGAGGGAAACCTGCATTTGCCTACAAGGAATGTTTGCAGGGAATAAAGCCTTCCTGTTTAACAAGCCGCCAGACTTTCTAGTACCGATGGGGGTGGAGGGGCACATAAGTCAGAGTGGGGAGATGGAAGTCTGTGGTTGCTGAGTGGACCTGGTGTGCTTGTTCATAAACGTGAGGGTCCCTTCTCTGAAATGCCTGGGCCAGAGGGCTTTAGAATTTTGAGATACTTGCATATGTGTGCCGAGGTATCATAGAGATGAGACCTGCATCTAAACACAACATTCACTCATGTTTCATATGCTGTACACTACACCTCACACACAGAGCACAGAGGTCATTTTTTTTTAATCAATATCTGTGGTGTATCTCTCTTCGTTGTGACCCCGAGTGTGGGTCGGGAGTTAAACGTTCATCGCAGGGCGCCCTTCTGGCATCCTAACACTTTAGGATGTTGAAGCACTTGGGCTGGCTGAGCTTTGAGCTGGGGGTGCTCAGTGTGCAGTCGCCTTCTCACTCTGAGAGGGCCAGCATGAGCCATCGCGGCCCCGGCTCCGTTGTTGGAGCCTAGCTGCCCCCGCACTCTAACAAGGCCTTCAGAGGCCGAGAGGGCTAGAGGTCAGCGTGGATGTGGCTGGACATGGCTGCTGAGACGCTGTGGGGCTCCTCCTCTCTGTCCTAGATGAGTCTCTCTTCCTCTCCCACATTCTTCACCGCTTTATCCCATTCTATGGAGCCGGATCTTTCTGCCAGTTGTAAGGACTGTGGAGGAGAGGCTCCCAGTAATGGAAGGAAGGAAGACACTCAGTGTCATCCAGTTACTAACGGGGCTTGAGTTTAGCCCATACTCCCATCAACGGCTGTCATCGGAACTCTGCCGGCCTCTCCTAGCTCAGTAGCTTTGGTTGATGTTCCCACTGACTGTTTTCAGTCCAGCTCTTCTCTCCAAGATCTAGGACCACCTCGCTTTACCTCGCTCTACCTCACCATGGGATGGGATGCAGTCTGGGACTCAGATGCTCTCGCCCTACCTCCACTAGCAGTTTCCTGTCGGGGCCAGTCCCTTCCAGCATCCCTCTGTGCATTTTCTGACAGTGACTCTGGTTACCCATATCTGCACCAGCTCAAGTTTCATCTCTGAGGTGAACCCCAGAGACCCCTGTGCACTCTGCTGGAGTCAGAATCTCAGTAGGTGTTGTGTCAGGGAGTGGTAGCCATCCAGGCACCCAAGGATTTTGCTTAGTGATTTTTCTACCAGGCGCCAGGGGGGAGGAGGGGTGGGGGGTGGGGGGAGTCGGAGCTGGCGGGAAGACGGCATGGCTAGGGAGGGGAATGTTTTCCTGGCTAGCTCCGGGCGTGATTTTTGGCTCCTGGCCTTTGACATAGTTTACTAAGACTTTCCACTGCCAAGAGCCTCCAAGGAAGGGCAAGTGTGATGAAGGCGGGCTGGGGTGGGCAGAGGAAGGGGGATGGGAGACTCTTGGAACTTTCTGCCTTTACATGTGGAGTCAGAGAGAGCTGAAATGGTCTCATGGCTAATCAGCGATTTTCAGAAGATGGGTTTCACATTCTTCGTAGCATTTAAATGCCAGCGAGAGTATTCTGGCAAAAAGATGGACTCCATAGATGTTTGGGTGATGGAAAAAGCACAGTGATACAGTTTTTCCATTGCAAATCAAAACGATAATATCTTACATTAGTAGGGGGGGGGAATGCCCTGGAACAGTGATATTAAAAGGCATGTATATGTTGATTGTAACTGTGTAGAAACAGCTAGAAGGATGCTAACCAAGACCAGATGAAATCTCAAGGCTATGCCCTACTATAAAGATGAACTTCCTTTGGACTGAATCACTGAGTTTTATATTATTGTTGAAAATATTAACCAGTAATCAGGACCAACAGGTCCAAGAGGGAGGTGACATTCCCAGAGGTCATCCAAGTGTTGCATAAATATCTGGTGCCAGGCTCTGTCCCTGAACCCCAGCACAGGCACAGAGGAAGGCCCTCCTCCTCCACTTCCTGCAACCATCCAGCCCAAGGCAGCTCTAAACAGGGCAGGTGTAGCAAGCTCTCCAGGATAAAAGCCAAGGGGAGAAGCAGCGTGCAGAAAGCATGTGTGGTATAGCACAAAACACACATAAACACTGAGGGATGAAGGCTTTGGGCAATCGTGTTTGCCTGGTACCAGCTCTCCCCGGAGTCAGGCAAAAGCTTGGGGACCCAGTAAGCACAAGACTTCACTCAATTTCAGCCTGCACTGTTTGAGTAAAAAAACCAAACCCCCCCCCAAAAAAACATTAATTAATAATAACACACAAGCATTTCCTATTCCAAAAATGAATTTGCTGATTATTCTAAATATTTAAATGGGCTTCATCAATGCACACAGCTGGGCTCCAAACAAGATGTCCTTAGGAGGTTAGGCCTTGGCCACCCTCTTGGGTTACCAGAGTGGTTCTATCCATTTCCCCACCTGCTACCTCTGAAACCCCCACCCCCACCCCGCCTTAAGGAACGGAAGCCTCCCCAGTTCCCTGCACAAAGACGGTTTCTAGAGGACTCTTCCCTGAGCTGTTCTTGTTTTCTCCATCCTCACATCCAGCCCTTTCTTGGTCAGCGATGCTCACAAGAGATGACATTAGGATGGAAATAGAAAAGGAAAGAGAAATCAGGAAACAGCGATGTTTTCCCATTCTTTGGTTTTGTTTTGTTTTCAAAACCAAATTCATTTTTGCATATCTAAAAGTTAGCTGGAGATAATCAGATAACTAAACAATACTGTAGACAGGGGACAGAACATACTCTTCCCCCACAGCTGAGGAGGCGTGTCCCGGCTGGGGAGAGGACAGCAGAGTGGATGAGATTTCAAGGGAACGGAGGGTGGGAGACCAGAAGAGAGTCTGAGGGAGTGGTGCAAATAAAGTAGAGGGTTGAAATCGGTTTGCACAGTGGTGCTGTAGAAGAGGAGGCCTTTGTGTGAATCGTGGGTGGGCCTAGGCCTATGTGAAGTCAGATCTGCTATGCCATTCCGAACCCTGTCTTCTGGGAGGCGCCATCCTTTCACCTGGCACCCAGCCAAGTGTCCTCAGACGTCACCATTCAAGGTTGCTCATTTTATGCAGGACAAACACGAGATCCAAAAGGAATGAAGCAGCAGTCTGGTCCCTTTTCAGATGCCCACCCAATCAGCGTTAGATCCAGGTGTGCACTGGGGCCAAGGAGTCCTCCCGTAAGGTGCGCTGGGTGGCATGGAGGGGACGGACGGCGCTGAGACGCGGTTGCGACGGCTTCTGCCTGACATAAACTCAAACCCTTAGACTGGTCACTGCCCAGTAAAAAGGTTCGGAGGTCCCTGGAAACGGTCCATGCCCTGCTCAGCGGGCTCCGATGCCAGGGTCATTGTTAGTCTTTCAGATTTGGGAGTGTCTCACATGACAAACGTTAGAACCTCTGTGTCTGAATCCCACACCTCCAAAGGCCTTCTTCAAACAGGATCTGAAGCAGCAGAGAGAGAAAGCCCAGGAGTGGTCGGCACTGTCACGAACCCCATTTATTCAAGGGAAGGAAGAGGTAGAGAGGTGACGTTTCTTGCCTGAGGTCACCCAGGCTCCAGCAGCTGAGGTGAGAGTTAGACTCAAGGCGGCACCCTACAGGGCCTGAGACAACCAGGCCGTTCCAGCTAGAACAACCAACCCCACATCCGACAGAGGGCTAATATCCAATGTATACAAAGAACTCAAGAGGTTAGACCCCAGAAAACCAAATAACCCTATCCAAAAATGGGGTACAGAGCTAAACAGAGACTTTTCACCTGAAGAAATTCAGATGGCTGAGAAACACCTTAAAAAATGTTCAACATCATTAGTCATTAGGGAAATGCAAATCAAAACAACCCTGAGATTTCACCTCACACCAGTCAGAATGGCTAAGATTAAAAACTCAGGAGACATCAGGTGTTGGCAAGGATGTGGAGAAAGAGGAACACTCCTCCACTGTTGGTGGGATTGCAAGCTGGCACAACCACTCTGGGGAAGTCATTAGGGTGCAGGTGGCCCCTGATCCCAGCCCCGTTCCTTTCCTTTTGTCCATTTTTTTTTCTGATGATTGTCATCGTCCCCATGGGATGCCCTGGGTCCATGCTAATGTGTTGTATCCTCTCAGCAGTTTAGAGGCCGTGGGTGATGGGACGTGCCAGCAGCAATCTAGAGAAAACCCTGCCATCCCCGCCCCAAGCGGTGACATCGGAGAACTGTGGATCTTTCCACCGTCTCAGATCTGGAGGAAACCTGCGACTTGAGAAGGTGTGATAGCAAGATAGGCGCAGAAATTTAGGGCAAGAGAAGAGGAGGAGAGGAGAGGGAGGAGGGAGAGGAGGGGGGAGGAGGTGGAGACCTGTCTTTTTATTCCAGTGGGGAGGTGCTGCCCCAGTGACCTATCACATGCTCCCCTTGGTTTTGTTGGTCCATGCAGTCTAGTATCGGGCACATCTTTGTTTTGTGGACCACTGTATCTCCATCACTTAGGAGGACGGGATAGAGTAGATGCCCAAAAAAGTGTTCACTGAATGGATGAAGGAACTGACTTTTATTTGACATGGTTAGGTTTGGGGTATGGTCCAGAAATGACTTCAGACTAGTTCAGACCTGCCTGCGAGGCTTTCTGCCTGGGTAGAAAGAAGAATGAGGTCCCTGCTTTGGGGACAAGCCATTGTTGGGGATTATCTGTTTCATTAATGGACATAACCAGCCACAGGGGCAGCTCCGGCTCGGGGTGTGTGAAGTCACCGGAAGCAACCTCAGTCAGCAGCGAGCCTCATCCTTCCTGGACTCCTGCCCAACCTTCCCCACCCCTGGCGCCCACCTATCTCAGCCGCATTTCACAGACCTGCGGTTTGCCTCGGCAGCCGCTCTCCAGCATCTGAGAATGGGTTTTATTTTTATTCCCTGAAAAGCCTTCAAAGGGCTCTCTTCGAGCTTTGAGTTTGGCTTAGGCAATTTGAAACATTTAATGGGAATTGTTATTTTTTTTTTCCCCAAGGAAGAATTATTCTCAGCAAAGTCTGGGACTAGCCGGAAGGAGACAGCCAGACATCTCCAGGTGGAACAAGCTTCCTGCTGTTCTTGGGGAAATCAAAAAGGAGCGGGCAGCCCCCGCTCTCCATCCAGCCCCATGCCAGGCCTGACCCCAGCCTTTCATGCACAGTGGCCATAGGGAAGAGAGAAAAAAGTATAAAATCAGACCAAACCCACAAAGCAAAGGCTTGAAATGAAACCAACGCACAATGACAATGCTCTGTTCTCTTTGTTCCACTCAAGAAATGACAGTCTTTTCCAGCGCAAAGACTAGATCCTGGCTTTCATCCTCGGAGGCCTTCATATCGGGTCCCTCCCTGCATTACCTCCTTTCATTATTTCTGACTTCCTTAGAACTGGCTGGGGTGTGTGTGCAAACAGGGGCCTCCAACCTGCTCCAGCTGGGATACCCATGGCCTGGGGCTGGGGACACGTGGAGTCGGCCCATGCTGGTTCCGGTGAGAAGAAGGGTCTGCTTTTATCCTGGTGGCACAGACTAAGGGAAACCCAAGGAATCTGGGTGAAGTTGACCTCCCCACCCACAAAGCGGGGTGCAACCCTGCCACTGGTTGGACATCTGGATACTGTGGTCCTGTCCACTCGACCAAGCAGTGCGCTGAGCATGCTCAACTGGAGGTGGCCAGAAAGGCTCTGTCCCCCAGCTCTCCCCAGGCATCCCTGGAGCCTAGGACTCAGACTTTCAGGCCTTTGTGATGCTGAGCAGTCGGTGGGTGGACAGTCAGGTTCAGGAGAAGGTTCCTCTAGCTTCCAGACCTAGGAGCTGGGTTTCAAGTACAAAGCTGATGTAGCCTTAGGCCTGATTGTTTAAAGCCACGATAGGTGGGTGGGTCGGTAGGGTCTCCGCCTCATTTTCTTTTGCCTCCTGCTCAGCTGACTCCTGTCTAAGCCTCTCCACCTTCTCTCCCAGCTGGAGAAAGCAGAAGAGGGAGCCCCAAGAGGAAGGGCTGGTTGACAGGGCAGTCTGTGCAAAGGTCACTCTCAGGACTGCCCGGCCACGCCCTTGTTGGGGGAAGTCACCAATGGCTGTCTGGTCCCTCTGGCATAGACCTTTCCTGCCTGGTGATGTTGATGTTGGTTTCTTGTTGTTTTTGTTTTTTGGGGGTGTGTGCGTGTGCGTGTGCGTGTGCATGTGCATTGCTGGTATTTCTCACTGCCTAATCCTGGGTCCCTAAAGAGCAGACCTCCCAGCACCACACCAACCACTCCCAACATGCAGATATACAAAGGCTCTCCCAGCAGACCGTTGGACCTGAGAAACTGCAGACGAGGGTGGCAAACAGGAAGCTCTGGAGAAGACAGCTGCGTGGGCAGGCAACAGGGAGGCTGGGACACCTCTCTCAAGGGTCCACGAGGCCCAGCGACTCAGGGTCTTTGGTCTATCACCTGTCCCACCTGCCCACAGACCCCACTCTGCTAGGCAGGGCAAACCCTTCTGGAGGCAGGGGAGACTACTATGACCGGCTGCTCTCGCTTTCCCAGGCTCTCTTTCCAGGTTAGAACTCTGCTATGAAATCCCAGGCGAGCATGGTACTTAGATGCCTGCTCCACTGGGCGGAGAGAGCAGCTGAGGCTGGCAGATCCCAGAGCCACACCGGGAAGGAAGCCCAAGGCAGCCCACAGGGGCAAAGGAGTTATGAGGAAAAAAATGATAGAATGAACTGATCCTAGTACCTGTGTTACCATGTGGCCTATAACACTGCCGACTTCTAGGAAGGAGGCCCTGGCACTGAGTCCTGGTGCAGATAAATAGGCTCGGCCCTGCTGCCCACGCCACAGGTCAAGAGCAGCATTGCCCCTCCGCCACTGAGAGAACACTGCCTGGAGGGAGGGTACTGAGCCAGAGAGGTCGACCTCGCTGCCTGTGGGGTATCAGGATGAGATCCTCCGGGGTCACAGTCCTATGGGGCATCAGAAGGGGAAGTTTTATGTCTCCTGCAAGTCACACTCAGATCCCTCTAGTTATAAGGTCCAAGCGTCGCCGAACACTACAGTGGGGCTGCCAAAGCCTCCACATACAGCTCAGAGCTAGCAGGGTCAGGGGCGGGGAGTCACTGTGGGGCAGACCTTGTCATCTGTTCTAGTCAGGGTTTCTATTCCTGCACAAGCATCATGACCAAGAAGCAAGTTGGGGAGGAAAGGGTTTATTCAGCTTACACTTCCACACAGCTGTTCATCACTAAAGGAAGTCAGGACTGGAACTCAAGCAGGTCAGGAAGCAGGAGCTGATGCAGAGGCCATGGAGGGATGTTACTTACTGGCTTGCTTCCTCTGGCTTGCTCAGCTTGCTTTCTTATAGAACCCAAGACTACCAGCCCAGAGATGGCACCACCCACAAGGGGCCCTTCTCCACTTGATCACTAATTGAGAAAATGCCCCACAGCTGGATCTCATGGAGGCACTTCCCCAACTGAAGCTCCTTTTCCTATGATAACTCCAGCCTGTGTCAAGTTGACACACAAAACTAGCCAGTACAATTGACCCCTTGTCAACTTGACACACCAACATATTACTATTAAGCCTCAACCCTTACTTTCTTATTCATCCCCAGGATCTAAATAACGTTAAAAGTCCCACAGTCTTTACATATTAAAAGTTCAATCCATTTAAAATGTCCAATATCTTAAAATTCAAAGTCTTTTAAAAATTCAGTCTCTTAACTGTGGGCTCCACTAAAATATTTTCTTCCTCCAAGAGGGAAACATATCAGGGCACAGTCACAATCAAAAGCAAAACTCAAACTCCAATGGTTCAATGTCTGGGATCCTACTCACGATCTTCTGGGCTCCTCTAAGGGCTTGGGTCACTTCTCCAGCTCTGCCCTTTGTAGCACACATCTTGTCTTCTAGGCTCCAGCTGCCTGTACTCCACTGCTGCTGCTGTCCTTGGTGGTCATTGCATGGTACTGGCATCTCCAAGCCTCAACTCTTTTGCATGACCCCTTCAGTCCTGGGCTGTCATTTACAACTGAGGGTACACTTTCACCAATGGCCTTCCATGGCCTCTCACTGTACCAAGCCTCAGCTGTTCTTCATGATGCATTCATGCCTTCAAAAGCAGTACCACCTGGGTGACTCTTACACAGTACCAAGTCCTGCTACAGCACGAGGCACAACCTTGGCTATCTGGAACACACTCTCTGTGCTGTCAGAAAACACTTCCCAGAAGATTTCACCTGAGTGATGCTGGTTTCTTCTTAATCACCGCTAATTTCTTAACTCCAGGTAAGAAACTTATATCTCTGAGCCTCCAGATTAGAATCATAGGTGAGCCTTCCAATTCTAGATTGTAGTTCATTCCAGATATAGTCAAGTTGACAACCAGGAATAGCCACTACATCATCTGTGTATCCTCCATGGGCCCATGGGGACCTCCCAGGCACCCAGCCATGGAATACAGGGGCAGGGTGGTTTTGTGGGGTGGAGCAGGTAGGGGAATTCCAGGTAAGAGGACACAGTGACCAAGATGTAAGGGCTGCCTGAGCTCTGGACCCTTGACGCCCTTCCCAGTCCCCAGAGCATTCCTTCCATCAAAGCACCAAGCATGGGTGAAACCAAATACCCTTTGCGCTCTGTGTGAACCCTGAGGCCCTGGTGGGCAGCATTTGGGCCACTCGGGGTTTCATCTCAGCACCTGGTATAGTGACCAACCGCCAAACGACAACTGACTGGTGGTGAATAGAGTACCCCCAAGGTGTGGGAGAGAGGCTGAGGTGGCAGGGCCACAGCATAGTGGGCCCTCGATGGCCCAGGGGCTCATCTGTGCTGATATTTTCCACAGGTCTGGGGGCCGAGTTAGAGGGGGGCTCACCCTCTAACTTCTAACTTCCACAGCTTCAGGTGAGTCATGTGTGTCCTGGATTTCACCTTCCTCTTGTTTTATGTAGGTCAGCAGAGAGGCCCAGCTCTAGAGCTCCAGGCGTCTGCCAGGGGAGACTACCACATCCTCACTGAATGCGCCAGCTTCCCCCTCAGAGGCTGGTGTGGAAGATGGCTTTGTGTGTGCCACTGAACCTGCTTTTCTGCTAGAAGGTGAACCCAGTTAATTCTGTGTGTGTGTGTGTGTGTGTGTGTGTGTGTGTGTCTGTCTGTCTGTCTGTCTGTCTCTGTCTCTGTCTCTCTGTGTCCCTTCCTCCCTTCTACCTTTAGACTGCCCTTGAACTTGCTGTATAGCTGAGGCTAGGCTCAAACCCACAATCCCACAATCCTCTTGTCTTGACTTCCTAAGCGTGTACCCCTGCGCTCTTACTTTGTTAGTGAGAACACCCTTCAGTGGCATATCACTCAGAATCGTCAGATACGGCAGGTAACTGCCCGGTGAGGGTGCGCTGGCAGGTAGGCCGGACAACGGCAGGCCGTTTCCTAGGGTGGCTGTCTCCATGGACACTCCAGTTTGAGGATTAGCTGAAAGTCCTAAACCTGGAAATTGATGAGTTACAGCAATTGACTGTTTCCAGGAAGCTGCACCCTTCAGCTCTCAAGGGTGGCCTCCTGATGGCCCCCAAAGACCCTGGGGCAACTGTCCCTTGGGTGCCCCCTACCAAGGCCAGGGCCCAGGTGTGGAAGCCATCTCCCGCTTTTCTTAGCATTGCTGTCACCCTTTCCTCCCCTGCCGGTCCCCACAGGCCCCATCCCAATAGCCGCTCACGCATAGGTGGTTGCTGTCATGGTGCCACCTTCCTCTGCACGTCACAATGGCTGGCACACCCTGCAATTACAGCTCCTGCTCGCTGCCTTTCTATTGTGCCTGCTGCGCCTCCCCACTCGGAGCTGCTAATTGCGGGTTGGCCCTTCACCGCTTCCGTGCAGTAAGGCGTAGGGCGAAGGCCTGCTCCCCTCAGCCGCCAGCACTGCCTCTTTCAGCAGCTTCAGGGAAATGGCACGGAGATGGATTCCCTTTCATCCTCGCACAAAGGCCACATTTGTGGGCAGTCCAGGGCTTCCCAAACCAAACCGTTGAGTGTAGTTAAAATGCAGACTCTGGTCCCAATGGATTCGGTGTGTCTAAATATGGTCCTAAGCATCAGGGGTGACACAGGGGTGCACACGAGTGTAGGGACATGGGCCTGGTGTGTGCAGGGCTTTGCTGGACAGCTTGGTGCAGGACCTATGCCAACCTGGGAGAAAAAACTCAGGCTAGCCCCAATGTCAGTGAGGAACCAGAAAGAAATTGCACTCTATTCTAACCCAAAGCAGGTCTGCAGAGGAGAGCTTGTCAGAGTGACAGGGGCCACAGAGGTCTTCTGGTCCTGATGGGAAGAATCGTTTTTCTGAAGGAAGGGTCCTTTCTATTACAAATACTTATTGGGCTCCTCTGGCACGCTGGGCGCAGTGCAGGTGTAGAGACTACAGCGTAATCAAAGCAGACATCACTCTTGCCTGCCCCGCCCCTTCCACGGTGAGTGGGGGGTGGGCAGAGGTGCCAGATGAGGGGCCTGGGTGCAGGATGGATGGATCTGGACGCAGGATGGACGGATCTGGATGCAGGAGGGATGATTGTGTTATTGGCAGTAACCACCGTGGAGAGAAATTACGCACAAGAGAAGGCTGGTGGACAGAAAGGTAGTAGCTGGTCGTTAGCTTTAACAGTGTGGCCTTGGAGACATCCAGGGATTCCAGACAGATGTTCAGGAAAGAGATGGGTTATTCCAAAGAGCCCCAAGGATGCCTTCCCCATCTCCACGAGCACTTTAAGTAACTTGCAAGTGGTTCTGCATGGGTCACTGCCGGCCAGGCCCAGCCCACCATTGGCCTCCCCCAGGAGTCCCTCGTGAAGGGACAGAAGGCCCTTGTGAACTCCGAGAGGGCACCCTACGGGACAAGCTCTGCTGTGTGCTTTGAGCCTGTGGCTTCCGAGGTGGGGCCCGTCCACTTGGCAGCGAGGTTCCTTCTTGGTCCTGGGCCCCTTTGAGGGGAAAGATGGTGAAACTTCTGTCCTCTAAGCCTGCCACATGTGACCCTCTGTCCCCACAGCTCAGCAGCGCCCCTGCCTTGGGAGAGGTAGACCTTGAATCCTCTCCCCAAGTCCAGTGAAGGGCTGGGTGGGAACCTTAAGCAAACTTTCTGCGTGGGCTGGGCCCACAGCTCTGAACCTCTGAATTCTCCGTTTCAAGCAGAACCCCACGGTTTCAAACCTACTTTCATTTAGCAACTAAGGCCAGAGGCCCCACTTCTCTCCTGGCCTCAGGCTGCCCTGGCTTCTGAGTCTCAGCTCTTTCAGATCTAACCCGGGACAGAGGTGGGGGTCAGGCAGAGGGAGAGGAACCGAGCCAGGCAGCTGCTGAGACAGCTTCAGGAAGCGGCAGGGTGGACGTGGTGCCCACGGAAAGCTGTGCACTCTCATGGGGGCATTGCTCGCCCAGGGCCAAGGCTTCAGGGACTTCTGAACCCATGACCAGTGAGGGCCTCATCCCAGTCCAGCTCCAGTGTCCTCTCACCTGGCCACCTTAAGGCAGGGCCACAAAGAACGGGGTCTATGGCCTCTTGACAAGGGATGACATCATGTCCTCGTGCCTAGCACCTGTCCACCTGGGTCCCCAGCCAATATCTGATCTCCACCTGACCCCATCCCCCCACGGGACACGAGCCGGCTCCAAGCGTGAACATGGTCACAAGGAGGTCTTAGTGTCTCCTCACCTCTAGGCCTTCTGTGTCACCTACCACGATATACTACAGTCCCCTCAAATAAACCCTTCCTTACGCTGGTTCTTGTCTGGTGTTTGGTCACAGCAAGAAACTAATACAGGAGAATGAATCATGGGGTAGCCTCCACCAGAGAGCCTGGTGGAATTGGAGCAGCTGCGTATACAGCCCTGCCATGGGCCTCAGTCCTCACACCATACCCTGCTCCCTGGCACTGCTCCGACAATAACCATCAAGAGCCAGGCATCCGCACCAGCCCACTCTTGTCTTGGCTTCTCTGAGACCAGCCTCCATCTGGGGCTGCCCATCGACTCAGCATGAATGGGGAGTCTCTTCTCAGGGGTGTAGTAAGAATGAGGCTTTTCCAACCCAACCTCCACCCCTTTCCCAGTTTCAGGACTAGATCATACCCAGGTGTCTCCCCACCTGCCCCAGCCCCCGTCTCTAGCTGGCACAGCGCTCTCCTTAACAAATACCCTGCAGTACTCTTTCCAGCTTGGTCCCAGCCTCTGGGGATGCAGAGGAGCTGGGCAGGACTCTTGACATGACCTGGAAGGAACTAGGTGCCCCTAAAGAGGAACCAGAGTGAGGAGGTAGGATTGGAGCAGCCAGCCTGTAGGGACAGGGGCATGGGGGTCCACCAAAGGCATCCCCTGCTCTGTTTCTCCTTCCTGACACATGGGGCCCCCTACTTCTCCACCATCTTTGAGGTGGCTTCCATGGCTGGATGTCTGCTCAGAGTTCAATTGTAAGAGAGGGGACTGTGGACTTGCCTGTCTTGAGTGAGGGCCCACCCTAGGCCAAACGGATGCTATACAAGTCTTAGTTTAGGGTCTTTTCACTAATTCACAAGGAGCAAGACCTGGGGACACCACACAAGATGGGCGGGAGCTGTACACATTCTGGGCAGGGTCCTCTACACTTCATTGGGTCCCCAGCACCAGATCGGCTCCTTCTCATTCCCCTGCTGTTGTGGTTTAAATGTGGACTGTGAGATGCATAGGTGTGTGTGTGTGTGTGTGTGTGTGTGTGTGTGTGTTTGAACTTGGTACCCAGTTGGGGACACCGTTTGGGAAGATACGGAATCTTTAGGAGGCGGAGGCTTGCTAAAGGAAGCACGACACTCAGGCAGATTTTAAAGCTTGGCTCCACTTCCTGTTCTCCATTTCCAGACAGCTGATACCACCATGGTACTGGCACCAGCCTTCTCCACTGTGAAAGACTGTATCCCCCTTTCTCTTGTACATTGCTTATGTTGCATGTTTTAACACAGCAATAGAAACAAAACTAAGACACCCCCATCTCTCTCGGAAGGGCCTGGCCCCTTCCTCCCATTTGTTGTTCCTGTTTGGCCCAGGCTAGGATTCTGGCTCTCTCGCCCTAGCTGAGGTTCCACATGGGTGGGTACACGGATAGTCCTGGGAGCTTCTGGGCTCTGCTGTGTCTCTACCAGGGTTCTGTGTCTCACACAGTATGGCCACTAGAGAAAGGCCTTCCCCACTTTCAGTTGTTGAAGAAGCCTAGTCCCCTGGCCTCCTTCGGGTGGGCCAACATGTCACCCGGTCATGGTTTCTCTTGGTGGCCCCTTCGTACCAGCACGCAAGGTCTCAAACACATCAAGTAAGCTGGCCCAGCAGGTCTCCACATGGCCGTGGTCACAAGTGACCACAGTGTCCTTGTGCTGTCCCCACTAGGGGACCAACAGAGGCTAAGGACAAGCAGGAACATGGTATGGCCAGTAGGAAGAAGTAGGGATGAGCCTTAGCAAGGCCTATGTAAGCAGCGAGGCCTTCAAAGGGGGGTACCGCACTGAGTAAGTGCTTTGTCCTGTGTTGCCACTAGCTGAGTGTCCCGCATTACTACAATACGAGTCTCTTTATGCCTCAAGCTGGGAATAGAGATTGCTTCAGTCGTGCTACTGAGGCAGCACGGAGCCCTCAGGGACAGGGCTGGAAGGGACCAGTGGGTGACTAGTCCAAGGTCGTGCTGCTGAGAACCAGCAGGAAATGGATTTGGATAAAGTAGCATCAGTTTTCAGGCTCCCAGAGAAGTGGCTACCGCTGCCCGCCCATGCAGAAATCAATCAGCAGGAGGCTGTTAAAAACCACCTTTCCAGCAGCCTGCTGCTGGCCAGGAGCTGTGGGCTGCTCAGTGGGGGGCCCGTCCTGCTCAGGAGGCACTTAGGGCCATCCACAGGGTGTGGGGAAGGATCCAGATGACCTGAGAGGCAGAGCCAGGCCTGTGAAGGTTCTGTGTCCTTGGCAGCTCCCTGCTCCCCGCCTGCTTCACAGTCAGAGGAGGCCATCGGCTCCCCAGCTCCAGTGAGAAATAAGGCAAGTGTGAAAACAGCTTTCAATGCCAACTGGGGACCTGCTTCCAGGGGAGGCCTTCCCAGGAGGCCACCCAGTCACTGCGGCTCCTTAGCCTGGCTTGGTGTCACGGTAACACCTTCCCAGTAAGCTACAACCTAGTGGTTCAGGTCTGGGGATTGGGGGCAGGAAAGGTTGAAGGTGTTGGATTGACTGGGGGACATATGACTGCAGACCAGGAGGCCTAGAACTGTCACATCTAGGCTATGTCGGCCAATGGAAAATGCAGTGACTTCTCTAGGACTGGTAAGAGAAGGCATGGGCCTTAAACATGTTGCAGTAGGCCAGGGGTTTTCTACAAACAAGACTATCTGTGGCCATTAAACACACAGGTGAGTTTCTGACGCACAGTGCATGTCCTGAGCACTAGCCTCTTGTCTGTCTAGGGCCAGGCTGGAGGGGGCTCCCCGGCAGTACTTTGAATGTTTGTGTGCTTACAGAGTCCTTCCTGGAGCTCAGCCTCCAAGGCTTCAGTGCTAACATCAGGACCTTAAAGATGTGCCGAGGCCTCAAGGAATCAGGCCATGTGTGTTGGATTTGTATCTCATGAAAGGTTCTCAACCCTCCTCCATGTGAGGAGGTAGCACGAAGGCGCCATCTTGCCATCAGGAAGAAGTATATCACCAGACCCTGAACTTGGACTTCCTGGCATCCAGAACCATGAGAAAATGCAGTCCTACTCTTTATAAATCAGTAGCCTGAGATGGCCACCATTTTGAACACTGCTTCCATTTCAGAGGAAGAGATGGAAGTCTCACAGTCAGTTCTGAGACTGGTCAGACTTGGTCCAGGGCTCCGATTCAAACATGTGGACCACAAGGACAGTCCTGGGTGATGGCCTTCAGGAAGTCCTGCCTCACACATCCCGCTCACTACATGCTTATGGGCTTGTTGACAGGCCTCTAGCCAGGGCCACCATGGTGGACTCTGTGTTTTAGTTTTGATCGGCTGAGGGAGGACTCAGATCTCAGCTACTGATACACACTCATATTCTTAAGAAACTGTATGTTATTGCACAGCAGGGGGCTACAGACAGTAATAATGTGCTACAGATTTCAAAGGCCACTGAGAGGGCTGCAGCTGTCATTTGGTAGGAGAGTCCTTGCCTAGCACACATTAGGTACTGAGTTCAATCTCCACCAAAACACAAACACACACATACACACACACATATACACACACACACTATATGCAACACATACACTATACACACATAACACATACACACACAACCCCCACACAAACATAACATACACACAAACACAACACAGACACATACTCACACAACCCCCACACAAACATAACATACACACAAACACAACACAGACACATACTCACACATACACACAAACACACACCTGGAAGAAAGGATTTCAACATTTTCCCCATAGACAAATGATGACTCTTTGAAGAGCTTTGTTTAGCTTGATAATGCACACATGTAATTTAACCCTATATGTAGTAATTAGCACCCCACTAATATATACAATTTTACATTTTATGCATTAGACAAAAGGTTAATTTATATAAAAATCTATCATCTATGTATATATTTGTATGAACATATATACACAAAGCTATGTGTTATACATACATACATACACTGACTTCAGGGTCCCTTTCAGTGTGGTTACAGTGGTTTTAGAGAACCAAAAGTCTGTGCCTCTTTGCCATATTATCCCATGAGACCCGTGAGTCGGGGACAAAGGGTTCCTGCTGTGGTCTAGCCTCTCTATTTGACAGCTGATCAGAAAGCTCGCTGGCTCCCGGAGGTGAGCAGTGTCTGGTGTCACAGGTGACACAGGGTTGGACTCCTATCCAGTTCCAGGGGCTTTGGACCCGTGAACGACGCCGAAGCCCCTGTTCTGCTATGATGCCTCCATCTAAGCTGGACCACTCCTGTTCCACACAGACACTACTTCCCATGACTGAGTGCTCTGTCGTGCTAGGCAGTCGGCTTCCCTGCCATTTACAACCCCGAGGGACCAAAAAAGAAACGCTCAAGCAGTGAGTGGTGACTCAGGCAACAGGACCCTCCTCTTCCTCTTCCCAACCTAAGCAGCTTCTCACAGTTCCTCACCTGGTAGAGCTTTCCTGCTTTCACACCCATCCACCCACCCACCCACCCATCCACCCACCCACCCATCCATCCTCCCACTCTCCACCCATCCACTCACCCATCCACCCCCCCCACACACACCCACTCATCTACCCACCCATCCACCCACCCACCCATCCATCCTCCCACTCACCCATCCATCCACTCACCCATCCACCCACACACCCACCCATCCACCCACACACACACCCATCCACCCACCCACATACCCATCCACCCATCTACCCACCCATCCACTCACCCATCCACCCACACACCCACCCATCCCCCCACATACACACCCACCCACCCATCTACCCACCCACCCATCCACACCAGGTAGTCAAAGCCCACTCTCTTCTTCTTGTGAGATGCTGCCATCAGCTAAGATGGTGACTAAGAGGGCATGCCATCTCTAAAGGAGGACAAGCGAGTGAGTGCACACTCCTCTTTTCCCAGGCACAGTAGACTTTGGGGAAAGGAGCCTGCAGAGGTGAACCTGACTGGGGGTGAGGACGGAATGCTGGAGTGACTCAGACTCTGTGGGAGAAGCCATTGCCTCCTGGAAGCTCAGTGCGCTTATTATAATGAGGAGACAGATAGGCAGGGTTATTGCGTCCAAATGAATGAACAAGGAGGTGGGGTTTACCGTGTACAGCTGCGCCAAGGAGGCAGCTTTAGTCAATCCAGGAGAAGCCGGTTCAGTAAGGGGAGCAGTCTTCAGGCTGTAAATATCAGGGCGGGGAGATCGCTTGGGTGGACATTTTCTGCGCATACTGTCAGCATCCACGCATGGACCAGAGGATAGCTTAGCCGTCCCTCTGAGCCTTGCTCTGGGGGAGGGGCGGGGCAGGGGAGGCTTTGCCATTTTCTCATAGGCCCAAGGTTAGTGTCCTTGCCATGACAGTGCCCATGTCAACAGCACATACCCCACTCAGGCACTCACACGAGTGGCTCCCTCCACCCTCCACAGGAGCCTAAGCAGGAAGGGGAAGGAATGGGAGGACGGACTCAAACCAGAGAAGCCAAGGACGCAGAGGGCAGAGGCGGCTGCAGATAACCGTGTTCACCATTTGAAACTGATCATCTGCCGAGCTCTACCAGAGAGAAGTCTGGGAACAGAGAACCCCAGCAGCCCGTGAGGGCAGGGGTGGGAGTCTCCATGGCTGCATGCCGGAGGAGGATCTGTGGAGTTCTGCACGGCTGCTGATCTAGGGCACCAGTGCCAAGGAGCCCACCCTGGAAGGGAAAAAGTCCACGGAGACCTGTGAGGAATGCATTATTAGCAGGCCAATGTGCCACGCTTGTTACTGAGTCGCTGGGTTGACTCCAAGTTGTAAAATACAATTTCCAGGTGTACGCCATCTCCTACGTGGGCAGAAGCAGCAGCTACAACTGGAGAGTCTTCGACACCATCTCCTCTGACTACCCCATATTGGATGTGCTCAGGGGTCTTCTTCCCAGGGCAAACCCGTTGGAGTACCCCCCCATCCCCAGCCTAGACTGCATCCGTAGGCCTCCATGTTGTTCTGTACCCCCAGCCCAGCCCAGTCTGCTGCAGGATGGAACTCTGCAACCCGTGCACTGCTCTCTCCTCATCCAGTCACCTGACTTGTCCCCTTGGAGCAGCCCCAGGGATGCCTCTTGGTGCCTCTGCTCTGCTCCCGGGCCTCCCAGCCTCACCTCCTGTGGAGAGCTCTCCCTTGAGAGCACTCCTGGGATGCTTCCGCTGGGCTCAGATCTAGGTTCACTGGTGTCTGCATTCTTGGCTCAGGAGAGCTTTTGCCTCACCTGTTTCCAAATCACAGCAAAAAGGCTAAGGAAGAGGAGGGATAGAGGGGGAAGAGGGGGAGGAGGAGGGATGGAGGAGGATGGAGGAGGAGGGATGGAGGAGGAGGGGGAGGAGGAGGAGGCAGAGGAGGTAGCAGCTGTACTATGGGATAATGAAAAAGACGATGATTTCAAAACAGCTGGATGCTAATCACACCTCTGCTGCCATCCCAAGAGCCCCCAAAGCCCATTTCCTCACGTGGAAACGAGGCTGGCTCCTGAACATCTGGAAGTGGTTGAGAGTCCAGTGACTACATCTCCAATGGCAGGTGCTTCTCCCATGCTGGTGCTGGGACCAAAGGCCGCACTCGGGCAGCCGCTCTATTTCTGTGCTCTGTATCTCTGGGAATACAGTTCCTGCCTAATCGATGCTGATGACCATGAAGCAAGGCTGTGCCCTGCAGGGGCAGGTCAGCAGATGCAGCTGAGGCACTCCGAAGGCTGCACCACCGCTGGAAGGTGGGAGACCACAGAGAAAAGCAGGGGAGCAGCGTTCCCCCGAGGACACTCAGAGGGGAGGGGAGACTGGGGCGGGGGGCACCAGCAGGGCCTACAAACAGCAAACGGCCGTCTGCCAGCCACAGATGCAGCTGGACGGTGCTCTCGACCTGAGATGCCCAGCAGACAGCCTGGATCAGAAATTAGGCCGCAACCCAAGCCAATGCACGTACAGAGCCAGAGCTGTCCGCCAGCTCCCGAGTCTGGTGGGACTCTGAGGTGGAGCCTGCACATGTGCAGGAGACAGGACCCAGTTGGGGAGCAGGCCGAGGCCCGCGTGGCCCAGCCTATCTTGGGATGTGAAGATGAAGAAGACCTGGAAAACAGTTCTGAGAGTTTGCCTTACCCCCTGGGCTTTCACAGCCCAGTCAGGATGATCTGAAAAGGCAGCTTTAAGGCTTACAGCATTGACCCCAGGTCTGGAAACCTCCTTTCTGGCCCCAGGGTGGGACCAGTTGCACGGTCCCTACCCCAGAAGGGTGACCACCATCTCCTCTAAATTGGCTAAGGCAGACTCAGGCTGGAGTCCAGATCCTCATGCCAAGTTGGCATTTGGCCCGAGCTACAAAACCCAAGTTCGTTGCTGGCAGGAGGGCCAGGCTGAAGCACAGTCTGGGCACAGATGAGCCAGGAAAGCTTCTGCCCTTCACACCACCGCTGCCACCCGCGCCAGGCCCCGCGGAGAGTATCCGATACCGTGGGAGGGTCTCTGCTTTCTGTCAGATGCTTGAAGCTTTAGCAAAGCGATCCTGAAACAATGTCAGGTCTGAGGACGGCCTCTCCCGCTCTCCCAGTGAATCCTGCCAAGCCTGGTGACAACACAGCAGACACGGAGAGGGGAAGGTCAGGCGGCCAGACCTCCTGAAGCTGGGAGCAGGTGGCTTCTGGAGCCAGAGGGCCAAGTGGCTCAGCTCACAGGGACAGGTAGGTAGCAATGACTCTGCAGATCACAGGCCCTGGCTGCCGGCCCTGAGCAGGCAAGTGTGGCCTCCCACTGTTGTGGCTGAGACACTTCAGGTCGCTGCCCTGGCCTATATCCTCACAGGCCTGTTTTGTGTGTCAGTGCAGAGCCGAGACGGCTATTTTCCACTAGACACCGTGATTGGGTTTCTTGTCCGGCTCTGTCCATTCTTCTGCCACATCAAGGACCCACCTTTCTTACAGTGGTCACTCCGTGCTCTGGTTTGGCTCTCAAAGGCCCACATGTTAAAGGTTTGGCCCCCGGCATGGCACTC
Organism: Apodemus agrarius; assembly: GCA_964023405.1. Classification (NCBI taxonomy): domain Eukaryota; kingdom Metazoa; phylum Chordata; class Mammalia; order Rodentia; family Muridae; genus Apodemus; species Apodemus agrarius. The sequence goes on from OZ030005.1 coordinate 56,977,279, forward strand.
TGGGGAGGCTGTGATACCTTTAGGAAGAGGGGGAGCCCACTGGAGCCTCTTGGCCCTTAGATGGAGCCGCCACTTAGGAAGCCAACATCGTTATCACTTTTTCTACATGTTGTCCTTCTATGTAAGCGCCGCTAACGTTAGCCCCACTTCGCAGACAAGGAAATCTGAGGCTCTCAACGACTGAGCAGAGGCCACTCAGAATCCCTTGTCTGCCTGGCTCTCCCTACCGCCTTGCTCTCTCCTGTGTAGACATAGCCCTGACCTCCTAGGAAGCAGCAGCCCCAGAGCTCACCACCCATGACAAGGGGTGTCTATTTCTAGTGGAAATATCCCGAGGCCTGTGTCCTAGGCCAAAGTGAGGGCTCCACTGCCCAGTGAAAATGCCTCATGTACAGACTCTTTAGGGATGCTTTCACAACTCCCATCACATCCCCTGGAGGAACCACGCCAAGCCTCTCCCAGCTTGTTTTCTGGCAACATACTAGCACATCTGAGATTTAACTTAGAAAAGGTTCATTTGGACCATAGTTTTTTTTGAAGGTTCCCAATCCACACGCAGTGGGTCTTGGGTGAGATCACATTATAGAGAAAATGTCAGCTGGAGCGAACTGTTTTCTTTATACCAGGGGCTGAGGGGCAGGAGGGAGGAGGAGCTGAGGTACCACAACCCCACCAAAGGCATGTCCCCACGCGTCTAAGAGCCTCTGGTGGGCTCTTCCTCTTCCTAATGGGTGACCACTGTAGGAAAGGAGTCCTTGAGGTGGGCATAGCTGGACGAGAGAAAGCAAGTCATGGTGTCTGGTGGAAAATGTTCTCATATGTAGGTTTCCTTTAGCCAGTTATCCATGTATCTCTGATGACCTATGGCAGAGGCTTGCCTACACCAAATGCTGCTGGTGACAGTGGAGGCCCTAAGGGACAGGCCAACCCTGATGGAAAAGCTTACACCAGGCCGAATCTTGGACAGCACCTGTGTATCTGGAGGACCCATGGGCTGGGTTTCCTTCCGTAATGATGGATAGCTAGGATGCATCAGGGAAGTAAGCATGGTCCTAATTTGAGGGGAATTTAAAGGTTCGAGGAGTTAGGTGCCCCCCCCCCAGCACAGTGCCTGAGGGTCCTTGGGCTTCTCCATCTTCTGTGGTCTATTGACCTGCAGGTCAGCTCAAAGCAGCCTTCCCTGGAGGGTGTGGGGGGTAACCAGGTGGTGGCGGGGCTGGATCTGAACTGGGGTCCCGGTCACATTCTTTCCTCTCCATTCTCAGTCAAGATCTCCCCAGCGCCCCATTTAAATAGCACTTCTATGTTCACAAATTGTAAAAAATGCTACACCTCACCCTTCGAGTCTTCAGGCTGGATTTCTTTTTGCAAGGCAGACAGATACTAAGCTATGCGTGTAGGGGGTGGGAGAGAAAGGGTGGGGGTGGGGAGACATATGACAGAGGGCTCCACTGGCAGGTACCCGGTCTTGTGCAATGCAGACTCCCTCCCCAGGACATTTTGAGGTGGTCCAGGGAGGGGGTAGGTGTGATTAGAACCTGTGTGGGGCTCCAGGAATGGGACCTCCTTCCAGCCTCAATGGGTCAGTCAGGGTGCAGCTGACGGGTCCTACCCTGGCTCTCTGAAGAGTCTCTAAAAGTAAAAAGCAAAGCCTTAAGCAGCTGAGGGGCCTCTGGGGATAGAGCCAGGCAGCAAAGAGGCAAAGGTAGGAGAGTTAAGCAGGGCCCGGGCCTAAAGAACTTCCCGAAACAGAAAGCTGTGACGGCTAGGAGTTAGGTTCAGAGTGGCTACAGCGCTAGCCAGGGGGAAGGAATAGCCATCCTGCAGCCTGTGAGCAGGGGCCGAGATGCTAGTGTGTCATCAGATCTGTCAGGTGAGGCTCAATGACCCCTGCCACCCAGTGATTCATTTCTACTAAGTAAAACAGGGCCACTGTCATAGGATGTCACTTCTAAGGTCAGTAGTCCATAAAATTACTCTCTTTGTCAGAGCCCTTTGTTGCTTGGGAAAAGGCCATCAGAGACCATGTTTTGGGCAGTCAAGGAGAGGGGACAGGTGGTCCATGCGTAAAGAACTGTTTGGTGTTTGTAGTCAACAACCGCCAAAGACGAGAACCCTGCCAGCCGCAGAGAGACAGAAACAGACTCCCTAGCCCCCGACGAGATTGGAGAGCTGGCCCAAGCCCTCCACTGAGACCTTGTATGGTCCCAGAGTTCCTGCCTGACCCTCTGTGCTAGACCTTTCTCTGACCAGAAGCCCTCCTAGCAGTCCACTGTGGTGTCAAGGTGACATATATAATGGCTCTCGGTGTCTTCAGGCTCCATAGCTATGGACCCAACCAACCATGGATCAGAAACACTGAGGAAAATACTGCATCTGTACTGAACATGCACAGGTCCTTTCCTGCTGTGCATTCCCTGCCCCCACTCAGCAAAGTGACCGGGCACAGTGCTTGCTGCTTCTTAGCGTAGGTCGTCTAGAGATGACTGAGGGGACACAGAAGGGTGTATACAGGTTACATGCCATCTTTAAGGCCATCTAGAATGGACTTGAGCACCTCTGATTTTGGCATCTGAAGTTCCTGAATCTAGTGTCCTATAGATAAAGAGGGGGTGACTGGACTATTGATTCTCATCACCAGTAACAATGAAAACTGCCCAGCTCTGGGGCAGGTATAAGCTGACTTGTGGCATGTCTCTCTTGGTGTTGGGTTCTAGGGATGGGCATCTTTTATAAAGCTCAGGGCCACTTCAGCTCTCCCCACTGGTGCAGCCCCAGCTAATTTTGTATAGATACTGGGGTCCCCTGAGTCTGTGACTTGCTTTCAATCCCTGGCTGGGCAATCTGGCCTGCTATCCTCAGAGGCAGAGGCACATCATCTGGTTAGACTCTTAGACCCTCAGACTGTCTTCAGAAGCTCCCAGGACCTGCTGAGTCCTACCTCCTGAGGGTCTTGAGGGCATGGGAGACAGTAAACTTCCTCCTCTTCCATCCTGTAAACTCCTGTAGCTGCCTGTGTGCAGACTCTGGCCTGTAGGGTGTCAGGCTGTCACTTTGGTTTGGATGCAGTTCCTGTCCTGTGAAACTCATGTTGAATTTGATTCATAAGATGGTGTTGAAAAGTGGCGGGATCGATAGAGGCTGCCTGGACCAGGAGGGGCCACTCTTCCCTGGGCCTAGATCAGCCCCCTCACAAGCACTTGTTCTAAGTGCGGCTGTTGGTTGAGTGAACCTGCTTCTCCGCTTCTCCACCACGATGTGTCCTGTGCCCTTTGCCATGCTAACTTCATGCCCCTAGGCTGGGGCGATGGCTCAGTTGGAAAAGGGCTTGGTGTGTAAGCATGAGGGCCTGGGTTCTATTGGCAGTGCCCATGTAAAAAGCTGGGCATGGTAACAACCACTTATAACCCCAGGGCTGGGGAGCCAGGGACAAGACAACATCGAGGGCTGGCTGGCCAGCCACCGGAGGCTAACCTGGGAACACTGGGTCTCCGTGAGCTAGCATCTGGTGAGGGATGGCCAGTTGACCTCTGACACCCATATGCATGCACATGCTCAGTCACATAGACGTGAACACACACACACACACACACACACACACACACAGAGAGAGAGAGAGAGAGAGAGAGAGAGAGAGAGAGAACAAATCATACTCTTGGACTTCCTGATATCAGTAACTATAAGCCAAAATGTATCTGTTCTTTATAAATCATGTAGTCTCAGATAATCTATAAAACAGCCTGACGCCCTTTAGGCTAGTGGCTGCCTTTGGGGCAGTTACCCAGTTATGGTAGGTTTTAGGGGGCTGGAGGGAAAAAGATTATTTCTCCCCATTCTCTTGGGGTCCTCAGAGTCAGAAGCAGTCAGACAGATCTTGGGCACTTCTAAGGACAGTTTCAGGAACCTCAGAGTCTAGCGGGATGGCTTGCCTGAACACGTTACTGTGAACATGTAGCCGTGCTTCTGAGGGCTGCAGGCTAGAAGGCCCAGGCAGAGACAGAAAGTAGGCCACAGCCTCAGGGAACCCTTACCGACCAAGTTAGTATCCTCTGAGGGGAAGAATAGTAGGTAGATGGTGTGGGGCTTGGGTTCTGCAGAGGCAGAAGCTGGACTGTGACACCTCAGTTACCAAAGGCTCCAAAGCTGGGGTAGCTCTCGCAGTGTCCTGTGTTGTAGAAAAGGAACTGAAGTTTATACCGATAGCCCATTAGTCAGTGGATTTGGGCTGCCCTGGAAATCCCTTTGCAGTCAGGTAATTCCCAGAGGCTTGATGACTCCAAGACACAGACCTGGAAGGTCCAAGACTTTCCAACCTCTCCTTCCTCAGGACCATAAGCAGCATGACTCAGTCCTGGGGGTGGAGGAGGGTTTCAAGGGAGGATGGAGGAGGGGGGACAGAAGAGTCTCACATGGCTTTTGAGCTCCCAAGCCAGCCGCAGGCCTGCAGAGACAAGTTCAAGCAGCAGAACCTAGATTCGACTCAGCCCTGGGGACCATGACCCCAGGTGGCATATTGTTCCTCACTGATGCTCAGTAATGCTGTCACTGTACCCGGGCCTTTGTCTTCTCCTTTCCTGCTGCCTCTGGGATGTTCATAAGGGAGCTGGATACCTACGCTGTAAGGACCACTGGCTTCCTCAGTTTCTGCATCAGCCTCCAGATCCTCTCTAGCAAGAATCAGCAGCTCACAGCATCAATAGGAGTTACATTAGTGACTATTGTCACAGGACTGTGTGATGGTTCGTCCTAGGACTTGGTTTCATAGGACAGTAAGCAATCATTGGGTTCCTAAGTCTGTAGGCTGCTGTCTTGGGCCAGGCTCTCCTGGGCAGTGGTCCTGGCTGCTGACTGATCTAGGGCAGTGTTGGCTGGGGGTGGGTCTGGGGTGCTAGTTTTATTTTAGAAGCCTTGTCTATCTCCAGACCAGCTGAGCTGTGTCTGTGGCCCATTTGCCAGCACTTGTATGTATGTTGTTTGTGCATGTGTATTTGTGTCTGGGATGTATATGTATGATGTATATGTGTGATATTTGTATGACATATGTGTATATATGTATGTAGTATATGTATGATGTGTGTTCATACGTGTGTGGTATGTGTATTGTAAATGTGTATATGCGTGTATGGTATATGCATGAGGTATATGCACGTGTGTGTGTGTGTGTGTGTGTGTGTGTGTGTGATATGTGTGGCGAATGTGCATGTGTGTACTAGCACACACACATGCCTGTGTGGAAATGTGGAGGCCAGAGGAGGATGTCTGGGGTCCTTCATCATTTTCTTTTTTCCCCTGAGATGGGGGATCTTTCATTAAACCTGGAGTCGGGTTTAATGAAAGATCCCCCATCTCAGGGGGAAAAGAAGCCAGAAAGCCCCAAATGGGCCTCTTCTCTGATGCCCACAGGGTCACAGACCACGGGCCACGCCCAGCTTTTCAAATGGCTGCTGTGGTTCTGATCCAGCATCGCATGTGCTCTTACTGACTCATCTCCTCAGTCCTGTCAATGCAGTTTCACTGGTTTCCTTTGTTTGATTTTAGAGATTTTTTTTTTCTTTTGCTCGCATTGGGAACCGAACCATTTGCTAGTGAAATGTCCACCAGTGTCAGCCCCAGCCCTGTCAGAACCTTTCAGCTTTCATCTGTACTCTACTTGCTAACATGCCCTTTGCCAAAGCAAGTCTTGACTGTCACAGGCTTAGGACAGGAAGTCCTGCCTGGGACTGAGGGGGGTGTGCACACTGGGAGGAAAGGACTGATGGCCCCTGCCCTGAATGTTGCCAGACAGGATAGGACATGCTCACCACACAAGTTCTGACATCAGGATGAGCAGTCGGCCAGATGACAGTGCTTTCAGACAGCATCACCAGTATCCACGAGGCCCCAGGAGGCCAAAGTAAGCAAAATGCTGAAAGATACTAATTAGCCCTGCAAGGAGCTGCCCTGTGTGGATCTTGGTGTGTGATAGGCAAGCCCCCGGGGAAGGCTCTGAGCAGGCAGTGTAGTAGTCTCTCCCTGACCGTGGCCACATGGCTGGCCTGTACTATGTGGCTAGGGGAGTGAGGGAGAAGATGGGCCAAGGAAGAGAGCCAGATTTCCCTGGGTCCTTTCCCAGGCTGGGTTCTTTGTGGGTCTACAGCAGCATCGTGGACAGGAATGTGACAGAGACAAACAATCCAGTTCCTCTCTTGCAGATTTCTAATGACCTTTCCCAGCCTGACCTTTCTCTCTCTGACATCACCAAGTCCCCACCTCAGCCAGACAGAGTCCTGCTGCTCCTGGTGCATCTCCATGGTGGACCTTTACTGAGGGGCTTCTTCTCACCTATCACGCACACACACAGACACATATACAGATACACACAGACACGCACACAGACACACACAGACACACACACAGATACACACTCACACATAGACACATATACAGACATGCACAGACACACACAGAGACACACATAGACACACATATACAGGCACACACAGACACACACAGAGACAGACACAGACAGACAGATATATACACACAGACACACACATACAGGTACATACACATACAGGTACATACGCATACAGGTACATACACAGACACACATATACAGTTACACATATTGACACACAGAGAGACAGATACACACACATACAGGTACATACACAGACATATATAGATGTACATATACAGTTACACATACACACACACACACTCATAGATACAGACAGACACACACACACACTCCATGGCCTAACACACACACACACACACACACACACACACACACACACACTATTAATGTTAGAGCAGGCTGCCAGAAAGATCCACCTCTTCAGGGTCTATTGATTAATCCACAGCTCTGGGCCTCAGTGTGCTGCCTGGAGGGCATTTGATCTCAGCCATCTTTGGGAAGACTGAGGCCCAAGGTTTTCTCTGCACTCAAGGTGCCTGCGGCTCTGTCACTGGCTAGTGGACACGACAGCCCCTGGCCTGCCTTGCTCTGCACGACTGCCCAGTGAGGGCGTGCAGGTCTTGGCAAGTCTAGGAGTTCTAGAAGCTTCCAATCTTCCAGTGCTGCAAGGAAGCACTGCCTAAGACTTCAGACATCATTTGTCAGGGAAAGAAATTACAATGAAACACACACACACACACACACACACACACACACACACACAGAGAGAGAGAGACAGACAGACAGAGACAGAGACAGAGACAGAGATTAATTTGATGAAGTCCCCATTCCCACCAACAACGAGAATAACAGTAGCAACAGCTAAGCTCGATTTCAGAACTTCATCTCATGAATGATGAAGGCAGTCCTTCCACTAACTCTCTAACTCCGGTATGCCTTGCATTTCACAGATGAGACCATGGCTTGGGGACATTTGACAAGTTTCCCAAGGTCAAACTAGCAGCAGCAGAGCTGTGGCCAGAACTTAGGTTCCCTGGCAGAGCAGACCTGGAGGACTTTCCCATCTTCTGAGAAGATCGCCGAGGGGCAGCTCCGAGGCCCTCCCTGAGGCCCTCCCTGGACACAGGTGTGGTGCTCATCCGGGGCATCCATGGCTTCCTTCCCTTTTCCTCTCAAAGGCCGCTGTACTGAGCCCCAGGGTGTCGCTGTGAGTGGGATTTGGGATGGCCCAGCTAAGTGTTTATCCACGCCTGTCAGTGCAGATGGACTTTTCTGCGGCATCGATTTGCAGTGCCAGTCCTTGAGTTTCTGTGCTTACCACAGAGAGATCTGCGGCAGAGGGGAGGTTCCCGGAGAGGCACCTCAGCTCTTGCTCCCCTAAGATAAAAGGAACCCTGATTTTTTTAAGGTGTAAAATGATAAGGAAGTGTGCTCTCGTCAGTTTTGTTTGTTGTTGGAGCAGACTTTAGGACTGGCTTAATCCAGTGGTTCTGGTCTCACGTCTTAGTGACACTCCCCTCCCCCCCTAATTATATTGGCTTTATCCTCAATCTGGCTCCCTTCATGGTGGCGGATGTTGCATGCCCAGGGAACTGGAAAGCCACTCTTAAGGGCAGGGAACCATTTTCCCATCTCACCATCTTGACGTGGGCCAAGCACTTCTCTAAGTTACTGGAGAACCAATTCTGTGGCCCAAGGTAAGGTTTTGTGTGTACTGCTTCAGGTCTGTATTCCTCAACCAATCGCAGGGCCCAAGCTGATGGAACCCACGTGAGCCTTAGGGCTGGGCTGCTTGGCAGGCCTGAAGGGGTAGATGCTGAGGGCATCAAACAAATGAACTTGGAAGGGAGTGGGGTGGGGAGAGCAAAGGAGGTGTGTCAGAAAGGAAACAAACCCCAGAAGTGAAGCCAGGTCTTTCACTGTGACCCTCTGTGTCGGGGAATGGCAGCTAGGGCGAGGGGTCCTGGCTGGCTTTGGAAGTAAGGCCAGAGAGAGGGGTGGGGTGTGGGAGACACATAGGTCGGGAGGAGAGGGCCTCCCAGGCTCTCTTTTGTCATCTTGCTGGCTGGGTGTGATGGTGTCATCCCTTGCTGGAGGCACCTACCTGAGGTTTCCAGGGGCTACTGGGCCTGTTATGGCTTGAATACTAAGGGTACCGCCCCTCATATTCACGGGATCATGGGTTGAGGCTTGAACCTTAACTGCTGGGATGCTGGGACTATTTTTGAGAAGTTCTGGGGGCATTTGAGAGGCAGCAGATAGTCCTTTGGGGTGTTTTATTCCTGGTCCTTTCTTCTCTCTCTCTCCTCCTCTTCCCCTCCCCCTCCCAGGTTCCTGTCCACAATAAAGTAAACAGCGCTGATCAGCTGCATATTCCTGCTCTGATTGGCTGCTTATTGCTACCATCATGTTCTACTTCAAAACAGGCCCCAAACACGGAGCCAGGGGACAAGGGACTGACCCCTCTGAAACTGTGAGCTCACACAAATCTTCTCCAAAGTGATTTCCATCAGGCATTTATTTGTTTATTGTTTTTTATTTGCTTGTTCTTGGCTTTTAGAGACAAGGATTTTTTTTTCTGTATAGTTTTGTCTGTCCTGGAACTCACTGTGTAGACAAGAGTGGCTTCAAACTCACAGAGATCTGCCTGCCTCTTCTTCCAGAGTGAAGGCCTTTGTCACCCCTAACCCCGACCCTGCTACCCCTCTCCATCAGGTATTTTGTAACGATGATGTAAATATAACGACTACAGTACTCATTGACTTTGCCTTCTGTGAAGCCTGAAGCCATTTGCCTGACTCATATCTGAATAAAGCAGCTGGAAGGGAATCAATGGCTCTGTCAGAGAGGTGGGGGCTGGCACCCCATTCACTCCACCCCTAATGGGCATGGCGACCTCACGCAGCACCAGGGTGAGCACCGAGGCCTTCCTGCTAACAGCCCTGTGTGGGAAGTGTCAGTGGCAAAGCTCTTGTAAAAGCTGCTCCAGGTTCTCAGTGAGACTCCACAGTGACTCTAGATCGCTTAAACAAAGCAGCCGCACCGCCTGTACAGCTGGAGACACAGAACTGGAACAATCTCCAGCTCAGCAGCCTGGGCCCCTCTGCACCATCCTCTCCAGGGTGCTGTGACTCTCCAGTCTATGTACCAGCTGTCACTCAAAGCTAGTCAGCAGCCCCAAGTCAGTATGCTGGGTCCACTTCCCATCTGAAACCAAACAAATGGGGCTCTGGGGACTTGGCCACGTGGGTAAGAGTGTTTGCTAAGCAAGCCTGAGAACCTGAGTTCAAATCTCTGGCTCTCTTGTAAAAGGCTGGGCGAGGCTGCTTTCATGCCTATAACCTCAGCGCCGGGACAGAGACAGGCTTGCTGGCTGACAGCCTCACTGTAGCTTCTGAGAGACTCTGTATTAAAGGAATAAAATGGGGAATGACAGAATGGGGTGTCTAACATCTTCCTCTGTGCATGAGCCTGTGTGTGTAAACCTGACCTACACAGATGCATATGCTACATACACACACACACACACACACACACACACACACTCACACACAGCAGTATTGAACAAATGGCCCTTGCTTCTTCTTTAAGTGACCTCATCACCAACACAATTGTGTTGTGGTTTGTAAAGAGCAGCATTTCCTGGCCAGGCTCAGCCCAAAGTCAGCAAGTGCTGGTGGGCTCTGGACTAGTGGCAGTCCAGAGCTGGGAGAGGCAGGTACATCACTTACCCTGAGGGCTTTATCTCAGCAAGGCCCATGAAATCAGAGTATGTAGGATATGATATGAATATATATATATATATATATATATGAATGACATAATCATAAACAAGATTTTATTTATAGCGTACACACACACACACACACACACACGCGCGCGCGCGCAACCTTATAAAAATAGAGACCTAGCGAGGCTGAGCCCGACCGAGGGCTGCGGCTGGCTGCGAGTACAGTCTTCATAACTCACATTTTTCACTCTTTGCAAGCTCTTTGCAGGGTCGCTGAGGGCAGAGGCCTGTCTACGCAGGAGATAGGGTCAATGTCTGACCTTGTCTGGGCTTAAAGGCCTCCAAGTAACTTGCCCCAGCACTTAGAGGAACATCAGAGCCAAATGCCTCCAAAAACTGGGCCTCAAGCCACCAGGGAGGAAAAGAGGCCATGGACTTGGCAGGAGGTGTCATCTGAGCGGAGGCTGGAGCCTGGCCCTGGGGGGTGAAGCTGCTCTGGGAGGGGACAAAGGCGTCCCTATAGCATCCTGCATCCCCACCTCGCTCAGCTCTGTGGCTGCCGAGGCATACACTGTGCTAAGCCCTGGAGAGTAAGGGATGGACAGGAGGGGAGAATCTGGGGGTGATGGATGGGGGAGGCTGGGTATATTCTATTATTCCTATTCTCGGAGAACCTCCTTATCCCCCACATTTATAAGATAAGGAAATGAGGTGCAAACAGTCTGAGGGTCTCGGTGTAGACACACTTTTTCTAAATATAAACTTGTGACCGCTCCCGACCCAGGGTGCGTCTGGAGTCTGAGGAACGTGAGGGTGCCGGTGTGTGGAACCGGAGAGGGTCACCTCTAGAGCTGGCCTCTCACGGCTCCGAAGATGGCTCAGCCTCCCGTCTGCACCTCCTCCAGTCTCCAGTTTCAGAGGACATCAGAGGAGCCCTTGGGAACTTGAGTTCAGGGCCAAAGGGAAGGCGGACCCAGGCAGTGCGGCTCAGAGGCAAGCGCCCAGGCCTCAGATGAAGCGGAGTTTGCAGCAACTCAAAGCCTGCTAGCCTAACCCGAGGCTGTGCTGAAAGACATCTCTCCTTTGATTACAAAGAGAAATGGGACCTTAAAGTAGCTGTTACTTAATAACTTCAGGTTTCCAAGGAAGATAACAATCTCTCCAGCATGTTTAGCCCTGGGGTGCAGACATCAAAGGGCACTGGTGGAGCCCTTGGGTGGCCACCTGATCCCACCTCCTCCTCCTCCGGGGTCATCAGTGGTCTGTGGCTAGAAGCACCCTGCTCTCAGTCTCTCCACATCTGCCCTTATGCCACCAGAGGTACAGCTTGGGTGGCCAAAGGCAGCGTGTCTGTGTGATATGTGCTTACACACACCCCTGCAGACTTGTGAGCCCTGCTGTTGAGAGATGCACAACCCCCTACCCCTGTTCCCTGTTGAGCACCCAGACAGTATGGCTGACAGGAACTGGAGGGCCAGCAGCGGTCTGTCTACCCTACATCCACCCATGCCTGGTGCATCCAACCATGTTGGGCTGTCTGTGTCCCCACAGGGCTACCTGGAGGCACTCAGAGCTTCCTGGGAGCAGTGTGCATCCCTGACCTGAGCTGGGGCTAAAGAAAGGGCATCAGGAGCTTGCCAAGAGTAGCTCTAAGTTCAAGTGTCAGCTTTGAGCCTGTGGAGAAGTGGGACCGACTCTTTAGAGAAACTGCTCTTTGCCTCTTTCACATCTGAAGAAGTCTGTCTGGTTCTCATCAGAAGGATCCTTTATTTTTAAGGCAGTAAGAACATCTGGCATTGATAATCCCGGCACGCTGAAACCACAGACCAGCAGCAGCTGGGGAGCCCCAGAACCTGGGAAGGCCCCGTGGGGACACCTGGGAAGTTGACCACAACTTCCAGAGGAAGGGCCCAAATTCCCTCCACAAACTTCTGGCACATAGACAGCCGCAGCATGAAGACAGCTTTTTAAAAAAAATGTGCAGCAATTTTAGGATCCAGGATTATGTTCATAAATAAGAAGATACATACGGAAGCCATATTACTCCACGTCCGCAAGCGTTGCTTCAAGCCGGGGATGCTCTCCTTCCTCATTTCCCAGGAACCGAGCTTAGGTTTCCTGAGTCCTCTGAGCATACGGCCTTCAATTTCCTCAACCACAACCCACCCAGGGGTGCTTAGGGTGGGCATGGTTATATCTGGCAGAGGATGGAGATTCAGACTTCAGGAAAACCTTCTCTAGAAGGAGTCATGTCCAGCCCCTTGCCCTGTGAACCGGGGACATGGTTTGTAATAGTACACATGTCCAATGCCCGTGGTGACCATGTGCTAAAGGCCTGGTCCCCAGAGTAGGGCTTTGGGGAGATAGAAGAACCTTTAAGAAGCAGGGTGGAATAGGAGGTCGTTAGGTCACGGGGACATGCCCTTGGAGAGGACTATGGGCCAACAGCTTTGCCCTAGTCCTTGTTTCCCGTCCAAGAGGTGGGAAGCATTGCTCCATCCTACGCTCCCACCGTAGTGCGCTGCCTCCCCGGGGGCGTGGCCAAGGCAACAGAGACAGCCAATCCCAGGCTGGAACCATCAACACCGTGAACCAATAAACAACCCCTTCTTAACCTTCCTAAGTAGGTTATTCCCGGTGTTTTGTTATAGGACCAGAAAGCTGACTGCCGTACTTTGGAGTCCTGGGGTGGAGGGGCTAGATGCCAATGTCCCTCCTTTGACTGACTTTCTTGTTTACTTGCTCTGTCCGTACATGTCTGATCTTTTGAGCTATCCAAAAGTGAGGTTTCCCTGTGGGTAGCCTCTTTCCCAAGGCCCTGTCTCTTGGACAACCTCCTACGTTCCCACAAACCTTTGCTCTATCTGGCTCACCGTGTTGGCAGTTCTAGCCCATGCCTGGGTGCCCTCACTGCCTCTGACTCTGCAGATTTCTCGAACTTTTAAAAATCATTTTCTTTAATGTGTATGGGTGTTTTACCTGCATTTATACACGTGTCTCTCTTCCATGATGCACCCACAGAAACCAGAAGAGGGAGTCCGATTCTGTGATCTGGGGTTAAGAGTTCAGAGTTGCTATGTGGGTGCCGGGACTCAAACCTAGGTCCTTTGCCAGAGCAACCCTTAACTGCTGAGTCATCTCTCCGGTGCAGACTTGGTCCATTTCTTGCCTCATCTGGTCATGCTTGTCTTCTCTCAGTCCCAGAGCATCTCCTCACCTCGGAGCTACCCACCACTCAGTTCTGTCTGGAACATTCTTCCCTGGTCCTTTCCTGTCTGACAGCTTTGCATCTTTTAGACTCTCTGCCTCCCTCGCCTCCTCCTTCCTGGGAACTTGTATTCACGTGGTCTGCTTTTGTTACAGTCGGTCTGGCTTTCCCTTGGGGACAGGCCCCAGCTCTGTACAGCCCACTCCAGTCCCAGAGTAAAGGAGTAAAATTTAACCTTGAATCTTTTGCAATCAGGCTGTGAGATGTTAGCTTCAACTCCTCCATGTCCTTTGTCTAATGTGGGTGCCGGTATCTGTTCTCACAACAGTCTCTCAGGACTGCTAAGGAGGGATGCATTCCTGTGGAGGGACCCAGCCGAGCTTGCTGGCTCAAGCCATGGAAACCTTGGCTTCCTTCTAGCACTGGGACTTCATCATTGCGGACTGGGCCTTCGAGGATATGCCCTGCCTCACACGTGTGCTGGGCAGGAAGAGGAGGCAGAGACCCTAGAGAGGGGTGGGCAGGTGCTGGTTTTGGTGACATCTCCTAGGGGCTCTATGTTCCAACGACTCCCCCCACTAGCCTGGCCCCATTTGTGGGTCTCCCCCACAAAGCCAACCAAGGCCTCCCCTTGGCTTTGTGGCACGTCATCTTTTTCACACTGGTGGTGTCTGCTGTGAGATCTCCCTCCTTTCCTTGCTGGTCTCTCTGCTCCCTGATACACTGCCAATCCATAAACGTCGTTTTGGTTTTTCCTTTGTTGTTTTGATGCTGTAAAGTCTGCCTTGTTAACACCAGGTGCTGGAAAATGAAGACTTATCTCCTCCATCGGCATCATCAAAGCGAGGTGGGGCCCGATGGTCTCAACTAGTGCCGCGGGTCCGGAGGGCATCTGGCCTCTCGTCAATTCCTCTCTCCCCGAGGCGCACAATACTAACCGCCCAAGCTCTGTGCAGCTGCCCAGCCTCAGCTCTGCTCAGTGAGGTCTCACAAGATGTGCTTGAGAGCTGGCACTTCTCCGCCGAGGGTGCACCTTCTGTTTCCTGCCATTTGACTGTGGGGTTCTAAGAATAGGAATTTTTTTTTTCTGGCAGTGGAGTTTTAACCACCTAGAAAGCTTCATTAAGCTTTCCCACTGCATTTTTTTAATTGAATTAGTAGCAAGAGAGTATTTTTAGGACCAAGGTGATTATTTCATGTAACAGATACATGTCTGGATATTCTTAAACCTCTATATAGGCCAGAACAGCTAGAGAGCAGGCTCCCCGAGTCAGAAAGTACAGTGGCTTGCTTCTTAGACACGACATCAGCATGACAGTTAGTTATTCATTCATTCATTATTTATACCCTCAATTTTTTTTTCCCTAAGCAGAGCAGGGAGGAATCTTTAAATGAACATGTAGCCAAGTCTGGCTTCAGCCCCTGATAATGAACACACATCAGAGTCTTCATCGCCACCTCCAAGTGCTGCTTTGCTTTGTTTTTATAGTGTTCTACAGAGTGGTGGGCCCTCTCTGCTTTTAAGTTTCCCTTTTGTTGCTGGTCTGAGCGGGACTCCTTCCCAGACTTCAGTTGCATTTGGAGTGTGTGTGTGTGTGTGTGTGTGTGTGTGTGTGTTTCAGAGGAGCCAGGGTATCATTTGCTGGAGAATTTTTGTCTAAGTAGAAATAGCATTAGAGAATCTTGCCAGGAGGGAGCTGCAGGTTCAGAAAGCGAGCAGCCTCACGGTTAGAGCTTGGGAGTGGGTCTTGTCTTGTCAGCTACGGCGACCGTTCGAAGCTGAAGTACCAGATGGCATGCTTTCAAAGAGAAGGCTAGTGAAAAACACCACACGAAACATTCCAAGTAAAACTCTTGGGATTCTCTGGACGGGCCTTTCTGTACAAGAGGGACGAGAATTATGTCAATATTGCTAATGAGAACAATGCAGCACGCACTCTGGCCTCAGTTCCAGGCCAAGGCTATCCGAGGGCTGATGAGCAGCGCTGGCCTTGTCCAGCAGAAGCGGAGGACAGACCATGGAGATGGTCTACATTCGCGTGCAGCAGGTTTGGCAAAGTGACTCAGGAGGGATCCTGAGAGGAACCCAAGGGTGAGGTAGGGCGGGATGGGTGGGGTGGGATGAGTTCTGTTTGTGGAATGTTCCACCTCCTTTGAGATAGGCTTGCCAACTGAGGTACATCAGTGAGATCCCTGCAGAGATAAGGGGCTGGGCAAGAGTGTCCCAGAGGACGGCGGCATGTGAAGACAACCCCTGAAGGTGGCCACAGGCACATGTGCGAGTCAAGTTATTTCTTGCTTTCTTTTGATACTGGATGTATCAGATGATTCTGTTCTTTAATCTCATGTTTCTCTGCTTGTCTTCACAGTTTCAATATTATGTCTCTTCTTTTGCCAAATATGGCAAACCCAGGGGATTTTTGTAGAGGACCATGCATGGTTTCTCCTGAAGTAGTGTACAAAGTACCTTGATTTAGGGCTTGTTTTATTGGCCTGCAAAATTACCACCATCCACTTAGCTCAGCGTCCTACACAGTAAGCCGAGGTGGGTTCACTCACAGTCTAGACACTGGCCCCTTGTCCTTGTTCAAAGCACCAACATCGTTACCGTCTCGAGCTTGGATGGTCTAGGGCAAGCTCAGCCGCTGGCAGTGGGGCGCAGCACAGCAGACACCCGGCACTGGATCCCAGGGCTCTGGCTTGGTGGGGTCAGAGGTCCCAGCCCACAGCATTTCTTTCCTTACAACTACATTTTCTTCCCCTGAGCATAATGTAGAACATTAAAGCATAAGACGGCGAGGAGACACTGGGAAACTCATGCTCAGTTTTTTGACTTGCTGTCTTCTCTAAGTGGTGGTAGCTTTGTCTCCCAGGCCGCCACACCTTCCTCTCCTCATCCCAATCTCATCACACTTGCTTGTCTGCAGAGCTCCGAGGCCCCAGAAGGATGGGAGGCTCTGATCTTCTGCGGCCTCCCCACCCCCACCTCCACCCCAGCCTCCTGCGGCTGTCCGGATTTTGGTGCCATTTTTATCCTTGGCATTAATACAACTCTTCTCTGAGCTGTTTGTCTCAACTATCACTAGATCCCACCTCCCATTTCTCAGAGACCCTGTGAACCATTCCATGCTTCAGATACGAACGAACACAGCGCATTTAGCATTAAAGGCTCAATTGATCCGATCTCAGACCATCTTGTTGTCACCCTTAAACAATGGGCTAAGCAGAACTGATCTTGACAAACCTTTGATGAGAACTTAGGGCAGTGGCATGCCAGTCACAGGAACTGACTTAAGTCATATTGCATGGCTGAATAAAAAATGAACTTGACATAAACAAAAAGGATCAAAGTTTTCCAAGGTTTCTCTGGTTGAAGAGAGCTAAATGGACATGTTTAAAATAGCAGCAGCAATCCAATGCTTGGTTATTAAAGAATTAATCTCTTGTTTACCCTCTTAAATAAATGAGTACAACATAGTAAAAGGGGGGTGGGGGACTGATATTTCCAAGTGAAATAGAACAAAAAAATTAGATTTAAAAATACATGAAATATACACATGCTCTCTCTCTCTCTCTCTCTCTCTCTCTCTCTCACACACACACACACACACACACACACACACACACACACAAACGCGGACACAGACACATGCACACACACACACACAGAAGATATAGTAAACATCCATGCTGCCCGCTATCCTGTGATTTCTCACTAGCTATTAGGCAGAGAACATGGGCTATGACCGTGTGCACAGGGAGACATGTCCACCCAAACTGCGGTGGTAACTAGGAGTCTAAGCATTGTCTTCATGGGCTGCTCTGGCCCGCAGAATTGCTCTTGTAATCACAACAAGGCTTTTTAATTTGAATCAGAAGTGATGTGAACAAACACTACATTGAGCATCCCCAAGAAAGAGATGGGGCTGAGAACATTCCCAACCTGAGCCTAGGTGGCAGGCTTCCCCGTCACGGGGCCTGCCTGACGCCTTCCTGAACGGTCGAGGTACAGGGCATCTCAGAACCCAGTTTCCCTAGGTTCTCTCAAGTAGTAAGCGTATACTAATGATGTCAGGACTGGGATTTATGTTTTCCTAAAATTCCTTAACAGCCCAGTCAACTGAAGACAACAAACATATACCTAAAGAGATTTACAACTCTCTCTGCTTTATTTAGAATCAAGGCAGTTCTGACCCACCGAATCTGCACGCTCTCACAGAGTGGGGAGGAACTCTGTGGCCCGGGAATCTAACAGTAACTTTTATCAGTTTCAGAGAATTACAAAGTGCCTTGGGTTATTTTGAGACTACTTGATAATATTATGAATATTTAATAATCTTACTGAAAAGATTGGGCTTTTGGTAAATAACCCCTCCTTGGCCATCTTTGTTCTAAAGAATGGCACACCGAAACAACCCTGGGAATGCAGGGCACAGGCAAGTGTGATTCCAGCTACTTCAAAGTACTTCTTAGGACTCGATTCTTTCCCACTTGTTCTTAAACACACCAGTTCACTCGTGCCTGCCGTTCAGTGAGCTCTTGAGGGGCCTTCGCTGCAATGGCGACCCCATCGTGGAATGGGCTATTTCGGGGGAGCCTAGCTGGAGGAAGTGAGTGCCTGGCTTTGCCTTGGCGGGATGCAAACCTGGGTTCACCTCGGTTTCCTGGCTGCTTCCGCGGACACGCGCTCTCTCACTGCCACGGTGTCCTGCTTCACCCCAGGCCAAAGCGATAGAGGCTGCTGAGCCTGGGGTGAGACCTCGGAGTCCCTGAGCGACAGTACAGCTCTCAGCTGCCACCTTTCTTTGCTCAGAAGACGCTTTGTCCTTGTGATGGACGTTAACACAACCGTGAGAACAAAACCTAGATGGGCACTGACACTGTTCCGCCTCCCTCCACATCCAGTCGTAGTGACAGAGGTCTCATCGACAGCTTCTGGAAGGACTGTTGGAGCAGCCCCTGTTGATTAACAGACACGTAAGGCAAAGCTGCATTACCAGGCCTGAGTACATGGATGTAAAAGCCATTGGTCTCCAGTGTACTGACAAGGTTATATGATGTCCATCAATTCCAGACTATTTTCCTCACTCCCCTCCCCATGCCCACCCCGCAAATTCCGTATCCATTATCTTGCATTGTCTATGCCCACCTCAGCCCCTGGAAACTATTAATCTACTTTCTATCCCTATAGATTTGAAGATTTTGGACATTTCCTAAAAATGGACTCACGTAGCTTATGGACTTGTGGATCTGGGTCTTTTCGTTACATCTTATGTAATAATGTGTTGTACCATATGATAGTAGCTTATTCGTTTTTATGTCTGGATCACACGACACCACGTGGAGATACCGCACTTAGCCACATCTATGGACATTAGAGATGTACCCACTTTTGTGTAGTTAGGGAAAAGCATGCACTACTGTCTCAGGTTAGCCATCTGAGGCACTGTGAGCCTGCTTCCTGAAAACATTAAGCAGGACTGTATGTTCCGACCAGCAATGCATGCTGGTTCCACCCCTCCCCCATCCACCCTTCTTGTCAACATTACTGTTGGCCATTTAGGAAAATGGAGAGCGCCAAGTTCTGGCTCCTGGTCCTCACGGCTTCCTGAATGGCTCTGATGGAGAGCTTCTTTTCTCTTGGTTTTAGATGTTTACATCCAATCTTCTCTGGAAAACATTTATTCAAATTCTTTGTCCCTTTAGCTGGCAGTTTTTCTCTCTCTTGTTGAATCGTAAGAGTTCTGGATACCCTTCTCAGATGTATGGCTTAGAGCGATTTCCCAGCATGCATCCTTTTCCTTTCTTGGCGATGTCATTTGAGGCATTTTAAATTTTGATTAAGAAGAATTGATCTTTTTTTGTTACCCATGCAGCCCAATGGCGTGAAGGTTTATTCCTTCACTTTCTTCTAAGAGCTTTATTTGAGATCCTTAATTGCAGTCTATGATCCATTTAGAATATTTTTTTTATATATTGTGTGAGTTTGGGGTCTAAGTTTATTTTGTTACATGTGACCCTTATAGCGGTATTGATATTTTTAAAAAGGCTACATATTCACTTATCAAACTGTCTTGGAACCACTGACAAATCTGAGTTGATTATAAATAAATCAACTGAATCCTCAATTTTATCCTAATTTTCTACATGTGTATCTTTGTGTGATTATTGCATTGTAGCATGTTTTGAAATTAGGAAGTGTGAATTCTCTTAGGATTATTTTGATATTCAATATAAAAGATAAAATATTAATAATAAATTTGTCTTTTTCTGCAAAAAGTACAACTAGTATATTGGCAAATATTTATCTGAATTACGGATCAATTTAGGGAGTAACACCATCCCAAAATGGTCTCAGCTGGTGGTGGTGATGCATGCCTTTAATCCCAGCAATGAGGAGGCAGGGTAGGAGGGTCTCTGTTAGTTAAGGCCAGCTTGGTTTGCACAGCTAGTTCTAGGACAGCCAAGGCTACACAAAGAAAGCTTGTCTCAGGGGTTGGGGGATGTTGGGAAAGAATTCTGTCTCCCAGCATGAGGGACTTACCTATTTATCCTGTTTTGTAAGGGACCCCCTTAACAGTTTTATTGATTCTCTGGAAGTTTCACATCATGGACATACTTTAAAAATCTGTACTCCACCAAATCAGAAAATCTGAAAGAAATGGGTAATTTTCTCAACAGAGATTACCTATCAAAGTCAAATCAAGATCAGATGAAGACCTATGACTCCTTACAAAATAAGAACTGTAATTAAAAGTCTCCCAACCAAAGAGAGTTCAGGGATAAATGGTTCTAGTGCAGAATCCTACCAGACTCGCAAAGATGAGTTAATGTCAACACTCCCCAATTAGCTCACAAAATAGAAACAAAATTAATATTGCTCAATTCATTTTATGAGGCTATTGTTACCTTGATACCTAAACCACATAATGACTCAACAAGGAAAGAGAATTATAGATTGGTTGCCTTTATGAATCAGTCTCAAGAAAATACTTACACACTGAATCCAAGAACACATCAAAAATACCATCTACTATGATCAAGTAGACTTCATGCAGGGATGGTTCAACATATACAAATTGATAACTATAACCCACCATAAACAATCTGAAGGACAAAGGCCACATGATCTCATTAGATGCAGAGAAGACCTTTGACAAAAATCCAATACCCCTTCATAATAAAAGTCCTAGAGATTAGATACACAAGGGTGTGGTAGTTTGGATAGGTTTGGCCCCCACAGTCTCTTGTGTTTGAATGGTTGGCCCATGAGGAATGGCATTATTTGGAGGTGTGGTCCTGTTGGAGAAAGTGCTTTACTGTTGGTGCGGGCTTTGACGGCTTCTATGCTCATGCTATGGTCAGTGTGACAGTCCCTCCTTTTGCTGTCCGTGGATTAAGATGTAGAACTCTCAGCTCTTTCTCTAGCACCATGCCTGCCTGGATGCTGCCATGCTTCCCACCATGACAATAATGGACTGAAACTGTAAGCCAGCCCAAATGTTTTCCTTTATAAGAGTTGCCTTGGTCATGGTGTCTCTTTACAGCAATAAAACCCCAAGACACCTCACCAAGTTGCTGTTGGTCACGGTGTTTATCACGCAAAAGAAAGCTAGCTAGAACACTATGTAACTTTCTGTCCCTGGGCTCTGCACTTTGGTCAAATTGTTTCTGTGTGTGACCATTATCAAAGACTGTTTTATACGGTTGCTTAAGTCAGGAGGGCAAGAGAATTATGCAGAAAAATGAATTTAAGGTATCATACATTAAAGAGTTACCTTTACCAGCATTCTCTGTGTAGACCTGAGGTACTGTCTTCGCTCACGTCAGCCTGATGAACCATGGCTGCATCACTGCATGGGAGTGTGCCCCTGCTAACTCATCCGGGATGCTCTGACTCTGTCTTTGCTTCTGAGGATAGGTGGATACCATGTTCTTATTTGATAGTCATTTACTTTCTGCTCTTGAATATGTAACTCCACTATCTTCTGGTCTCCGTGTTTTTGTGAAGATCGCCTAAAATTCAGCTCCTCCTTCCCTATTTCAGGACTGTCTTTGATAACACGACTACGTGACTTCTTGGCATACAGAGCTTCCTGAGTCGCCAGTCAGCGATTTTCACCCAAATCGCTGATATTTACAAACAATTTGCTTTTGCCTTCCCCCTTTAAAGTCCAAGTAAAGCTTAAGTTCAGTGCCTACAATACGCCACAGGTCTGAGAGAACTTTCCTTCATCCTTTTTTGTTTCTGTCCTTTAGAAATGGATGTTTTTCCTTTCAAGACAGGGTTTCTGTGTAGCCTTAGCCATCCTGGAACTCACTCTGTGGACCAGGCTGGCCTTGAGCTCAGGGATCTGCCTGCCTCTGCCTGTGCCTCTGGATCAGGATTAAAGGTGTGTTCCTGCCACCTGTCACCAACCCTTGGCTTGGAAATGGATCATCTTTTTTTTTCCAGTTTCTTTTTTTATTGGATATTTTTTTAAATTTACATTTCAAATGTTATCCCCTTTCTCTGTGCCCCCCTCCTCCTGCTTCTATGAGGGTGTTCCCCAACCCACCCACCCACTCCTGCTTCCCCGCCCTCAAATTCCCCTATACTGGGGCATCAAGCCTTCACAGGACCAAGGGCCTCTCCTCCCACTGATGCCCAACAAGGCCATCCTCTGGTATATATGCAGCTGGAGCCATGGGTAACTCCATGTGTACTCCTTGGTTGGTGGTTTAGTCCCTGGGAGCTCCAGGAGGTTCTGGTTGGTTCATATTGTTGTTCTTCCTATGGGGTTGCAAACCCCTTCAGCTCCTTGGGTCCTTTCTCTAACTCCTCCCTTGGGGACCCCATGCTCAGTCCAATGGTTGGCTGTGAGCATTTACCTCTGTATTTGTCAGGATCTGGCAGGGCCTCTCAGGAGACAGCTATGTCAGACTCCTGCCAACAAGCACTTCTTGGCATCCACAATAGTGTCTGGGTTTGGTGACTGTATATGGAATGGATCCCCAGGTTGGGCATTCTCTGGATGGCCTTTCCTTCAGTCTGCTCCACACTTAGTATTTGCTCCTATAAACATTTGTTCCCCTTTCTAAGAAGGATTGATGCACCCACACTTTGGTCTTCCTTCTTCTTGAGCTTCATGTGGTCTGTTTTTTTTTTGTTTTTGGTTTTTTTTTTGTTGTTGTTGTTGTTTGTTTGTTTTTTCTTGAGACAGGGTTTCTCTCTGTAGACCAGGCTGGCCTGGAACTCAGAAATCTTCCTGCCTCTGCCTCCCAAGTGCTGAGATTACAGGCATGAGCCACCACTGCCCGGCTCATGTGAATTGTATCTTGGGAATTCTGAGCTCCTGGGCTAATATCGACTTACCAGTGAGTATCTACCGCGTGTGTTCTTCTGTGATTGGGAATGGATCATCTCAGCTGACCTTTATTCAAGTCTTGTCACTCTTCTGGCAGCTCAGACGTGCTGGACACGGCTTGTCAGGTTTTCATTGTGAGTTCAGCCTCAGAGTTCACGTTGAGTATTTTCTATCTGGTACAGCATCACTTGACACCCCGCCCACACAGGCCTGGGGCTCTGTGTGTGACTGAGAAGGGCAGCCTTGCACTTTGCCCACACAGGCCTGGGACTCTGTGTGTGACTGAGAAGGGCAGCCTTGCACTTCTGACCTACTTGCCTCTACTCGCAGCTACTTGCCACCGTGGAACCCAGGGCTTCACATGTCCGAGGAAGGCACTCTACCACCACGGCTAACATCCCTGGGTCCCGCCTTTGGTGTTTTTAGACACGCGCTTTCTATACTTGAGAATATTTAAACTAACATGCTATAAAGTCTTCGTCTAAAAATCCGATATCAGGACATCTTCAGGTACAAGTTCCCACAAGTGTTTTTCTTATGTAATTTCTTGTTTTATTTTAAATGCTTTACCTTTTTTTTGGGGGGGGGAGTATGGAAAACTGGACACTTCAGAGGATAGTGTGGTGACTCAAGTCCTATTTACTCAGCCCCTAAGAGGTTTCCTGTAGCTGTGGCTTTGGATTTAGTGAGTCTAAGTGGTTCAGAAGTGTCTGTATCTTTGTGATACATGCACACTAAAGTGTCAGCTCTGGTGGCTTAGCCGATCAGCTAATGGTGGGACAGAGACTTCCCTACCTGAGCCAGTAAGTCTCCTCATGTGTTCTTGGGACTCTGAGGGCAGGTTGGGGCAATCCTTCAAAGCACAGAAGTGACAGCATTGCCTTTGGCTTTGTCTGCTTTTACAGAGCCTCAAGGGCAACCTGAGACAAGTGCTTTGGATGCCATCAGGTCTTCCCTGAGCAAGAATAGGACCCTCTGGACATGCAGGGCTCTGCGCTTGTGTGTGACCATCTGACTCTCCCGGAAGGACCATCAAAGCTTCCCCAAAGCCTCTGGCTGCCTCGTTCCTCGTTCCTGAGGGTTCCTTGAAAATGCTTAGCCTATTGCTAGTTCCACAGGTCACCCACTAGTTCAAGCAGCCGCATGCTAATCAATTCTCTGAAGATCTCCCAGCAAATGTAGCAGAGGAAAAGCTGTGATCACAGCTGGCAAGCTCATATGATCTGGAAATGGCGGCCTGAGGAAGTCGCAGCCATACTGTTCCTCGTGTGGGCCCCACACAGCTGCTAGCTCAGCTCTGTGTCCTGCAGTCGAGATGAGGACCACGGGCAGGTTATTCTCACTGAGCACCGGCCTGTCAGGGCCCTATCTCTCCTAATGAACACATACTGCTTGAATTGCTGCACGTTTTAGTAATTGTTGAATTCTGGAAAAAGTGGATTCGAACACTCTAGACAATTTTCTCTCTGCTTTTACACAGTATGGAGAATTTTCAAATATCTTTCACCCACCATTTTGCTGGCCCTTGATCAAAATATATAATGTCCCCTTTCCCTTAGCAGAATTTATTTGAAACAGTGAAAACTCTACCATCTACATTTCTGAGCATTCACATACTTCAAGTTCGGTTATTCTAAAGATATCAATTATTCCATAAGCATATGTTCACACTACATGTAATACACACTTTAGACATGACTGTGCTCCCAGTGAATGTATGTGTACATTCATGTACACACACACACACACACACATACACACACACACACACACAACCTTAGGACAGTATGAAAAAGAAAACCTGATAGTCTATACAGTTAAAAAAGTTAATCCTCTCCCTACTACAAGGTTACAAAACCAAGAACCAAACCAAACCCAGTAACCCTTGTGTCTTAATTACATGTAAAAATGATTCCAAAAGACTCCACCCTCTGCCCCGCCTTCACTGTGGCTGCCAGCACTTTGCTGTCTCTGAAGTACAAAGGAGCACACAGTCACGCACGCTTCAAAGGGCCTCTTAGACTGAGGAGCACTGTCTTTTTCTGAGGATGACAGTCGTGGGCTATGCTCAATGCCTTTCCTACAGACACCTGCATCACTTAGATCTACTGGCTGATGTCACCGGGAGGTACTTCCTGGATAGGGACAGTGAGACTTGGGTTTAAACGCGGAACTTTGTTCAGGGGTACGGGTTTACTATGTCCTCTCTGCTTAAGCAGAAGGCAGGGTGCTCAGAGTCCCTGGGGAGACACGGCAGATGTTCACTGCGACAAACTAGATGGAAGTCACAAAAAATAGAATTACGTGATGGCCCAACATTCTATTAAGGCACGCACATATAAAGAGTGCTGTGTCTCAGTGTCTAGTCACTGGAGGGTGCACGGTGTTTGTCCACTCGCAATCTGTGTTTATGACTTTAAAAATGTTTTAATTTCCACTGAAGCACTTATCACATCTGAGCTTTCTATAGTCAAAATAAGGTCTGAGTTTTCAACTGGAGACATTTAATTTTACTAATAACTTTAAAGCTGGTTTGAAAGCCCCCAGAGACTGCGAAATACATGTATATATTTAAACAAAATTGCACGTGGAGCATGTAGAGAAGGACTTTCCTTAGATTGTACTTTAACTCCTCATCCTCGATGTGAGACAAACCTGAGGTGCTTGTTAGGCAGTCAGTGAGCCCTGTGTGAAAGGCTACTGGAGTGAGTGTTCATGACCAAAAGATGGTTCTAGAAGAGTACGAGAGACAAGCATAGTTCCCACTCTGCTCTGTCAGTCAGCACGGAATAACTGTCAGGTTCTTCATTTACACAACTGGGATTTGTTGTAATGAGTGCTTCATTATGGGTGCAGGAGGCCAACCCAGGGACTCCTCCCCAAGGGATACTCCAGTTAAAGTGAAAATGGGAGCGAATGCAGCCATTGAGGAGTTACCCTTGCACCAGTGAATAACCCCCTCCACACTCAGTAGGCCACAAAAGTAGGGGGACTTGGTGCAAAGGAGGCTCCATCCAGACAGGGAAGGGAATGAGAAAGGGGAATTCGGGGGTGCCAACAACAAAAGTTACTATATAAACGAAACTGTCAAACAACAAAACATTTAAATTACATATATGCAGTACACATAAAAATACACACATACACACACACATATTAGTTGAAGATACAACATTTTCACTTGCACAATGTTAATGCAATCAGGACTCCTTTTGCTATGGTAACAATGATATTGAAGCGCACCAGTGGGGAATCAACTACCAAGGACTCTGGTTCTACTACACATCAGAGGAAGTCCTGCTCTCCACGACTAGCCTAGCTTCTAACTTAGCACTCATCAACCACACATGAGCCGAAGGTGAAAACTTACCTGGACAGATCACATTTTCCAAGCGGCTCATTCACTTTACTACTACTACTATTATATGAAATATCTGTCTATCTGATCAGAAAAAAGACTACATGTAGGTCTGGAGGTGCAGCTCAGCGATAGCACTTACCTAGCATATGCAGTACCCTGGACAGGATCCCCAGGAAAGGGAGAGAGAGGGAGGAAGGGAGAGAGGGAAGGAGAGAAGGAGAGGAAGAGGGAAGGGGGGAGGGCGAGGGAAGAAAGAAGATACAGAACAAGTCTTGCTTTTTCCCCAAAGCTTTGGACACAACTGGAGTACGCCGCATACAAGCAGGATTCCCCAGTTGACAGCAGCTTTTTATAATAGCAAAAGATTAAGAATGATGTCAGGGAGTCCAGCACCAGGTCTCCAAGAGGAACAGTACCAGAGAAAACACCTTGTAAGTTCTACTTCTCATCACATAAGCCCAGATGCTGTCCCCCGAGGTTGAGAGTGACAGCCCAGAGGTTGTGCCCAGGCCCTGCTGGTGTTCAATGCACTCCAGTAACAGGAGGAGAGAAGACACCTGAAGTGTAAACACCTTTATTAAGAATTTAAACAAGTTAGAACAAAAGTATCCCACACCTTCTCTCAATGAGAATTCCTGAGTATCAGGGTGACATTTCATAGCTCCACTAAGACGTAAGATGGCCGAGGGCGACACACAGATGCAGCCCTGTATTTCACTGTGTTTCATTTAAGACAAGCACATATGTAAAGTGTCAGGTCACATTTTCCTGCCTCCAGCTTATATACATCTTGGGGTTGTGCAGAAACTTCCATTATTCCGAAGGATGAAAGAAGAGGAGCGTTTGATCCACACGCTCAGTTCCTATTGTACCGCAGGCCTTTGAAATATTAAGGCTGAACAGAGCAAGTTGTGAAAGGGACAGGAGGAAGTAGGGACAGTGGCCACACATAGCACGCATGGCGGCTTTCTGCCTCTGCCATTACTCGGAGAGTCTGCTTTCCGGGCAGCAGGTGGTGTGACTGCAGAGATCACACACTTGTCAGTAACGATGGAGGCCTTTTGGCACCGGTAGAGCCTAGAATTACAGTTGGGCTGCCTAACGGGATGTCTCCAACCAGAGTTTTGGGAAATAGCTTTTCCACCAAGCAACCCTTCTTGATTCTCCTTTTAGTCTTGTCTTACATAAATCATACCAGTAAACAGAACTTTTACCTCCCAAAGCAGCACTCCACAGCCACCGAAGGAACCCTTGATAGCAGAGCAGACTACAGCGGCATCCTTTTAAAGGACCAGCAAATCAGTTGCCCCTCCCCACCGCCCCCTCAGAGAGCTCATCTCTCTGGCAACAGAAAGCTGGTGGGTGTTTTGCAAAGGTGGAATGTGGACCCTGCATCCCCTCTGTTTCCCTAGGGAGAAGTCGGAGGAAAATGAAGGTGATTTCACGTACCAGGCAAATACCACTGAGCCTCAAGCACAGCAGAGGACTGGGACCCTCAAACGTCCCAATTATAGGAACATCTTAGCAAAACCCCCCAAACATTTCAAAATGTCCATTTCTGTACTAGTTTTAAACAAAAGTATATTTAATTAGTGTCTACATTTTTGTTTTTAAATCCCTCTCAAAAAATGTCTTCATAGGTTGCAAAACTTAGAAAGGAGACAGGAACTTTGCAGAGGGCGTGTGCTCTGGAGCCAGCTGAGCCTCTGTAGGAGCCTCACTGCTCCGGCCGGGGCGCCCTGCCCTGCTATGCCAGCTGCTGAGGCCACAGGGTTGCAGAGACTCTAGAAACTGACAAGGTTCCAATGGAGAAGCTCACGAGAATAATCTCAAGGGGACATCATCCTCTGGGAAAAGACAGGATCATCACCAAAGGTATGTCATCCAACAGTTAATTTGGTTCTATTATCAAATTAAGAGTTCTTCAGGGAACCGCAGCTCGCTTTAAATGAGATGTGGGGAGCTCATCTGACTAAGTCTATATATGAGACACACTCACATACAAAGAAAAACACGGAAGACAAAATGTCCTTAATTTGGGGGAGGATATATTCCAACTTGAGGGAAAGGTGAAGGCCTTTTAGTTGTGAAGCCCACTCAGGACATTTCCAGAGAGTTCGGCATGCCCCTCCTCTGGACAGGACAGGACAGGACAGGACAGGATGGAAGGGTCTGTCCTGCCTGGCTGGACTCTCCTGGCCCGGCTGGTCGGCCGGCAGCACACACTGGGCGATGGCAGGCAGTTGCCGTGGCTGAGCTGGCAGTGCTCCTAAGGCTCTTGAGGGTTTATCAACACAGCAGGTTAAAAGTCCGCAGACACTGGGTGGAGCAGCAGTAAGCCACGAAGCCAATGCTTGTCCTCCTGGGGGTGGGGGAAGACGGAGGGAGAGAGGAGCACTGTTAGGTCTGGAGTGCAGCGTCTGGTTCTTCCCACTGGAGACACTTCTGTCTTTGTTAGAACAAGTGACTAGGCATGCACAGCAGACTGCTTTGTAGAAACATAAGATGCCATTTCCAACCCAAGCCCAGGCTGCAGGTAAGGCATGTGTGTGCACGTGTGCGCCTTCCATTAGTGGGGTTTGGATGACAACCATACCTGTTAACAGCTAAGCTTTTCCATCTTCTAAAGGGCAATCAAAGAATATGAAGTACATTATACAAGTCACAGCTAAGTATATATATATTTTACATCTCTATTTCCAGTATCTAGAGGCTGAGGCAGGAGGATTACTATGAGTTCCAGGGCAGCCTGGGGTACAGATCAGACCCTGTTTCAGAATAACAACAACAACAAAACATAAAAAGAAAAAGCACCACCAATTTAGTTATAAAACACACACTACAGAGCTTAAGTACTACCTACCTTTGAAGGAATTTATCCTAACACATCCAGACAGAGTGCTCACAGAGTAATTTCAGAAGGCTTACGTGACTCAAAGGTCTTACATAATGGAGAAGCTCTTCTCCTGCTTGGGCACCTTTGCATGGTGAGTCATGCGTTCCCTGGGGCTCCTCATGTGCTCTGGACAGCACAGGCTCTTAGAGGCTCCTCTTCCCACCCAGAGGGCCATTCTCCGGTGTGGGGAGAGTGGCTTACTGTTTTCACAGGACTGCCTGTGCTGAATGTCCAGCACTTAATCCTAACTCTGCTGCTCTCCATTGAAGCTGCACTGCTGATCATGTGCACCCAAAATGTCAGATGGACGTGGCTGGAGAGATGACTCAGCAGTTAAGAGCACTGACTGCTCTTCCAGAGGTCCTGAGTTCAATTCCCAGCAACCACATGGTGGCTCACAACCATCTGTAATGATATCTGATGCCCTCTTTTGGGGTGTCTGAAGACAGTGACAGAGTACTCATATAAATAAAATAAATCTTTTTTTTTAAAAAAAAGTCAGATGGAAGGACAGAGGATGGCAGGCTCTGGGAGAGCAGGTAGTTAGAACACTAAAAAATTACAGCATCATATCATATGAGCTCAAAGTCTGTGGGGTGAGATGGCCAATTCTGACTGAATAGAATTAAAAACCAACCAAACAAACTAACCAACCAAAATTCAGGGATGCTTAGTATCTTCCCATCTTAGTTCAAGACACAGTGAGAGAATTTCTCTGGTGACCCTTAATAAATCATTTTCTCATGAGCTGAAAGACACGGCTGAAGCCCAAATACAGAGGCTAGCCAATCATATACCAGATAAAAGTATCATGATTTTTTATATGTGCAAGTGTGTGTAGTGTGGGTGCCTGTTGGAGTGTGTGTGTGTGTGTGTGTGTGTGTGTGTGTGTGCGCGCATAAATGTGGAGGCCAGATGCTGATACCGTGCATCTTCCTTGATCTCCCCACCTTGTATACTGAGGCAGGAGTTCCTCCATTGGACCTAGAGTCACCAGTTCAGCTAGACTGGCTGTTTGGCTCACTCTGGGATCACATTTCCAATTCCTGGGGACTAGAATTACAGGCAGGGTGGAATGCCAACACAGCTTTACTTGGTGCTGGGGGTCCCAAATCCAGCTGACATTCCTGCACATTAATTACTGCTCAGCTCTGGGGAAAATGGCTATGTAAAGATCTTTAGGTAAGGCAAAGACTTGGGTTGATGAGGACAAGAATGTAAGGCTTTGGGCAGAACTAATCTAAGAATTTTGATCCTCTAAAGCGTTCTTCATACTGGAAACCAATCTCTCTATCTCCCAAGAACATTAGTGTTCTCGTCCATAAAAAGGTTCCAGTGGTCTCCTGCAGGGTGGCTGCCTGAAGAGGAAGTGCCTAGTCTCTCTATTGATGCAGGACCCATCATGGCCAACACTCAAGGCCCGTAGCGCCACAAAGAGGCACAAGGAACAGTATGAACACTTTGAATACATAAACTTGTCAGTCTAGAAGATCATTGTCTTGAGGAACACAAATGACCAAAATTCAACTCTGCCAAGATGAATTTTGACCTTGACCTTGATCTACGACCACTGAAGAGGTTGGATTTGTAATTTAAAAGACATTCTATTATCAGATGGGTTTCCTAGACCCTAACAGCTAAGACCAATAAGGCTTTAATACAATTTCCTTTGCAGAAGTTTCCAACTCATGAGGATAGTATTTGCTTGACTTCCAAATCAGAGAGAAACCAAACAAACAAAACCTGAGCCCCAGAATATTATAGATTAATATCTCTCATGAGAATAGATTAAAAAGGTGCGCAACAAAGGTTTAAACAAACAAACAAACTATACACAGAGATCAAGGAAGAGCCACTCTGGGTATGTAAGGTGGTTGAATATTTGAATCTATCAATGTGCCAACAAGCTAAATAAGGAGAACCATATGATCTTAATAACACTTACACAAAGCATTTAAGTAGGGAGCAGTGGTTTGTACTGGGAAGACTAGAGCTGAGAGGACACAACACGACAACCGGAATTAAAGGCTAGCCTGGTCTACATAGTGAGTTCTAGGCCAGCCAGGGTTACAGAATAAGACCTGTACCTCTAAAGAAAGAAAGGGCCGGAAGAGATGACTCACAGGTTAAGAACACCGTTGCTCTTGCAGAGGACCTGGTTCTAATTCCCAGCACCTACATGGTCTGTCTGTAACCCCAGTTCCAGAGCGTCATCCAAAGGCATGCATGTGGTGCATATACATATATGCAGGCAGTAATATACAAGTAAAATAAAGAAAGAGGAAGGGAGGGGAGAGAGGAAGAGAGCGGAGGGAGGGAGGAGAGAGAGGGAGGGGAAGAAGGGAGGGGTGGAGGGAAACGAAAAGAGAGAGAGAGAGAGAGAGAGAGAGAGAGAGAGAGAGAGAGAGAGGAAGAATGGAGTGGAAAGGAGGGGATGAAGGAAGGGAGGAGAGAGAGGGGAGGGAGGAGACACAGCATTTGACAAAATCTACTTTCACTCTAACTGCTATTACCATTCTCCTTAGCAACGAAAGAGCAAGGGGTGTTCCCTTAAGATGACAGATGAGAAAAGCAAGGGTTACTCTCAGAACCATGGCTGAGTGCTAGAAATTCTGACCTCTGTAACAGAGCAAGAAAAAGGCAAACAGAGGGAAAATATTATTTATTGGTATATGGCAAGATATGATTGCCTATGTAGCAAATCCCATGTAATCTACAAAAAAATACTCAAAAACCCCCCAAAAACAAAACCCCAGTAAGCAACAGCAATAAGACAGTTGCAAAAAACAAATTGTATTTCTTTACACTAAGAATGAACACATGGAAACTGAAGTAAAACTACCACTTATGACTTCAAAAAGAAAACCAAATCTTTGGGCATAAACAAAGCATTTCAGCATCTGTATGCTAACAATCACCAGTTGCTGATGAAAGAAATAAAGGGAAGCCTTAGTCAGTGGAGACACAGCACACTTGTCAGTAAATCCAGTACTACAGACATCAGTCCTGAGCAGACTGATCTATGGGCTAAATGTAATTCTCACAGAAAATCTAAAATGGGGTTTTGGAGACAAAACCAACCAAACAACCAGACCCAAGAATAATCTATAAAGCAAAAACTAAAACAAAAAACTTAGACGCCAGAATGACCTAAAACAACTTCCAAGAGAAGAATGAAATACACTGTCAACTGTACTTGTGTTAAGCCTATTACAGCCGCAGTTTGGTCCTGCTTGAGAGGCAGATCAATGAAATGAACCAGCTTCATGAGTGTACTTGTGACAGAGATGGCTGATCTCCACAGTTCATCATCAGGATTTAGAATCATCGTGGAAACAACCCCCTGGGCATGTCAGGGATCTTCTAGATTAAATTAATTGAGGTAAAAGCCCCACCTTAAAGGGCAGGCGGCATCATTACAAGTTCAGTGCTAGCCTGGGCTACAGGGAAAATTTTAGATTGGCATGGGCTACACAGTAAGCCAGATATGATGTCACCTCTAATACCAGCACTCAAGAGGCAAAGGGAGGCAGGTCTCTGAGTTCGAGGCCAGCCCGGTGTATGATGTGAGAGAAACCCTGTCTTAAGAGACAGAGACAGAGAGAGCAAGAGAGTGAGTGAGTGAGTGAGTGAGTGAGTGAGTGAGTGAGTGAGAGACAGAGAGAGCAAGAGAGTAAGTGAGTGAGAGAGAGAGAGACAAACACACATACAGATACAGAGATAGACAGAGAGAGACAGACACAGAGACTTTGTCTCAAAAGACAAACAAAACAAGAACACCTAAATTAAACCAACCTGTCTTTTAAAAAGACAAAGGACAGTAAGGAAACCTCCCCTGCTGAGCTCCCTCCGTGGTACTCAGGGCTGAGTTTAGAGCACCATTCTCAGTCACTAAAGTCAGAACTCTAGCCATAGTTATTTTTATTCGGCATTGGGGTATATACATTAGTATAAGTCACAAGTAAAATGGCTTTAGACACAAAAGATCTTAAGCATATTATGTATTCTGGAGAATTAGCTGATGAAAGTGGACTCTCCCTTTTATGATTTATTTTAGCTTTACTTGTCTCTGTGTGTTTGTGTGTGGGTATGTACATGTGAGTGTAGGTGCCCTCAGAAGCCAAGGAGCACACACAACTGCTGGGGCAGTGCCTCAGCCCTTTATCTTGGTTTTAATGATAATTACGGGAAGCCAACTCCTTTATAGCAAGGACACTATTCTTAATGCTGGAACCAGTGAGCTCCTACCTGTTAAGCTTCTAAGTAAAAGAAGGGCCGTCTGTGGAGGCCTGCTGGCAGGACGAGTGGCCTGGGGGTGTTCTGTCTGTGTCACAGGGACACTGCAAGGCTGCATACTTTTCTGTTTCTGAGAGGCTCCTATAGCAACTGGTGGTGTAGGTGTACTGAATGGATGGTCAAGTTGTCACAAGTCTACTGTGTGCTCACTGTGGCCTCAGAGGCTTGACGATTTTAGGGGAGAGAGTGAACTAAGCAATAGCTCCAGTTAGGAAAGGCTGCTGACAAGTTCTACCAAGACCACGAGGCATGACGCATACTTAGAGTCTGTGTTTACAGCTGAGGCAGAAGAAAGAGCATCTGAGCTAGTTTTAAAATACAGAATGACGACGAGGACGACGACGACGATTCCTTACGAGGCAAATCACAATGCTGCTGGCACAGACTAGAGCCCACAAGCATCGTGAGAAATGTGGGCTTTTCTCTTGTATTTGCTGATTAAAAATAAAAAAGCATATCTTTGACTCATTCCAGAAATTCAAGCCAAAAGGAGAATAATATTTATATGAGCTGATAGAATGAAGTCCCACGCACATAACTCGTGGAAGCGTCACCTAACAGTGTGTCACCGACTGTCACATTTATGCCGCAGCAACTTTCTCACGAGAATGTCCCTGTGCAGAAGCGGAGGCTGCCCCAGACTCTGGGAGCAGGAAGAGTTAGATAATGCAGTTATGGTAAATCCCCAGGACAGAGCACAGCGCACAGTAGGTGGTCTATCAGTAAATTTTTTATAAGGCAATGAGAAAGAAACAAAAAGAACACCTACTCAGCAGTGACACGGGCCTGTGTTCCCCGCTGCCCAGGCGGCCGAGGCAGAGAAGAGCAAGTTCGAGGCCAGTCTGGGCACCTTAGGAGACCTGACCTCAAAAGAGGAACTGAAGGGAGGGCAGGGGTACAGCTCAGTGGGCCAAGACTTGCCTAGCACACAGGAGGTTCTTGGTTCCATCCTGATACTAGGGGAAAATAAAAACCAACCAAATATCTATCTTTTGAAGAGTATTTTTCTTATGGGACATAGCATGAGTTACTTTGGGAGTGTCAATAAGCTTTTCTTAGAGGAAAAAAAATCTGGAACAACCATGCAAATAATGTATTTCTAATATGACTTGGTTTTCTAGAAGGAAGTGATATGAATAAAAGGAAGGACAAGGAAGTGTGAAACATCTCACAGGAGAACATACCAGGAAAGAACTATCCGGAAGAGATCATTAAAAAGTAGCTGCTCTGTACCCCATTTTTTAATAGGGTTATTTGGTTCTCTAGGGTCTAACTTCTTGAGTTCTTTGTATATCATATGGTGAGGGGGGAACTGGGAAAGGGGAAAGCCTTTGGAATGTAAACAAAATATAGAAAATAAAAAAAAGAAAAGAAATAAAAAGAAAATTACATCTCATTTATTCTATAGAAATATAGAATTCTATATTCTACTCTATAGAATATGGAAGATGTGCTATGTTCTCTGTGCATTCTGTGGTGGTGCATGATTTCATGCCTGTTACAGTTCATGGCTAAGAGTTATTTGAAATTTCTCAAACCTAAAAATGCAATCATCCCATACTTAAATATAACTGAAAAGAATAAAACCCAGTGTTCAAAGTGTCATCAAAGGGCTGAAAAGAAAACGCTAATTTTTGTCTGTAAAAAACAATGTCATGCTCTATTTGTGGTCTATAGATCCAAATTAAAGCAAATGAATTAAAGAAAAGCAGAAAGTAAAAAAAGAAAAAAGAAAAAAGTAGAATGCGGTCTAGAGGGAGGAGGGAGGAGGGAGGAGGAAGGAGGGAGGAGGGAGGAGGGAGGAGGGAGTGTGGTGGTGTTCTGCACACTTCTAACCAATGGATCCTGGTCCCCAGATGCAAAGACCTCATATCCACAGCGCTCATGTAGTCACTCTGCAGCAAAGACGGACTCCCTCCAAGAACCAGAGCGCCACTCCAAGACTGACTGCAGCCTGACTGCAGGCACTGCGCCAGTCAACACATGCAAGTGTGTGCCTTCTGAGATGCACAGAGCACCAAAGTGTTTCTTACAAGGAATCAGTTGGCCTACTAATGTTTTAGCAATTAAGGTTCAACTTCTAAATTGATTATCGATTCTTTTAAATAAAATTCTATCTTCTTTCGTAGAGCATGACAAAGCTTTTCTACAAATACAGTTGTTTATATGTAATATTGTACCTGCATATTCATGCTCATAAACACAAATGTTCATGCTCATATTAACAGAAATCAGTTGACATTATGTATACTTTTATGCAACACATCTTAAAGCATTCTGGTTAATTAGGAACTTTTGGCTAGGGCCAATAAGGTGGCTCAGGGGGCAAAGGCACTTGCTATGCCGGACTCCAGACCTGAGTTTGATCCCTGGAGCCCATGTAACGATGGGAGAACTTCACAAAATTGTGCTTGGACTTTTACATACATGTTTGGCACATGTGAACCCACATACATTTTGGTTTTTTAGAACTGTAAAAACAATCCCGTGTGCATGTAGAGTTGAAAATTAAAAACACAAGTGTGCCAACCACATTCTGGCTGTAGCTTGTCTCCAGAAGTCAACTGCTGGCAGCGGTTGTCATGTTTGGCAGAACCTTTAAGAAGCGGGGCTATGATGAGGTATAGGGCCCTGGAAGCTTCAGTGTCACGGCTGGATGACACCTGTAGTGGGCTGAATATGAACAGCCCCCACTGGCTCATATACTTGAACACCTGGTCTTAGAGAGTGGCAGGACTCGATAGGGATTAGTAGGTGTGGCCTTGTTGGAGTATGTGTGTCATGGAGATGGGTTTGGGGGTTTCAAACACTCAAGCCAGGCCCACGGTCCCTTGCTACTGCCTGCAGATCCTGATACAGAACTCTCAGCTACCCCTCCAGTACGTCTGCCTGTGTGCTTACACACTTCCTGCTGTGACAATAAGGGACTAAAACTCAAAATGTACTCATGCCCAAATTAAATGCTTTCCCTTCCAGGAAACTGCTAGAGTCACAGTCTCTCTTCAAAGAGATAGAACATTGAGTAAGACAACACCTGTCACATGGGAATGAGCCTCATATGGTGGCTTTGGAATATGAAGGGGCGAGCCCGGCTTCTGCCACATTTATCACGTCTCTTCCCTCATCACATGTCCTTGTGTCACTGAGGTGCTACCTCAGCGGACCAAATGCTAGCTCCATGCTCTTGAGTCTCTGTAACTATGAGCAGAATAAGCCTTCTTTCTTTGTAGAACACTCTGCCTCTGGTTGTTTTTGAAGGAACACAAGACAGGGTTGGTCACCTCAGACTTCATAACTCCCAATTCTTCCTTCCAAGTCTAATCACAAAAAATGGTTGAGGGACATCTTTCAGGCTTTCCAGCGTGTGTGCTGAAATCATATATGCATGTGAATACACATAGCTATACACATGTGTATTTCTTTCTTTTCTTTTTTCCAAGATAGGGTTTCTCTTTGTTATAGCCTTGGTTACTCTAGAATTCACTTTGTAGATCAGGCTGCGCTTGAACTCAGAGATTTACCTGTCTCCCAAGTGCTGGGACTAAAGGCGTGCGCCATCACTCCTTGGCTCTGGCTATACATATATATTTCAAAACTATCTTGCTCAGACTATTAGGGAATATTAGTTTTGTATTTTTAAATGCCACTTCAACAATATTTTCACTGTACAAATACAGTGACTGAAATGCAGGGATGGCACCTGACTGCCAGGGTTCAAATCCCAGTTCCACCGTGAGACTGTGCTAGTAAGATGAGGATCGCATGATGTGCTGAGGCTTATGATCCAGCTTAGCAATAGCTGAGCAAGGAGGCCCCTGAGACTGTCACAGCAAGTGAAGAAATGAATTGTAGGCTACCATTCACCTGCCAGCCTGGAGCTCCTGGTGCTAGGACTTTTCACTGCACCCCCAGGGCCCCCTGCACAAAAGCAGAGCTGTTAACCACCCAAACCCAAATGTACTTTGTACTGTCTGCGATGCAAAACTTAGCCAGCATTTATGGACAAACCATATAGGCAGTTGTTTCTAAATACCCTGGTGAGTTAAGTGAGACTTTTTAGAGCTGGTGACAGCTGCTTTTATGGCAAATTGCTTAGGTTACAGGGGGGGCCCACTGTCCAGGCAAATCAGTTTCAATGCTGCTGTGGTCATTTTTTAAAAAGATGTGATTAATATTTAAATTAATAGACTTTGAGTTAAGCAGATCACTCCCTTCCATACAAAAGGTGAGCCTCTTCCAACTAATCTTAAGGGCAAAGCTGTGGAAGACATTCTCCCCAAGACACAGAAACCCTGTCTGATCTTGTGGCTGCTACCCTGAAGCACCAAGTCCCACCATGCAGTTTTGAGTAGTCGCCCTCACAATCAACCTTTCTCTCTCAATCCTGGAGAAAAATGAAAATCTCTTGAGGACCTGCTACAGCGAAGCAACAGCTTGCTGTAATAAAGACACCCAGGAATATGGAAATGGCGCCCGCACTGGCTAAAAGAGGCTGGAAGGCTTTGAGGTTCATGATAGGAATGCCTGTGCTGGTCACAACTGCTCCTGACAGAAACAAAGGAGAATGCGGTGAGGAGAGATAGGGACTAGGAGGGCAGTTCTACTGTCTCAGGGACACAGAGCTGCCTTGAACACAATGCTGAGTGCCGAGTATGCTTCCCCTGACATAAGGAGACACGGCCCTGGAAACCACGGACTGCTCTCTGAAGCAGAAAGCAGAACTTAGAGAGGTGGCAATGAAGTAACTTCTCTGTGGTTTCTAAGCTAGGTGCCCAGGGCACCACCCGACTCATCGCTTACAGTAAGATGCGAACTGGAGAGAAAGAAGGCAGGGGAATTTTATTGTTAACTAAAAATGAAGCAGACCTTGAAGATTTGCAAAGTTCAAGCTTTCTTGAGCTAAATGTTGAGTATGGCATGGCGGGGAAACCTTCCTTAAGGAGATCAGGTTAAAAGAGAAGTCAAAAATAGACACTGAAGAAAAGACAGCATCTTCAACAAATGGTCCTGGTCAAACGGTGTGGCTACACACAGAAATGCTACTCTTGGTTTGGAGAGGTCAAAGGAAGGGGACGATGGAGGAGGACTGTAAGACATTTGGGTCTCCGGTCAGAATGGGCTCATGAGCTATCTAGCTGCAATCGTGTTATGCTTGAAGGAAAAAAATCAGCCTAAGGTGGGGCTGTCTCAATTCTCTGGCTTACCAAGCCTGAGGTGGGGCGGCCCTGCTCCCCATGGGGGCTAAGAAGAGAGCCTATGGTGGCCTTTGGGGCTTCAGCTTGTTAGAACCTGGGATCCTTTTTTCCTTCAAAAGTTCTCTCATCTCAAGTGACGCTGTGTAGCCTCTACCCGGCCCACATCGCACAGTAGGAACAGAGACACTGTCTGCTTTCATGTTTGCAGATAGAGTTCTGCTAGAATATACAAGGTTTTGCTCATTCCTAATTTAAACAATATTTAGGACAAGAATCTGTACATTTAAGAGTTGATGCCCAGGTGCTTGATGTTTAAATGTTTCTCAACCATTTGTTTCTCATCTTGAGAACTGTTTAGTTGTGCCCCCTTTTATAAGTTGGGTTGCTTTTTGATGTTCAGGGTTTTTTGTTTGTTTGTTTTTTGTTTTGTTTTGTTTTATTTTGTTTTGTTTTTTTCCTATTTTTGATATTAACCTTCTATTGGATACATACTTGGTAAAGCTCTTTTCCCATTCCATAGCCTGCCACTTTGCCTGAATGATGTGTCCTTTGTTATACAGACATGAAATCTCCTCTACTGCTGCTCGTAGTACCTGCTTACAGAGTCTTCTCCTGTGCCGTGAGTTCAGGACTTCCTCTACTCTGTCTTCTATCAGACTCAGGGTGTGCAGCCCTCTGGTCCTTGATCCTTTTAGACTGGAGTTTTGTGCAGGGTGATAAATATGAGTCTGTTTACATTCTACTACATGTGGCCACACAGTTTGACCAAGACCATTTGTTGAAGATGCTGTCTTTCCCCCAGTATCTATCTTTGACTTCTCTTTAAAAAAAAAATCATGTGTCTTTGGCTATGTCTGGGTGGACATGTTGGCTCATGTCTGTGATCATAGGACTATGGAGACCAGCCTGGCTTACAGGAAACAAAAACGCTTATACACATTGGAACGAAGTGAGTTACTCTGTGAGAAAGGCATGAACTGTGTGTTTTGGGGGTGACACTCTAGAACCACACATGGTCTTCAAGCTCCTTTCTTGACAATGATCCTAAGCCCTTTAAATTATCTGCATGCTGATAACCCGACTGGTCCCTCAGTGCACAATTACACGGTTCCCACTCTCAGCCCCACCCCCATCTTCCGTCATCTGGGAGAGCCTAAGTGCTGAGCTGAGTTGGTTCCCAGTGGCCAGTGACTTCATCGCTTCCATCTATGAAGTGCATTAGAAACTGAAAGAACTGGGTTTGGAGAGCTTCCAGCGAGTGGATGATGTGGTACAGAGGGCAGTGGACCTCAGAGGGCGTGGCTGCTCAGCACACTTCCCACATGCCCTGCCCTCTGCAATTCTTCCCCCTGGCTGCTCATCAGGAGTCTCTGTAATAGCAGGTAAACAGAAGTGAAGTGCTTCTCAGAGCTATGAGTCATTCTAGATTAACTGAACCCACGGAGGAAGTAACATGCTGTCAAACTGTCTCTAAATAGGTTTGTATCCATAGATCAGTGTTGCTTTTAGCCTTGGTCAGAGAAGCTCCTGTTTCCAGTGGAAAGTGGTTAGCAGAGCCTTATAACTGGTCAAGGCATTGAGAGTAAGACTCTGGAGTGTCAAGCCCTAAGTGGAGTAAGGGACACTGTGGAAAGACTGTAAGAGCCAGAGGACAGGAAAGACTGCTATGAAACACTAAGTGGTTACGCCCATGAACTCACAGCAGTGGTGGTTAGACTAGCACAGGACAGAGCCCATCAGCATTCCGTCATGAATAGGAAGGGCTTATGGGACCTCTCACCTCCCTGCAGAGTGATGCCACTTACTGAGACAGAAGGAGGGTCACAGTCCAAGGGGATAGAGGCGCCATCGGAAATAATCTCCCACCCATGTCCACACGATGAATCCTAACAATGCAGTAAGATCTGTCTGTCTGTCTCTCACATATACAAGGACATTAACATAGGAAGATTTGGGGAGATAAAGGGGTTAGAAGTAGAGGGAAGAGGTTAGGAAGACAAAGGAAGAGTATATTATCAAAGTACAATATACACACATGTAATTGTAGAAGAATAAGTTTAAAATGTTTGTTTTTTAAAAAGTGAAGTTTCCAGAGTGGGTTTTTGCTTTTATTTCTTATCTCAAATGTACTAGAGATCATTATGTGTAGAGTTTTATCTCTCCCAAATTCATTATAAGTGATCCTAGCCCCTAGTATTTCAGAATGTGTCTTAAGACCCTCCTCAATGCAGAAGGATCCAGCACATATCCTGGACACGTGCACACAGACACCAAGAAGAATGCAGAGATAGACACGCCCTGTTGGATCCCTAACCACGTCTATGCAATCATGTCATGAGGTGAAGCATCCATTAAAAACCCAGAGACAAGGTTCAGGAGCTCTCAGACAGGTGAATGCGTGGGAATTCTGGGAGGCTGGCATGCCGAGGGAGGGTCTGCCACGGCTCTTCCCAGGCCTCTTCTGAGCATCACCGAGTATGCACTCTTGTGATGTTCTTTACAACAAGGTGGCTTTAATATTTCTCTGGGTTCTGTGAGCTGCTCAAATAAATTAACTGAATCCAGAGAATGGACTCTGAGAGCCCTGACTGTACCCACTAGTCAGAGGCACAGGTCAAGTTAGGGCAGGACAACCTTGGGTCTGAGCCTCAGGCTGTGGGATCTGCTACCTTGTGCCACACAACTAGTGTCCCGTGTGTGGAAAACCCTGAACACTATGTTGTGCATACAGTGAAACAAACAGCACACATTTGAATTGGGGGTTTGTTTGTTTTTCCCCAAGAACAAGCATCAAATTAAAAAAGTTCAGAGTAGAGCTTCTGCACACAGAACATTAAAAACAAAACAAAACAAAACTGCGGAAAGCAGAACCTACAGCGTATCGAATAGGATCACTCAGGGCAAGGGAGAAAGAAGCACAGCTTGGGAGAGGAGCAGGCAGGGCCACGGCAAGGGGCTCCGTCCGCTCACCGGCGACCATGTGCCAGGTGTCCGCCTTGCTCATCTGTTACTCACAGCTATGGCCAACAATGCAGACCGTTCTGTCCCCATTTTGAGGCTCAGGGAAGCTTGGCAGGCTGCCCAGGTTCTCAGTGCAAAGTCTGTGCTTTCTGTCTCTTATCCCACTTAGATTAAAGAACAGAAACAGGGCTGGGGGTACACGCCTTGCCCACAAGGCCATGGGCTCTGTTCCTAGCCCTGGGAGAAAGAAAGAAGGGAAAGGAAGACAGGAGAAGAGGGAGAAAGGGGCGGGAGAAGAGCAGGGGACAGGGTCCATGAAATGGGCCAAGGCTGCCCTGGGCAGACCCCGTCACCACTATCCCTCAGAGGCCGAGGCACCAAGCTCCTGAAGCCAGCCTCGGCTGTTACATAACAAGATTCCATTTCACACAAAAATGGTCACAATGGAACTCAGCTGGCATTGACAAGGAGCTCCCACATTTGGAAAGTTCCCCAGACAAGTGAGAGCATCCTTTTTTTTTTTCCTTCTTTCTTAGCTTTAAGGTACTCAAACTTAGCTGGATGTGGTGGTGCCTGCCTGCGATCCCAGCATTTCGGGAGCAGAGGTAGGAGGATGAGGCCACCCTCTGCTCCCAGCTAGTTTCAGACTCCGGCTCAAAGGGAGGAGGAGAAGGAAAAAGAAAGCCCAAACATGAGACCCTGAAGGCAACGCGCAGTCACGCGGGGCTTTTCCAATGCTCCACTCTTCCGTCTGCCGTTCTTGCCCTCAGTAACAGTACTGGCTCTGGAGTTTACTTAGTGAACATTCATCATGAACGCAGAGCGCTCTGCCAAGAAACACAGCGCGGTGTGGGGATGCCTTGGAAGAGCTGGATCCAGAGCAGAACCAAGCGCTCGCGGGCACGCTTCCCGCGGTGCCAGGTGAGCCCAAGGGACGAGCTCCTTATACAAAGCTCCCTCCTCTTGCACGTGGGCGGAACTAGGCAGAATGAGCCACTCCAAACAACACACACAGCTGTGCACACGTGTGCTGGACACGCCCTGTCTACACCCCAAAGCCGAACTCTCGAGGGCAGCCAGGCTCTCTTGCAGTAGTGAAAATGAGCAGGTTTCATTTAGCCCAGTGGTTCTCGACCGTCCTAATGCTGCAGCCCTTTAATCCAGTTCCTCCTGCTGTAGTGACGCCCCCCCCCATCACCATAAAAATAATTTCATTTCTACCTCATACCTGTAATTGTGCTCTTGTTATGAACTGGGATATAAACAGTGTTTTCCAGGGGTCTTAGATGACCCCTGTAAAAGAGGCTTTGACCCTCCACAGGGTTTCAACCCACTGATTTAGCTTCCTTCAGCTGCCCTCCGTGCATGCCCTGCATGCCACCCTCATGCCCATGCCACACTGCTGGCCCACGTTAGGCCCCGCCCACGCTGTTCCACAGGCCCACGTTAAGCCCCAGTGCCCACTTAGGCTTCCTTACCTCTGCTGCAGGCCCGCCATCGGTGTCTCTCTCAAGGGGAAGAGCTTAGGATAGACAAAGGTAAACATGGGCTCACTACACCGGTGAC
This sequence comes from Apodemus agrarius, assembly GCA_964023405.1. Taxonomy (NCBI): domain Eukaryota; kingdom Metazoa; phylum Chordata; class Mammalia; order Rodentia; family Muridae; genus Apodemus; species Apodemus agrarius. The sequence goes on from OZ030005.1 coordinate 57,020,239, forward strand.
AGTGCCCCAGGGGGCAGTGCAGCAGCTCCAGGAGACTTCTGGGTAATGAAATTGGAGACAAAAAGTTCAGATCTGAAACGGAAGAGAAAAACCAGGCACATGAGTGAAAAATCCTATTTCCTTAAACTAGACGTTTGAAATTTCTCTTTGTTACCAAATGAGTTCAAATAGTTAAAAGTACATCACGTTGAAAATTCTGTTATCTGATAGACATTCAATAAAAAGCTAACATTATTAGGAAATGAAAGATGTTTTTTATAGTTTTGATACTAAAGGAAAATGAAAATCCACCCTTTTATGAGCAGCTAGAAGCTGTCCTGAGGCAGAGGCAAGGAAAGAATTAGATCAAATAGTCTTTAGGAACAAGGATCAAAAAACGCAGATCGCGCTTTCCTAAGTCAGAGAGTTAAAGGAGGGTGAGGTCTGGAGACCACAGCGGCTGCCCTAAGTTCTCCCAAAGCCATCGGCCGTTCTGTCAGTTTAACCCTGACGAGAGCCTACGTTGGGAAAGGCTGATGACTGAGAGTATCAGATGCGGTGCTGAAGTCAGGGAGGAGGGGAGGAGAATTAAGGAGCCAAGGTTTGCCTTGTTCGTTCTCATGAACACAGGGAGGGAACTGTCTTCCCAGCCCAGTGTGAGCCATGCAAGGACCCCAGGGCGAGCCACTGCAGCCACCCTGGCGATCTCGACAGAGATTTGACCAGTTTTACCCTTACGTCAGCCATGCAGTGAAGGAGGAATGCTCAGACTGGTGGCATCTCAAGTTCACCAGCTGATCCTGGCAAGGACACAGAGACTGTTGTCTTTTAGGACTTTCCAGATGAGTGATCCACTTAGAAAAATATAATTTCTATATAAGTAACTAATAAATGTCTGTTCTGTATCAGCAAAAAGGATAAACCACACCAGCCTACAGGGCAGCAGTATGGCTTAGCAGGCAAGGGTGCTTGCCCCCAAACCTGGAGATCTGAGTTGGATCCCTGCAACACACATGTTGGGAGAAGCTACTCCCCTCTAGTTTAAAAGGAGAACCAAAGGAGGGCATTTTAAAAAAACAGCTTAATTTTGGACTAACTAGGTATTTCTGGAAAGTTAAGTTGGTTCTGTTTTAGTTGAACCCTCTCCAAATGCAAAGACAAAGTGTTTAGCAGCTTTACAAATATATACATGTGGTTCCGTAGTTAAGAGCACTTGATGAATTTGAGCGCACAGGTCAAGTGGTTGGGGATTGTGGTACCTTCTTCTGGCCTGCCTGAGTACCCCACTCCCTAAACATGTACATACACACAAACACATAAATACAAATTTTTACAACATGAGATAGTTTAACACTGTTCTGTTCAGTTGGTTGCTTATTCACTGTTTCCTTTTCTCCCGCCCTTTCTTTTGGCACTGGGATTGGTCTCGGGGCCTAGTACTGAGTCCCAGCCCCAGCCAGTGCTTTCTTAATGTGCTTCCTTCTGATATGTGCCAGACAATGCCTATACAATCTAGACACTTCCCAAATAAGCACTGGCCTGCTTGCTAATGCCGACAAAGGCTGTTGGGATTTCTTCTCCTTGAAGTTGCTGGATCCCGGGCGACAGAGGTCAAGCTTGGCTCTTCTGGAGGAGACAGGCGACTCTTTCCACACTGTCTGCCTTTCACTTCAACCACACACACTTCCACACCAGGTTCTCTAACTTATAGTTTCTCTGGGAATTGCTGTCCTTTGCAGTGAAAACCACATTTTAATAAATGCTTCTGTGTATCTGTGCGGGGTGCCAAAGGAAGCAGTGTTGAGAATATTAACGCTTAACCAGTGTCATGGGGGGCTGAGACAGGAAGACCACCAACATACTCAGTACTAAGAAACTTTACACTTGGTTAAGATGGTAAAATTTAGTGTGAAATGTACATGCCGTCGTGATTAAAAACAAAAAAAGATGAAAACCAAAACAGACAGGATAAAAGACATGCATTTGTTCCCTGACTGCGACAGCAGAGAAGACCCACTCACTCACCTTTCCAAAGCCTGTGGTAGGTGCGGTAGAGACTCCGCATGGTCAGCTCTTGCAGAGGCAGGACACGATCGTTCTCCGTGCCTATCGCCTTCACCTCTGCTGGGAGGAAGACGGTCAGCTGCCCAGATGAAAAGGTCAGCAGTCTCACCTCGGACAGCTGGATGGGGATGCCACAGCTGCATAAAGACACAGCACAGGGGCATCAGCCGTGAGGTTACAAGGCCTTCACAGGGCACACAGAACACTTCACAGTGGCTGGCTGCCAGCTTCCTTTCACACTGAGCTGATGCTGACTCGGGCTCTTTATGCCCTCCTGGCCAGACACACAGAAGCAACTGGAGTACAGGCGCATCCCTTACAGCACGGCCGCCTCTACAGCTGTCTTCCTGCACAAGTCTGTGCAGCTCGCTGCAGGCTCTGCTTTCCCCCATTTTAGTACCAAGTTTATGTTGCTGAAAGCTTCCAAATTAATTTTCTCTTTTTAAGACAGGGTCTCGCTGTACAAAGGATGTACTACATAGATGAGACTGGCTTTGAACTTGCAGGGATCCTCCTGATTCTGCCTTCTAAGTGCATGGGTTACAGGGTTCAATACCATGCTGGGCTTACCTTTTAGGAGTGAAGAAAGAACTGGTGAGATGTCTAAGTAGGTAAAGCGCTTGCTGTATGAGCAAGCCTCAACACCCGAGTTTGAGTCCCCAGACTGTACAGAAAAGCCAGACACAGAAACACAAGCACATGTAATCCAAGTGTGCCTCTACCAAAAGATGGGAGATGGGGACAGGAGAGTCGCCAGAAGATTGCAGTCCAGCCAGCATGGCTGTGAACCAGTGAACAAGACTCATTTAATCTCAAGCAAGGTGGAAGGTGACACTTGAAGCTGTCCTCAGACCTCATATGCCATGATATGTACCCCCATCCCCCACAGCAGTAGAGAGTCTAGTACACTGTTGAGATATACTATTCTACTTTAAAATTTTTAGCATTTTTTTTTTTGTGTGTAGAAAAATCTAAGGCCACAGACATACATTTAAAGTGCCAAACAGTAACTTGAGTGGGCCTTTCATATACATGTGGGGAATGCATAGGCCAGGGATGCTAGCTTGTGTTTGGTTTTAATGCATGGCTCACTCTCCTACAACCTGGGTCCCTTCATCTAACCCCTGAATAGGCCAAGCGGCTCTTTTTGCCTCTCTAACCATGCCCCCAACTGAGGTCATTAGGTACCTGAAAGTCTACATCCCTTTCTTCTCCAGTAGCTAAAGGCTGTAACGAAGGCAGTTCTTTAAGTACCACCTATGGAGTTTTGGCTGTCAACTTGACTCAGCCTAGAGAGTCATCTGAGTGAAGAACCAAAGAACAGTCCGGATCAGACTAGTCTGTGGCCAGGTCTGCAAGAGACTGTCTTAACTGATGACCCTTGTGGGAGGGACTCGCCCACCGTAGGCGGCTCACTTCCTAGGCAAGTGGTCCTGGGCTGTGTAGGAAGATGAGCTGAGCAGGAGACAGAGCAAACCAGTGCTCCTCCACGATTTCTGTTCCAGTTTCTGCTCTGACTTCCCTTTATGATGGAACGTGATGGGGTGGGGGGTTGGGGTGGGGGACATGGGGTACAGGTAGAAGGTGGAAGCCAGGGGCTCATTACAAGTTTATTCCCGTGCCCCTTCCTTCATCTAACTGGGAAACAACTGCAGAACAGTTCCACTGGAATCCTTCGGGCTGAGAGGGAGGCAGAGGAGGGCCCAGATGAGTCTCTCCACAGGACTTTGATGAGGGGGGAATGTTTCTGAGGGGCTCACTTTGACTTGAGAGCTCTCCAGGTTAGACTAAATTGCCACACAGAATGAAAAGCAGGTGCCGTAAGCAGGCATTGGGGCCTGAAGACACGGCTGTGCATGCACCCCAGGGCTAGGGCCTGAAGACACAGCTTTGCATGCACCCCAGGGTCAGGGCCTCAAGACACGGCAGTGCACGCACCCCAGGGGCTGTGGGAGGGTGGGCCAGGACTGACAGCTGAAGTCAGGGAGTTTTAGTGCATGCTGAAGACTATTGGATGTCACTTTTCAGACTGTGTGGTGATGTGGACAGTGAAGAGACTTGATTACAAAGAGGGAAAGAAAACTGAGGACACAAGGGGGGGCAGGACTGAAGGAGTTAGGAGGGGCAAGAGGAGGTGCGGAATGGAATGCAGAGCTGGGGAAGAAGCCAGGGCCTTCTCTGCAAACTGTCAAAGCAAATAATTCATACTTTCTAACTGCTGATAATTTGGGGGTCTGATCTGTTTTAAAGTGATTGTTATTACTCTTCAGAAGCAGGGAAACATAGGACTAACTTCACTTAGTGATTTCTTTTTCAGAAGAGCTGCTTTAGCTCATCTGATCATATGAACTTTGTTATTTTAGTCAGGAGTCTTTTTAAAAGTGTTATTTCAAAACAATGTACTGTAAAATTAAATGGTAGAAATAACAACTTATTTCCATGGGTTAAACAGCATAAAAACCAGGGAAAAGAAGCGAACGATTTTTTTAGGCTTCCCACTTTCAAGCACTACTGCCAGTCTCTTAGTCCCAGTGTTATTTTGGTGTTTTTTAGTTTACTCTCTACACTCATGAGAAAGAAAGGAAGGGAGGAAGGGGCAGGGGCAGAACCTTTCTTTTAGTCTGCCGCCTCAATCAAAGGAGATCACACAGTACTACAATGTTCCGGGCACATAATCATGTGGGCCATCAAGACACGACTAGAGAAGTCTTCTGGACAGCCATGTCATCCTCAGAGTGTGACTGGAATTTACTGTGTTCATCTCAGCTTTTTCAGTTTTCCCTTCTATCACATGATGTTACAATAAAAGCAGCATATCCTTAGGTACAGAAATTTTCATGACTTAAGATAACATTCCCTAAAAGGAAACTGCTCGCTGTAGATACAGAGGTTGTGAGCTGCACTGTCACAGACAGCAGGGTGGTGCTTGCTTGTACAGTCACAACTGAGTTAGTAATCACTTCAGTCTGGCAGGTCTGACTGATGGAAACCTATAGCATGCTTTCTAGTTGATAACCCTTGGGGGTGTATACTATTCATTCACATTTCCTCTTCTGTGACCTACCCATTCACACTTTCGCTTACTACTGTTCAATTGAACCAAAAGTCAATTCTTAGACCCTTTCATATTGGCAAATCCTTTTTGCACCTGAGATGAACATCATCTTCTTTTAGACATGGTCCCTATCCCCACTAAGCTGTCTCCCCTGCTGTTACAAGCATACACCCTTCCATCCACAACACCCTACTCTTCTGACTGTTAGGAGGGTTGTCCTAAAGTTCCTTGTACGTCCTTACTCTAGTATTTCACATTTAGATGTTCTTTCCTTTTTTGTCCATGTTATAAAATAGAACAAACTATAGTGCTATCAAGTGCAGTAACCGTTCAGCTCTGAATCGGAGTGCCATCTTCACCATGCTAACTTCCCCAGCAAACACTTCTGAATGAACTGAGGATTTTTCCACGTTACTGCTGCACCTGTCAGTCTCACAGGGCCCGATGCCCCTGCCACGCAGAAGAGAGCCAGCTGATACATCGGCCCGCAGGATCCTCGTAAAGCCTCTCCTTGCGACTCTCGGTTGCTTACCATTTACCCTGAACTTTACACTAGTTTTATCTGGACATCACCCAAACTTTCCTGGGATTTGGTTCTTTTAACATGTAGTATAATATTGATTCTCAGTTTCCAAAGATCTATTTTATCAGATAAAGACACCCCCTCCCCTGCTGCCACCCAGTTTGCTGACAGGTTTTCCTGTCTGTCTTTTGAATTAGAATATCTGTTGTTTTCCTTTTCCTTCACAGGAAGTAGGAATACAAGGTAGTGGCCATCCTAGAAACTGAAACCTCACTTCAACTCATTCCAAGATGCACACTGAGAAGGCTGTGAGGTCTTCTACCAGAGGTCACTGTATCCGTAAGGGTCCAACAAGGAGTCAGGAAAGTAAAATATAAAAAAACCAAACGAACAGGGGGAAACTCTTAAAGATAATGACCAGGAAAAGGCTATTAATTATAAAAATGAGTTGGGATGGTTGATACTGACTGCCAACTTCGCAGGATCTGAAGTCACTCAAGAGATACACCTCTGAGGATGTCTTATAAGGGCTTCCTAGATCAGGCTGCAGTGGGAAGACCTTACACATGGGAGCACCATTCTATGGGCTAGGGTGAAGGATTAACAGAAAGGGGAGAGAGCAAGCCAGGCCCCAGAGCACCAGCATCCTCTCCTCCCTGCTTCCTGGCTGCCGCTGTGCCGCTGTGCCGCTGTGGCTCCCCTGCAGCAATGGACTGTAACTCTCAAACCGTGAGCCAAAAACCCGAGCCTTTCCTCCCTTCTGCCACTTCTGCTCAGGTGTTTCACCATCAAAAGACAAAAAACAGAACCCAAAACCTTCAAAAAACCCAACCAAACCTGATTCAGGGGTGTAGAAGAAACAGGAGCAGACAGCAGATACTCCCTCTAGAACTTAAGGAGTATGGTGGGGGGGAAGGAACTGACAGAAAACCTGCAACTGTTGGGGCACTCTGGGGTCCACAGTTCTTGGGATGAGGAGTTAGGTTAAGAGGGCTGAGAACTGCGATGTTTTGTGTGTGGTGGCCCAACAGGAAGAGGATGCTGCATGTAAGGAAACACACTTAGGAAAATAACAGCCATCTGTCAAGTGGAATTTTGGCAAAAGTCTTAATTTTTTTGTGGCAACCCTGCAAGGGCATAGTGCCCAGGTACTGAGTCAAACACCAGACTAGGTGTTCTTGTGAGGGTATTTTTAGATAGGATTAACATATACCACATTTATAATAGTAGAGCACATGGCCCTCTGGAATGTCAGTAGACTCATGCGCTTAGTGAGGGCCAAGAGAGCAAAGACCAACCATCACCACCGACGGCAATTCTGCCTCCAACCTGCTTTTGACTTCTGCTCTTCCCTACAGATCCTGGACTTGCCAGCGCCAAGACTGTGGGAACTGAACCCTGACACATACATGTATGTGGTAAGATAATATTCCCATTTCTAAACTTTATGTTTTGTTTTGTATTTTAGTCTGATAGGCACTTGTGGATTTCTCAGAGAGCATTCATTGTGTCCTCGTGGATCACCTCAGAGACTCAATATCATGAATGGCCACCCACCACAGGGCCATTTTTTGTTTGTTTGTTTATTTGTTTGTTTTTGTTTTGGATTTGGGTTTTTTCGAGACAGGGTTTCTCTGTATAACCCTGGCTGTCCTGGAACTCACTCTGTAGATCAGGCTGGCCTCGAACTCAGAAATCCACCTGCCTCTACCTCCCAGACTGCTGGGATTACAGGCGTGTGCCACCACCGCCCAGCTTAGGGCCATTTTTTATACAGCATAAAATAGCCCAACCTTGAAGACTGATCTGAGTTGTAACTTGAAGGGTGTGTTTCCAAACTTTATTTCCACACCGAAGAATCCTGAGCAAAAATATAAAATAAAAATGTGGGGTAGGCAGCCTTGTTTATAATAGCCAGAAGTTGGAAGGAGCCCAGATATCCCTCAAAGGAGGAATGGATACAGAAAATGTGGTATATTTATAAAATGGAATACTACTCAGCAATTAAAAATAATGAATTCATGCAATTTGTAGGTAAATGGTTAGATCTGGAAAATATCATCCTAAGTGAGTTAACCCAATCACAAAAGAATACACATGAAATGCAATCACTGATAAGTGGATATTAATGAGCCCAGAAGCCCTAAATACTCAAGGCACAAGTAGCAAGTCAAATTATTCCCAAGAAGAAGAAAGGAGAGGACCCTGGGCCTGAAAAGATTGGATCCAGTTTTGTAGATCCAGAACAGAGAAATGGTGGTGGTGGTGGTGGGGTGATTGGGGAATAGTTGGGGGGGAGAGGACTTATGGGATGTATGGTGGGGGGGAACTGGGAAAGGGGAAAGCCTTTGGAATGTAAACAAAGAATATAGAAAATAAAATTTAAAAAATATGTGGGGTAGAAAGCATATTAAAAAGTTGGCTTCTAGCTTATGAACCCTCACCCCCACCTCCTGTTGGCCCCTGAATGCTGGGATTATAGCACATCATTCAAGAACCTACCTCATACCTCTGCTGCTGTGACAGCGGCTGCTTCCCAGCCCCATCCTGAGGGTCTGCACAGATCCTGAGTGTCTGCACAGATTACACCCAAACCCATTAACAACAGAAGGGTAGGACACTGAAAGCCAGGCTTTAAGGCACTCACTGTCCCTCGTAATGACAATCACAGATTATACCGAAGAGGCTCACACTATACAAGTGTACCCTGATTTTATAGAGAGTTTAGTTTTTCTTTGGTGATTCCTTTAGCAGACACCTCTGCTCTTCAACACCAGATATTAAGAAGTTAATTTAATTTAAGATCCATCTATTCATGGCTTCTATGATTCACCCTCGATAGCCAGCTGCGGTGAGTGCAGCCAGGATGGAGGCACTGAGTCAGCCATTTTGTTGCCTACCTTCCCGGAGCTGCTTCCAAAGGACTTGACTCCGAGCAGTCAGCAGAAGAGTTCCAGCCCACATGGCGGTGAGCCCAGGCAAAGGGGGGTGGGGGGGAGACAAAGCGGTGGTGGCAGGATGGCCACTGCACAGGCTGAGAGCGCAGGATGTCGTGGCTGCCACCAAGGTTCTTAGAAACTTCCTTCATTTCTAACCAGGGATAACTCACAAGGTTCGTTGGGAAGCTTTTGTGCAATGACACAAATAAGCCAGGAGCACACTGTCTGGTACCTAGCAATTCTAATCCACACGTACAGTTACACTTTCTTTTTATTTTTAACTGTTGTTAGTGCTCTTTCATTAGAGTTGTGGCAGTCAACAGAAGGCAAAAACACGAACTGGGACATAGCCATTTAATGCACAGTAACAGGGCACGGGGCAATCGGCTTTAAACACAGTTTCAGCTGGCCTGAGTCTGGTGCATGGAAGGGCCTGGAAAGCACTGCCTTGAGAAGTGAACATCATAGATCTAAAATGGAAAAGGCTGGGCACTGGTGCCCCACACCTTAGTCCCAGCACTCAGGAGGCAGAGGCAGGCGCCTATCTTAGTTTAAGGCTAGTCTTGTTTACAGAGTTAGTTCCTAGACAGCCAGGGCTACACTCACACAGAGAGAAACCCTGTTTCAAAAACCAAACCAAACCGAACTGCACCAAAACAAAAACAAGAAAAAAAGGAAGTACCAATGAAGCAAACTCTCAATAAGAAGGAATGGAAGATACAAAGTGCTTCACAATAAACCTGATTATTATCCAGCAATTATTAAACATTGGTAGTTTTGATTTAGAATTCATGCAGTTTAAAACATTTTACACGAGATGTCTAGGAGGTTACAAAAATATACAAACATTGAATCCCTAAGTAACTTATTGAAATTGTAAATGGTGGTACCTCTTGTTTAGATGATTATAGTAATCACTGGGCATCTCCCTTTAATTCAATATTGCCATAGCTGTCACTCATCATGTAGCTTAAAACAGGTGAACTGGACAGCAATGTCACCTTGCCACTGAGATGTTGCTACATATTTGCCCCAAAATGTGGTAAATTAGTTCATATCCATTTTTGCTTTCATTATTCTATCTAACAGGATGTCAAAAACAAAGTTAGGGCTGGAAAGATGGCTCAAGGGACGAAGCGCTTGCTTTGCAGCCATGGGAACCTGTGTTCAAACCGTCAGAACGCATGTAGGAGGGCTGGGTACAGTAGCAGCACACGGCTGTGATCTCCGTGCTCCCACAGCAAGATAGGAGGCGGAGACATAAGGCTACTCGGGAGCTGTGGGCCAGCAGCCTAGCATCCACAGTGGCAAAGACAACTTGCTTCAAGTATGGCAGGAGGCAAGGACTGACACCAGAGTTGTCATCTACAACAAGCATGCCATGGATGTGTAACCCCCCCCCCACTGTGAAACACATACACACACACACACACACACACACACACACACACACGAGGAGTGGGAGGTTTGGGCTGAGAGATTTTTTAAGTGAATATTTAAATTCTCTTGCCAAGGCATTCAGATTTTTTTATCTTTCAGAAAGTATCTACTCAACATCCATCTGCCATCACGGGGATGCTACAGACTTAGCCTGCCTTGTAGCAAAAACATCTTTTCATTTTAGAGAAGGGAAGAAACTGCTACCTAGAAAGAAATCCTTTGTCCCAGGAAGCCTTTGCTCCTGGGACAGCGCACGCAGATTCACACGGGCTGGGCCGGCTGTCCTCGATCGGCTCTGGGGTCTAAGGTTGGGCCTCCTCTCCTCCATCTGCCTCCAGCTCCACTCCTTCCTTTCTGTTGCTTTGCCTATTCTGCCGCAGGAAGCTGCAAGCTAAGGTTTTATCTCAGGTACTTTATTTTTTATTCTAAAGTCATGTTATATTTCTTCTTTTTTTTTTGGCATTAGTTCTGTTTTTCTGGTCTTTTCATTCATGATAAGTCTATTCTTTGCTTACTGACAAAAGTTACAAACTTATTTCATAATCTTTATTTTTGCATCCCAACATTTCAGGTCACTTCAGGTTGGTCTCTAAACATCTTTATTTTTGGGAATGGGCCAAATTCCCCCACTTCTTCGAATGTTACAGAATTCTGAACTGCATTGTAGACATTAACACCTAGATTAAAGAGACTTTAGGTTCTGGTATATTTCTCTAATGGTTAAGGGAAACACTAGCATTTTTGTCTTACCAAGTAATTTATTCTGTTGGAGTCAAAATGAAAACCTTATCTTGAGAGATGATAGCTGAAGTGTCACGTTTGTCAGATGCAGCTGGGCTGCTCTTGGCCTGCCTCAAGGAGGTGCAATTTGGATACTCAATATTGTTTTCAGTGTAGAGAGCCCTTACATAAAAATGGCCTATGAACAGAGGAAACCATCAGCAGAATACACAGCCTACAGAAGAAGAGTACAGCTAGCTGTACTTAACAGGGAGTTAATATCCAGAAGATATAAGGAACTGCAAAAAAAAAAATTAAACACAACTCCCACTACATACACACACAACACTGCCAATCAATAAGTGAGTTAGCTGGGTGTGGTGGTCCATGGCTCTCAGCTTGAGAGGCAGAAGCAAGGACAGCCTGGCCAACAGAGTGAATAAGGAGTAAGATCATGTCTCAAAAATAATGGCTGAACAGACAATTCTCAAAGAGAAAGAAGAAATATATATAGTCAAGAAACATATAAGTAGTCAGTAAGTATTTTAAAAAGTATCTAACATCCCTTGCTATTAGGGAAATGCAAATCAAAACTTCTTTGGGATTCTATTTCATCCCAGTCAGAATGGCTATCATCAAGAAAACCAATGACAACAAATATTAATGAGGGTGTGAGCAAGAAGACTGTTGACTCACTAGGCGTGTGCGTGTAGGTGCAGCTACCATACAACAAAGTATGAAGGTTTCTCGACAACGTAAAACCACAACTGCCATGTGCCTCAGCTATAACACTGCTGGGTACGTACCCAAAAGACACCATGGAGACACTTACACATCCGTGTTTACTGCTGTTCTAGTCACAACTGCTAGGAAATGGACCCAGCCTAGATTCTATCAACAGATAAATGAACAATGAAAATTATAAGACTTTCATAAGGAGGAGGATCTGGAAGTTTTATTAACCTAAGAACCCCAGACTCAGAAAGACAAATATCGCTCGCTCACTCTCACACGTGGATCCTAGCTTTAATGTTCATGTGCATGTATACATGGGGTACAGACTGTAAATGCACAGACTTCTAGAGAGGGGAAGAGGTGTCGAGGAGCACACATAATGTCAGAGTGGAAAAGAGAATTGGAGGAGAAGGAAGATGAGAAACAAAAATAAACTATGTTTGAAACACAATTCTTAGCATGTTAATTTAAAATAGATAATCTCCCTAAATACTATAACTTAGTAAGTCTATTTATAATATATCAGTCAACATCTTCTATTGACTGGAAAAAAAACCTAAAACTAGTCTGATATCTAAAAAATCTTTAGACCACTGGTTCAACTCAGTTGAATAATTCTATGACCTTAAGCGCCTACATAACAAACCATTAGGTCGCTTAAAGAAACTGTTCCCAGCCGGGTGGTGGTGGCGCACGCCTTTAATCCCAGCACTTGGGAGGCAGAGGCAGGTGGATCTCTGAGTTCGAGGCCAGCCTGGTCTACAGAGTAAGTTCCAGGACAGCCATGGCTTCACAGAGAAACCCTGTCTCGAATCGAAAAACCAAAAAAAAAAAAAAAAAAAAAAAAAAAAGAAAGAAACTACTCCCAGATACAGCTGGAAATGTCCGTGTACAAATGTTCCATTCCTTTTTCTCACACAACCAGATTTCTGAGAGCTGTACCCCATGCTGGACCACTTTTACCACTAGGAATGTAGTAAGAGACAGACAATCCCAGAGAAGACAGCACTCACGAAGCTGGCCGAGCGTGAGCGTAAGGGCGCTGTGGGAGGCAGCCAGCCTCCCCTCGGCTCTCCAGGGCCCTTCCCTCCTGGCCACCCATGTGGTCAATGGGATTTAATGTGTGTCACTAAGCGGGACACAGGAGTCGGTCAGGCTGTGGGTTCACACACCCCTCTCAGGGTAGTTACTCTCTGTACTGTTAGCTCTGCCACCACACAACATTTAAATTCTTTAGCTTTCCAGGCAACTTCTAGCACAATCCTGACGTGCTTATTAGTGTTCAGTATTTGGACAACAGATGAGCTCAATGAGGAGGGGCTAACTTTGTTCACACTTCTATAAATAAAGATAAGTTCATGACACTTCTGAAACGTTTGTGAATAACTTTGTTTATATTTTATGCTTTTTGTATATTTTATGTTCCATTCTCTAATCTCCCCCAGAGTCATGGCATGGGCGTGTGTGTGTGTGTGTGTGTGTGTGTGTGTGTGTGTGTAGGTACAGCATAAGCAAAACACTACCAACAAAATATCTAAGGCGATGTTCTATATAAATACCTACACATGCACTATAGATCACATTTTTACATTATGTCCTACTGGTCCCTAAAGCTGCGTCATTCTATACTGCTGACACTCTGGCTTCCTGGGTGTTTAAGCTGAGCTGAGCAGAGCTGTTCCTTTAGTATCTGAGTCCACGAGGTACCTGGAAGCAGCATGTGCAAGAGTGGAGACCCGAGAGAGCAGAGCCTGTGTGTCAGTGCACACAACAACTTGTACGGGTCCCTTCCTTACAGTCCTTCCCTCGTCCCCAGCTGCACGAGGGCCACGAGGCTGGCAGCCCGCCACTCTGATCATGGCATGTGCTTTGCAGGGGGCAAACAGGGAAACTGATCACTAAACATCCAACAAACGAGCAGGCTACCCAAACTTCTGTTTAAACACGCTTCCTCGCGCGGCCTCATGCGCATGCACACCTTTTTTCTGTCAGCACCTTCTCTGTGCCTTTCCTCTCCCTTCCGAAAAGCGGGAGTCGCCCAGACCCTGACTGGGAAGTAGAGCCCTGGCTTTTGATTTCCCGTATAGGTAGAAGAGGAAAAGTGGGACCCCTCTTCAACATCCTGTAGAATTTTGAGAATGTTTTGCCATTTAAATACTATACAAACAAGTGTCATTTTTAGGTATGAATTAGGCTAACTGACCTAAGGATGAATGGCTTAGGAATCTCCTGATGAGAATAGTCAAAGCTGTGTGTTAAACCAGCAGACTGAGATGGAGCACAGTCTATTTGTAAGCTAGACTGCACATACCTCAATGTAATATTACAAAACTGGGTGTCCATGTCCTATTGCTATCGGAGGTAAGCTCATAACAACATGAAGAAACACACAGACTATTAACACTCCATTTATCTTTTTCCTATTTATTTCTCCAAATGTTTAGCATTTTCCTAAAAACCTACTAACATTGCTGCTGGTATAAACTCAAAGACAAAAAAAAAAAAAAAAAAAAAAAATCTTTACTCAGCGCAAATAGAACATTCTGGCAGTCAGCAACACCCGTGTCTACACAACAACTATTTCCTAACTGTGGCAGAGGCTGGACTGACCTTGCAGCGCAGCCTCTGAGGGTCAGTGCTGGAGCTTGCTTACATTTTTTGTATGGCGACTGAGGTCATTCTGTTTACCACATGGAAGACTCAGGCTACAGTAAAACCCTTTAAGAATTCACTGGGCTGTGACTACACCATGCCACATCTGTGACAAAGTCAGCCACTCAGCTAAGACCTGTAATACCCTCTATCGGTCCTGCTTCAAGAAGGTTTTGGCACTGGCTGAGCTCGTCTAGGCTGCCTGAGCTAACAAGTGAGCTTCTTCCTAAGGAAAGGCACAGCTCCTACCCAGAAACGACACCCTCTGTGTTCAGCCAGCCTTCTCTTCTCACTGAGCCGCATGGGGTATGAGTCAGGCTGTACCGCCTGCTGGGGGTGAGAAGAGAAGTCAGATGTGTTGGTCCCCTCAGCTCAAAGGTGTTCCTTCAGCTGCTGACATGGGGAAAGGAAGCTGGGAGTGTGGCAGTCCTTCCACCTCACACCACCAGGACACTTCCTCTCGGGTGTGTGTGCCCCCAGTTAGAGGTCACATTCCTGAAAGCCCATGAGAAGAGGATTCCTGCTGCTCCGACTGAAGCATCTGCTTGGTTGCTTGACTCATGTCTGTGTCTGCTGTGGAGTTCTATTCTTCCTAAGATTTTTTTTTTAATGTATGTGAATACACTGTGGGTCTCTTCAGACACACCAGAGGAGGGCACTAGATCCTACTATACATGATTGTCAGTCACCATGTGATTGGTAAGAATTGAATTCAGAACCTCTGGAAAAGCAGTCAGTGCTCTTAACTGCTGAGCCATCTCTCCAGCCCCTCCCTGCTGGGGAATTCTAAATACTTAAAATCAGTAAAAATCTTAGCAAAGAGGCAGTTATTGCAGCAAACTGTCCTTGCAATCATGTTCCAAGGACGAAATCTTTTAACCTAATACCAATTCCTCTACTTTCTAGAGTTTATAATGGTATGTGTGATGTACTGGCTGGTTTTGTGTGTCAACTTGATACAAGCTGGAGTTATCACACAGAAAGGAGCCTCCCTTGAGGGAATGCCTCCATGAAATGCAGCTGTAAGGCATTTTCTCAATTAGGGATCAAGGGGGAAAGGGCCCAGTCCATTGTGGGTGGTGCCATCCCTGGGCTGGTGGCCTTAGGTTCTATAAGAAATCAAGCTGAGCAAGCCAGGGGAAGCAATCCAGTAAGCAGCATCCCTCCATGGTCTCTGCATTAGCTCCTGCTTCCAAGTTCTTGCCCGGTGTGAGTTCCTTTGGTGATGAACAGCAATATGGAAGTGTAAGCCAAATAAACCCTTTCTTCCCCAACTTGCTTCTTGATCATGATGGAATAGAAACCCTGACTAAGACATGTGAAATCCTCATGCTCTAGACTTAAATATACACAATTTGTCAATAAAAACAAAGGTAGAGCTATTTCTATAGCAGAGAGAGAGAGAGAGAGAGAGAGAGAGAGAGAGAGAGAGAGAGAGAGGAAGGAAAGAAGGAAGGAAGGAAGGAAGGAAGGAAGGAAGAAAGAAAGAAAGAAAAAGAAAGAAAGAAAGAAAAGAAAGAAAGAAAGAGAGAGAAACTCTTTTTCTTTAGACTGTAAAGTAATAACTCACGGACTGCCAATGGCTTACTAACTGAAAACACACAACCTTCTAAATTGTCTACCTCGTATTCTTAGTTCATAAAGGTATTTGGCCAAAGACAAACTTCAGTAGAACTTCCCAGCCCCGTTCGTCTGTTTGTAAGCAGCACTGAGGCAGCCTTACCCGTTGCAGCCGATGACTTTGTTGTAGAGGTATGAGGGCAGGCCCTTCAGCTGGATGTTGTTATCCACATACACATACTGCAGTTCCCGAGAGCGACCTAAATCTGATCACAGAGAGCGGTGCTGTGATTCCTTTAGTGATTAGCCATTATAATATGAAGTACAAAGGTAATGCATAACTTCATAAAGAACCCCAAAGTTCTATTTTGAAAGAAAAAAATGAATGCATGATTCTGAGTGTAGACTTACAAAGTTGTAATACTGGTTTTGTGTCAGGAAACATGATGTAGAAAACTTAAGCCACATTTGACTTTTAAACTGGAAGATGAAATTGTCAGTAGTAGAATATTTAATTTCTTCTTACTTATAACTTCCTTGACATTTTATAGACAACTTCAATAGTCTTGCTATAGAGCTCCCATGTTCCCCTTCTGGTCCATAGAAAATGTTTATACAAAGTAAGGTGCCACGTCAGCCTAAACATACTTTGTCCCCACTCCTTACGATTTGATTTTATACAAGCCAGTGGTGGTCCTTGCCTTTAATCCCAGCACTCATGAGGCAGAGGCAAGTGGTTCTCTAGTTTGAGGCCAGCCTGGTCTATCTAGTGAGCTTCAGGATAACCAGAATTCCACAGAGAAACCCTGTTTCCAGAAAATTTTGCCCAATAATCGTAACATTACCCATAATTTTACCATTGATCTTGTTAGCAAACATCCCATAGCTATGAATGTGATGGTGATTTTTCTATCATTCTTTTTTTTTTTTTTTTCTGGCCACACTTACTAACTCGAATCCCTAGGTAAGGAAGAGTCATCCTTTAAAAATACTTTTATATTAGTATAAAGTCATAGACCTCTCTACTGTAAAGAAAAAAGACCCAATACTACTATTATTTTGTCCTGTTGCACAAATGCTTCAGTCTTGGCAATTAGGAATGACCGTGTGCTTGCTTTAAGGTCTTTCAACAAGTCCTCATGCTTTTCTGACTTTTCAAGACTTTCTGGCATCATACTAGACTGCAGGCTTAGCTCACAATCTCTCTGCCAAAGCCCTGAAATTAACCACTTCTCCAAGGCCACTTCTCCAAGGCGTCTACTTCCTTTTCTTGAGGCAACTTATCTATGAGCCAGGTGTGTCTACACTACCGAGAGATCATGGGAGATCTAGGGGTCTGGGAAGTGTGCACACATGCTGACCCTCGCAGACACACATCTCAGTTGCTGGAGATGTTTGCAGCATGAGCTCTGAGTAGCGAGCCTGCGAGCTCAGACTCTGGCACTGCCAATGTTCCTTCAGAGAGAATCAGTCTCAAGTCCTGCCAGCATGTGAGACAACAGCCTCTGGCCCACAGGAAGCAACTCATGTCATGGCTTTAAATCTCTGCTAATTGTGGCTAAGAAACAGAATCTCAGGATTATTTGCACTGTAATTTTCTGTGAACAATTAAAAATTGTATTTCTGTAAACCTTCCATTCCCCATTTTCTATCAGGCTCTTGACATTTTTCTTTTTCTTTTTCATTTTCATTTTTTAGGGAAATCTCCACATCTGATACACATTACAAATATTTTCTTTTAGTTTGTCAGTTGTCATTTGACTTTGTTGATAAGTTTTCTAATGTATAAAAAATTGTAAACCAACTTCCTACCCTTCCCCCTGTGTTAGGAAAATTAAGACTAAACTACAGGGTGACCTTAAGACCTTCTTCCACATCTAGCAAGATGTCTCAGTAAAACAAATGCCCAAAATCAGAATATTAAAAGGTTTGAATGCAAGTTAACCGTGCTCCTCCTGTCTCTGCACATCTTATCTGGCCCCCTCAGCATTTGTGGGGCTCCCTTTCCTCTCCTTCCCTCCCCTCATTCTCTTCCCTTTTTGTATTTATACTCATACTCCAGTTGGAATTCATTATGTCTAGGATAAAATACTTTAGCATTAAACATTTATGTTTAGCCAATAATTTATTTTTCCATTTCTGAAATTTTTTTGCTTACATTTACACCAGAAAGAAAACAGGTCTCTAAGATGGCTTAGTGGGTGAAGGTGCTACCAAGTCAGACGCCCCAAGTGTCACCCTCAGGACCCACAGGAGGAGAGAACCAACTCCTGCAGCTTTTCTCTGACCTCCACACATGTACCATGACACATGCACTCAAAACACTGTACATTAATAATAATGATGATAATAATGATAATAATAATAACCTCTAAGATTATCAAGAGGAAAAACTACCACTAAGTACTCAAATCCCAGACTTTCTATCTGCTGTTAAATCAAGCCACAAACACATAAAACAATACACAGAGAGAGAAGCACTAATGCAGACAGTCCAGTGGCTGTGACGTCATCACCACGGCTCAGGACTGTCTGTTCCTCTGCAAGCTCCTGTGTGAAATGGCACAACACTGCCTGGTCCCCAGCTTTCTCAGGTGTAAGGAGCATATGAGAAGAATCAAGTTTAATATGTGGCATAGATTTAAAGTAATAAAATATGTGGGTACCAAAAACTTGAGAATTGCTTTCTTAATGAACAAAAAAAATTTTACATTTACAAAACAGGTGAGAAAAATATGACTTGACCAATACCACATCCCATTAACAACACAAAAGGCCTCAGAAATCCAGTAAAAATATCTGTTTCCTCACAATTTCTAGGACAAAGGTTTTTAAACACAAACTGAAATTAATGGAGTTTAAAGACATGGAAGACTTTTAAATTAAAACTTCATTAATAAATTATGAATGGGCTACTCACAAGTACCACATGTGTTTTTTTTGTTTTGTTTTGTTTTTTGTTTTTTGTTTTTTTGAGACAGGGTTTCTCTGTGTAGCTCTGGCTGTCCTGGAACTCACTCTGTAGACCAGGCTGGCCTCGAACTCAGAAATCTGCCTGCCTCTGCCTCCCAAGTGCTGGGATTACAGGCATGCACCACCACCTCCCGGTTTACCACATGTGTTTAATCAGCATTTGGGAGGCAGAGGTAGGTGGATTTCTATGAGTTCGAGGCCAACTCGAGCAAGTTCTCAAAAACAACACATCATCAAAATGCTAACTGGTCTCTAGTCTCAGACTTGCCTTTCTGAGCCCCCAAGGACTCAACCTCAGCGGAGGTTCCTGGCTTGGACTGGAGCGGCAGGAAGGCACAGAGCAAACTAACAATTAGGAAAGGAGGGCAGATTAGAGTCAGACAGCTTGGGCTGGAATCTTCATTTTTCTGCTTACTAGATGTGTGGCCTTCGGATCTCATCTGTGTAATAGGGGAAATAAAACTATCTCCGAAGTTTCGGAAGAATGGCTAGGTTTATAAATGTGTGAAGCAGGATTCTTGGAACAGAGCCTTCTCTAGTATATGACAGGTATTATTATTAATAAGTGACACACTGGGAAGTGTGACCAATTAACAGAGAACTTCCTTTGGTGTGCAGCAAGGGTTCCAGCCCCTTTCTATACTTTAATTGCATAGAACAGGTTGGAGGTACAGCCTCTGGAGATGATGATTCATTCCTTCAAGTCAAGGACACAAAATGGGATGTGGCAGAGGAAGCACCTCTCTGCTCTAATATACCACCAAAGCCTCTCTGCAAATTAGATGCAGTGACATGCAGACATCACACCACCAAGTTAAATACACACTGACACTTGCTACTTCTTACACGCTTTCTCTCCTTGCTTTATGGGGAAAAGATGACTAGTTAATGACTTAGAAATACTATTTGGCTACATTTTATCTTAGGGGAATCTGGCTGGCACTCCCCCAAGCACTTTTGAATTCATTACATATGCTCTAACAGTATATACTGTCTTGTGCTATAGCTGAATCAAAACTAGTACCAACTGTGTTAAAGCCAATTACATATTAATGCCACTTAATATTTCCAAGTAGCACAATCTGAGGAGGGAGGGAATGCAGGAGATGGGGGGGGGAATGGGGGGAAATGGAGGGAGGGAAGGAGGAAGGGAGGGAGGGAGGGAGGGGAGGCGAAGGGAGGAAGAGAGAGTAAGCAGTGGCATGGCCTTAGTGTGTCTGGAGTCAGGACTGTGACTGGTTCCTGATTCAGTCTCTTCCTTCGCTGTAGACTAAGTATGATAATGTAAGAGTGCACAGATCTTGATTCCAGGAAACTGGTGTATATGGTGCCAAGCTTGATCACACAGTAACCGGTGCTCAGCACATCCTGGTCAATTACCTCCCTCTTCTGAGTGTAAAGAGGTCAGAAAAGGAGTGTAGAGCCTGAAGAGAACCCGGCAGCTGTCTGAGCTGACACAGCACAGCCTGCTGGCCAGGGTGAGACAGCTGCATGCTTGGCAAGGTCCCAGCTGAGAGAGCTGTGCTCTGGCTGCCTCAGGAAAGCATGCTCTTAGCTGACTAGAACAGTCTGCTGCTGCCAAGACTCCCAAGCCCAGAGGACTAGCATTTTAAACAAATGGGCCTGAGATACGGGTATCTGCTGCATGGAAAAGCTGTGAGAGTGTTTTTATATTGTTCTACCCAGACTAACCTGAGACTCACTAAGCAGCTCAGGCTGGTGGTAAACTCATGACAATTCTCCTGCTTCAGCCCCTCAATTGCTAGGATTACAGCCATGAGCCTTTATGTTTGGTTTGGGTCTTACATTCATGTACACATGCATATACATATACACACATACATGTATATATATGAATATAAATAACACTACATATCAAATGTTGCTTATTTAGATTATTTATGTGTATGAAGTTTATGTATGCATCATGTCATGCCTGTTCTTATGGAGATCAGAAGGCGGCATTGGATTCTCTGGAAGTTTATATGTTACAGAGGGCTATGAGCCACCACATGGGTGCTGGGACTTGAACCCAGGTCCTCTGCAAGAGCAGTTAAGTGCTCTAAACTATTTTTACCATCACTCTGGCTCCTGGTTCTTACATTAATACAGAAAATCTTCACTAGATGCTAGACTTTGGAAGAGACTACTTACCTACAGGTCAATAAAGGTTTATTTTCTTTTGATCAATATTATTTACTTATATTATTTTACCAATACTGTATGCTAAATAAAGATCACAAAAGGACATTTAAAAAAAAAAAAACTTCTTGTACGCAGGAAGCAGAGTCAGGTGGATCTCTGAGTTTAAGGCTAGACTGGCCAACATAGTGAGTTCTTACACAGCCAGGGCAATGAAGAGACCCAGTCTCAAAAACCTACAGTCAAACACATATACTCAGCAAATACAACAAAAGAGCCTTGTGAGGAAGGCTCGCCATGGAAGCCCACAGGCAGAGCTGTCTGCCTGCCTGTCCAGACTTTAAAGTGCCAGTGACTGTTCAGGTGGCTGTTTGCTGTGTTTTCTGGAGACAGGGTTTCTCTGCTGTAGCCCTGGCTGTCTTGGGACAGACCTATAGACCAGGGTGGCCTGGAACTCACAGGATTTTGCCTCCTTCTGCTTCCTGAATGCTCGGGTTAGAGTCATGCAGCATCACCAGCTTTAGGCTACTTTTTTTTTTTTTGATTGGATGTTTTATTTATTTACATTTCAAATGTTATCCCCTTTTCCAGTTTCCCCTCTGCAAACCCCCTATCCCATGCCCCTTCCCCTGCTTCTATGAGGGTGCTCCCCCACTCCCCTCCACACATACTCCTGCCTCTCCACCCTAGCATTCCCCTACACTTGGAGCCTTCACAGGACCAAGGGCCTCTCCTCTCATTGATGCCAGATAAGGCCATCCTCTGCTAAATATTCAGCTGGAGCCATGGGTTCCCCCATGTGTACTCTTTGTTTGGTGGTTTAGCCCCTGGGAGCTCTGGGGAGGAGGGGTTGGCTGGTTGATACTGTTGTTCTTCCTATGGGGTTGCAAACCCCTTCAGCTCCTTCAGTTCTTCCCCTAACTACTCCATTGGGTCCCTGTGCCCAGTCCAATGATTGGCTGCGAGTATCTGCCACTGTATTGGTCAGGCTCTGGCAGAGCCTCTCAGGAGACAATTATATCAGGCTCCTGTCAGCAAGCATTCATTGGCATCAGCAATAATACCTGGGTTTGGTGTCTGCATATGGGAAAGATCCCCAAGTGGGGCAGTCTCTGGATGGCTTTCCTTCAGTCTCTGCTCCACTCTTTGTCCCTGTATTTCTGGATTAATATTTTGGAGATGGGTGGGTGGCCCCATGCCCCAACCAGGGGCTGTGCTTAACCTCTGGATACGGTCTCTGCAGGTTCTCTCTCCTCTTTGTTGGGTTACTTTTAAAGGAACTGTACCACACCACCATCTTTTATAACCTCACAGACTAAGTGTGGTGCTTAGAAATTAGCAAAGGCTCGGAGTCCTTCACAAACCTCTGTGCTTCTCCTTTTGATCAACTTCAGGGCTCTGGCATATGCAGTCCACATGGCTGGAGGAACAAAAAGCTGCTATGTGTTCTGGCTATTGCTCTCCTAACCACGCAGTATGAACAAGCACAGAGCAATATATGCCAGAACAGAACAGGATCTGTGTTTATTACATCCTGGCTAGTATAAAGTCCATCTACTTATCAAACGATGACTAACAAAGTCTCTTAAACAAAGAGATGAGGCTAACAGAAACCAAAGCATCAAAGGAGCACATCAAAACTGCCTGCTCGCCGGGCGGTGGTGGCGCTCGCCTGTAATCCCAGCACTTGGGAGGCAGAGGCAGGCAGATCTCTGGGTTCGAGGCCAGCCTGGTCTACAGAGTGAGTTCTAGGACAGCCAGGGCTACACAGAGAAACCCTGTCTCGAAAAAACCAAAAAAAAAAAAACCCAAAACAAACAAACAAACAAACAAAAAAACACAACAACAAAAAAAAAACCAAACAAAAAAACAACAAAAAAAAACCCTGCCTGCTCAAAATACTCTATCAATGTCTAGCCAACCACCACAGTCCAGGGAGCTGGGTGCCCAGTACATCAAAATACAGGGAATGCACACAGCAAATGCACAGTAATTCACAGACCATTCCAAAATGACTCCCAACATTAAGTTAAAGCACCTATATAACCCCCTAAATAACAAGGACACTTCAGCCACATTTCTAGAACAATGAATTTCCTTTAGGTGCTAACTTCTTGAAATACAGGCAGACCCATGCACCAGACCCCAATACATCACTCTGACGTATTCAACTTTTATAAGATAACGTTTCAGGCTTGGCAAGATGGCTCAATGGGTAAAGCAGTTGCCCCCAAGCCTGATAATCTGGATTCAATCCAGGGTCCCATATAGGAAAAGAGGACCAACTCCAGCATGTTGTCCTTGAATTATGTATATGTATGCACACATGTACACATGCATGTGCACATGTACACTCAGAGATAAATTTAACAAAACACTTTCACAGTGGACTATTTAATGAGATGCTCCCTACTCTGTAGAACATAAATGACTGTTCAAACAAACTGATGACAATGGATTCAACGCTTCCTTGCTATTGGTTTGAATAGTTTGAATAGTGGCACTCCAGGATCTCTAGTTCCACTGTATAGGTCAAGTAACAGAAACCAGATGCAATGGGCTAGAGACTGTGCAGGATGTTTGGGGGCACAAAAATCAAGACACAATCCTAACCTTTCTTATAATCTAATGTAAGAACAAAAGTAGCTCAGACTGATTGGATATTTATGAAGAATTTACAGGGTCGTATGCATTTTACATGTATCTCAAAAAATTCTTACAATAGTGCTATCAAGCTATTACCCTACTGCTGATAATTAGATTAAATGACTTCCCTATGGCTAACTCCACAAGAGCTACTGGAACTATGGATATAAGTACCTGCTTCAGCATGACACATTCTGGACAGCCCTTTAGGTAGGGCTCACACAGAAAATAGGTATGGTACTGCCCAGAGAAGGCATGCACATTGAAGGAGTATATCCCAGGCATTCAGGTGTGATGTCTGAGCTGGATCTACAAGGGACACTGGCAATGAAACAAGCAATGAACAAACATGTCTTTGCTTCCTTTAAAAGACCAGGAAACTAGTAGGTAAGTTCTGCCTCCTGGATCAAGGATGGGAAGATGTCCTTATGGGAAGATCCTAACGACTGCCCGGCATGGTGGGGACTAAAGGACTCAAAACAACATGCTGTCAGTGCCATGGCCAGCAGCCAAGGAGCAGACTGTCTCTGCTATGAGGCATCCTGCACTGCTGCTGGGTTGGACTCAGGCCTGTGTGTTTTCAACGTAAGAACTTTAGAACAATGGAAACTCCAGATTCTTGCTTTTAAGTCAGTTAATGACATCATCCAGACACTGCCAGCACTGCGCATTCTTGTCACTGTTCTAAAATAACAAAAAGTTTCGCTGGTGAGTATCTGGCTCCAGGCTTAGCCCTCACAGCACTTAAGTTTTTAAAATGTCACATCTGTATCTTTCTATGAATAAGTGACAGGCCATTTATTTACCTGTTTGAGATAAGATTTTATGTAGTCCATTATGCTCTCTCATTATGTGACTAAGAATGACCTCGAATTCCCAATTCCCCTGCCTCTACTTCCTGAGTGCTGGGATTAGACTTGTGCCCCCATCTGGCTTTGTTTGTACCTGGTTCTTCCCATCCCAATAGCATCCCACCCACCAAATCCTACTCAAGCTCAGCAAAAAATACATACTTGTCCTTATAAAGCTCAGCAAATCTCCACGTGCTTCCTCATTACACACTGGCACAGAAAGATAACATCTGGCCCAGGCTTGTAGAAGCCACATTAAATAATCCCTGCTAATTCTCTAAAAATCTGAAGCCAGAGCAAAGACTTGGGAGGGCAATATAGCCCCACCATGTGACAGCAGACAGGGATCAGACAGGGAAAATGACTTTCATCACAAATACAAAAGGGAACAAGGGACATCCATTATCCTCCCCCACTTCTCTTCCCTCCCTTTCTTTCCCTCATCCCCCTCCCTGGGTATGAATGTGTATGTGGAGGCCAGGGGTCAACCTCAGGTGTTATTCCTCAGATGCTGTCCAGCTTGTTTTCTGAGATGGGTCTCTGTTGGCAAAACAGGCCAGGCGCCTCCTCCTCCCTAGTGCCGGGCTTACCCATGTGTAAGCTATGACCCAGCTCTTCCACAAGGTTCCGGGCCTTGAGCTCCAGGGCAAGCACTTCGCCTGCGCTGCATCCCTTGCCTTGAGTGTCCATTTTCTTGAAGAAGTTTGGATTACTCTTCAAGTAAGAGCTTTATGGATGTAATTAATAGATTAATTCCCTCTCACGTCTTCCCACTACTAATTTTTGGACTTGACTATCAAGGCTTTCTTTTCCATTGCTTCTACTTTGTAATTACTTTAATTTCTTTTTCAGCTTTTCATTTTGTTAATATTTCTCCTTTGATTACAGACTTTATTCTTACAGACATCCCTCCAACATTATCCCTACAGAACACAATTTTTTGCTTCATGTTTAGGTTTCCCTTTAGAAGTCAGTTATTACACTTTGAGGTCAAATGTAGGTCTGACTCTGACTCCTCAGACTGTACTAGAACAAATTTGCTATCATTCAAACTGATTCAAGGTGACAAATTTGGCAATTAGCTCCCATTAATTGGAGTTACAAGGGCCTCATGGTAGCAGTTCTTCAAACTACATCCACACATCTACAGTTCAAATCATTTCTCATTACTACGCCCTACTAACTTCTGGACCTACTCCATGATAATTTATACACAGGCTCTTTTGTAAACCTCAAATGCTAAATGTTCTTAAGAATCTACTCTCTGGGGGCAGGGAAAACGGCTCAGCAGTTAAGAGCGCTTGCTGTTTACATAGAAGGCCTGCGTTCAGTTCCCAGGACCCACATGGCAGCTCGCAACCACCTATATCCCCAGTCTCAGGAGACCTGATTCCCTTGCCTCTCCGAGAGCACCAGGCACACCCATGGAGGACATACATACACTCAGGCAAAACACTTGCACACATACAATTTAAACAAATCTTTCAAAACAAATAATTGACTGTTTTTTAAATTTACTTTTTTACATTTATTTTTTATTATTTAATGCATGCACATGCAAAGTCACATGATGATTTGCAGGAGTCAGTCCTTTCCTTCCATGTGGGCTCTAGGGGTCAAATTCAGGTACTCAGGTGGGATAATTGTAGAGACAACTTACATCTCATCTTAGTAGCTGAGCCATCTTGTTGACCCTCGTTTATACTTTTCGAAATGAATATTTGCTAAAAGTTTAACCTGCTAAACTAGGTGCACCTTTGTTTTCTTGTCAACTACAAATGCTACAAGCACTGAATTTGGTGACACAGCAATTTCAGGGAGCTAAAACCTGCTTTTCTACAGCCAGTCTGTGCCTAGCAATCCAATCCTTGCATCCATTATTCAGCCTGGACTAAGTAGTAAATATTCCCAAATAATTAGGCTTACTAATCACTCAAGGAAAATCAGGAGCACCTGGGGGAAAGCTTTTCCTCTCCATTCCCCTCAACTCTCAGAAGGTGAGAGGTGAAGCCACAATTCTGAGCTGGTAAGTCAGCCAAGCTATGCCAACTCAACAGCAAAACATGCCAAGTTTTGAGCCCTCTGCTAACTTTCACAGCACGAGGCTCAAGCAACTGCCGCTCTCCTCCTATGCTGACAGTCACCACTGGGAACAAAGCCTGTCTGTAGGCTCATCTGTCACTCAGCTGTCACTGTACAGCAATAATAGGCGCATCTGTCTTTCTGATGCATCTTTTCATTTCAGTAAGAACAGTCAAAGAACCTGAATGGTCTGACAGTATTACAAGTGATTAAAGCAGCACACACTCAAAGGCACCTAATGGGTCCAACAGTATCACACGCAATCTAAGCCATCCTAACAGGCACCCTCCGTAGCTGCCGTCTGAAGCAGCTAGCATCAGACAGCTGTTTAAACCCATAAAATCTGAGTTCCAGGGGACTGGAGAGGTGGCTCAGTGGTTAAGAGCACTGGCTGCTCTTTTAGAAGACAAGTGTTCAATTCTCAGCACCTACATGGCAGCTTACAACTGTCTGTTAACTCCAGTTCCAGGTGATCGGACACCCTCACACAGACATACATACAGGCAAACCACCAAGGCACATGAAATAAAAATAGAGCTGGGCATGGTGGCGCATACTTTCAATCCTAGCACTCAGGAGGCAGAGGCAGAGGCAGGCAGATCTCTGTGAGTTTGACAATAGCCTGGTCTACAAAGTGAGTTCCTATATAGTCTAGGCTGGCCTCCAACTCACGGTAATCCTACTGTTTCAGCTTTCTGTGCAACACCAGCATCAGGCAAAGTACATTTAGCAGATGCCTCAAGGCTGTCACTAGTGACACAGAGGTAGGAATGGAAAGCACATGATTGGGGGAACAGGATCGGGGGGCCGAGGAGTCACTGCAGGGCACGAACGACCCTAGGGCAAGGGCAACCGTGTGCAAAGCTGAGCTGAGACAGAGGAAGTAAGAGCAGCCAAGGCTTAGCCTGTGGCAACACTCTGCGAAGAACTGGAGAGATGGCCCAATGGGCCAAAGTGGCAGAGTGCTATCAGATACTAGAGACAGCCACCTTCAGTGTGGAGTCCCCTTATACAGACCAATTCTGGAATGTAAAGAGAGTATGTCACGGTGGAAAGAATGTCAGCTTAGAACTGGAGGCTGCGCTTGAGTTCTATTACCAGCTGCAACACCTCTAGGTGGATTACACAACTACTCCGTACGTCAATCTCTCCCTCGGTAAAATTAGTTTGTCAATGGGTTTGTAATAATTTTATAATAATTAGAGACTAAATGGGCAGCAATTAAAATACTTGACTAAGGATAGTGTACAGAGATGGCTTATTATTGTTGCAGTAAACTAATACAGATACTACTTCTCACCTATGTAGTTTCTCATAGAAACACACATATTACACACACACACACACACACACACACACACACGTGATGATGATAAACATAATAGATAATTGTAGAGACAACATGAGATTTAACTAGTTCATGCAAAATACTAGGTTGCTTATAAGACATTTTGCAGTTTTACTCTGAACTCTGATGTTACGTTTGCAAGTTGAGTTTTATGCCACACAAATGAAATAATTGACTCTTTTCCCTTCCCACCTTGCAGTCATGACTGCACCGTCCTGGCAATCACATGGTTGAAAGCCATTAGGAAGTGGTCAGAGGTCCCGGTGGCTACTGTGGGTATGAGGTGACTTGCACGTGAGGAAGGGGACGAGCAGAGTCGGGTTTGCACTCTGCGGGTGTGTCTCCTCCCTCGGGAGTCATCTAGACCCGTGCACTTCTCACACCTCTCGCCCAGGAACTACGCAGGAGAGAGACTGCCATCTCTGACCTCAGATACAGCCAGTGCGGCAGGTCACCCACTGTGAAGTGCCACTTGTCCAGGTGCTGGCCCCTGCAACTGTCTGAGTTCCCACTGTCAGTCCAACAGGCATGTTCACTTCTTAAATATGTATATTTGACATTCTCACTCAAAAAGCTCAGATTTTTGTCAGAAGTATAGCTTGTTTTTAAAACAGATTTATGCTAATTTGTTAATTTATAATTGTGGAATATATCAGTGGGAAATTAATATCCTTAAAATTCAGCAGTTTTTATTATATGAATTGATTTTTTTCTCTGACAATTTTTATTTTTATTTTTTATTGAATATCATCTTCATTTACATTGCCAATGGTAAAAACCTTTCCCAATTTCCCCCTCCCCAAAGACCACCAGCCCCTCCTCCCACCCTGTACCTCCATGTATATGCCCCTCCACCCGACCCACTGCCCCCTACCCCCCCTCGGTTTCCCTTTGTTTGGACCTCTGTTGAGCCTTTACCTGACCAAGGACCACTCCTCCCACTGATGCCCAACAAGGCCTTCCTCTGCCACATTTTTGGCTGGAACTATGTGTACCCCTTGGTTGATGGTTTAGTCCCTGGTAATGTTTCTATTATTTTAAAGATTTCAAGAAGAAACTTTAAACTGAAAATACATAAAATGAATTATATATGCAAGTATTTCCTTTTGGGGACTGATGGGCTACTGACTTCATTGTCCTCAGAGATAAATTATTACTATTAAGATGCTTTAATAAGGTACATTTATTTCACATAGAACTAAATATTTTTTCAACTTCTAAGAAATGCAAGTGCTAGTTTAAAAAAATGAAGTCATATGCCTAAACTATCATTAAAGCATCTTTGTTTGTTTGTTTGTTTGTTTTTGTTTTTCGACACAGGGTTTCTCTGTGTAGCCCTGGCTGTCCTGGAATTCACTCTGTAGACCAGGCCTCGAACTCAGAAATCCACCTGCCTCTGCCTCCCAAGTGCTGGGATTACAGGCGTGCGCCACCACGCCCGGCAATGTATCTTATTATTAAAGACCTATGTAACACGTCAAAATGAACCAACCACAGAAATCTACAGAGGATAAGGTTTTATTCATTGAGGTGGCATTTCTGGTGCAGTAGGCAATTTAGTCCATTTTAAAGTCTTCATAGTTTTACAGGCAGATTTTCTGACATCAGTACTTATAACAATACTCAAAAATAACTTTCCATGGCATATGCCAATAGAGACATTGGCTTCTAATCTAAAGAAACAGATTTGGGGCCTGGGGGGTGTGTTTAGAGGTACAGAGTTTGCCTAGCACGTGTGACCCTGGGTTAAATCTACAGCACCGAGGGAGGAGAGGAAACCGGAATTAGCAGATGTCCTTGTCCTCCACTCACAGTGCTCAAGGCTCTCTGTCAGACTTACAGTCACACACAGTTTAACTCCCTTCTTAGAGTAATCTCTCCTAGCTGGTATATTCCGTGATGGCACTGACTGACTCTATAAGTATGGGATCTTACTTGGCATGGTGGCACATGGGAGGCCGAGGCAGGAGGGCGAAGGTCACGAACAGTATGGCCATACAGGAGACCCTGTCTGGCAATCCAAGCAACGACATCACCCCTGGCTAAAACAACTTCACTTGTCATCTGGGGATAATGCTGTTGTTCATGTCAAAACGGATTTACAGAGGAATCATCAGGATAGACAGAAAGAAACTGATCTGCTCTAGTTAAAGAAATATGTTGTATTTTATGTGTTGGCTAGTCTAGTTATCTTATAACCACAACACTTACCAACTGGCAAAGATGCAAGACGGTTTCCAGCCATGGAGAGCTCATTGAGGCTGGGCAGTTGGCAGAGATGACGCGGCACACACCATAGCCGATTGCGGTCCACAGTGAGGTACTGCAGAGAAAGGCACAGGTGAAGCCTCTCGGGTAAAGCTAGCAAACGATTGGTAGAAATGTCTAGTGTCTGCAGCTCCTTCAAATCGCCAACCTCTACAACCAAAATCAAAATTAATATAAATCGCATTCTGATTTCACTCCAAAGAATAAAATAAAGAGAATCAATACTGCTACAGTTCAAGTAAATGAAATGAGTCACATCCACAGATGCGATGCTGAAGCACAGGGCTTGGGGCTAAAGTGCAAACCATCAGGCTTTGGCACACGTTTCTCTCAGCCTGCCAGATTTGGAGAGAGGGGCTACACGTGTGCACATCTGTGTACACAGATGTGCTCAGCCATGAGTGCATGTATGGAGATCAGGAGCCAACATCATCCACCTTTCTCCATAGCTCTCCACCTTAGTTTTTGAGACAGGGTCTCTCATGAACCTGCTGCTGACTGCTTTAGCTACCCTGGCTGGCCAGGGAGCCCCAGGTTCTACCTTTACCCCTTTATACCACCGGTTAGGGTTACAGATATGCACCAGGTACCTGGCTTCTATGTAGTTTATGGGGATCTGAATTCAGGTCCTAATGCTTCGACAGCAAGCACTAACTTGCCGAGCCATCTCCCCAGCAAGTGCCAGTGTTTCCTAAATACTCAAGAGTATTGGCTTAAAGGGTGGGGCACAGAGCCATTAGCCCAAGCCAGAATCCTGATACTGATAAATCCAAGTTCTTGGTCAGGTGAGAAAGGAATGGTTACTTCAAGGTAGCTGCTTCCATAACTGCACAGCTGCCCTCCTGAGCAGACAATAGGGGACTTACGGGTGGAAGCACCCCGGAAGACACAGAGGAGCTCCTCTACTCCATGGCTCCACTGCGGCCCTGTGCAGGGCAGGCCTGCTTCTGCCCCCCAGAGGTACTTGGTGTACAGACTGTTAAGATGCGGCCCCTGACACCCGCCTTTCTGAACCCTCTCTCCAGCCATGCCCCTTAGGTTAGGACGTGTGGACCACTCTGGACACACACGTGGCTGAGGACCACCGCTTCCGTCAGATAGTAAGGTCTTTTGCCTTCACATGAGCTTTTCTTACTGTTTGCTACTGACCAGGAGTTAGCCACACTGCAACGCAGCAGATCAAGCCTGCTGGCAAGCTAAAACTGGCACTTAGGTTTTAAAAATAGTAAACTACAGGGGCTGGAGAGATGGCTCAGTGGTTGGGGGTGGGTGGGAGGGACACTGACTGCTCTTCCAGAGGACTAGGGTTCAATTCCCAGTGTCCACATGGCAGCTCACAACTGTAACTCCAAGATCTGATACCCTCAGATAGACATAATTCAGGCAAAACACTAATGCACATAAAAATAAATTATTTAAAAAAATAGTAAAACCACAACATCCAAACAAAGATCATATGGTAGAGATCATATATGTCCTACAAAGCTTAAATATGTTTTTTGCATTTATTTCTTTTATTAGATATATTTTTTATTTACATTTCAAATGTTATCCCTTTCCCAGTTCCGCCCCTCCCGGATAGCTCCTATCCCATCCTCCCTCCCCCAACTTCCATGATGGTATTCCCCTCCCTCCTCCTCGCCCTCA
Source organism: Apodemus agrarius (assembly GCA_964023405.1). Classification (NCBI taxonomy): domain Eukaryota; kingdom Metazoa; phylum Chordata; class Mammalia; order Rodentia; family Muridae; genus Apodemus; species Apodemus agrarius. The sequence goes on from OZ030005.1 coordinate 57,051,863, forward strand.
GTTCCCCTACACTGGGGCATCTATCAAGCCTTCATAGGACCAAGAACCTCTCCTCCCATTGATGCCTGACCAGGCAATCCTCCACTACATATGCAGCCGGGGCCATGTGTACCCCTTGGTTGATGGCTTAGTCCCTGGGAGCTCTGGGGGTTCTGGTTGGTTGATATGTTTATAATCAGGCCATTTACAGAAAAAGTTTTCTGTCTTTGCTACAAAATTATTATTAAAAACATCCTTTAAATTTTATTACATTATTATTATTTTATTATTATTATTATTATTATTGCTATGTATGCACATACTTGTGCACAGAGGTCAGAGGGAAACTTCTGAGAGTTAATTCTCTCTGCCGCCATGTAGGTATCCAGCGCCCATCATTAGGTCTGGTAACAAATGCATTTCCCCTCTGAGCCATGTCTTTGGCTCTAAGAACATTCTTAACAGCTATTGTTTTTTATTTATTTATGTTTTATAAAAGGAATATGGGGTCAAAATATATTGACTTCAAGTTATATTTCTAATATTGACAAACTTGTCCTAGGATACTCATTATTTACTAATTTCTCCAAAAACTGAGTAAAATATTTTCATTTGAAAACAGGTAGGGATGATTCTGTATGTAGCATATGATGATTCTCAAAGGCAGTTTCGTTCCATCTGAACTTAACTGATCTGTTAATACAGGAGCCAAATTCCCTCTTGTGTTCACTCTTGGCGGAGATGGAGCTGATCAAGTCCATTTTCATATCCATTCACAAAGTCAAATTACTACACATGTGGGCTGTGATAGTGAGGGAGTAAGTGGACCCATGTTTCAAAAGCAAATAGAAAAAGACAAAATAAAAAACAGGACAGAAACTTTTGACTTTGGCAGTGCCTATCGGATGACTGGACATCCACGTGGGCTAGTTGACAGGAGAATGTCACAGTAGGCAGTACCCTTGGAACCACAACACATACAGGAAACAAGGTGGGACAGGAGCTCAGAGGAAGGAAAGTCACATGAAGAGCTCAGGCTTTTGGAAAAGTTCCTGGGAACGGAGCCTGGAAAGGGCAAAAGGAAAAAGGATATTGCATTCCCAGCAGGGTGTGGGGCATAATTGGAAGCATGAGGCCGGGCACAGACGCACAAACACTAACCCCAGTGTGCTCATGCCCAGCAAGCACCCATCCACAGCGGGAGGGGCAGAGAAGAAAGCCAGGGCCGAGGGCCTGCTGGAGGCACAGACGGTAATCACCAAGAGGCCTGAGCGTGGAGTGTGGATAGGACGCCCTCTCTGCAGCTTTCAAGTAAATATGCAGAAAGCACCTCAGAGGAAGAGAGCCTGGGCTGAGAGGATGTGTGTCACTGAGGAAGTATAAAAGAACATAAGGAAAAATCCAGGGACATTTAAAGAAAAGCAGGCAAGTTTGACTGGATATGGTAAACAGCAAAATCAGAGAAAGCGAGAGTCAGGCTGAGGCCTCCACCACCCTCTGGAGCAGGGCTTCCCAACCCTCCTAATGCTGTGACACCAACACGGTTCCTGGCTACTTCATAACTGTGATTCTGCTACTGTTATGAATGGTCATGCAAATAGCTAATAGGCAGGACACCTGATATGTGGCCCCCAAAGGGTTCATGACCACAGGCTGAGAGCCACTACTCTAAACCATTATTCAAAATATGGGGATGCAAACCCAAATTTTTGTTTTCCTAGAAAAGAACATAATAGGAATTATTAAAAACGAATCAAGCTGACACCTCAAAAGCTAGAGCAAAAGACATATTGTTTTCATACGCGTGGCGCATTAGCCCGGGCTTGACCACAGCAGTAACATTAAGCAGGGCTCACATTCCTAAGGACCAAACTGATACAAAGTAAGTGCCCAGATCAAAGGAGGTGAAAGGCACAACTGCACCACAGGAAGCTTGAAAACAGCAATGGCAGAACCAGAGAGCCGCAGAAAGACAAATCAACACAACTACAGGCACCTGGGGGACAGAAGGCAGTTGCAAAAACACTTGATACCCCAATAAGAAGAAAGAAGGGAGCAGAAAAATTCAAAATAGTGGTTAAATTTTAATCTAAAGATCCAAAAAGCTCAATAAAGACTACAAACACAAAGAAACACCTATATTCACATCATGAGTGATACTGTTAGAACCAGGCTTTTCATGATCATGATATCAAGACCCCTAAAATCATAAAACCTAAAAGCCAATAAAATTGAAGTTTTGCACTACAAATACTTAAGGTGAGGGCTGGAGAGATTTAGAGGGAATTAGCACAGGCTGAGCAAGCCTGAGTCCGCTCTCAGCCCAATCCACAAGCACTCCGTGCACACACTCAAAACCATGCTGTGTCTGTCTGTCTGTCTGTCCTCTGCCCCATCACAAACTGAAAATTAAGCTAAAAAAAGAACAAAGGAACAAGAATATTTATGACTTACATGGGCTATAAATGGCAAAATGACAGATATAAATACAACTATATAAATAACTATATTAAGTGTAAACTGAGTCAGGTGTAGTAGGATTCGCCTTTACTCTCAGTACTTTTGAGGCAGAGGCAGGTTTGAGCTCTGAGTTTGAGGCTAACCTGGTCTACAGAGCAAACTCTAGGACAGCTAGGGCTATACAGAGAAACTCTGTTTTGAAAAACAAAAAATGAAAAAGGAAATTAAATAAGCCAATCAAATGTATAAGGATGTTAGACTACCTTTAAAAAAGACACAGAATCTGTAAGAAGCACACTTTAGATTCTAAGGCACAGCTACTCTAAGTCAAAGGAGGAAAAGCACAAGAGGAAACAACCACCTCAGAGAAAAAAGGTTAAGTTTCTATCACAGACGGACAGGCGGATATGTGTTCCTATAAGAGGCAGATTAGTATTTCATAATCATTAAATGATCAGTAATTCCGGAAGAATCAGGCAATAATTACAAGGATACAGATACCTAATCAAAGCTCAAAATGAAGGGACAAAACCAACACAAATGAGAAGAAAAAGTACCATTTCGACAATGACAAGGGAACATTGTGACACGCCACTGTCACCAACCCACAGAGCCACCGCTCATGAAAATGGCAGGGGTTCAGTCGACTCAAGCTCTGCCATCAAGCAAGCTGGCTCTTCAGACACCCTGGAAACCACACCAGAAAATACACCCTTTTTGAGCACATGGTGCATTATGCAGGGTTAACCATATACTACACCATTAAGTATGTCTCATATTTAAAAGGACTGAAATCGCTCAGAGGAGGCACTCTAACCAAATGGGTATTAAAGTAGAAAGAAGTCTGGGAAATCCCCCCCAAATACTTGAGAATTAAGCAACATATTTCTAAATAACCAATAAGTAAAAGAAATTGAAAAGAAAATTAGAAAATGCTTTTGACCAAATGAAAACAATCAAGACAAAATGCCCAAAGTGCCGGGAGGGCGGGGGGGGGGGGGCAGGGGTGTGGCCGAGGGCAGCTGAAGCTTGGCCGCTGTCACCAGGAAAGCTCCAGATGTGCTCCGGAAGCTCCCACGGTGAGAAGGGAGGAACGGAAGTGAACACGAACCATGGACTAAGAGCGGAGGGCAGAGTAAAGCTGCAGTAATGAAGGAGAACTCTCAAACCCAGAAACTCAACAGAAGCAAGAGTCAGCTCTAAAACCCGGCAAAGCTTGGGGGGGGGGGTGGTGGAGGAGGGAGGGAAGAGGGGGCACAAACTGCTAGAATGCAACAAACGACGGGCCAATGGCCTTCAGTAGGTGAGCAAACGAACGCCAGCATGTTCATAGAGTCTGCTGTTACTCAGACATAAACCCAGACGAATCTCTCCTGACCGAAGAGCACACACTGCATGCTCCCAAGTGCTGGGATTACAGGCGTGTGCCGCCACTGCCACCGGGGGCTAGAGAGATGGCTCATTGGTTAAGAGTACTGACTGCTCTTCCTAAGGTCCCGAGTTCAAATCCCAGCAACTACATGGTGGCTCACAACTATCTGAAATGAGATCTGATGTCCTCTTCTGGGGTGTCTGAAGACAGCTACAGTGTACTTACATATAATAATTAAATAAATCTTTTTAAAAAAAGTGACTTATTGCGATGCCGCCTAGAGATCAGCCCAGGAGCCTCTCTGGAGGTCGCTTAGACTCCTCCCCTTGTCAGCCAGGTCTTCTGACCACACCTCTTCGGCCCTGCCCCGCCCCTTCCCTGAAAGTAGCCCCCACTCTGTAAACCCATTTCCTTAATGTCTCCTTAACAATCCTAACTTCATAACTGTTTACTTTTATGCTAAATATGCAACTCCTTAAAACTCCTCCTCCACTAGTATCTTGAAGACAACTTTGCTGCTGCCACAGTCATTACTGAGACCAAGCATAGAAATAACATCTGGTGCCAATTTCAAAGAAAAACAGCAAGTCCCCTTTAACTAGTCATTCATGGGTGAGCACTGGCCTAACCTGGAATTTAAATGGAATGGAAGGAAGCCGCCCACTCCAGGCCATCCCAGTGGCCACAGAGTCAACAACAAGGCTTGCTATTCAAGTCTGGCTCCTTCCGGTGCCACGAAAAACAGCTCAGACTTCAGCTCTCTACTGCGACCCGGGCCTAGGAGAAGATGCAGAGAACAAAAGCTGACATCTGAATGCCAGGTTCCTTCTGCACACAACACAGCTCTCTCCTTCACTCACATCTTAGGACACGGCTCTAAGTATTCCTGGGCTATTTAGACGTGAACAGGCTAAAACTGCTTGTTAACTTAGGTATTATCAGCCACAACACTCAGCTATTTAGTTATTTATATCTTTCATTTGCTGTAAATAAACAAATATCTGTTTGAAAAAGAGAATAACCTTTACCTCAAGAGATCAATTACATAACTATATAAAATGCTCCATATAATTAAATTCAGCAACACAAGGCAGAAAAAGAAGCTTTTCTAATTGCTGGTTCATCATACTATAAAATATTCTCAATGGACACTCTGCATATAATCGATTTTCTGATTTTATGGTTGATGTCTTATTACAGAAGCAACTATAAACACACTGTATGTGTTTTGTGTCTAACAGAGAAAGGGGCTCTTAAGAATCATGTGTCTTTCAGAAACTCAGGAGTACTTTTCTTGAAAAAAAATTGAAACACACACACACACATACACACACACATCCACATGTATAAAGCACAAAGTGAGCATGTGTGCACATACATGCACACACACACACACACACACACACACATGAAAGCACCCCCCCACATACATATGCACAAGCACAATACACATAAAACAACAAAACCAGCTCAGGGATAACTGAGGTATTAGTGCACCTAAAAGTAAAATCCCAAGGCTTAACAGTGCGCAGCCTCTTACACCTTGCTTGTAACAACTAGGATCAGGCCTGAGATACATTCTGAAAGTCTTTTTCAAATGGCAGAATTGGTGTATTTAAACAAACAAGAGACAGTCCTTAGACCTCAATTACTGTACAGCTGCATGTCACTCAGGCAGGGTATGATCTGAGAAATGAATCACAGGCCATTTGTCATCCGAATATCACAAACTGCAAGCACACGAGGCTGGATGGTATAGTGTGACATACATGTTCAGTGTATGGCAGTCTATGGCATCTGGACTACAAACCTATGCACCATGGAACTGTAATCAATACTGGTGGCAACAGGAGCACAGTGGTAACAGCTACAATGTCTCTGTGTGCCAGAAAACGCCACTTCCTTATTTTCTGATGTCTATGCAGTCCATCATTGGCTGCACTTACTTTATGCAGTACATGGCTAAATCTGCACTTTGAAAATCAAAACTCATCACTCTGGATATTAAGCAACCTGCCTAGAAATAGCCCGGTTTTCTACTTGTAGAATCATGTCATTGACCAGACCAGACAAGTAATACTGGGGCTGGAAAGATGGGTCAGTGGGGAACGCACCCGTCACTAGGCCCAGTGTTGGATGCAAACAAATATCTTTTAATTCCTACATGATGGAAGGAGTGACTGAAACCCCACAAGCTGCCCTCTGGCAAACACACATAAGTAAGTAAGCTAAACAACAAGAAAAACATTCTCATCTATCAACCAAACTATGTATACAAATGCACTAAAATAACTTGTTACTTTGTACACTAATTTAAGTAAATAAAAATAAAAATTCATCTAGACTGATTTTATTCCTATTATCTACTTAATGTGTAAACAAATGCTACTCAAAGCATACATGTTACCTATATGTTTAAAGATTTATTTTCATTATTTTAATCATGTGTATGTGTTATGTGTGCATGTTTTTATGTAGCTATGTGCCTGTGGGTACAGGTGCCCATGGAGGCTGGAGGCATCAGATTTCAGGCACTGGAGTTACAAGTAATTTTGAGCTGTCTAGCATGGTACTGAGAACGGAACTTGGGTCCTCTAGAATAATATGTGCCATCTCACTAGCCCTGATAAGTTGCTTTAAACCATCAGAAAAGGACAGGAGAGGAAGGAAAGCTCCCAATACAGAATCCAGAATTGGTGCTGGGATTACAAACAAATCAAACCAATGAGGCTGTGACACTTGCATAAAAAAATTTATAAGCATACTGAAATGTACAAAGATAGCTATTTAACATAAACAATGCTTATAGTACCTCAAAGCCAACAAAGATAAAGTAAACCATCAACAGTATGGGTGTAACTATAGTAGACAGTAAAATGCTGAGTCCATTCACATGGAAACCAGGAAGACAAAGTGATACTACTGTCCCCATGCATGTTCCCCGTTGTCTGGGAGACTCATATAACATTAGAGCAAAATGCAATGGGATGAACATGCATGTTTGATAGACTACATCTTCTTTACATGACAGCAATGTAACTGTAGATCTACAACAGAACCCAGAAAAGTAGTCATTTGTAAAGATATCTTAGACATAAGAAATACCTAACAATATTTATCTCAGTATTACAGTAACTTGTTAGAAACAAACAGAATCCCAATTCACATTATCAAAACACTCAAGCTTCATACTGACAAATTCATAAAATCTTACTGAAAACTTTAAACAAAATCTTAAAAACACCACTTTTGGACAGCGAGTCAAATAAAAAGAGCAAGTCTAAAGTAATATGCATGGATTCCAATTCTTTTTGGAGTGGAAATGAGATTTATTACTGAGCATGATCTGACAGAGTACAAGAGCACTGTGGAAGCCTTAGAAACACAGGCCTGCCGGTCTGTGTATGGGCTGTGACTAGGGATGTCCATAGCCATCAGGAATGAGCTGCTCCAGGGACCATGTCTTCATGGTCATCTGCATCAAACTTAGTGAAGCCTCACTTCTTGGAGATGTAGATCCTTGTGGCAGCCAGGGAACTTGTCTCTCTAGAGCCCCAATCACACATTCCTTATTCTGCAGCTTGGTGCTGATGGCCTTGCTGATATAAATCCTATGCCCTGAGGCTTCCCAAAGGTCCCTCACCTGCCTGGAGCCTGGACTGGGTCAGCACTGAGATCAGAGATTTGAATAACTGCCAGAAAATTGGCTCCAAGGTCCCTCTGTGCAGCCTACATAGGCAGCAGGCTGCATGGACTCCCAAGGTAGCTGCAGTTTGTGATCAGTGCCCGCCAAGCCCCATGGGGAAAGGGACTTGGTCAGCTTAATTGGCTGCAAAGTGATTCCAATTATTTTCAAATGGGTGAAAGACTTAAAAGGCGTGTTCCCTATTGAAAAAATTACCTAAACATATGAGAAAGAAAGATACTGAGGAGTTTTGGCAAAATATTATAGAACTAGTATAATAAAAGACAAAGACATCTTCCAATGTGACTATAAACAGCACTAAGTACAGCAGTCTCAACATCTGTACGATGCATCAATCAGAACCGGAAGCTTCAGAGCAGCTGGAACCCGAGGAATCAAGCAGACTACGAAAGAGGATGGGGGGAGGCGAGGAGACACAAATCTATTTAGGGAACTCTGGAAAATTCTAGGTTTGGGGTCAGGTGGGAAAAGCTACCAGCAGCTGGGCCGCGGCGCCGACAGGCGAGCAGAGATGCTCCGGTTTAAGCAGTGTGGAAGACTGTACACTATCTTTTGCTTCAGCCAGAGCTGAGCCCTTGTTAATTACCCTGATATCAAACCTGAGCCCTAGCGAAAGCCTCACCACAAGAACCACACCCCAGGATAAGACCTCATTTCCACTCCCCGCAAAGCCAGAAGGCAGCTCTGAGGAGGCACGGAGGGAGCAGTTAAATCCTGCTGACTTAAAGTTAGAAATACCCCAGGATTTTCACACGCAGTTGGATAGCAATCACAGGCTTAATTGTGGACCAGAAGCACGCGAGGTAGAAATACAGTGAGGAAAGCTATAGACTCATATAAAAATTAGACAGGTACTCAAGTTATCAGGTTACTGAAAGGCTTAAAACAAGATTTAAAAATACATAAAAACACTACTGGAGACTCAATTTCATAAAAGTAGTGACCTTCGGAAAAAGATTCAGCATAACTACAAGATCACACATGCAATACCACATCTATCCTTACCAAGGTAAGGTGACCAGGCATAACTGAGTGGCAGGATGGAACCAGTGTCAACATGCTGGGGAGGAACACAAAATAATCTAGAGCTCCCAAATGTACCAGCCATAATCTTGATTAATAAAACAGTCCTTAGTATGAAAGCGAAACAGCAAACCCAGCAAGAACAAAGTTCCCTAAACAAATGAAAACTAGACATATATACCCAAAGCCCCAAACCAGGACAATTCAGACAGAGGCTGAAAAAAATGGGTCACTAGAACCCATCCTAGAAATGGACTAGGTATACTGAACACTGAATACGCCTAGTCATGCAAATGTGGGACCTGCCAGGACAGGCTGCCCCTGCACACACGGAGCTCGCTGTACATCAAAGCTTCAGTATGCACAGGTTTGCCATCACTGAGAATATCAGAGAGCACAATGGAAAAAACCTATCATTTATGTGTTGTACAAATACAGTGATATATAACTTGAAAGTAAAAATCAAATCAGTGGGACTGGAGAAATGGCTCAGCAGTTAAGAGCATTTGCTGCTGTTGATCTAGGCTCAGTTCCCAATAAAATAAAATTCCACTTCCAGGGGATCCAATATCCTTTCCTGGCCAAAAAAAAAAAAAAAATATGTACCTGCATACATACAGTACACATGTATACACACACACACACACACACACACACACACATGCAAATACTCACACACATTTTTAAAAGTTAGCAATTAGGAAGACCTATTAACAAAGTACCCTATTTAGGAAAGATAATTATTTACAGAGCTGTCTTAAAATCAAACATATCTACATATATGAAATCTGAGAAACATAAGAAACCATTTGACTCAATTGTGTCTAAGTGTCAAGCTTATCAATAAATCCCAATTTAAAAATGTTTAGGTTAGAAGATATTACTTTAATTAAGAAAACCACGTGTGCACTGGGACAGCCAACAGAGACAGGAGTCCAGCATGGCTGTCCTCTGAGAAGCTCTAGCCAGCAGCTGAATGAGAGAGATGCAGATACCCAGAGACAAACATTGGGCAGTGGGCAGGGACCCCTATGGAAGAGGCAGGGGAAGGATTGAAGGCCCTCAAGGAGATAGCAACCCCACAGGAAGACCAACAGTGTCAAGTAACCTGGACCCCTGGGAGTTCCGAGAGACTGAGTCTCACCAACAAAGAACATACACAGGTTAGCCCGAGGCCCCGCCCTCCCACCCCACCCCCACATATGTAGGAGAAGGCGGCTGTGTCTAACCTAGGTGGGAGAGAATGGGGCTAATCCCGCAGAGACTTGATGCCCAGGGAGGAGAGATGGGGACTGCCCTCTCAGAGGTAAAGGGAAGGTGGAATGAGGGAGGAACTCCGCTAGGGGGACTATGAGGGGGTTCACCATTTGGGATGTAAATAAATAAGAAAATCACCTGTTTTGACATTTCCCTGGTACTTTGTATATGATTATTCACTAGAACCCTACTCAGGATTCTTAAAAATAAGTTGCTTCCCCGATATTGAGTATCTAACCAAATAATTTGGTATGTGACGTACCTAGCAAAATGCCACTGATGATGTTGCAGGAAAAAAACAAAAGCCAAAACAATTACACCTGCAGAACTAGAAAGTGCCTTCAAGGGCAGCTGTAACTAACTGCAATAGAGAGATGGCTCGACTCTTCTTCAGATACTTTATTCTCTTTGAATTTTCGAAGCATTTATTCTAAAACTTCGCTTCTTTATTATCACTTTGTTTCGGTACATGGATGTCTCCTCGGAAAAGCGCTTTATCTCCTTCATTCTTCAACTCATAGAGACCACATCCATGCATTCTCGTTTGTATTTTATTTTAGTGGTTGTCTATTGCAGATTTCTTCTAGGTCTGACTTTTTCCTCTGTATGGGAGTAGCACAAAGGAATTTCCAGGCTTTGACTTGCAGGAAACACTAGGTGCTCATTGTTGGCATAAAACCATTATAATCTGTCTCAAGACATAGCACAGCATCACAGACAAAAATACTTCTTTATTTCACTACTTTACAGACACTAACTAAAAGCAAGCCATATTCTGTCTTCTGAAAAGAACATCACAATGCTACTACTTTTATCTCACTTTCATAAACTAGGGAGATGTTTTAAGGGGAAAGTATTTAGTGTATATACAACATTACCAAATTGGGTCATTTAGATTTATTTCTTGAAGTTTCCATAAGTAACTTACTTGAAAAATAGAGGAGTTGATGGTCGCCACTGACTCCAAACTACTTGGAATATAGAGGATTAAAAATCCTCCAGGGTACTGCGGGTAAGAGTGCTTGCGGCTCCTCAAGCTAGACACCCTGAGTCAAATCCCCAACACCCATATAAAGAACTAGGTGTGTCCTCTCTAGCTCCATGCAATGCAGGGCAGAGACAGGGGATTACTGTAGCTTACAGGCCACCTGATTCAACCCAGGTTAAGTGAGATGACCCTGACTCAAGGCAGTCAAGTGGGAAGTGATACAACAAGGTGTGGTTCCCCAACCTCCACGTGTGTGGACTTCCACTATTACATATACACACAGAGAGATGGACAGACCAACAGTCAGTCAGACAGACAGACACACACACAGACACACACACACACACACACACACACACACACACCCCACTCAATCTCACTAAAGTCACAGATAACTGATTTCCAAATGCAAACTCTTTGTAAAGATTCAATAGGAAACTCGTGTTGGCAGTATCTGTATGAAAATACAGCTTCTGGGCTTGCATGTTGGGTTATGGATCTTAATTCAAAAGTGACAGGGCTCTACTTTTGTGACTACTGTTTAGAATTAGCACTGCAGAAGAAAATAAATACTCAAAAATGACACCAAAGGTATGATGAAATGCTATGGAGAGATATAAACGTTTAAACTTTTCTATGCTGCTTCAACTTTTACTTCCAAGTTCATGTGAACATTTAAATAAAAATTAATTATGTTTTAAAGTTTTATTTATTTTTATGTTTATATGAGTATACTGTCACTATCTTCAGACCATTACAGGTGGTTGTGGGCCACCATGTGGTTTGCTGGGAACTGAACTCAGGACATGTGCTTTTAACCACTGAGCCATCTGTCCATCCCCAATTAATTATGTTATTATCACAGTACCTCACACATTTTGAGATTCCAAGAAAGGAAAAAAAAAAGGTAAATTCCTGTTACACGGTTCTGTTTTTTTTTTAAAAAACTGGTTTCATTTAATTTATCTAAGAATGATCACACAGAAATTTATTAAAATTCTAAGAACTGGATTTTTTAACAGCTCAGCTCATCGAAATTCAATCTAAAAGAGACTAAACAATTTACTAAATGTATGTATTTATTTAGTTGATTCAAACCCATACTTCTGAGGGTCTTACAAGTTCTGTTATTATAAAATAGATAAATTCTAAGTTTATATAGTTTCTGTCAATGTATTATAGAAATTTATATTGTGCTTCTAATGATAACTCATAAAAATTTATTTATTTAGATTTCTATTTAATTTTCCTAGCCATTAAAAAATTCTTTCATAGGGCTGGTGAGATGGCTCAGCAGTTAAGAGCACTGACTGCTCTTCCAGAGGTCCTGAGTTCAAATCCTAGCAACCACATGGTGGTTCACAGCCATCTGTAATGGGATCTGATGCCCTTTTCTGGTGTGTCTGAAGACAGCTACAGTTATTCATATACATAAAACAAATAAATAATTTTTTTAAAAAATTCCTTCATGGGACTATAATTGGCCAAAGGGGGAAAAATAGTCTCTATATATCAGAGTTCAACCTTTCATTGTGGCCTGTAGATATTTCCTCTGTACTGTATTAAGAGAACTTTCAAAGCCTAACTACTAGGAGGTAAGGACAGTGGAATAAAGTGACAATGCAACTGTATATACAGAAAGGATGGCGAAGAGTCCCACGCAGGCACTTACTCCCCACGTTTACCTTGCCTGGAGTCATCCTATCATGTGAACTAACAGTCTAGTAGAACATAAGAAATTAAATCAAACCTGGGCGGTGGTGTACATCTTTTATCCCAGCACTTGGGAGGCAGAGGCAGACAAACTCTGAATTTGAGTCCAGTCTGGTATACAGAGTGAGTTTCAGGACAGCCAGGGCTACACAGAGAAATCCTGTCTCAAACAAACAAACAAACACAACAACAACAAAAAATTAAGTCAAAACAGCATTCAAAAAAGCAACCTAGGGAAAGAACTCAAACATGTTAATATAGAGTTGCTGCATTAACTTTATCTAAGGTTGGTGAGGACAGGCACCATGGAGTGCACGGGGCGGTATGTGAGGCATGTTTTCCTAGGACAGCCTCACCAACACCAGCTAGGTCAATGCTCTCAGGTTCTGGAGGGTTTGGGAGGAATACGCATGCTGCATGTCTAGCTTGCACTTCACAGAGCACTGAGTTACCAAGTCAGAACACCTAGCAGGCTTCTAGGAGGTTTTAGAAAATGCTGACAACCAATGTTTTTTGTTTTTTTGGTTTTAGGGGGTTTTGTTTGTTTATTTATTTATTTATTTTGGTTTTTCAAGACAAGGTTTCTCTGTGTAGCCCTGGCTGTCCTGGAACTCACTCTGTAGACCAGGCTGGCCTTGAACTCAGAAATCCACCTGCCTCTGCCTCCCAAGTGCTGGGTTTAAAGGCGTGCTCCACCACTGCCTGGCTTGACAATCAGTGTTTTAAGAGACACATCCTCCATCTGCTCCTTCAGAGCTTAACATTTGAAAGAATAGTTTTATATTCCTCTTCTTTTCTTCTAAAATTCTTTTTAAACATATATCCATTATATTATATTATATTACATTATATTACATTATATTACATTATTATATTATATTATATTATATTATATTATATTATATTATATTATATTATATTATATGGGTGAGTATTTTGCTTGCATGTATGTATACATGTATGTAGGTATATATGTATGTATGTGCATGCTTGGTGCCCTCAGAGACCAGAAGGCATCGCATCCCCTAGAACTGGGGTCACAGATGGCTAGGAACCAACACTTGGGCTGGAACTTGAACTTGGGACTCTGCAAGACTAACAGGTGCTCTTAACCACTGAGCCTTCTCCAGCCCCTGGAATATGCTTTTCATATAAGAGAAACAGGCTATCTGGACTCTGTAAAAGCAAATGAGAATGGGACCCTACCCCTGAGTTTATTTGTGCCGACACTGTCACTATAACACCTGCACATGTGCAGTCTGTGGGGCCCTGGTTATAACCTTAGACTGTGAGCGTGAAAAAACTAAAACCTTCCTTGTTAGCCATGCTTGCATCTACACACAGTGCTTTCTATATCATTGGACAGGTATTTTTGTTTTATTCTTCCAAAGGATGCCCAAAGAGCTTTGCAATTATAGCTTAACCTCAAATCCGCCCTCTCTCCATCACACACACACTGTCTCCCTCTAGGCAAGTACCATTCAGTCTCCTCTGGCTCATATTTCCAAAGCAATAGTAGTAGTAATTAAAACGTTTTCTCAGCATACAGAATAAGCCATATCCATAACCCCCCTTAAATCCTTCCATAAAAAAATATGACTTTCATTATTTTCAGACAAGAATTTGTACCACAGAAACTTTTCATAATGCAAGTCACAGTCGCAGCCAACGAAACTAAAGAACAAGTCACTCTGGTTTGAAAAGACTGGACAAAACCACGTACAACCATTGTCAAAACAATTGTGATATTTCCTCTGTATCCATTTTAAATAGCAAAACAATACACTGTAAATGTAACAAATATTATTTAACCCAGTTTGTTTTAGACCTTTATGTAGCCCAGGCTGACCCAGGCTGACCCAGGCTGACCTACTCAGGCCTTAACCTATTGAACTACTTAAAGTACTAAAAGTGCTGGGATTATAGGTGTGTGTAACCATACTACATATGAGATTATTTTTATATACCCTTAAGTTTAGAAAAATATCAAGGGGGCTACATTAAAAAAAGAACTTAATGGATGAAACCATACAAAAGCAGAATTAAAATGTGTTATGGAAAACATGGGTTCATTCTATAAGTAGTTCGGCAGAGAAGTTGCGAATTTTTTTTAAATCCAAGTTTTTTGTTGCAAATTAACATTTTAAAACAAGGAGTCTCGCTGGTGAGAAACAGATTGGCAGTAGGAGAAGATGGTGTTCCTGGCAGGCTTTCTGTGTGGTCAGGCTCGGGACAAACAGGGCAGGAGATTTTTTCTTATTCACGAGCATGGTCCTAGTTGATACCTAGCAAGTTTCTACTACAAGCTTTAAATAGGTTCAAACCTTTCTACATGTTCACTTTCACTAATCTCCAGGTAACAACAGCTCTTCTGTGCTAACTGTCAGGAAATTTTAAATGATATGATTGGTTTAAAGCATATGGACTTATATCTCTGCATGTGAATCTACAATATCTCAAGATTAAAAATTAATTTTGGAAAGACCCACAGAATGCCAGTAACAGTGCAGGCACACATGCTCCTGGGATCTGCTCCCACCATAAAATGTTAGACTTGTTTAGGAGTCTGGAGATTCATCCAGTTCAAAAGTAAGGATACCCAACTAGGCTTAGTGATTCAGAGTTCCGGACACTCAGCATCAGCGATACAAAGGATCAGAACAGCAGCCTACGGTGTAAGAAAATGGTCAACAAATGCACATTTCTTTTGTCAGAGCATTTTGCCTGATATACCAGTCCTCTCTATCATATTGTAAATAACTAATCAGTACTGAAATTGCAATATGCTCTCCTAGCAATTGTTATAATAATTGCATGCTCACTAGTTTGAACTGATACCCTATTATAAAATCTATTATTTTCATTCTCTAAAGTTGAAAATCTATATAAACAAACTCATCTCAGCTTTTATTATTTTATTCCCTTGCATTAAAGAAAATAAAAACTGATGTTAAAGTCCTAAGTAAGGAAAACCCAACTGTGAAGCTGTACACATATTGTATTGTTTTCTAGGGAAATTATAATTAGAGGTTTACATTTTACTTTGATTATATGTTTAGAAATGAATCTACAAGAATGGAAAATTCAATTGTCCTGAAGGAACCACATTTTGGAAAATTCCAGATATATAAAAAAAGATTACTAAAATTATGTTTTCACTGAGAATAACTGGTAAATGAATGACACAAGCAGAAAGCTTTCCTCAGCTTCTCCTCAAGAGAAACAAACACTGGAAAACCCCAGAGAAAGCCTAGGTGCAGAGGAGCTGCTTCCGTAACTGATAGAACATGGAACTCTGGCAAGTTCCTGCCAGTCCCTGTGAACACAGGAGCCTGTCCCGTGACACGGGAGAACCAAGCACAGGAACAAGTGCCACAAAATTCAGGACAAAACCTAGTTTGTACAGCTCCACAAACTCCTTAGATGTTTTAAATCACCACTTAAACAAACAGCTTGGGGATATTTTACAAGACTAGCAGCCCAGGACACCAGGAACTCAATGTGCTTTCTGCACCAAAAGCAAGCGTAAAACATTGGACAACTAATTAAAAACAATACAAACGACCCCACCACCAAACCCATGGAAAGCAACCCAACACAGACAACAACTTAGAAATGTTTGTTTGAACACAAGGGCACCCAAGTTCAAAAACAAAACAAAACAAAAAAAACTGTACTAACAGCTTTAAAAAAATCACATACATATTTAACCTTCACACAGTGATAGCAGGGGACTTCAATACCCCAGTCTCACCAATAGACAGACTGTCCAGACAAAAACTAAACAGAAATGCTGACCGATACTTACAAAACTTTATACCCAAATACAAAAGAATATGCCTTCTTCTCAGCAGCTCATAGGACTTTCTCCACAACTGACCACAGAGAAAGTCTCAACAGATACAAGAGAACTGAAGTAACACCCTGCATTCTAACTGACCACCACAGATGGATTAAAGCTTGATATCAACAACAAAAGAAATAACAGAACGCTTACAAACTCATGGAAACTGAGCAACCTACTGGAGTGAAAAAAATGGATCAAGAAGGAAGTTAAGCAAGATTATTAAAACTTTCTAGAATAAAATGAGAATGAAAACACAACATACCCCAACTTATAGGACACGGTGAAGATGATTCTTTAAGAGGCAAGTTCATAGCGCTAAGTGCCTACATGGAAAAATTGAAGAGATCTCATATTAGCAACTTAATAGCACACCTCTAGAACAAAAAGAAGGAATAACACCCAAAAGAAGTAGATAGGAAGAAATAATTAAGCTCAGGTCTGATATCAATAAAATGGAAACAAACTAAATACAAAGAATCAATGAAACAAGGAATCTGCTCTTTGAGAACCAACAAACCCTTAGCCAAACAAACCCTTACCTAAAGGCAGAGAGAGATCCAAAAACACAAATCAGCCACAAAAGGGAGACTCATAAGGACATACTTAGAAACCTGTACTCCACCAAATCAGAAAATCTAAAAGCAATGGATAATTTTCTCAATAGAGACCACCAATCAAAGTCAAATCAAGATCAGATGAAGACCTATAACTCCTTATAAAATAAAAACTGTAATTATAAGTCTTACAATCAAAGAGAGTTCAGTTTTAGATGATTTTAGTGCAGAATTCTACAAGATTTCAAAGAAAAATTAATGTCAATACTCCTCAATTATTCCACAAAATAGAAACAAAATTAATATTCCCTGATTCATTTTATGAGGCTATAGTTACCCTGATACCTAAACCACATAAACCCAACAAGGAAAGAGAATTATAGACTGGCTCCCTTTATGAGCATAAATTCAAAAGGTCTCAAGAAAATACTTGCAAACTGAATCCAAGAACACATCAAAAAGTCAACTACTATGATCAGGTAGGCTTCATCCCACAGATGTGGGGATGGTTCAACATTGCAAATCAATAACTATAAACCACCATATAAACAATCTGAAGGCCAAAGGCCACACAACTACCTCATTAGATGCATAAATGACCTTTGAGAAAAATCCAACACCCCTTCATAATAAAAGTTCTGGAGAGTAGAAATACAAGGGTGTGGTGGTTTGAATAGTTATGGCCCCCATAGACTCATGTGTTTAAATGTTTGGCCCATGGCACTAGTAGGAGGTGTGGCCTTGTTGGAAAAGTACTTTACTGTGAGTATGGGCTTTGAGGTTTTCTATGTTCATACTATGACCAGTGAAATTCCCAGTTCCTTCTCCAGCACCATGTTTGCTTGATGATGCTATGCTTTCCATTATGAAGATAATGGACTAAATATCACCGACACTGTAAGCCAGCCCCAATTAAATGTTGCCTTGTTCATGGTGTTTCTTAACAGCAATGAAACCCTAACTATGACAACAAAAAGACATACCTCAATATAACAAAGGCAATTCACAGCAAGCTCATAGCCAACATCAACTTAAAAGGGGAGAAACTCAAAGCAATTCCACTAAAATCAGGAACAAGACAAGGTTGCCCGCTCTTTCCATATCTATTCAATATAGCACTTGGAGTCTTAGCTAGAGCAATGAGAAAATCAGATGAGATGACAGCAGCACATACTGGAAAGTATGAAGTCACAGGATCCTTATTTGCAATGATAGATAGTATGCGTAATTCCACTGGGGAACTCCTATACCTGCTAAGCACTTTCATCAAAGTAGCTAGATTAAAAAAATAACTCACAAAAATCAGTAGTCCTCCCTACAAATGACAAATGAACTGAGAAAGAAATCAGGGAAACAATACCTTTCACAATAACCTCAAAAATTATAAAATATCTTGGAGTAACTCTAGCCAAGCAAGTGAAAGATTTGTATGACAAAAACTTCAAGACACTGACAAAAGAAACTGAAGAAGATATCAGAAAATGAAAAAAAAATTCCCATGCTCATAGATTGGTAAGATGAGCATAGTAAAAATGATCGCCCTACCAAAAGCAATCTACAGATTCAACAAAATTTCCATCAAAATCCCAACACGTTGCTAAACCTTTGCCGGGCAGTGGTGGCGCACGCCTGTAATCCCAGCACTTGGGAGGCAGAGGCAGGCGGATTTCTGAGTTCGTGGCCATCCTGGTCTACAGAGTGAGTTCCAGGACAGCCAGGGCTAGACAGAGAAACCCTGTCTCAAAAAACGAGAGAGAGAGAGAGAGAGAGAGAGAGAGAGAGAGAGAGAGAGAGAGAGAGAGAGATCCCAACACAATTCTTCACAGAACTTGAAAGGATCATTTTCAATTTCACATGGAAACACAAAAGATCCAGGATAGATGAAATACTCCTGAATAATAAAGAACTGCAAGAGGCATCACCATTCCTAATTTCAAATTGTATACAGAACTATAATAATAAAAACAGCATGATACAGACACACTGAGCAATGGAATTGAAGTAAAGACACAGAAAGAAGTCCACACACCTATGGACCTGAGTTTCAATAAAGAAGCTGGAAATACACACTGGGAAAAAAGACAACATCCTCAGCAAATGGTGCTGGTCAAATGAGAGGCACCTGCATAAAACTCAACTCCAAATGATCAAAGACCTTAGCATAGGCCAGATACACTGAATCCAATAGAAGGGAAAATGGAGAATACCTTGATTGCATTAGCACAGGAGACTTTCTGAATAGAACACTGATAAAACAGTCACTAAAACCAAAAACCTACTAATAAATGGGACCTCAGGAAACTGAAAGACTTCTGCAAGGCAAAGGACACCATGATTCGGACAGAGACAGCTTATAGAACAAGAAAAGATGTTTACCAACTAACTACACTTCTGACAGAGGGCTAAATATCTAAAATATATAAAATTGGACATCAAAGAAACAACTCAATTAAAAAATGGTATATAGCTAAGAATAGAGAATCACCAAAGAGGAAACTCAAATGGCTGAAAAGCACTTAAAGAAATGTTCACTATCCTTAGCCATCAGGGAGATGCAAATCACAACTACTTGGAGATTTCATCTTAAACATGCAGAATGGTAAGATCAATAAAACAAAAAGCTCATGTTGGTGAGGTCATGGAGCAAGGGAAACACCCTCCATCGTTAGCAGGAGTGCAAACGTGCACAGGCACTATGGAAGTCAGTGTGGCGGCTCCTCAGGAAGATGGGAATCAATCTACCTCAGGAACTAGCTACACCACTTTTAAGCCCAAAGGATATTTCATCCTACTACAAAGACACTTGCTCAACCAAATTTATTGCTGTGCCAGATACTGAAAACCACCTAAGCCGGGCGTGGTGGCGCACACCTGTAATCCCAGCACTTGGGAGGCAGAGGCAGGCGGATTTCTGAGTTCGAGGCCAGCCTGGTCTACAGAGTGAGTTCCAGGACAGCCAGGGCTATACAGAGAAACCCTGTCTCAAAAAACCAAAAAAAACCAAAAAAAAAAAAAAAAAAAAAAAACCAAAAAAAAAAAAAAAAGAAAAAAGAAAAAGAAAAAGAAAAAGAAAAAAAAAAGAAAAAGAAAACCACCTAGATGTCCATCAACAGATGAATGCATAAAGAAAATGTGGTACATTTATACAATTCAATATTACTAAGCCATTAAAACAAAACAAAACAAAACAAAACAGAATCAAAGCTGGGCAGTGGTGGCCCACACCTTTAATCCCAGCACTCAGAAAGCAGAGGCAGGCGAGGCTAGCCTGCTCTTATAGAGCAAGTGTCAGGAGAGCAAGAGCTACACAGAGAAATCCTGTCTTGAAAAGACCAAAACAAAACAGGACAACAACAACAACAACAACAAACTAGAAAAAAATCAACCTGAGTGAAGTAACTCAGATCCAGAAAGACAAATATGATATGTTTTTGCTTATACATAGATGATAGCTGTTATGTCATTGATAAGCAAGCTATGATCCATGTCACCACAGAATTTAGGAAGACACAAGGGACTGGGAGCAAGGACGGATTCCTGTAGGAAACAGAAATAGAATGGGTAGTTATGGATGAGCAGGGAGGAAAGAAGGGGGCAAGGGACAGAATGCATGGAGGGACAGCTACAACTAAGGGCCATTTGAAGGGTTGTATGGAAACCTAATACAGTAGAGGCTTCTTATAAAAATATATATGTATATATGCATATATATGTGTGTATATATACAGTTACATACATACATACATATATATATACACACATACATATATAATATACATGCATGCTCTAAAGAAAATGTTTCCCCAAAAAACAGGGGAAACAGACTCCCAACTGGACCTCTCTGATAACCAAATGAACTTTGCAATGCCAGGAATGGATTACATCTAATCGAATTGTTGTCCAAAGAAGTCCCAATGGGAATCCCAAACAACCCAGGCTACTGCCAAGGCTATTGGTAGCTCTCCATAAACTAAGGATAAGGCCCTACTGCTGAAGATCACACTCACAGAACTCACTGGAAAATGGAGAAATCAAGCTGGAGCCTACCTAGAGTTTTCACCCTACATATTAGTATTCATGGAACTCGAAGGTATTCTGTACACTTCCAAAGGAGAAATGAAAACACTGATCCAGCCCTTCAATCTATAAGAGTGACCTGCCAGCAAGATATGCTACTGTAACAGTGGAACAGAGCACATAAGAGTAACCAACCAGTATCTGATGAGCCAAGGCAACTCCATGAGATGGAAGCCATACTCTGCTGCTTGAGTGGCCAAGGACATGAGACTAAACAGGCAGGGACCAAGGGAAAGCCAAATACCGAGCTGTTAAAGGAAAGTAGTGATTACAGAGGCACAAGGTCTTCGTGCTTAGAGATAAACACTAGGGAACCAGGAATGTTAAGTGTCCACTACCGTCTCCTCAACAGAGGAAGATACTTGTTTTCCACTAGAAGGCTGGGAGTGGATGCTGATAATAGCCGTGTGATCTGTGCTAACGGTAGGGCCAGGCCACAGCCAAATTCCCCATGTTTATCCCAGACTCTTCTTCCCTAGACCTTCATCTTGAGCATTGTTTCTCAGTCAGTAGAACCCATCCCTAGGGGAGATGTCACATCTACTTTTTGCTTGGTGACGTCTATGATGACCTCTAGACTACACCAGATCCTTCCCTATGCCCTTAAGCTATAGCATCCCCCCCTCTCTTAAAAAAAAAAGATTTATTTATTTTATTTATATGATTACACTGTAGCTGTCTTCAGACACACCTGAAGAGGGCATCAGATCCCATTACTGATGGTTGTGAGCCACCATGTGGTTTCTGGGAACTGAGCTCAGGACCTCTGGAAGAGCAGTGGGTGCTCTTAATCACTGAGCCATCTCTCCAGCCCTAGCATTCACTCTTACGTCAGAGGTCACATGTTCTTTGCAAATGAGTTTTGAAGTCCTCACACCTTTAGCTTTATTGTGGTAACTGTTACCAGGAAACCGGTTTCCAAGGTTGTACTGTACTTAAATATGTCTGAAGTTAACTGCCTAGTATGAGACTCTACAAGGCTGAACCCACACAGGCTCCTGCGTTGTGCTGAACTGGCCTCACTCAGATTGTTACTCTGGCCGTGGCATTTGCAAGGACGTTCTGCTACATTACAGATGCATACCTTGCTCAGCCACCATCTAGAAGCTTCCTCCTGCAGCATTATGGGACTAAATACAGAGACGAACAGCCAGACATGCAGAGAATAAGAGACCTTGGAGCCTCAGTCCTAAATGGTTCACCTCCATCACATCCCTCTCTTCGGGCCTCAGGGAACCCTTCGGGAGAGGAGGTTGAAAGACTGTAAGAACCCGAGGGGACAGAGGATACCAAGGAACCAAAGTCTTCTAGACGCAGCAGGGCTGGAACACATCCAAAGTCACAGGGACTACAGCAGTCTGCATAGGGCTGAACCAGATGGCATCCCAGAGCTAAAAGGAAAAGTAAACACAAGGGATTCTGGGAATTCCCAACCCAGAAGCTATCTCCAATTGATAGCCACTTGCAAATGAAAAATTAATGTTCTCTAAGAACAAGTCCCATGCCCAGCAGTCGATGGGCAACACAAAATGAACTTACCAGCATTTTTGGAGGTTTCTGTGTAATAATGTTAAGCCAGGATGGTTTTGTTTCATGTTTTGATTCCCCCTCCCACCACTGTATTGTAGATTCTCAGTATATATCTTATGGCTTCCCATTTAGGGATTTTATGGATCCCAGAGTGTGCAAATATGTGTATTTCTGCATCTATACCTGTTGCTTGTGCTTGTTGTTTCTTTTCTTTTTGTTGTTCTGTTTTTATTAGATTTTGTTGTTGTTGTTTCATTTTGTTTTTGAGACAGGGTCTCTCTATGTAGTCTCTTTGTCTCTCCCTCTTCCTTTCTGTCCACAGCTAGTGTTTCCGGTGTTGGGGAAGCTTAAGTAGGAACATCTGCATCAAAGAAGTGGAGCGTTTTCCAGTTCCATCGTCGGCCTGTAGCAGGGCGTCTTCATGGCTAGTCACAGTTCAGTGGTGCACATGTGCATGTGCCCTTGTCCCCTCACGCGCGGTGGGCGTCCTGGCGGTTGTGAGGAGTGCTGTAGTGTACTCGGGTGAACACGTATCTCTGTGGGATGCTGACTTTGGGCAAAGCTGGTACAACTATGTCCCATGGTAGTTCTTTTAAAGAAAATGTACTTTTCAGTGTGTGAGTGTATGTGCACATATGCAGAGTCAGAGGACAATGTGTGGGTCCGTTCTCCTTCCATCGTGGAGCTCTTGGGAATTTAATTCAGGTCACTGGGCTAGGCAGCAAGCACTTTGGTCCACCGAGAGACATCCGTGATATAAGCTCTGTGTGCTATACACATCCGTGATATAAGCTCTGTGGCTCTTCAGTGCTTGTTTGGCCAACACTTGTAAGCCATCCCTATTGTGACTTAGTGGAGCCTTATTGTGGCTTTAATCTGCATGTCCTTGGTGACTAAGGAGGCTCAGCATATTAACACTTGCTTACTGGCCATCTGGCTTTCCTCTTTGGTAAAGTGCTTGTCCAAGTATATTGACTTTTTTCTTTTTACACTAAATTGCTGGTCTTTTTCATTTTTATTTGTAATACTTCATTACAGATAAAAGCCTTTTGTCAGTGACATCTATTGCAAGTATCTTCTCCCAGAGAGATAGTTAACCTGCCATTATTTAGTTACCTATGCCAGAGCTTCACAACTACAGCCATTGTGCCAAAATTGCACCACTGGATTTTTAATAAAGTGCTATGAGAACATAGCATATTGTCCATGAGTTCTTTCATGCCACAACAATAGCATAACTGGAACAACAACCATGCTGCCTGCATTAACTTGAATTTATAAAGTGGGGATCTGCAGTAAACATGTTTCCTAAATGTTAATGTTCATGTTATTAATCTTCTGCATCTGTGCATTGTGTCCTATTTAAGAAATTGCTTCCTTACTCTGAAGTCTAAAGAAACTTATTTGCATTAATTGGGAAAATGAACTCCAATTTACCTGACTTGTGGTAAGAAGACAGTATAATTTCATTTCTTGGAGAAATTTTTTAAGTGTCATATGTGCTTGAAAAGAACCTATTTCTTTTGTATAGTATGTTATGCTATGTATTCTATTAGGTTCACCCTGGAGACATGAGCTGTTCTACCTGAGAGACATGTGCCTGTTCAGATACAAGCCTTAGGAGCGCAAATCATCTCCATGTAACTGCTGATGGGCTCTTGTCGTTGGCTGCCCTGCCATCAGGCAGGACCACTTCCTACTTCCTCACCAATGACTGCGCTTGCAAAACTATTTTAGCAGATTGGTTTTCTGAGACAGGTCTCTCTATGTGGGACTGACTGTTCTGGAATTACTATGTAGACCAGGCTGGTCTTGACCTCAAGAGATCCAACCGCTTCTGTTGTTGAGTTTTAAAGGTGTGCTGAGATTAAAGGTGTGCAACACTAAGTCTGGCCTTTAAGCTCTTTATGCTTTTTATCATGTGTAATTATTTGCAGTGTGCAGTCTGTGTGTGGTGCATCTGTGCATGTGCATATGGCCTCGGAGTCAGATACATCGGACTCCGCTGAAGCTGGAGTTACAGGTGGCAACGGCTGCTTGAGCCAGGTCCCGGATATCACACTCCAGGGTCTGCGAGAGCAGTGCCCTTTACTCCAGTCTCAACATGAAGTTCTCAAGTAAGAAAAAGAATGAGACAACAGACTGAAGAAAGAAACTGTGGAGGGGAAGAGAACCCCAAAGTTTTTCAGACACTTAGTTGTTGCTCTGTAAGACAGGCTGACTCCATGACAGGCTTCAGGAGATTAGGGCTAAAAACCCAGGCTTCAGGTAGCTGGTCAGAGACTGCCCCACCACATAGCCCGAAGCAAGGACAATGGGTTAGCAGACTCCAGCCAGCCCCAGTAATGGAATGTCCTACCCCAGGATTCCCCTAATGTGCTTTAAATCAGGCCTTTGAGCTCACTTGGGTGACTCTCTATATGGGCAATGGGAGACCCCAGCATCCTGGACTTCTGCAGAGTAAAACACTCTTTGTGTTTACATACTATTTGAGTCCTAAGTATCAATCTTGAGTGAATCATGGACCCTTACAGCATCACAAAAAGGAAGATTATTTCAGAATAATGAACCAAGCTAGAGCACAATCTAGGAAGCCTGCTTGAGTACAGATTTGGAGCACCACTGAGAAAGCGGCTGTGTTTTCTGAACCTTCTTCGATTCATGTTTATAATTTGGCAAGTGAAGACGCTACAGAAGATCAGTATGGCCCTGTACAGTAGACTAGAGCGTGGGATGGAAGAGGGCCGCTGTGAAGCTCGCTTAGGACGCTCATCTGTGACGCTAAGTAACAACAGCATTCAGCGCATCCGCCTGGATCCCAGACTGGCATAGAATGGGATGCACGAGATTTGGAACCACATCCCCCAAGCCTCAAGGGAAAATGATATAAGCATTACTTTTTAACAAAATATTAGCTGATTAGCAAAAAACAGACAAGAATCCCTTTAGTACAGGGTTAAACATATTCAATCTCCCTCTATGAATTCAACTACTTTTGTTCCATTCTCAAGTACAAGACACAGTGTTTAAGAATCCACAATAAATACTAGCTCCTTCTGCCGCTGAACCTTAGTTGGGCCCACAGCCCCAGCCACCCTACCACTAAGTGCAGCCTTGTGAGACTTCTAAGAAGATCTTGTTAAGCTGCATACCCTCAGGACCTAAGATAATAAACTTTGTTATTGTCTCTAACCACTCACAGGCAATAACTAAGGGAATATTAAAAACTGGTACAACACTCTTTGAATACTATAAAAACTACTCATATCAAACACACTTTTCAAAGACTACATGTGTCAGCTAACAGTCTGGAGAAGGCCCTGGACTGAGAATTAGAAGATCTTGTTCCTGATTCTATCTAAGTCACCCCATGTACGGTTACAGCTCCTCAGTGCTTGAGATTCATTACACATAATCAAGGATAAAACCTCCCACTGGGCTAGAGAAAATGAGGAGATTCATGGAGATTCTAAAGCACCAAATAAAATAAAGCAATTCTGCCCAGCTTTAGTAGGAGGCAAGACCATCTCCAGCAGGGTGAGTGTGTGACTGCTAAGACATCCCCAGTGTTCGCTCTTGGGTCCTATTTTACAACAGCTGTTTTAGTGGTTACTTCTGAACCTCAGGAGATCATGTCCTGAGCTAAAAATCCTCCAGTGGCTTCCCACTGTGTCTAGTCCATAATGACCAACATCACATATATTAAGACTTTCTTATTAATAAGAACAGAGTATTGCACCTTAAGGCTCTTCCATTGAGTCATCTCTTTTTGCTGATTTTATTTGGGGAGTGGTGTTTATTTTCTGATCACTTGTTGGAGAACAGGACCGTCCTTCAGGAAAACACAGGGAAGGCTGTTATCAGAGCAACAATGAGCCAGCCTCTGTGTAGGTCTTAGGAGCACAGGAAGAAACCACGAGGCAGAAGAAAATAGTAAGGGAAAAGGTCATCTCACTGAGTGTACACCTTTATAGCTTATCCTTTCCTGTGTGACAGAAGAGAGGGACATCTCAGCCAGTAAAGTGCTTGTTGCTCAAGCTTGGGGGCCTAGGCTTGAAGCTTCAGCACCTGTATAAAGCCCTTTCCCAGGGGACAGAGAGGGGAAGACGGAGTGACTGGCCAGCCAACATAGCCAACAAAGCAAGCTACGTGCCACAGAAAACTTGTCTGACTAGATAAGAACAGCTCCAAAGGGAAGACACCCAAGTCTTCGCATGTACCTGAACCTCTGCCATGATTAAAAGAAAAAAAAAGTGAACAGAATTTTTGGTCCTGTTCTAGGACTGAGCATCTGTTAGAAGGGGCTGATGAAGACACCATAAAAATAGGAGACTGACCTCAACAGAGGAAGCCTATCTTTTAATTAGAACAATGGAGGGTAGAAGTGCAGACTGCCAAAGCCCAAGAAGCCTGGGAGTTTCATGGGCAGAGAAGGGAACTTTGGGGCAGAAGACCCATCTGTAGGTCTGTCCCCTGCCATCTCATCATGGTAAAGCCCAATGAGACTGGTGTGTTGACCCTGTGGAGCTTCTCAGCTCCTACCTGCCCGCAGATGTGACCAATGTGACCACGTCACCTTTCCCGTCCAGAGGTCCCCAGCGCACCTGTGCCTTTTAGGTCACCAACCCTTCAGCATCCACCTGCCTTATTCATTCACAACAGCCAAAGGACAGATCATTTTAAAACGTGTTTACGTCACTTATTTATTCCTTATACAGTATGAGCGCCTGTATATATGCACGTGGGGACACAAACGCCATGGCACACTAGTTGAGGTCAGAGGACGACTCTCAGGACTTAGTTTCCGACCAAGCGCGCTGGTCCAAATTGACTCTTCTTTTGTATATTAGTAGACTGAGCAATTTTGGTCAAGAAATTTGTGATGTTGGGCCCAACAGAGATAGTTTAGCTTTGTCACAACGCCTGAGGGGCCTGAGTTCAATCCCTAGGACCCAATGGATTTCCAAACATGTTTCATGGCAAGTTGGAGCCATCCTCTCCAAAATAAATAAATCAACAAACAAACAAGTTAAAATGTAAGAAAACCATGGTAGCTATCTGTATTGTTATTTACTCTTTTGGGTGAGGAATTTTATTAATCCTAAAGCACATACAATTTGACTACCAGTTAAGCATGCATTAAAATCAATTGTATTCCCTGTTAAGTTTCAAACCCAGGACAAACAGCTGAGGTACCTATTTAACTTATCAAAGCAGACCTGGCCTCCAGGTTCTCCCAGCATCTCTGAGTTCCTACCAGTTACAGGGCAGAAGCTGTCATACCCTGCCCTCTACCCCGACCCCATGCTCTTCCCTCTATAACACAGCCATTTCGGTTATGTGCACCTTTTGTTCCTTTGGCTGCCTGGCTGCTGTACCTCACTGCCCTCTCCCCTTTCCCCTTTTTCCTTTCTTCCTTGTTCTCCCCCTCTGCATACATGGCTCAGCTCAGTCTGGTCACATGGACCTCCACACATGGACCTCAGCTCAGGTCCACTCTGGACTTCCCAGATGTCCCTGCCTCTGGCTATGCTCTCCCACAATCTAAAGTAAACTTTCTCCTCCACCATACCTAGGAACAGTCATGGCCTTCCCTAATTTTTTTTTCATTCATTTCCCACTGAGACCAATGCTGCCTTATAAAAGATAAATGCTTCATTAATGAAATTTACTTCATAGTAACCTAACTCCAGTGTTGACAGATAGAAAGCTGGCCTCCTCACACTTAACAAGAAAGACTAGAATAGGATGGTTAAACAGAGAAGAGCAGCGAGCCAAGACTCAAGTTCTAAGATTCTTCTCACAAACTCAGAGGCAACTGACTGCTGCAGACCCCTGAGGTCTCACTGTGTAGTCCTGGTTAGCCTTCTCTGTCTTCCAAGTATGTATCACACACAGGACCAGGCAACCAGAGTAAAGCATTAGTGATCAAACCCAGTGATACTCCTGGTACAGGTCAGACAATAGGCACAAAATCAGCCAGCCTCTGTGAAAGGCATCAGACATGAGAAATAATCACTGCGGGGGTGTGATGGCAGACTCCTTTAAATCCCAGCACTCTGAAGGCAGAGGCAGGCAGATCTCTGAGCTCAAGGCCAGCCTGGTCTACAGAGTGATTTCCAGGACAGCCAGAGATGCTTACAGAAACCTGTCTTGAAGAAAGGCACAACAACAACAACAATCACTGAGTAAAACTAGCAACTAGTGTCCACATATTATTTATGAGAAATTAAAAATCCAAGTACGAAAGCCAACTTTGGAAAAGGAAACTTTCATTTTGTGTGTGTGTTTTAACAAAACAGACCTGGGGTGCGTGGCAGAGGCTTAGCTGAGTGTCTTTAAATAGTCAGGGATTTGTGAAGTGCAGAGCTCATGTAACTTAAGCTGTGTTTTCCTCAAATCCCCAAGCGTCCATTTGCTTAAGAAACCCACGCTTCCTGGCTGGGTGCCCGCATACCAAACCTGCCAGGTCTTGAATAGTTTTAGTTCTGTTACTAAATTAGGAAACTAAAGTAGGCAATGTCTGGGCCAACAACAAACTAAAGAGGCTCAGCATCATTAGCCTGCAAGTCTCCTTAAAAGCCACATCATTAGAAGATAGTTAATTTTTAATTAGAGATACCAAAGTAATTTAGCCTAATAAGGAGCAATTCTAGAAATAATTAAATGAAGACAAGAAAAAAATAAAAATAAAAATAAAAAAGAGAAATCCAAGCATTTAACAGAGTGTTCTTTGGAAACAACCTTCATCCCTGTGTTGGAAATAAACCAGTACTTGAGGCCCAAAGACTCAATGGCGGATGCTAAAATGTATTTCTGAAGCAGTGGAGAGACAGGTGAAGTTCACCACAGCTTTACAAAGACAGGTACAGAATATATATGTGTGTGTGTGCATGCATGTGTGTGTCTGTGTGCGTGCATGCATGTGTGTGTGTGCATGTGTGTGCATGCATGCATGTTTGTATGTGCCTGTGCATGTGTGCATGTGTGTGTGCGTGTGTGTGTGTGTGTGTGTGTGTGTGTGTGTGTGTGTGATCAGCTTAGGAAGCACAGGAGAGCAGCCAGGGAGGTTTGAGAAACACAGAATGATTACAAGAAAATAGTCACTTTAATATGACAAAAATATGAAGGGAACATATATAATTTTCCTCATCCCAACCTTTACTGGTTTAATCAGCATATCACAAGGTTTTAAAAAGGAACATAGCTATTAATTAGCATTCCCCAAACTATTTTAAAATCACCCTTATATTTTCTCAAAACCTAAGACTAAGAAAGCCTGCATTCTGAAGGTGTTTGGGAGAATTTTAGTTCCAAGAACATCCAGAAAGCATTTCCCTTATAAACATTATTAAACATTCATAAATTTCAGAGCCCTGTTTATTATGACTTTAGTTCTGTGAAATAAAAAAAAAAGTTAAGCGTGTATTTGCTATGCAGTCCATTTTTCTTGGTTTATGTATTTAGACACCAGATTTAGAAATTACAGAAGCTTGACAGCATCTGAATGTGGTAAGATGCCCTGAAAGACTAGTCACTGTGAACACTTTGGATCCACCTTCTAGCACAAAGCCAGTTTGACAAGAAAGAATTCCTGATGCTTTAGCATGACATCTACAGAACTTCAAAATGGACCAAGGCGGCCCAGCAAGTGCCCAAACCCAAGCCTTTTCTTGCATCATTTGGCTACCATCCATACAATCTGGCCATGCATAAAAACCAAGGCAGGCCCCATGGGAAGGGGCTGGGCCATTGCATCTCACATCTGTGATATCCTCAGATCAGTAAGATGTCCTCAGATGGTAAGACTTGGTCAGGCCTACCTAATCTACTCCAGCGGTGTCCCTGTGCTATTAAGAAAAGCTGTGCTGTTGTGCAGACACAAGAAAAGAAGAGAAGCTGGATCCAATGTTTAGATAACTAAAACCAAGAAATAGACTGGGTGATTAAAATGATAGGGAATAGTGTAATGGCCTCAAGGTCCTTTTTGGTATATCTTCTTCAGAGTACTCATATGCACACAAAGAGCCATGTGAGTGAATTCAGTGTCAGGAAAGGGAAACTGTGGGGCCAGAGAGGGCTCAGCAGCTAAGAGCATGTGCTGCTGCTGCAGAGGACAGGGTTTCAGTTCACAATAGTCTGCAATTCCCCTTCCAGGAGATCCAAAGTCCTCTTGACTTCTGAGGCACCAGGCACGCACATGTGCACTACAGACATGCAGACAAACACCCATACACATAAAATAAAAATAAATCCTAAGAAGATGTCAAAAGAAATCCAGAAAAGAAAAAAGCTGGACTCTTCCACTGCCTCATTAAAAACCCTACCGTAAGCTACGGTTATCAGAGCACGAGGCACTGAAGAGTAAGGAGCAACTTCCTTTTCAGCAGATTGGGCTGGGATAGCTAAAACCACCATATGCTAAAAACAAAACAAAACAAAAAATCTTAACTATTACCTACACATGCAGAATAATTAATTTGAAATGAATTAGACATAGACGAAAGAGACAAAACTACATTAGGACTTAGAGAATATGATATTTTATGACACAGAGTTTGGCAAACATTTCTTAACTATGACATCAATAATACAGTCTGCAAAATAGAAACTTGGTAAATTTGGCATCATTACATTTTTAAATGTCTGCTCTTTAAAAAAAAAATCACTAAAATATAAACAAAACCCACCATAGACTAAAAAAAATTTCCAGGTCATCTATCTGACAAAGGCAAGAACAAGGGCCAGCATACCTAAGGGCTCTTTAATAAGCATTTTAGTTTTTGCAAACTATGTAACAACCCTATCTCAGCACAAAACCAGACACAGATGGCAGCGTGTACAAGAGTGGGCGTGGCTGTACTCCAGCGGAACTGTATTGACAAGCTCAGATTTGGTCTCATCCTTCCAGGCTGACTTGGGTTCTATAAAAGCTATTTTATATCTCCACGTTATAATAACTGACAACAATATACAGTCCTCTTTGTTTGCAGGCATGTGTGTATGTTACCTCTGGTGGAAGGGTGGCCCCTTTGGTCCTGTGGAGAAAGCCGGCTCTGGTGTGTTTCACCTATTTTAATATTTCTCATCTCTAAGTTTATATATCTTAAGGATTTTCCGTCTAAATAGTTATATCTTACCAACTTCCTCGTTAATGAGTTAAATAAAAGTTTTATCACATTTAAAGTCTTCACTATGTGAGAACCACAAGCTTAGCTTTTTTCTTTTTTTTCTTTTCTTTTTTTTTTTTTTTGTAGAAATGATGTTCTAAAAACCCAAATGAATACA
Organism: Apodemus agrarius; assembly: GCA_964023405.1. Lineage (NCBI taxonomy): Eukaryota > Metazoa > Chordata > Mammalia > Rodentia > Muridae > Apodemus > Apodemus agrarius. Next base: position 57,083,657 of record OZ030005.1, read on the forward strand.
GAACCATCCAGAATATACAAAGAATCTTTACAATGCAACAATCAAGACCACAAACAGGGCTTGGAGAGATGGCTCAGCAGTTAAGAGCACTAACTACTCTTCTGAAGGTCCCAAGTTCAAATCCCAGCAACCACATGGTGGCTCACAACCATCTGTAAAGAGATCTGACTCCCTCTTATGGGGTGTCTGAAGACAGCTACAGTGTGCTTATATATAATAAATAAATCTTTTGTGCAGACAGCTCTCTGCAGCAAGCTGGCTAGGGAGACTAGCCACAGCAACAAGCTCGGGATCTGACTAGGAGACTAGTCCGCAAAGAGTTCGACAGAGTGGCCGAGGAATACTTCTAATATCAAGATTAAGACTCCACATGCACATAAAGAAAAATTATTTTTTTAAAAAAACAAGTAATTTATGAATAAATATCTGAAATACTTTACCAAATAAATAGCAAACACATAAAATATAACCTTTAGTTAACAAAATGCAAAGCAAAGCTTGAAAAAGATGCAACTATATGGCCAGTGGAACTACAATTTAAAAAGATTGAATGTACCAAATGTTAACAAGGGTAAGAAAGAACCAGAACTTTCCACATCACTATCAGGCATGTAAATGGCACAGCCACTTTGGTAAAATAGTTCAGAATTTTCCTCTAGTTAGAAGTCCACTTGCTGTATAACCTAGCAAGTCTACTCAGGTGTTTGTGGGCGAGAATGAAAAATACATGTCCACAAAAACCTTGTTTACAAATGTTCACAGCAACATTATCCCTAACAGCCCCAAGTGGAAACCATCTAAATTATCAATCAACTTAAGGATAAACAAAGCATAGCCCATCTGTACTATAAAAATAATACTCTGAAATAAAAAGTAACAAACCAGTAAAACTCATGTTTCACAATGGTGTACACGCAAAAACACTGTCCTGAGTGAACCAGCCTCACAGAAAGGCCACAGGGACCAGGGCCTGGCAGCAAGGAGACACTATAGAACCTGAAACTGATGGAGAGGTGTTAACTGGACTGTAGGGAGGATTCCTAGTCTGTGCATATTTTAAAAAAACTTATTAACTACATGTTTAAAATAGTGTGTTTTATAGTATATAAATGATACTTCAAATTCTTTAAACCAACAGAAAAAAATTTTAATTACTAACTCATGCCAGGAACAAAATTACTGGTATTGTCATAAAGTTTCACAACATACTACTATTTAATGTCTTGTTCAGAGAAAAGAACTGTACAGATGACAGACTGTAAATTAGCTATAGATAATGTGCTGGGAATAGAAAATCAGGATTTTATTTCTTGTTGTGTTACTCACAATAAAAGTGTTTTTAATTTAGAAGTAGTTCAAATTTAAACTATGGACAGGAAACAGACTTATTTAACCACCACATCGTTCTGTATTTTTTAGGAACACAAGCAAATTTTCAAATTTCATTTTATATCATGGATGTTGAATTGTATGTAGTAGGAGTTAAAATCTTCATACCACAAAGGAAAAATCAAAGCAGGGATGAAAAACCATTAATTTAGAGGGAGGGGAAGTGCCAGGATTGAACCCACACACTAGACAAACATTCTAGACTTCCAGCCCCAAGACACATTAATTTTACAGTCATTTATTTTATTTAACATTTACAGTACATATAGTTCCATGGAAATCCAAGTATGGGAAACTTAAATATCTCTATGGATAAAGCTCAAAAACAATGTAACCATCAATCCAATGCAAGCCAACAACATTACATGAAGCAATACAGCCATGGCATTCTAGAAGAGAGTCTTAAACACAAGATATGTGAAAGTACTAGTAAGCATTGATTCATGAAACTAGTTTATTTATATTAAGGGCCATAACGCAAAAGGGGTTAAACATCACTTTTTCCTTTTACTTAAAATTAGTATTCTATAGTCTATATTTACTGTTTCACTAAACACCATATATATCTATTACAGATATATATACTACCAACAACACATCACCCAACACACACACACACACACACACACACACACACACACACACAGAGTACTTGGTTCTTGTAAACTTTTTAAAGAGTATTTCTCTATGTGTATATGTGTGGGCGCATGTTTCACAGCATACATCCATATATCCAGCAGTCAGGTCAGTTTGAGGGTACCAGTTTTGTCTTTGTACCATGTAGATCCTGGAGACTGAACTCAGGCTATCAAGGTTGGTGGCAAGTATCCTTCCATATCTGCTGAGGCAAGTTTCCAGGCTTGATATCTGATTCCTAGATAACTGATACCTATGTGAACTACAGCTTTCATAACGTTCAGAATCCCATGGCTCACAGTGACGATCAAAAATCTACCCGAGCAAGCCCTCCTCCTCTCCTCAAGCCACAGAAAAATGTCACCAAAAGAGGACTGTGTCATCCACTGTTGTGAAATAACATTGGAGAAACTCAACTTGCTGGAGACAGACTTACTCAAGCCATGGTCTTAGAAGCTTCACTCCATCCATGGCTGTGCGGCTTGGCCATTTCTGCGCCATGGCCAGCCAAGCATCACGGCAGGGAGCATGCAGCACAGCCAGGCTGTGTCCTTATGGCGGCTGCGAACAAGAGAGGGTATAGGGCTGGGACACCCTTCAAAGACAAGTCTCCAGCAACTTACTTCCCCCAAGTCTGAGGCCAGTCTCCTCAGGTTTCTACTGCCTCCCAAGAGCACCACCAGTTGGAGGCCAAATTCTCAGCCCATGAAACTGTGAGGGACATTCCAAACCCAAATTATAGCAAAATGCCCAGCTTTAAGTCTCTCCAAGTTGTATTAAAAGCAGGGATGTCAGCAGCCCCGGGCAGGGAGCAGAGGCCATGCGTCACTAACTCATGGTGTCTGTCATCTGCATCAGGACACTCGTCTCTGCAGCTTCCTTGCTGACAAAGCCAAGAGTCTCCACACCAAGCTAGGGTCTGGTTGGTTGGTTTATGCTGGTTTTTATTTTTATTTTTATTTTGTTTTTTAAATCTACAAACAAATAGAGAAAACTGAGTCTGCTTTAAAATCAAAGCATCTGAAGGAATGGTGGTTTAAAAGATTGAACAGAGACCGCCAACGCCAACTGTTATGCACATGGCGAGGGCTGTTAACAAGCAATATCAAACTGCATTCCTTTAACTGCTTCTCATTAGATCGACTCCTTGGCAAATGGGAAGGCTTTTCATTCATTAAAACAATCATTAACCATAAAATCACTTACAGAATAGATAATCAGATTTCAATTAAAACCTTTAATAGGGTTAAGACCCAATTTGCAGATGAAATAAAGCAATACTTATGCTTCAAATAATATGGTTAAATAATAAATGAAGTGAAAAGCTTATTGTTTTGTATATTAAAACATTTCTTCTAAAGATATCTTTTTGCACTTAACCTGTATGCGACCAGTTCTGTTTTCTTCAGCTATAATGGTTAACATGAGACTCTAGTGCCAGCAGCAAGACAAATGGCAGAGGCACCAAGTCCCAGGCGCCAACTTTCCTTCTCTTGCTTTTTAAATTATTTTTTAGAAAATATTGTTCACAATGAACTTTTGTTGTTCAGACATTTGGCAAGTTTTCCACCATTTCCCTTCACACCTTTCCTAAAAAGGAATATTTTCTGTATCCCACACTGAGAAAGACTCACAGTCCAGAAAATAAAACATTTTTCTTCCTTGAGAAGAATTTTAATGGACATTTTTATCCTCCACTATTGGCCAAATTGTCAAAGTTTATAAAAGTATACAAATAAAATTTAAAAGCCAAAGTTTCATGTTTTTCTGAGAAAGTTACATGTTTCATTTAATCCAGTATACTAAGATAATATTATATAAACACCTAAATAAAATATTTGCATAAAGCTACTTACACTGTGAGGTATTTGCATTGAAGTATTGACTACCACACACTGTAAGTCTATAATGGCCACTCAAAGCACAGGCTCTCAGTGTGACCTAAGGCAGACAACTTGTTAGGTGGTCACTCTGGCAAGCTGGGGCGGACTGCCAGGCACTGCCCCTGCTCCCTCAAGTGTCCAGATAGGCAACTTTTCCTTGACTCTCTACTGAAATAACTAGCTATCGGAATATACCCAATCCTTCTCTCTCCTGTCTACCCAGTCTCTACTTTAGAAACCTGAGTCCAGATTTCATTCTGCACTGCCACACCCACTTTCCCTAGCAGAGTTGATCTAATGCGCATGTCTGGCTAAGCAACAGAAACAGTAAGCCTCCCAAGTCAGCTGTCCAGCGCTGGCCACACATACAGTGTTGGTGACACTGGGGGAGTGCTTTCCATTTCTCAGCTGTTCTCAACAACAAAGCGATGGGGGGGGGGCGCTATTACCTGAGATGACGTACAGTTTACGTAAGGATAGTAGAACTGGGTAAAGAGACTAGATCACTGGGGCACAGCAGGCATAATACAGTAGTTTGTGTTTTGAGATTTCAAAAAGCTGCCTTTGAGTTGATTGCTAAGAAGCTGAAAGGTGAGCTCACTGAGACAGATAATGAAGGAACCCAGTGTTCCGTTCCTCAGCCACCTAACAATCTTAGAAAAGTTAATTAGTGCAGGGAATCAGAGCCCATGCAACCAGGGTTACAGCTATAGGGTGGAAGCTATATCTCTACAGAATCAATGTAGCACCTGCTCCAATTTGTCAGCCTGTGCCACAGTGGGTTACTCTGTGTCAATAAAATTCAACAGGCAGAGTAGCAAATAGCAGGGAGTCCAGAGGGTTGAGCACTGGGCCTTCTGCAAAAGGTTCATCTTCTCCCTCCATAAAGACTGGTGAGTAGAGTTCGAACCTGCTTGCCTACCAACAGGACCACCTAAGAAGAGGTACTAAGCCACAGCTCAGTGAAGCAACAGGGGCAACTGGGGAAAAAAATAATGAAGAAAAAGAAATCACATTTGAAGGATGACGTTCAGGAAAAAAAAATCCACTGGTTACATGAAGAGCACAGCCCTGTGTGTGCTGGTTCATGACAAACATAGCTGTCTGTGTGTGCTGGTTATGTAAGGGACACAGCTGTGTGGCTTCATGAAAAACAGCTCCTTGTCCTGGTTACATGAAGGGCAGGGCGCTGGGCTTGTACATGCTTTTAGCCACTAAAGTACAATCCGTTCATGTTTTTAATTTGGGCAAAAAAGCTCTTCCTTTTTTGGTATGTGAAACAGCTTTTCAAGGATTAAAGCATTAAAAAAAAAAAAAGCCTGATTTATAAACCAGATGTGAGCAACATCTTTTCAGGCTCCTGGTCGCTTTATGTTGTTTGTCACTATAACCGTCTCCCATGGGAGTTCTAGGGAACTGATGGTCACAATAGTGCCAAGCTTGCTGGAGGAGCAGCTAGATTTTCTGCTTTGGCCAGTATCATGGGCCTTTGTGGTCTTTACACAATGAGGTATTTGGCAAGTGTACTTGCACTGATGGGGCCTCTTCCCCAGTCACACTTTATGTGTAGTTGTATAGTATTTCTCTTCATAATATAAATGACTTTGTACCATCAAGTTAGAAAAACCATCCAGAGGGTATTAGTTTAGATTTGTTGAAAAGCAAACAATGTTACAGGTTTGATGCAGGGATCATAGAAAAGTGATAGTTTTTAGAGTGCTATAAGCTTAAGGATAGATGCTTGAAGGTAAGCAACCATGAGAAATCAAACAACACTGAACAGAAGTTTTGATGGCAGGCATGGTGGGGAACCTGAAAAGGAACTCACTTCCCACAAAAACACGCCACAACTAATCAAAGGCTGACGGCAGGGATGGCAGCCCTGAAGCACAGAGCATGCACCATTAAACGACAATCCTTGAAATGGGAAACGAGAGGTGAGGTCCACAGAGGGCCCAGCTTTCTGCCAAGCAGCACGTTCTAGGCCATGGAACAAGAGAGTGAAACACAAATAGCCCAGAACTGCAAAGCTGAAGAGGCAGGGAACAGACTTCCAGGCCGTCAAAACTCCTGGGGAATGCAGAAAAGGGAACCTAAGGAGAAAACCTGCAAAAACAGAGTAAAAAATGGACCATGGTCTGAGTGCTCATGTCCATCAAATTTCATGTAGAAACCTATTTACCAAAGTGACGGCACACACTGGGGGGAGACTTAGCTAGGAAGACATTAGCTTTGGAGGACGAGGGCAGGGGTCGACCTCAGAGACCCTTGCTCTTCAATCAAGAGAAGGTGGTGAGAAGAGGCCATTCTGTCTGTGGGCGAAAAGGTCGCCTTCCCCAGATACTTAATCCACAGCACTTGGATTTTAGCCTTCACGGCCTCCAGAATCACAAGAGGCAAACTCGTTGCTTATGAGCCATGGCAGTCTCCCTGATAGTATCTCCGTGGACTAGAGGAGAGCGGCAGAGCAGCAGACTGCAGAGCACGGTCAGGAGGAGTGAGGCTGGTCCACGCCAGCCAAGTTTTACAACAAGAGGTTTAAAACAACAACAACAAAAAAGTAGCATCCAATGGCTGTCTGACCAGACTAAGTCTGGATCATTCAACATGTGAGAAATCTTGTGTGGTACTGAAATCTGGTCAGCTTCTCAGAGCTAGAACCTTAGAAAAGACTCTACTACCACCACTTTGTGAGACCTGATACCCACAGGTACGTAATAGCTACTGAGGAGGCTAAGCTGATCCCATGACAGACTTCAAATTGGCAGATATGGAGACAAGGCTTAAGAACTTGGCAAGTCTGGGCAAACCTCGGCAAGTCAATTACTGTTAGAAAAACCCCCCAGGCTCCAGCCTTCATGTCCTTGGAATTCCAACGTGCTTTAAATTGAGTCTTTGAACTCACTTGGTCATCTCTCTGTCTTGGTAGTAGGAGACCCTAGCACGCTGGACTTTTGCAGAATAAGACACTGCACTTACATACTATTTGAGTCAGGGGCGTCATTCTTTGGAGACTCATGGTGGACCCTTCTACTACCATCAAAGAAGCTTCTCTTTACAGCAAGTAGAAACCATCCCAGAAAACCACAAGTGGATACAATCCAGAGATCAAGAGATCATGGGGATCCCGGCCCAACAGATACATCTACATATAAACTCCTGTGTCTGTGTCAGGGAACATCAAAGGGAGAGCAGAAATATTGTAAGGACCATAACCTCAGTCAGCTGTGAAAGTTACTCCTAGAAATGGCTGCATAGGCAAGATTTGAACAAGGGTAATATCAATGGGTATGTTAATGGGGAAAGGTTGAGGTCTCACCATAGACAAAGAACTGTAGACAGCTAATGACGACTGAGAGGAGAATTAGCCCCTCCTGGGAATGAGCCCCCTTATCTGTTGTCCAATACAGAGTGGTCAACCTTGAAACCACAATCACATCATCAACAAAATCGGTCTGTGAGTTGAGGGTGGGGAAAGGATGGAGGAAAGGAGAGAATTTGTGTGAAATACTGAAAAAGATCAAAGAAGGAGAGACTCCCACATCCCCCTTGAGAGGGACATGGGAGTGAAAAAGAAAGGGGAAAGTGATAACAGTTCTATTTCAGCTAAAACATTAAATAAACAATCTATCAACAACAAAGAACAAAGTTCTAGTGATACCAACCAATTTAACAAGTCCCACAAAGAGAATGTGATGCAGAAAAATAGATGAAGAAATGACAGACAACTTTCAGTGCTGGGGGAAAAAAGACAGAGATAATTATTTTTAAAGCATATATCAAGACACATCATGGACAAACTAACAATAATGAGAACCATCTTCCTACAGCAAGACTGAAGGCCATTAGAGGTTTGGGAAAGACGGCATAAATAACAACAGACTTTTACCACACACAACGGAGGGCAGGGAAATGGAAAGTCACCCTTAAAGAGAGAAATCTTGCCAACTCAGAATTCCACAGCCAGAAAAAGCAAAAATAACTTTTTCGCTAAAATAAAAGCAAACAAACCCTCAAGACGGCTCCCTGTCCAGTGCAGTACAGCTCTACAACAAGCAGTGAGGGAGTGCTCAAGCTAAGGGGAGAGCAGGACAGGAGAATGGCGAGCATGTGTGCACTTTAATCTACAGAGCAAAAGTATACGACCTGGGAGCACCAAAGAAGGATGTACACAGAACTATGCTGCCTGCTATCAGCTCACCCTGACAGAACGGCGTAGTCTTGAGTATTAAGGGTGCATGGATGGCGCTGGAGAGAGGGCTCAGCAGTTATGAGCACTGACTGCTCTTCCAGAGGTCCTGAGTTCAATTCCCAGCAACCACATGGTGGCTTACAACTACATGCAATGGAATCTGATGCCCTCTTCTGGTGTGTCTGAAGAGAGCAATGGTGTTCTCATATACATAAAATAAATAAGTAAGTCTTTTTAAAAAAGGGGGGGGCGTATAGAGGAAAAGCTATGTAGGAAATAAAATGCAACACTGAAGCATGTGCAGGTGATTGAAAATAAAGTAGATAGGACACACAGAAGAACCACAACATATGGTGGGCAGTTGTGGGAAGGACAACTTCAAAATATTGACATTTGGATGGCAAGATGGCTCACTGGGGAAAGGTGCTTGCCAGCAAGTCTGGTGACATGAATTTGATGTCCAGGACCCATAGGTGGAAGGAAAAGAACCAACTTCCTCAAATTGTCCTCCAACCATCATGCATGTGCTTTGGCAAGCACATGCACACACACACACACACACATAGAAACACGTGTGCACGTGCAATGTCCAAAAGGTTTCAAAGAAAAATAGAAATTTTAAAATCTGGACTGGAGAGATGGCTTAGCAGCTGAAGACATTTGGTCCTCTTACAAAGGATCCAAGTTCAATTCCTGGCATGCATAACTAGGTGACTTACAATTATGCAATCAACCATAACTATAACTCTAGCTCCAGGGGTCTGACGTCCTCCTGATTCCACCTGCGATCATATGATCACACCCTCACACGTGTGCAATTAACTACAAAGTAAAATTAGTAAGGGGCTGGAGCAATGACTCAGCAGTTATGAACACTGGCTGCTCTACAGGACCGGCATTCTAGCCTGGGTACCCACACGGCTGCTCACAGCCATCACTCCAGTCCTAGGAGATTCCATGCCTTCTTATGGCTTCCACAGTAATGACATGTATGTGGTGCATAGACATACATGGAGGTAAAACATCCATGTACATGAAATTATAAATAAAGAGAAAAAACAGAAATAGAAAAGTTATAAGAGATCACCCTTCTCCTGTGACAACCAACACAGCTGGACACATAATCATAGTTCCTAAAACGCATTGGCCAAGAGGTCACAATTACTCTATCCTAAGCCTACTTTATTTTAATAAGGGACAACCCACTTTAAAAGAAAAGAGACCCCCAGTTGCTGTGCCCTGACTGAAAGAAAGGGAGGAAAGGAATCTGCCCTAGACAAAAGCTTAGAAATCAGTCCAGCTGTGAAAGGTAGCATGCATGTGAGACCACACATACACACACACACACACACACACACACACACACATATGCTGATGCAATTTTCCCAAGGTGCTCGAGGCTTTCAGCTAGGGAAAACTTGGGGATGGAGATAATAAGAAAGCCAAGACAAATTTCTGGGAGGCAAGAAATCTTTAGAGTACAGAGAAGCAAATAAGGCCCCAGTGGGACTGCAGGAAAAACACTCATGGGACAGGGACCAAGGGCAGCTCTGGTGATGGAAACCTCTCAGCAATTGAAAAAGCCAGTCACCAGCATGTAGAACAGGAAGCTGTCTCCTGCAAATCAAAGGAAAGGTTCTAAATAGCCTGTAAACACAGGAGAAGGTACCTGCCACTCTCAGGCATAGAGGAAAATACAAACTAAATTCAAAATAAAGGGAGTATTTTTATACCCAGTAGCGCTGCTAAAAATAAGCAGGAGAAGCAGACAGGACCACAGTAGGAGGCGGGGTCAGAGCCTCCAACATACTGCCCAATGGTGAGAACTGACAGTCATTCTCTAGGACAACTGCTAGGAAGTGTCTTATAAAAGTTAAATGTAAGCCAGGCAGTGGTGGCACCCTTTAGTCCCAGTACTTGGGAGACAGAGGCAGGCAGATTTCTGAGTTTGAGGCTAGCCTGGTCTACAAAGTAAGTCCCAGGACAGCCAGGGCTACACAGAGAAGCTCTGTCTGGAAAAACCAAACCAACCAACCATACAAATACATAAATAAAGTTAAATGCACATTTGCCCTGTGAAGCAACAACTTTCATTCTTGAAACAAAGAAACAAAAACTGCATGTCCACAAAAAGCCTTGTTCCGTTGTTTTATTAGCTTTATTCGTATGAACAACAACATTTTTAGGTCTATATGCTCATCAAGAGGAACTGAGAACTTATGCAATGGAATACTCCTGAAATAAAAATAAGTACTGATGTATGCAAGGATAGCTACTCAATGAATAGCAGCTACTCAAAACCATTCTCAGCAGAGAAGCCACATACAGGGAGCACACGGTAGGGTGAGAGAGGGGAGCAGTATGTGCTATGGACACAGGCAGGACTCCTCGGAGGGGAGGAAGCAGACAAGCAGAGTGGGAGGCAGAGGGCGGGGCAGTAAGAGCACTATGATCTATACGCAGGAAATATCTCAATCAAACCTGCGGCTAACAAAAGCCTCAGCAAAGTCTATTAGTTTGTTTAATTAATGTACAGTAATAGGCCAACGAGATGACTCAGCTGCTAACAGTGGCTGCCGCACAAGCCTGGTGACTGGGGCCTATCTCTGGAGCATATAAAGGTGTAGGGCAGAACTACTTCCCAACGCTGTCCCAGCGTCCACACATGTGCTGGGGCATACCCCATATACCCAAACATCATATTCTCACCTACAAATAATGAAATATTTAAACAGATTTCATTCTCAGAAATATGTATATGTATATGATAATAATAATAATAATAATAATAATAATGTTCATGTTTTTAATTTTCAAAAGAAACACAAAGAACATGGCGCATGGCTTTATGACATCCCAGTCACGCGCAGACAGATCAGTCCTCAGAAGAGATGCACAGTTCCTTCACACGCCTCCATGCTACTGTTCTCTGCACCCCGGACAGAAGTAGTACAGTCAAGTGGGACCAGAAAGACATCATACAGAGGAGCAGCAGGCATATTATAAAAGGTGACGAGGTGACAGAAAATGCCCCAGGTCATACAGAGACCTTAGCAATGGTGCTCTGACTGACTTCCCAGCCCCTCACAGGACAGTGTGGCGTACAGCAGGCTGCAGAGCAGAGCAACAGGACCAGTGTGCTCCAGCTCCGACACCTCACACAAGCAGGCTGAGCCTCGGAGGCACTGGCGCAGTGCAGCAGTTGGCTGCCGCTCACAGACACCACCCAGCCAGAACCAGCCCGTAGAAAGCCTGTGACACTCAAGACAGAGCTGGGAGGCGGGAAGATGCTGAAGGAGCACAAGAGGCCTCAACCTGCTGGATGCTGAACGGTCCCTTTTCTTTTACCCTAACATGATCTAGCACCTGAGACGATATCGCAATACAGTGTAAAAATCCAGGAAATAAGGCAAATCAACTTTTACAATCCCCCATGCTCACCCCACCCTGTTTCTTCCAAACTTCCTAGGAAAACATTGCTCCTGCTTCTGTCAGGCACCCACAATGGGAACAGCCGGATGCTGAGAGAAGGCAAAGGCACTTAGCAGAGAACAGCAGGACTCTGCAATCCACAGAAGAAGAGTTTTAGAACCACCCTCTAGTTATCTTGTAAGCCACGGTAAGCTTCAGAACTGACAGACACTGGACCTCACAGCAATCTGGACAAGCAAAGACGAACTATGTACACTCTTAAAAGCAGATCTTGAGAGTTCTGACTCCCCTTACAGCCTGGCTTTTATATGTGTCCTGTGTTAGTTTAATTTATTTACATCCTGAACACTTTTCATATTTCCATTAGTGGCTATGACATTGTTTTCTTTTTCTTTTTTAAAGATTTATTTATTTATTATATGTAAGTACACTGTATCTGCCTTCAGACACTCCAGAAGAGGGCATCAGATCCCATTATGGATGGTTATGATCCACCATGTGGTTGCTGGGATTTGAACTCAGGACCTTCAGAAGAGCAGTCAGTGCTCTTAAGCACTGAGCCATCTCTCCAGCCCCCAACATTGTTGTCAAAGGTTTTGCAAGCACACACACACACACACACACACACACAAATACACATGCACACAGGCACACACATGACAGCCTATATACATACACATACCTGATAGATCATCCACCACAGTAAAATGGGAAGCCTTTTGAGCGGATACAGCATAAAAATCAGCTACATAACAGGACAGACTCGCTGTGTAGGAGGGACCGCCAACACTTATCAGCTAGTGTGGACAGCTGCCGAAGAACAACACAAGACACCCTCCCCTTCTTTTCTCCATACCATGTCTCAAAACACAGCCAAACATCGGGGAGATGTTTAGACTTGTTCAAACGCAATCAAATATTTGCAATGACCTCACAATGAGATGTATGCAAGCAAGGCAAGGAAGCAGGAGTGCCTGTCCAGAACTGCACAGGATGCCTAGGAAGAAAGACACCTACTCTTGCCCAGGCATGGTGGCGGATACCTGTCTTCTCAGTCCTCAGGAGGCAGAGGCAGGCAGGGCTATGGGAGTTCCATCCAGGGTTACACAGTGAGTGAGACCCTGCCTCAGAACAAAACAGAACAAGCAACCTACTCATGGTTCACCTAAAAGCGCCTATTCAAGACACACAGTCGCTACAGAATAAAACAGCACTCAAAACAAGGACAGCCAAGAACATACGACAGAAACAAAGCTGGGAAACTAAAAAAAAAAAAAAAAAAAAAAAAAAAAGCCTGAATTCCTGCGGAACAGAAGTGTAGCTAAAACAAGTTATATGAAAGCAGTCAGGAAATAAATCCCTTCAGTGGTTATTAAGAGGCAGTCAAACGATGTTAGAAAAACACCATTAACTTCTGGGAATGCACCGGACGGAAATGACCACATTTCACCACAAATGTGATACACAGAGAAGAACAAAGAGCAGAATAGCATGTGGAGCACAAGTGCCACGCCCTCGTGTGTATACAAGCAGGGTTTGCAAGCACTGCATTAGAGCCATGCACTTCGTTCTTTTGAATTTTGAGACAGGGTCTCTTGTATCTTAGGCTGGCCTTGAACCCACCAAGTAGCTGAGGCCAACCTTGAACTTCTGATCCTCTTGTATTACCATATCTGGCTTGTACAGTGCTGGAGACTAAATCTAGGGCTTCATGCATGCTAGGTAACTTCTTAATTAATACTATTTTTTACAAAAAGACACCTTAAGTATCCAAATTTACTCACATTCTTTGATGTGAAATTCAGAACCAACATATCTTCACACAAACACCTTGCCTGTCAGTGATGAGGATGATGAGCGGACACTTGTCACAATGCACCCCGCAATGGCCCCCAAACAGAGATACTATCCTCTTACATTTATGGCAGGAGAAATGCTTCATCAGGTTTCACCTACAGTCCTTTGTTTCATTCTCAAACAGATACTTGTAAATACACTCAAACATCCTCTGCTGGTGCACACAGTCCTATAAACAGATTCCTGACACATAAGAAACTATACAGCCAGGGATTACCTGGAGGTAGGAACTGTAGCTGGTTATTAGCTAAGCGAAGATGACGCAACGCTCTCAGACGACCAATTTCCGGGCAAACGATCTCTAAGGCATTGTCACTGAGATCCAGACACTGGAGTTTCACAAGGGACCCGATGGCTGCAGAGAGGGAAAAAAAAGGAAGGGAGAGGCAGAATGAGCGTGACTCCGGGTGCCTCGGTGACCGCTTCACTCTTGACTCTCTGTCTGTCACTCCCACGACTTGAAAATGAAGTTGTTAAAGTGGGAAGTATTTCTACCTTGAGATAAAATTAACTTATGAACAAGTAAAAATGTTAAAGCAATGGGGAGGGAGGGGGGATTCAAAGATGAGCCCAGCTGGCGTGGTCCCGGGAGGCTGAGGCAGGAGAGTAGAGTTGGAGGCCAGCAGGGAGACACAGGAGCCTGTCTCAGATGACATCACTAAGAGCAGGGCCTGGGAGTGGCTCAGCTGCTTAAGGGCCTTGCTCAGTGTCCAGAAGCCCAGGTTTAAAAAGCTCAGGCAGCACATGCTTATAGCCCAGGGCCAGACATGCAGAGAGGGCCGGGGCCGACCCTACTCACCAGCGCTCATTTCACTGTTCCCGACAGCAGTCTGTCTAGTAATTTTCCTGGCCATTTATTGTCTTTAGACTTCTCCATTTAACCTTTCATAACTGGACTTATATTTCAAAGCAAATAAGTTGAAAGTCCTCTAGATTAAAATTCCCTAACACACCAACCAAAATAGGTTTAAGGAGCTAGAGATGAAGAGACAGGGTTCAGGGCTCATCTACTCAAAAAGCAAAATATAAATGACACTGTTTTCAAACTAAGAATTATAAGTGTGCTTACCTTCTGGGACCACAACTATGTTATTTGAGTGAAGGTACCTGTAACAAAAGAAGAGGAAAGCTGCTGTTGTTACTCAGTATTTTGCCAGATAACCAGCTAATACAAGCTCTGCTTGAAAACTAATCAAATATAAGCAAAACTTCCCAAAACAGACATAACAGCAGCTAATACTTTGAGAGAAATATGCTAAATCACAAATATTAAATCTATCTTCTCATTTTGCCCTTTTAAAAATCATTAATATAAAGAATCATAAGGTATTTAAGCTCATTTAAAAAAATTACTAGTTCTACAGGCTGGAGAGATGGCTCAGAGGTTAAGAGCACAGGTTGCTTTTCCAGAGGTCCCCAATTCAATTCTTAGCGACACCATGTGATGTTTTATAACCACCTTTAATTAGATGTAGGGCCCTCTTCTGGTGTGCAGGCAAACATGTAGACAGAACACACTATAAATAGTAAATAAATCTTTTAAAAAATTACTGGTACTTCTAGTTCATTTAAATTATTTAGGTTTTCAGAAATATATTTACTGTGTAAGGAAAAATCAATACTTATTGTGTAAAAGGAGATAGCAGCTTTAGTTTCTGAACAGTAAAAGTGGACTAAAGATCATTCTAACTGGCTCAGCCAGCCATTCAGAGCACGTGTTGCTCTTACAGGGAGGGTCCCAGCACCCGCTTGGTGGCTCCTAACCGTCCGTAAACCCAATTCCCCTTTCTTCACTACACAGGCACTGAGCATGCATACGGCACATCTATACTTGCAGGGAAAACACTCAGACAAAATAATCTTTAAAACAAAACTCTTAAAGATATCTCTAGTTGGCATGTTTACTGTAACCCAAGAACAGAGATTAAATGTTCATTAACGTCTCTGTAGAAACACTCAGATGCCAAGGCACAGAAATCTGACTTCTCAGCAACAGAAGTCTTCTTTAAAAAGACCTGCAAGTCCAGGCTAGTCTAAGTCAGCAAGGCTTTCCCACTGAAGCATCTTTGGCACACTCTGGTGGAGACTCCAGGTACATCTGAAACCACATATTCAGAGCCAAGTGCGGGGACTGCCAGAGAGCATACAGGAAAAATAAAATCAGTAATAAAACATTTTCTTGTGTGGTAAGGCAACTCGATTTTAGAACACTTGATTTCAAACCAGCCAATTTATTGTAGGTAAAAAATAAATCCCCAAAGTATTTTAAAATATATAACTTAGAAATTTTCTTTTGCATTTTGACTATCTTTAGTGAATGTTAAAATATAAGTAGAGAAAGAAAAAAGCAACAAATTTGTGAAGCCTATTCTATGCTGAATTAAACCAGTGTTGTAGAGGATGTTAACTTGTGGGTTTTGACATCAGCTAAGACCAGACACACTCTGATGTGAGACATTTTCCTCCAAGAAACATCTAAGGGTTTTTCACTAATGACTCTAAGGTTTGAAACCAGTGTTTCAAAAGTTGCCATGAAGAGAAGCGACCAGGTTGTCTGACAAGATCACATGCTCAGAATCCTCAGGAGAACACAATAAAAGCTGAGGCGAGAAACAAGCACCCCTGCCGTGCCATTTGGCCAACAGGCATTTCCTGTCCTTCCTCTCATGTTCCTACATCACCACTTGGACAGAAGAGCGAGCGACCTGAGCAGAGAGACCCTGGCCGTCTTGCCAGTCAGTCCAGCAACAAACTTTTCTTTTGGTAAATGTTAGTGTCGTTAGGACTGGCTTCTGTGTTTGCCAGGCAGCAAGTCTTCACTTGATAACCATGTGACACAATGTAACCAAGTGTGCACTCTAAAACAGACCCCATTCTCTGCTTTGTGTATATGAATTGATTACACATTTTGAACTTAATACTTTGGGAAGCATTCTTGATCAAGGTCATTTGTGCCAAAAGACTGTAAGTACATGTGCTGGGCACTCACTACAGTATGTAAACATGTATTTATTGCACAGAAAAATCAGATGCCATCACATAAAAATAGAAGCAGAACTGAGTTTTAAAAACTACAATAAAATGCTTGTCTGGAGTTTTACCTATGAAAATGTCCAAGTACTAGACTAGAGTAGCCACTATTATGACTGAAACTTAATGACATATTTTAATATACTAATGTGTCTATAATAAAGATGCTATGTAGCACTACAGTATTCCTAAGCCTAACTACACATTGGAACTATCAGGGTCTCCAAAATATCATCCATTTGTGCGAAAAGTATAACACAATCCCAATTCCACAAATAATTTAGAACACAATCAACTGAGGAACCACATGGTACGGAGAGCAAGCCTGTCCTAAGAACCGGGTGACAGGTCTACCCGAGCAGCCCACTGTTTTTACTTCATAAAAGTCAAAAGACTATGTGTACCTTCATAGTCACATGACCACAGGAGCATTACCAACACCCTCAGTCTCCTGATTTATAGTCACAAAAGAGCATGCTGGCCTGTGTCTGTGGCTAGAGACCGGACGGTGTGGTGCTCTCAGCAGTGGTGTGGGGAAACCGTGAGAGGTCAGTGACATGCCTGCTGTTGGGTGTATGGGGAGCATTGTGACCACAGACTTCGGATCCTCAATTTTATCATTTTTTTTCTTTTTTAAATTTCAGAGTAACTGAAATCTTGATGTTTCAAAGTAGCTAGTTTTCATCACATTTTGCTGAAATATTGCAGGAAATTAAATTCATGCTAGTACAAATACCACTTAAGGGTACAGTCACTTTGGCAAATGGCTTGGTCTTTTTGTCTTATTTTTTAATAAACTGAAACAAAGTTTTACTCAATATGTTAATGTCAATTTCTTAGTGTTGACAAATGTCCCATGGAACTCATGTTAACCACAGCGGGAACTGGGTGAGGGGTATACCAGAACATTCTGTGCTATTTTTACAACTTCCCTGTAACCATGAAACATATTCTACGGTAAAAAGCTATCTTCTTAATGGAAGGAACAGGACTTCCACTTCTAGACATAATGAGTAACACGGACCAGACTGACCTGCCTGCTATAAACAAGGGAAACCAGATGGGATCGACAAAATAACTATTTCCAGACAGTGACAACAGGTGATGAAGACTTTGTTTCCTAAAAACAAAAAAATGGAACTAACAAGGCAAGCTACATCTCCCCTAGCTGTCTGTAGCTGAGCTATGGAAGAGGAAGAGAATTCCTAGGTTACGGAGCCTCTATCAGGACTAAGGCGGTTAGCAGCCAAGAGGAAAGACTTCAGGAGACAACGGAACTGTCCCCCAACTCCCCCTACCCCTGAAAGACAGCTCCAAAAACTTAAAAGATCTCATAACTCTGCTAAATTCAATAAAATGCACACACATTAAAAACTGTGGGCAAAACAAAAACAAATAAAACAACAAGCAAGCAAGCAAACAAAACAGGAGAAAGCTATCAGCTCAACACACACAGAGCTTTCTGGACTGAGAGGTACACACTCAAGCACACTACTGAGCCCTGCCCTAACCCAGTCCATCCAGAGAGACCCTCAACAGCTGACAGCCGAGGCTCTGCAAGAGAGCTAGCCTGTCCTTAGCTCTGAGACTGCTCCTATTCTAAGCAAACCATATAAGAACCAAACACAAATGCCAGCAAACAGCAAAACAAAAAAAGAAAATACATTACTATGAAAGATTTATAAAATTTACCATCCAGTGAGGAAAATAACTCCATACTGGAAGAAAAAAAATCAATAAAAATAAACCCCACTAAGCAAATGATTAGCAAATAAGAACATTTAAATAATTATAATGACCACAGTCAGGTATTAGATCAAAATTATGAACATTGTAAGAACTATAAAATTTAAAGAAAAATGAAATGTTTAGAGATCAAAGATATCTATATATAAAATAAAAATATATAATATATAAAATCACTAGATGGAATTAACACAGTAACTGACCTCAAGGGTGGAAAAAATACAGTTTGTCAAAACTGAAGCACAATGAGAAAGAGACTGAAAAACTGTCCTGCTCATTCTGGGATGTTTTTGACAGTCTGATGAGCAGGCAAGAGTCTCTCAGGTCAGTGCCAAAGACCCAGCAGAGGGATAAAAGGGACTCTACAACAATATCCAGGGAGAGCCAGAGAAGAAGACAAGCACCAGGAGCTCAGAACACTCAAGGAAAACAAGAGACCAGAGATCACGTTCCTACAAAGTGGAGTAAAAAGCCGGAGGCTCGGACTGAGCAGCAGCTCCGTGGAAGGCAGAGTACGTACTCAGCACAGTCCTGAGTACCACCCCAGGACCACCACCACAAAATAAATCGATTTAATTTTAAAAGGAAACTCCTCAGCCTAGAT
This sequence comes from Apodemus agrarius, assembly GCA_964023405.1. Classification (NCBI taxonomy): domain Eukaryota; kingdom Metazoa; phylum Chordata; class Mammalia; order Rodentia; family Muridae; genus Apodemus; species Apodemus agrarius. Next base: position 57,102,426 of record OZ030005.1, read on the forward strand.
CAAGAGGACAAAAATTCCACCTTACAGACAAAGAAATAAACAGCAGAGTAAGAGATGTGCCCTGATGAACTGCAAGCCAGAGGGAATGAACTCCAAATGCTGACAGACAGACCTACTAACAACCAAGACCGCTCATCCTGGGAGAAACCCACTGAAGAAGCCAGGAGGCTTCAGAAGCATGACTTCTAGGGAAGGAAAAGAAAACCAAGTCTTGGGCTTCTCCACTTGAGATCAAAGAGTCAGACATACAGGCAAAACTTTTAACTTTTACTGTGCAAAAGAAGGAGGAAGAGATGAGCTGTGCCCCAGAAGAAAGTTCGGGTAACACCAGACAAGAAGACTGTTTGTAGACCACACGGGGAACCATTAAAACCTACGCATAAAACCTGACCGAGGGCACAGTTGGCAGACGGCGCATGAAGAAGTTCAGCACCACCAGCCATTGGAGACACACAGGGGAGGCCACACTGAGACCGCGGTCACATCAGAACGGTCCTGATGAGGAACAGTGGCAGCACTGAGGAGGGAGGCAGTGCTGGGTGAGATGGCTACTCTTCATAGTCATTTCCACCTGGTTAAGAATCCCCTGGAGACCGCAGCGTGCCTCCTGATGTGTTCCGGAGGGCATTGCCAATGAGAATGAAGCACAGAGAAAGATATGCTTTGACTGAGTGGCGCTAACTCACGGGCTGGGGCTGGACAAGGCAGGACTCTAGTCTGACTAAAGATCTCACGTCCCTTTCTCTGCTCCTGCCTGCACCAGGTGAGGGCTGCCTCGGCCAGCTCCAGTGCAGAGCCAGCCTTCCCACGGTCCCAGTTGCTCACCGAAATCCCTCTGAAACTGGGAACCAAAGTAAGTCTCTCTTCCCCTTGGTCAGTGGTTCACAAGTGTGGGTCACGACCCCTTTGACAAACCGCCAAAATACCTACATTACAAATCAGTATTTGGCAACTCTCCAAAAAATATTTACACAATGATTCATTAACAGTAGCAAAATTACAGCTGTAAAGTAGCAACAAAAATAACTTCATGGATGGGGTAACCACAACATGAGGAACTGCACTAAAGGGTCGTGCCAGCACTAGGAAGGTTGAGAACCATGGCCTAAGTTGTTCCTCTCTGGCACTCTGACAGCAGCATGAACGGTAACTGAGAAGCTGTGCATGGTGCTACAGGCCTATAACCTCAGCACTTGGCAGGTAGAGGCGGAGGCTTGGGAGTTTAAGGTCATTCTTGCCTACATAGCAGGTCTGAGACCAAGCTAGGCTTTGCTGAGTTCCTGTTGCAGGGAGAGAGCTATACACTAAGGAAGTGTAAAATGATAAAGAATCTCTTTTCCCTAAAATCACTGAGAATACTGTAAAAAAAAAAAAAAAAGTTCAGAAGCAGCATTCATGAAGCTACGGCAACTGGCCCAGGGCCTGTAGCAGAAAGGGAAGATCTGTGAGGGGGACTCTGGTGACTGCCGGATGATGGGTCACGAGCTGGCTCCGCTGGGTGTCCGTGTGTGCTGGTCCCATATCCCACCGCTCGGCTCTTCAGAGTTAAGGAAAGCCGAGAGGTCGCAACCACACTGAAAAGCAGTAACCCGGATGAAAGTGGGTGGGAAAGAAGCTTTCCAAGACACAGGCCCAAAGAATTACTATCCACTCGGTCTCAGAGCTGCATCAAATGCATTTGACTGGCAAAGCATTCTCATTCATTCTCTCTCTCTCTCTCTCTCTCTCTCTCTCTCTTTCCCCTCCCCCGCACACAAATAAGACAGACACTGCTAAGTCCAACATTCCTAGTATAAATTTTAAAAAAGAGAAAAAAACTAAAAAAAGTATCTTCCCTGCTAAACTGAAACAAATTACAACCATTCAATTTCGCAGCTTTGCTCGGCAGTAGAAAACAACTGTAACAAATAATACGCAGACCAGAAAACTTAAAGGAAAAGCTAGTGGGGAGTACCATGAAGGCTTCGGCAACCCAGCAGACCACCGGCACGTGTGGGTGTACACAGGTTCAGAGCTGGGAGCGACTTAAGATCTGAGAAGGCCTTGGGCTCTCGCCTGCTGAGCTCAGGTCCTACGTAGGCAGGAAGTGAAGGCTAGAGCAGAGCCGTGTGGCCGACAGTGTAGGCCAGGGTGTGCCTCAGCACCCACACAGACTCTGCTCGGGAACCGAATGGTCTGTGTCATCGCGAGCCTATGGTAAGTCTGTACACAGGAGGTCTAGAGAAGCTGATGAGCGGCCAGCTCACCACTAGCCAGGGACCACTACCAACCCTAGCAAATATTTATGAAAAGAGGAACAAGACAAAGAAAACTGAAAGACCAGGAAAACCCTTCCCAACTCATTCTGAAGGGAATAATACTAAGATACCAAGTAAAGACAAAATAAAATAAACATTACAAGACTATAGAGAAATATCCCTTTTAAAAACTGCTACAAAATTCCACAACCAATTCCCCCAAACATATAAAAACAACTATATTCTATGACCAAATATATGTTATCCTAGCATTATAATATTAATTCAATCTACAAGTATTGATCAGTATAATGTACAATATTAGTAAAATAAAAGATAAAACAGGAAGAAAAAAAGACAGACCCTTTGAAGTTAAAAAGAAAAAACTCCGCAGACAAGACAAGGAAGAACACTTTCCTAGTCCTAAGTATTCAATACGTAGAGAGGCCTAAGCTCCCACACTTCGTGGGAAAAGACTGAACAAAAGAACACAATGAAGCCTTCATGTCCTCGTCACCTCTTTTCCACATTCTTTGTTGATAATACTAGGGCACTAAAGAAAAATGAATGAATGGAGGAATGAAAAAAAAAAAAAACGAATGATCAAGTAAGTGGAATATGAAAGCCGAGGATGCAGAGCTATTCTTATCATAGATAACATCATCTTGTATATGAAAACTGAGCCTTGGTGGTAATCAACAGACCTCCACCTGAACTGAGATCCGTCTGATAAGACGGAAATCAGGTAGCCGGCACTGGCTGGGCCACGTCCTGGGGCGGAAGTGGCAGCTGCAATGCCCTCCCACCTCTCAGCACACACTGCCCAGGCAGGAGGAAGGGGAAGGAAACCCCACAGCAGTGTGGAGTGTGGTCACATCTTGGTGACAGGCCGTGGGTGTTCACGGTACTGTTTTTATCTTTGGTTAGTTTGAAGACTTTCAGAATAAAAGGATGGGACAAATGACAATGACCGTGACTCGGTGTAAAGATGGATGCAGGATGTTTGCTTTTCCTTCATCTCCCCCAACACTCAGACCAAATAACATACTGAGCTAGGAACAAAAATAAACACCTTTCTGAATGAAATTAAGCACAGCTTTTTCTGTACAGAAAAAAATATGCTAAGTTTTTATCTTCCATGAAAGTAAACACAAATAGAGGAATCATGTCTCAGTGACTGTTCTACTGCTGTGAAGATGACACCATGACACACTCTCCCCAATAAGGTCCCAACTCCTGATCCTTCTAATCTTTTCAAATAGTGACACTCCCTGTTGGCTAAGCATCCAAATATGTGAGCGTATGGTAGCCGATCTTATTCCAAAGACCACACATTAAAAAAACAAACGTGGCCAGGCTATGGTGGTGGTGGCGGCCCATGCCTTTAATCCCAGCACTCAGGAGGCAGAAGCAGGTGGATCTCTTGAGTTTGAGGCCATCCTGATCTCCAGAGTGAGATCCAGAACAGCCAGGGCTACATAGAGAAACCCTACCTCAAACAAACAAAAGAAAGAAAGTGAAGCTAGGAGATGTTTAGGTGGTGTCTTAGTCAGGGTTTCTATTCCTGCACAAAACATCATGACCAAGAATCAAGTTGGGAAGGAAAATGTAGTTTATCCAGCTTACACTGCTGTTCATCATCAAAGGAAGCCAGGACAGGAACTCACACGGGGCAGGAACTTGGAGGCAGGAGCTGATTTCAGAGGCCATGGAGGGACGCTGCTTACTGGTTTGCTTCCCCTGGCTTGCTCAGCTTGCTTTCTTATAGAACCCAGGACTACCAGGCCAGGGATAGCACCACTCACAACAGGCTGGGTACTCCCCACCCCCACCCCTTTTATCACTAATTGAGAAAATGTCTTACAGCTGAATCTCATGGAGGCATTTCCTCATGGGAGGCTCCTCTCTCTGTGATAACTCCAGCTTGTGTCAAGTTGACACACAAAACCAGCCAGTACAGGAGGTAAAAGTGTTCCATAAGCATAAGGACCAGAGTTCAATACCCAGAACCCACACAAGAGAGAGCTTTATGTGTCTGTAATCAGCATTGAAGGGCAAGCACAGAAGGATCCTGAGATCTTGCTGGTCAGTCATCCAGCTGAGCCCAAAGGCACACTGCGGTTCAGTGGCAGGCCCTGTTCTAAGAGAGTGAGGTGGGCATATACAGAAACAAAAAGCTAAGTTTCATAGCATTATGAAGGTATGTTTTCTTCAAAAGAACTGAAATGACCGAGACCAGGAAGAAGTGGGCCGAGGTATTCAGTGCCCTCAGGGAGCCCATGTGCAGTGTGACATACAAATAACAGGTAGGAATTATCCCGGGAGCGTGCACTTCCCGGAAGAACCCAAACATGCTGCGCACAGAGCGTCCTGAGCTGTTTCTACACATGACGGCGCTAACACGCCACAGGGGCTAGCAAAGTCTCCAATCTACCCATAGCAGCAGCATGACAACCACATCCAAAAGTAACAGACGAATATATTAAAATTATATGTCCCACTACTTGAAATTACTTCAAGTTCCCATTCTCATTTAAAAAAAAAATGAATAAACACACTCACAGTTCCACCAGGTTTGGAAGCTTCTGAGCAAGGTTTTCTGGCTGAAAAAGAAAACTCAGAATTAAATTTTATCTTAAAAAAGGTATTAACATTTTTAATTACCTTGAGCATAATATCTTCTTGGGATATAAATTTTGAGAATGTGAAAATATCAACTCAGCATGTCTGGGATTCATACTTAAACCGAGCACAAGCCACGTAGTACAGCTGGCCAGTTAACAGCATCCCTTATCACGTCTGTCCTCAGCCTTCCTCCTGCTGCGACCCTTTAATACAGCTCCTCACCTTGTGGTGACCCCCAACCATTAAATTATTTTTTGTTGCTACTTCATAACTGATTTTGCTACTGTTATGAACATAAATGCCTGCTTTCCAACAGTCTTAGGTAATCCCGTGAAAAGGCCATTGTACCTACAGGCTGAGAACTGCTGCCTTAGAGAGACCAGGCACCTCTCAGGAGACAGAAGGAAGGCAGCCCTGGATGGGAGGTTGAGGGGCTAGAGAGGCAGCTGTGGACAAAGAATGCTAGGGACAGCCAACAGCCTACACAGGGGGAAGGGCCCACAAAGACTCTACAGTCCCCAAAAGGGGAACCCACCATGATGACCACACCCTAATTTTGGATGCTTGCCTCCAAAGTGTGAGCAACGCACTGCTGCTGGAACTGCTCTGTTATGGTGGCCTCACAGTTACGGCCTCCAGTCTTCCAATTCCCCCACCCCGACTGCTAAAGAAAGGCAGACCTCTGAGGTTTGCAGGCGCGGAGACCCAAGAAGGTTGAGAATGAATAGAGACAAGGACTGTGACCCAACAGTTTTAGGCCCAGGGCGTCTGGGAGGGGATGGCAGACTGACTGATGAAATAGATGAAACGTGCCAGGATTTCCAAGGGAAAACTTGTACAGTTCTACTCACTGGTGAAAAGAACGGTGTTGGGGGAGGGTTGTTCCTGTAAATAACTGTGTATAGAACTACAACATGGTTCAGATTTACAAGCACATGAAGAGGTACACTATGAAAACTGAAGGCACACACAGGTTATGTATCTTCATTCCACATCCCCCAAACACCAAGAGGTAAGCTAGTTAGTTAATGGTAGAACCAGGAATGGCTTTCAGAAAAAAACAAAAACAAAAACAAACAAACAAAAACCATGTCTGGCATGGATTCTTAAAGACAAATATGAGCTTGGCATGAGGTGGAAGGGGGGGGGCGAATTCTGGTCCATCTTCTGGGCACAGGAAGCAACATACAAAGGAGGATGGGAAGGAGGTGTTTAGAAACTTACCTATTGTCTGGCGGTGCCTCACCAGTAGTCCTAAAGACATACTGGGTTTCATAAACCCTGTTATAAAAGTAACTGTGCTAGGGGGCCTGGCCAGACGTAAGAATGTGTGGTGGCTTGAAGGAGGTGTCCCTCCGCAGGTGGTGACACTGTTTGGGTAGGTTTAGGAGGTGTGGCCTTGCTGGAGGAAGTATGTCACAGGAGGCAAAGCTCGGGTTTCAAAGCCATTTGTCAGTCCTAGTTGGCTCTGGGATTCCTTCTTGTAGCTCAAGACAGGAGCTGTCTCATCGCAGCAACAGAAAGTAACATGAAATGTGCCCTGCTCTTGAACCTGTGTCTGGCAGCTCACGACCACCTGTAAGTCCAGCTCCAGGAGCTCTGACGCCCTCTTCTGGACCCCTGGACTCACAGTGCACATACTCCCCCAAGGGTATGCAAATTTAAAAACTAAACCAAGTAAAAATCAAGTATAAAGATAGTTTTACACAAAAGGGGCAAGGACAGTTACGTTTTAATGTAAAACTTTACTATAGACCCATGCTTAAACACTCGGCCCCTGGACGGTGCTCTTTGGGGAAGACTGTGTAGCCTCAGGAAGCAAGGCCTAGTTTGGGAGGTGGAAAAAACAGGCCACCATAAAAAGAGATGGGACTAATGCATGGGCTTATATTTTATTCTAAGGCATAGATTTTTTTTTTTTTTTGGAACCCTAAACAGAATGAAAATCCACTGGCTTTATTTTAGAGAAGAAAGTAACAATTTCATACACACATGCAGATATACTCCAACTGCTTATGTAATATAGCCACGCCCTTTTGTCATAAGCTGCATTACTGAACACAGATACTGTGAACCGACTCAAGTTTTGGGTCCTCACTGTTGACAGAACTAAAGTGGTACAAGCTGTGAACCCTCACTACGTATGCAGTAAACCCACTTCTTCAGATGTCACAAATCCCTGGAATGGTCTTTGAGTATTGGAATCTTTCCTAGTAACAACACACGCTTCCATTTATGGGCATACTAGCAGAGCTAGAGAACTCTAAGACAGAGGGCTCAATCAGCAATGCTCCCATTAAAGCAAAGACCAGGTCAGGGAAGACACGCTCAGACCTCACTGAGTTTCGTCTGCTGGAGTAGCAACACGGAATCTGGTTGGCTTACATGACTCTCGCTTACTTGACTCTATCCGACAGCATTCCATGATAAGCTGCTTTGCTTTTAGTTTTGCTTTTTTGAGTCAGAGCTATACATAAAACACAAACCATACTTCTGCTTCTGACAGGCATCAGTGTCAGCTTATTGACAAGATAAACACACTGTATTTATATTTAAAAAACAGGTACACTAACTTTTAAGAAGACTGTAGTTCATGAGACTACTGACTTTTGAAAATACAAAATAAGTAAATCCATCTCTCAAACAACCTAGGAAACAGCGTCTGCTGAGCAGGACAGGACTGACCCCTACTGGTACCTAAGAAACTGTGTCTGCTGAGCAGGACATGACTGACCCCTACTGGTGCTCTGTGGTACCACGCCCTCCTTTCTAATCCCACATTTTCAGTACATAGAAAATAGAAAAGCCATTAACATTTACATCAATAATTTTTTTTCATAACCAATGCAAAAAGTAAACTTTAACATGTTTAATATGCTGGCATAAAATGTTGCTTTCAAACTCCCCTTAAATGTGAAGACTTTTCAATGTTTATAACTTGGGACAAGCATTTCATGTATTTTATAAACACAACAGATTTGTGACATGCTGTGGAAGAGACTGCCCTCCCTACCCCTCTCCTTCAGAAGCTAGGGCAGATGCGATACAGTCTAGGGGTCCCCATCAGGCTCCAGGTTTTTGTTTGTTGTTTTGTTGGTTTGGTTTGGTTTTCTTTCCTGCCAATTAAAGAATTAAGTGGCAGGAAAATTCTTGAGCCAGGTAAAACCATCTCAAACACTGCAAACAGAAGCAGACAGAATTAGCAGTCAAAGGAAGGCATTTAATGGCATGAGGAAAAACACAGGCTTCCAGCAGACACACACTGAAAAGGGCCCCTAGAAAGTGGATGGAACACACACAAAGCCAAAAAGTCCACTCTCTTCTCAAAGATTGGTTTGTTTGGTTTTTTTTTTTTTTTAAGTCTTTGAAGAATTTTTCTTCCCTTAGGGTTGGTCAGTTTGAAGAAAGAGGGGATGGTTGATTGGCCTACAACTGTTGTGTGACTTGTCCTGATAGGCCCTGAGCCAGTCTGTCAGCAGAGGGACTTCTAGGAGACAAAAGCCTATAAGGCTTTGTCTAAAGCTGTCAGGCTTCTGTCTTAAATCAGGAGGATAAGGAAAAGCTGGCCCTGTTGGAAATCTGTCTCCTTTGTCACTTAGCTATGGCCCCTCGACCGGTCTGTCTACCTCCCAGAAGTCTAACTCCTAGTCTCTCAAAAGAAGCCACCTGCTCCACAGTGACTTCAAGATGGTAACAGCTTTGTTCAGGTTCACCCCCAATGGAAAACACCTCAAGCTAGAGTACTCAAATAATCTGCAACTGTTTGCATTCATCAGAAATAAGAAATCCCTGTGCGGATATAAGCTACTCAAGGTTCAGCACCTGATGCAACCTAACATCTAATAACACATCTCACAGAAGTCACAAGTTTTGGCTCTTAGAGCACTTACAGAATTCTATTAAAAAGAATGGTTTGTACCCTTACTTCACACTACACAAGAAATAGCTCAATTCAAGAACTTTATTTAGTTTAGGAGCTAAAATCATCACTTATACAAAACACAAGAATATGGTGCTAGATTAGAGAGATGGCTTGGCAGTTGAGCACACTGGCTGCTCTTCCAGAGGACCCAGGTTCAGTTCCCAGTACCCACATGATGGCTCACAACCATCTATAACTCCTGTCTCATGGGATCTAATGCCCTCTTCTGGACTCCATGAGTACTGCATACATGTGGTACAGACAAAACACCCACATGCAAAAAAAAACTGAAAACAAATTATTTAAAAGAAAAGGAATGAATTTCCTTACTATTGGATTTGGCAGTGGATTCACAAATGATATCCAAAAGCAATGCCACGACAGGCAAAAAGATGATCATAGTTAAGACCTTTTGTACATAAAAGGACATTATAAATAAAAGACAATGTACAAACTTAAAGAAATATTTACAAAGCACACAGCAGATAAGGATCCAGCACCCAAAACACAAAAGAACTATTGTAACCCAGTAACAAAAAAAAAGCTACTGAAAGATGGACAGATGGATTAAAAAAAAAAACTGCTAGAGATGGATCTCAAAGCTCCTTAAAGGCTTGGCTCCCAGGGTGCTGCTATCTGGAGACAGTGAGTCTTTAGGTCACAGGGGATGCCAACTTGAGGGGCTCTGAGTCCCTGTCCCTGCCTTCCTCCTCCTCCTCTCTCACTCTTTCTACTGTTGCTCTCAGCCTCCAGAGTAGACTGGGACCTTTAAATCTACAAGTCAAAATACCTTTTCTAAGTTGGTTATCCAGGAACTTGCTATAGCAATAGAAAGCCAACTAACACAATAGATAAATGCTGCGTAATGTCATCAGCCTCCAGGAAGTACAAACCAAACTACAATGAAGTGTCACTTCATAACTACTAGGACAGCTACACCAACAACAAACAACAATGACAACAACAACAATGATGATGACAACAACAACAAAAACGACAACAACATCAATAAAATGGAAAATATCAAGTGTTGGTAAGGGTGTGAAGAGTCTAGAACTCCAGGCTGCTGAGGAAGAATCCGCTTTCTGCAGAGAGGAGCCTCCAGCAGGTTATACAGTCCCAAGCGGTCGGCAGCTCTAAATGCATGCACACATGAGCGAATACTCTGTATGTGTGCTGGTAGATCAGTGTGCAAAATAATACAGACAAGGTTGAGAATATCAGAGGAAACAGGGACGAGCCGCTGGAAGGGGGAGGAGGGTGGAAATAAATGATGTAAATACAACACACACATGCTGAGGTTTGGTCTGTTTCTATGTACTGTAATGGTAAACACTGGCCCCCAAGATCTGTTCGGCTCAGGGATGAGGAACTCCTCACATAACAAGTCATGCTGTGTAACCTTGCTCCTTAATTTAAAACCATTGTTGGAACAAGGATGCCTGTAGCCTTTAGCTGGGCAGAAGAGAGGTAGGTGGGGCTTTGGTTCCCAGGGCTTGGGGTCTGAAGCACAGACAAGGAACAGACAGTGAAGAGAACGGTGACGCCATGAGGTAAGGGATCGTGAGAACTGGCCGTGAAGGCAGGCCAGTCGAAGTAGGAGAGGCCCAGGTGGAACATGGCGAGTCATATCTCAGGGTTATTAATAGGGAAGTCGACAAAATAGCTTAAATCTGCACAGCTCTCCTGATATTATTATTATCAGCTTATCATAAATATAAAAGTTTTGTGTCTTTTATCTGGGAACTATATAATCCAAGGTGGGGTAGAAACTACTGATTGATTTTTACTACAACATATACATGTTTAGATTCTCAAAAGACATGATTTAAAAATTAACAGAGGTTGGGCAGTGGTGGTGCATGCCTTTAATCCCAGCACTTAGGAGGTAGAGGTAGGCAGATCTGAGTTCAAAGCCAGCCCCATCTACAGAGTGAGTGCTAGAACAGTCGGGGCTATGTAGAGAAACCCTGTCTCAAAAAAAAATTGTTTTTAATTAAAAATAAACAAACTGGTAACCATGGATGCCATAACCTGACTTCACCATGGAGCTGTAGCCTTGTAAGGTACTTTGACCAGGACTGAACTTTGATCCAATAAGACTACCCTTACTACATGGTAGAGGTTGTGTAACTGGAAATCATGTACCCAACTGCTCAAGCCAATCTCCCCAAACTAGACGCTGGTCAGTCACCATGAATGTGCCTATGCGTTACATGAAGGTGGGGATTACATGCACACATGCGCACACACACACACACACACACACACACACACACGTGCACACCAAGCTGTTTCGGCTTACCACTTCCTCTACTCTTTCTACCTGGTGAGGCTTTTCCTGTCCTTTTGGCTCTTCTCTCTGTCCCTAACAGGCGGCCCTGGCAGCCTTGCACTCCCAAATGCCCCTGGCCATTCATCTCTGCCACCTGAGAACAGCCAGAGAGCAGTGTCATAGTTACAAGCCTTTTTTCCATCCATGAGGCCGTGCAGGTCAGTGGTCTCACTGCAGCCTTGCTTATATCTCTACCAACTGAGTTCTACCATTCTCCATAAATACGAAAATGCAAGCAGATTGCTGTGCGTGGCAGCTTAATGTCTATGATCCCAGCACTTGGGAGGCTGGAGCAAGAAGAAAGCACAAGTTCAAAGCCAGCCCGGACTACAGTTCAAGACCATGATTTAAAAACAAACAGATCACTGAAAAGCTTGACCACGTGACAGACTTAGCTACTTCTATCTATTCAATCCAAAAATAACTAAGATGGTTTTATAGAGAGCTAGAGCAAGCACAGTACAATCAGGGTGACTGCAGAGCCTGCGAGAGAGCAGCAGCTGAAGTCTTGTGGGCCCAGCAGGTTGAAGAGCCACAAGAACTCCTCCTGAGAACCCGAAAGGAGCCAGGCTTAGCCCCTTCCTCCTATTTCTCCTGCCTCACGTGTTGATGTAACCTCTGCTCTAGGCAGAGCATCTAATCCAAAAAGCCCTCTGATCTGATACCTTTGCGCGCCAACACAAAGTCACAGGTGGAAAAGTCACAGCTGCCCCTGACGGTGCTCCATGCATATAGCACACATTAACTCCAGGCTATGTGCATACGGGACATATGAAACACAAACCAATTATGCAACTAGATATGAGTCTCACCCCAAAACTTAATTATGTATATGCAAATAATCTGAAGAAAACTACCTAAAATCAACAACGTCTTCTGGTCCAAGCATGTTGGATAAGGAATATGCAATGTGTGAGGACGAGGAGAAACACGCGTGTGACTCTCCTAGCTATCGCCTTTGCTCGCCCTAGCCCAGTCACAAGCCACGAAGGAGGCATTTTTTTTTTTTTTTTTTTTTTTTTTTGGTTTTTCAAGACAGGGTTTCTCTGTGTAGTCCTGGCTGTCCTGGAACTCACTCTGTAGACCAGGCTGGCCTCGAACTCAGAGATCCACCTGCCTCTACCTCCCAAGTGCTGGGATTACAGGCGTGCGCCACCACGCCCGGCGAAGGAGGCATTTTTATGTCGACACTACATGAGTATGGTCACCACCATTATAAATCAAAATATTTAGAATCTATATGCCAACTATGTTTACTTTTAAAATAAACAGAAAGTATAATAGTCAGATATGATAGTTCATTTTTCCCCACTATTAACACACGAGGATCCTCTTCAGCTCCCACCCACTCCTTCACTCTCTCCCGTCATCTACAACCAGAGTCCTTTTCAGTGCCTTATTCATCTATAAATGTGGGATAATGACAGTGCCTGCATCACAGCACTGTTTTCAGGATCTAATAACACACGCAAATTGCTCAGAACAATGCTTGGCATTTGCTGTCAGGCGATGCCTTGGGAAAGACTCCAAAGAAGTTAGTGTGATTACGTTTTAACCAACATATTAATGGATATTTATGAAAGCAAGTGTTCTTCACATTACCACGCTATGAGGAATATCCTTTTTCTGATTTTTTTTTTCCTATTGGGTATACAATTTTACTAGACAAGGGTCTAAAACACCAAAAAGAAAGGTCAAGTCAATTTCCATTGCTGAAGTCCAATAGTGAGTTAAAATGTCTTCTCATAGTTTCTAAAAAAGAGATACTAAAAATCTTAAACGGTAGATACCAACTTTGTGTGTGTGATATGTATGTTTATACATGTTCATGTGTGGCACAAGTGCTCACATGTGTAGAGGCCAGAGGCTTCCTCGATTACTTGTCAACGTCTGGTTTTGAGACAGGATCTTTCACTGAACCTGGAGATTGATTACTCATTCAGCTAGTGACTGCTTCTGCATGAACACCAGGGGCCGCACAGCTGGAAAGGCACCCCCTGCAGGAGGACCTAATTGAGGACTGCCTGAGAGAGCAAGGATTGCTGACACAGACAGTGCCAGCCAATCAGGAACTGCTGTTTAGAAGAGATGCTTTCTTGGGACCAATGGGGTGCGGGTGGGGGGTATTAAAAGAGTCTGCTACAGTGCTCAGATGAGTTTGCTGCAGTGTTTCTCACCTGCTCCCGCAGGCTGTGTGTTGACTCCTGCCACCTTACCTCCAACCCCCAAGGGCAAGTAGGGTCGGGCAGCGGGCAGTCTATGGCACAGGCAGCAGCCCACAGCGCCTGAATCATCACCTCCCCAGAGTGCTGGAATTACAGGTACATGTCACCCATACCTTTTACATCAATGCTGGCAATAGGAACTCAGGCCTTTATGCTTGTCTAACAAGTACTTCCCTGACTGACACAGTTCCCCAATCCTCAAGGCCTCCTAAGCCTCTCCCAGCCAGGGCCACCAACTTGGGGACCAAGAATTCTAATGCCAGGAACTATGACATTTACAGAAAAGATCTTTAAAATGCTTTGTAAAGTAAAATTTAAAGCCACAAATCATAATGTTTCCTATCTACTTTTGCCTTTTATAGTTCTGGTTTTAGTTTGGTGTGAATTGGCTTGGTTTGAAATAGGGTCTTTCTATATAGTCTGGCCCTTCTAAAGTACAGTGGTGGAGTCTGCAGGTATGTCCAGGCCAAGCAGTGGGATGGATGCAGGGCTGATGGCCCAAAGACAGTGTTCACGTTTTGTACTAACAAAGAGAGTAACATGAAGTTAAAGCTAGATGTAGACTATCTAGTCACATATATTCAAATATGCAAAGTACCCAAGACGCACTGCCAAACTTACAGAGCTCACGGTCAGCTTAACCCATGTATGCTGGCTAGTCTCAGCTGTCAACTACATCTGAAAGTATTTAAAATGAAAATAGTCGGGTGCATTTGTAAGGGATTTTTCTTGGTTGGATTATTTGAGCTGGGAGACGCACCGTAAATTCAGATCAACTGAAGTCAGAAGATCTACCCTAAATCTGGGGCATACTTTCTGGGAGGAGACCACATAAAAGAATGGAAGGAAGCTGTGTCTTCTGTCAGCTTACCCCCACTCTCACTAGCCTGAGAACAACTACCCTGAGCCATTCCTTCAATGGTAGTAAAGTCTACTTCTTCAAAATCCAACCTGAACTGAAAACTGGCAGCTCTTAGGACTCCCCTGGTACTCCAGCCCTAGACCAATCCAATCTTACAGACGGAACAACTACTGGACCCTTGGCCTTTCTGTTAGGAGACAGCCATTGTTGAACTATTTGGATCACAGCATCTAAGTCATTCTAATAAATCACACACACACACACACACACACACACACACACACACACGAGCTCCCCTGCCACACTGAGATGGTCCTCTCTGCACAGGAAAGCATTGTTCCTAAGCTGGAGTGGGAGGCTGCACAGAGAAAGATCTCCCACAGAAGGAACTTATGGCCCAGGAATAAAGTCAACATAGAATAAATACAAATAAAAGGTTTTCAGTGAAAAGGTCTATTCTATTACGTTCACAGGCTTTTGTCCTTTTTAATAATTCAGGAAATACTGGCATCCCTCAAATTCTGAAGACATGACACACTATCATCCTACAAATATAAGCCACTGTGCTAAAGCAAATAACACGCAGTGCACAGGGGAGAAGGGTAGGGGCTGCGCACGGGTCACTACTTCTCAGGAAGCGGCTTCTCGTGGCGAGGCGTGGAAAGTAGGAAAGGGTAGATAGGGACATTTACCATAGTGAAGGGGAAAAAAGAATTGTACCAGGGAAGAGTGAGACATGAAAACAAATGCCTGGCGGGTCTCCAAGCAACAAAAGGCCAATGAATTCATAATGCACTCGGCAGCCGGCAGGGCCAACAATGCTGGCCAGCAGCACGGCAGCTCGGCAGCTCTGCAATTGCTGATTGAGTCCCGAAAACTCAAACCCCAGGCGGGAACTACACTTTAACACCCGTGAACACCTAAAACCCTGCTTCATAGCTAGCTGGTCCAGCCAGGGACGGGAAGAGCTCTAGGATGACTGCTGACTCTCAGCATCCTCCGAGAGGTAAACAGCATCCCCCGAGAAGTAAACAGCATCCCCTAGCTAATAAACCTCATAGAGGTATCTGATGCACACCAAACAGTAACTGCGAAGGGAAGACAAGATGCGATGTTGATTACAAACACCTGCAAGAATGTAATCCTCACAGACTGAAAGGGCGGCAGAGCACCACGAAGTTGGGATGCGTGGTATGGGAAGGAGGATGGAGACGGGGAGGGGTGAGAAAAGACTAGGGAGAGGAGGAAAGAGGGAGAGGAAAGAGGGAGGGGAATGGTAGCAAGGCAGTGCTGTGCAGTGGGCATGTCCTAATGGAATCCTTACTCTGCACACCAGCTAAAAACAATTTTCAATTAGGTATGTGCACTGAGACACCTATGTATGTTTAAATTGTGTGACAGATACCAAACTAGTTTCCTAAACTAAAAACTGACCAAAATGTACTGAAGACCAACTGTTTAACTTCTGCAAGTGGAGGTTAGTTTCCTTGAAACGGGTATTCCATCAGGTTATTGCTATAGGCAGTAATCTGCTCCTGAATATTTTCCTACATACTTTTATACAAGTGGACAAATTGGAGCTGTCATCCTTGATAAAAATCTCTTACACCACTTCTTCCCA
This sequence comes from Apodemus agrarius, assembly GCA_964023405.1. NCBI lineage: Eukaryota > Metazoa > Chordata > Mammalia > Rodentia > Muridae > Apodemus > Apodemus agrarius. The sequence goes on from OZ030005.1 coordinate 57,118,253, forward strand.
AGGGTTAGAAAACTTGAGGTAAGTATGACCTCACATCACACAGGAGCATATGTATATTCATAAAGGACTAATGAAGGTGTAGATAAGACATTTTTTTAAAAAAAAAACAAAAGAAAAAAAAACCCTAAGTATTCAACCCACATAGGTACCAATATATTAAACACTAAAAAGATGCATAACCATTTGTTCCAGATAAAGCAAAGATACACTTTGTTTTTGTTTTTGTTTTGTTTTGTTTGTTTGTTTTTCGAGACAGGGTTTCTCTGTGTAGTCCTGGCTGTCCTGGAACTCACTCTGTAGACCAGGCTGGCCTTGAACTCAGAAATCCGCCTGCCTCTGCCTCCCAAGTGCTGGGATTACAGGTGTGCGCCACCACGCCCAGCTTCAAAGATACACTTTGTAATGCATTCCACCTGTTTCAGATTGTCAAGAACACAGGCCATAAATATAAAACTAGTATGACAAACTTTCCAGATACTTAGGAAAGTTCAAAATATAGAAAGGTTCGTTTACAAAGAAAGAGCAAGCTAATGGGAATCACAAATTCAAGCATGAAATTCCAACCAGGTAACTGATAGCCACAAAAGGCCACATGGGTAAAAATCACTTAAGATGGGGACATTTTATAACAAGCAGTAGGAACAGAATTCTGGTTAGAACATTCTCCTCCCAAGTTTAAACAGTTTATTTTACATATAACAGGCTATAATGACAAATCTGTGCTTACTCTTAGAACATAAAGTGAATCAAATGTTGCTTCAGCAGCAAACTTTGGTGGGGACCAAACCAGATGACCTCTTAGTGCAAGATCACGGATTTTCAACAAGGCAATCATGAAGAAGATTTTGTTAACACACAACTTCGCAAATATCTATTAATGCTGTGATCATCAAATCCTTCTCTTTGTGATGCCTACCAGTCAGTTAGGCTTGCTGGCCTTCCCCTTAGATACTTGACGGAGGCTGCTTAAACGCAGGAGCGCAGGCCCTCCGAAGGAAGACACTAATCTTCTCAGTGGTGTATCAGAATAACTCCCCTTTCCTGCATATCCTTTCTGTAGCCTACCTACAACAACTTCAATAATGGATGTGCAACTACTGGGAGCCCCACACCCATACCCACACCCACACCCACACCCACACCCCAACCCCCCCATCCCCGCCCATACATCTCCACTGCTGCATATGTAACTCCTTGATCTAAACAGCACGGATGTATGATCAGGACCACATCTACAAATGGTATTAACGCAGTACGATACCTACCAGTGTGGTGAGGGAGTTCCTCTTCATGTAGAGCCTCTCCAGGTGCTGCAGCCCTTCATCTTTCAGTAACTCCAATGGGAAATGGTGCAGGTTCCTGTAATTTAAGAACAAATTCTTGTGCTTTTCAAGCCTGGCCACTGAGATCGTCTTACAGAGTTCGGATGCCATGACTGAACATGTCCAACCAGAAGTGCCGTCGCACTACATCTTGTCAAAATTGGTCCATTTCTACAAAGAGGACAAAAAAAAAATAATTAGTCATTAAGATCTCTTACAATCAATGCGTCTAAACCTGTCATCCTACAGAGCTAGACGTTTCTTTTTTTTTTTTCTTTTTTTTTTTTTTTTTTTTTTTTTTTTTTTTTTTTTTTTTTTTTTTTCGAGACAGGGTTTCCCTGTGTAGCCTTGGCTGTCCTGGAACTCACTCTGTAGACCAGGCTGGCCTCGAACTCAGGAATCCGCCTGTCTCTGCCTCCCAAGTGCTGGGATTAAAAGCGTGTGCCACCACTGCCCGGCGAGCTAGAAGTTTCTTAAAGATGAAGCTCAGGGCTCCAGAAAACATTAACAAATGAAATTGCTCAAATAAAATTGCTCAAAAAGTCAATTTTTTTTCTAGACACCCCTTCTAGTTCTTCATTGAAACAGAAAAAGGAAACGGAGCCATTTCAATTATTTTATTCATTTTAAGAAGATAATTCTCAGTGAAGTCATATGAAGGCTTTCAATGAACAGAGTTTTATAACTTTGGGGTTAGTTTCTATCATTTTCACACTCATTTCTTAGCTCAGACATCGGCAGTTGTCATTGTACTTAAGAGTATTCTATGAAGTGATCGGTTAACAGCCCCAGGTCAACCTAAGGATCTAATACTCCCCATAAGTACTCCAGCTAAGGATCTAATACTCCCCATAAGTACTCCAGCTAAGGATCTAATACTTCCCCATAAGTATTCCAGCTAAGGATCTAATACTCCCCATAAGTACTCCAGCTAAGGATCTAATACTCCTCATAAGTACTCCAGCTAAGGATCTAATACTCCCCATAAGTACTCCAGCTAAGGATCTAATACTTCCCCTTAAGTATTCCAGCTAAGGATCTAATCCCCCCCATAAGTACTCCAGCTAAGGATCTAATACTCCCCATAAGTACTCCAGCTACTTCCTTCCTCGTTTTATTGCCAGGCACTGATCACTGGACATCTTCTAAGTCTTTATGTAAAATGGAGGGAACTATAGCACTAGCACCATCAATGCTTCCGTATGGACGACAGAGCCAGAACAATTACCCCAGAAGGGTAATTATGCGCTGAGTAAGGGGAGTGGTTTCGATGTCTTGCAGCATGGCCGACGTCATACCTTCCCAGACGGCTGTCAGAGCTCATCACCAGTTACCTCCCCAGGTTTTCCTGTCTCAGCACATGTGGGGGAAGCACCCTTCGAGCCACACAGCAGCCCAGCCGGGAGTCAGGAAGGGTCCCCTCCTCTCCATCACAGCTTCTTTAATCAAGGCTAGTGTTTCTCTTTCCAAATACATCTCAGGTCCAGCCACCTCTCTCCTGCTACCCAACCCACGGGCCACTGCCTTGGCCAGGTCTATTCCTGGCCTCCACGTGTCCACCTTCCTGACTCCCAACATATTAATCACAGCAATGGGCCTCTGACAATGAGCTCATAATTGCACCTCATCCTCTCAGGCACGTCTTACTACACAAACCCTTTAGCAACTCCTTATTGAGAAAAGCAGAGTCTTACAAAGCTTCCTTGACCATCGGGCCCAACCTGCCCGTCCAGCCTCCTCTGTGACACTCACCAAGTTCCTGACCTCTCTTAATCCTGGGAGCCACCAAACTCCTCCAAGCAGTTGTTGTTCTCCTCTTAGCCTGGAAATGCCTCTTTCTCCTTGCAGCTTTCAACATAAAACTCACCTCCCCATCCCACACTAACTATTTCCTTCCTTTCTTCCAGAGCAAGCCAGTTGTTCAGTTTTTACTATTTGTTTTAGATTACATATCTATTATCTATAGATATAGATAGATATGCACACCTGTTTAATAGATATTTTAGACAAGGGTCTGTAAAACCCTAAATCCAGAGAGAGGTTGCTTTCTTCATATCTGCATGCCTGCATAATTATACAGTATCTAAAATACGTTTAGCGTTCAAACAGCTAATAAGTGGATGAAATCAGAGCAACTGATTTCGATTTTTTTAATCTACCCATTGAGATCATTCACAGACAATATAAACTTACTATCTGTCACAAATATCTCCATCTTCATAGCCAAGCAGCACATCAGACATTAATTAACCCCCTTTTCAGAAGAGGTACTTCGCCACAACTGAAATGCAGGTGGTCCTAACTCCAAAGTCTGGGCACCACCACCCCCCCTTCCTATAATGCAGCCTTTTTACAAATGTTAAAATGTAGCCAGCGTGGCATCAGTATGAGACAGCCAGAGATGACACATATGGAAGGTTTCCCTTCTGCAAAGTAAAAACCATATCCAAAATCTTCACTCACTGTAACCAGATGGCTCTTTCTGCATGTTCCACCTGGCACTGGGTGCTTCAAAGGCACCATTAGGCTCTGCCGAAATGCATCTATGTACCAACTGGGGAATAGCGTGTATGCAAATGAAATCCACAAGCTTCCAAAGATCAACGCTACTCTTGGCTTTCCAATACGCACTCATCGGCAATACAGTCTTTTTACTTTTCCTAACCCTTTCAAAACTTCACCCCCTGCCTGCCCACAGTTACTGTAAATAAGGCAATCGGTATTAACTAGTAAGGCTGCACCCTTTGGTTTTCTGAAAGTCCAACCCCAGTCTTCTCAGTAGAAACAGAACAATCTCCCAAGCACATCCCCATTTTAAGCACTGGTATTTTAAAGAGTAGTCCATGACTGACTTTCCAGTACCCGACTTGACAGAATACACAAGCCAGCTTTCTAACACTGGAGATTAGAGACTTACACACTGTATATTACAAGCATCTATAAAAGGTTGTTTTCTCCATGAGAAAAGCTACCAGACGTCTTGGTTTTGCCTGAGTTAGTTCGAGTCTAAGACCGTAAGAATTCGGCAGCAGGGAGCCAAGGGGCAGGAATTCAGAAGATGATACCGGGATACCCTGGTACCAGGGGCCATGGAGAACCCAGCAGCGGTGGGGATCCAAGGCCGGACAGCCCACTGTCCCTCTCCCCAGAGGCCCAGGCGCTTCTGTGGCGACGAGGATGAAGCGTCCCCACCGGGAGCCGAGCCAGCAGCTTCGACCTGTGAGCCTGGAGACGGGACACTCACCTCCGCGCCCGCTGACCGGCACTCAGCGGCTCAGGCTGCGCTGGTAGGCAGTCCAGAAACAGAGGGAGGGCGGGGCCACGGGGGCGGAGCCTGCGGGGAGGCGGGCCTGACTAACGGGAGTAAGGGTCCGGGAAGAAGGGGGCCATGAGAACGAAACCTCGCGGTAGTTCGCCTCAGTTCTCGCTGTGTCACGATAGGTGGGACGAGAGACTCATTCTCAGAACCAGACGCTTATTGGTTGAGAGCCTGACTTCCTCCAGCGTCCCCCGCCGCGGCTCTGTCCTGACTTCCGGCTCCGGCTTGGAGCTGAATGCCAAGATAGTGGGTGTTTTGTGTTAGCATTTTGGTTGGTGGGTTGTTTAGTTGGCGCCAGCCTCAAGGTCTCCAGTAACTAGTCCTTTCATCCATACGTTCACTCCGCTGCTAACAATAAAACTCGACACCGAGCGATTAAATCCCAGGCATCGACCTATGCAGCCTTGCATCTACTCTATCAGCAATTCCGGCTGCTGTTAAACCATCAGTCTGACTTAAGCAGTAGCCGGTGGGCTTACGTAACGCAAGTAAATGGAGTCAACAAGCACAACTTGAGCATTGCATTTAATGTCTCCAAATGCTCCCTGATAGCTGCCAAAGATGGTGTCTACCCTTCAGACACTCACGGTCCTAGGCATGGTGGTGCACGCCTGAATCCCAGTAACCTGAAAGTGGAGACAGGAATTAAAAGGCCAACCTCAGCTACGTGAGACAACTGTCTCATAAATAAAAGTTTAAAAAGAAACGCAGGCTCTGTTGTTGAGAACTGAGGACAGTCACAGTTTAGGGAACGAATCTGGCAGTTCTTATATGGCTAAGTAGACAGTCGATAAAATACCTTCTGAAGATTAAAAACCTGATTGTTCTGATGGAGCAAGCCCTCTGCTTCTCTAAGGCTGAGGCAGTAGGATCGCAAGGTGAAGGCCAATCTGGATTGCTAATGAAACCCTAACTCAAACTATTTCAACGAGAAAGGGGCCAGGGATGTAGCTCAGTAGAGCCACCGTTCAAGCCCCTGTGCCAGGGAAGATAATTTAAAAAAAAAAAAAAAATGTTTTTTTTAGTGCACATTGATGCAACAACTTTCTATCTTTAAAATTTCCTCTAAGACTTGCTCTTTATTGTCTGACGAACCCCATTATGTACGTGAGGTGTTTCTAACAAATTCATCCCCCCCCCCCATTAAAACTTATTCTTTGGGGGGCTGGAGAGATGACTCAGGGGTTAAGAGCACTGACCGCTCTTTCAAAGGTCCTCAATCCAATTTCCAGCAACCACATGGTGCCTCACAACCATCCGATTGAATCTGATGGAATCTGATGCCTTCTTCTTGGGTGTCTGAAGAGAGCGACAGTGTATGCACATACATAAAATAAATAAATCTTTTTAAAAAAAAAACAATCAACCCTTATTCTTTGTCCTTTAAAAAAAACAAAAACAAAAACTGCTGAGCTGCTGAGCTGTCCTGGCCCGCCCACGCATTTAATCATTGTCACTCAGAGGCAGAGGCGGGCAGATCTCTTGGAGGCCAGCCTGACCTACAGAGTGAGTTCCAGAACATCCAGGGCTACATGAAGAAACCCTGTCTCAACAAAACAAACAAAAACAAAAAGATGTCTATTAATTTGCATAGGGGCTTCTTGCTAGGCAGCCTTAATTTTATCTATCCATCTATATCTATCCATCTAATTATCTGTAAGTAAAAAGAATATGACACTACAGGCAACTAAAGAATGCTGAGACCCGGAGAAATAATATTTCCCAGGAAAAGCACACCAATTGATTATCCAGTACCAAATGGTGAGCTCTGAAAACTCTCTCTCTCTCTCTCTCTCTCTCTCTCTCTTTCTCTCTCTCATGTAACAACAACAATTTAAAAAGAGGCCATGAATATGAAAGAGAGCAAAGGAGGGATACATAGGTGGCTTGGTCATAAGAAAAGAAAAGAGAAAACGATGTAATTATAATTTCAATATATATGTATATGTAATATTAATAATCGACATCACAAGAAGAGTCATAATAGAAAACATTTCTGGAGTAATATCAGCTTCTTCATTTTTGTCTTTCATATTTTGCACATTAAGGTCCAACTTTTGCTCATGAAAAAAGAATGTTAAAATAGCTTTTACTACCTCTCCAAATTGACGTTAAAATTCTTATATTGAGAGTATGACCACTGTTAAAAATTTACTCATTTTGTGGAGGATCAATTTACATACTTCTTTAATCAGACTTAAAACAGAAGGGGAGACTCTAAATGGATCTCTCTCTCTCTCTCTCTCTCTCTCTCTCTCCTTTCTTTTTTTTTTTTTTTTTTTTTAAAGTCTCTGGCAACTTTTAACTTCATCAAGTCAGCGATACCACTTTAAGAAAATTCCAAGGAAAAGGCTGCCGCTGCTCTAAACTTCCCACCTCTGGCTTCCAAGGATTGGATTACAAAGTTCAACAAACTTCTCTTCTCCACTCCCTATTGGTGAAGGCGCTATCATTCATTCTTTGGCCCGGAGTTTTGTGAAGAGTTGGGTCGCTTTAGGGACAAATGCAGTTCTCTTTTAGGATGAAACCGCTCTGTCTAGACTCGTCTGTGGTTATCAGGCTGTAGAATCATTAACTTGCCACACAAAGAGCCAAACCGACAACTCAGATTTCCCAGAGAACTGTGGAAAGGAAACCGGACTCTCTCTCCACGTGACCGCTAAACTCGCGAAGGATTTTATGACAAAGTTGGAGATACTGAGTGTTAAAGACACTTTCCAGGTGTTTTATTTTGTTTTGCTAGTTTTAAAGAAAACCAGAGGAAACACCGACACATGGACACATGCTGAGCGTGGCTGGAGGAAGAGGCCTCAGAGCTCTTTTGTCTTTAGAATGAAGTTGTAAATGCAATTCCCAGGTTATCAGTGGAATTTTACAAGGTAAGTAGGTTAATTGTGGATCATATTTTGCTTCAAAAAATTGTGCTTTACAGTTATTTGTTGCTTTAATGTGGATTCAGACATTCAATATTTTTTAATCAAATGGATTATAACAGACCCAATATGCAAGCCATCTATTTAGAGAAGAAAAATCACCTCCGACTTTGAATTCAAATTGGGCAAATATTTGTAAATTTGAAAATTAAGGAATGGATTTGCCTATGACCAAGCAAAACCTAGTTTTGACATATGCTATATCAGAATCAGCAAGTGGATAAATCCTTCCCAAAAAAGAAATCCGGTATTCATATTCTCAATCAGAGGTATTTTAATTAATGTTAAACTATAAAGTTCAGGAATACATTAGAACAACTTTTTCTTACATTGTCACACTTAGTTGCCTATAAGGACATAAAACAGTAAAACTCTAGAAATTCATACCAAGGCTGTGGACAAATGGGACTCAGAGATTTTCAGTGAAAGAGTCTACGTATTTTCAAAGTGGGGGTGCCTGGGACAGATGCTGAGTGCAGCAGGAGCTCAGAGCCTTGAATTTGTGGTAGGTAGGGGGGAGAGAGGGAAGTGACTTTCCCCAGGGCTGCTGCAGCCTTGCCGGAGCTGGTTCTGCCTGCAGCTAGAGGCTCATTGAAAAGCATGGTTAGAATGATAATAATGCTTTATTCCACTAGCTTTTTTAGAAAGCACAGGAATTGACATGAAGAGCCAGTCACTAGAGTTAAGGAGTTCAGGTGTGGATTTTCAATATGAAGACTGGCATTGCAGTTTAAGATTGTGCCAGGGTGAAAGGCCAGACAGAGCTCAGTAATCTCAACTGGCGTGCAGATCTGTAGCCAAGCCTCTTGAGACATTTTGATTAAGTATCTTTATTTATCATCATTGGTTTACATAAATCCTGATGTGTTTCCTTATGGCATCTGAAAAGATGGTTCTTTCTTTGAATGTGTTTTCCATGATTACACTTAACTGATCTAAAGGAATTTCAAACCCCAACCCAAAACTATGAAAGGCCACTATAGGGATTGCCACTTGAACTGTGTCTAGGACAAAACTCAGTATTTCACATGCTTGGTGAGCTGCCGTGATGCCCCGGAACCCCTGCTAAGCACTGAGAAGCAAAGACGGTGAAGGACCATCTCCTGCGCTCGGACAGAGTGCTGCAGGGACGTTATCTTTATCCTCGTATCGAAATGTACTCTGAAGTCTGAAGCTCACACATCCTAAGATGTCCATAGGTAGTTCTTTCTTTTAATAAGAAAAAAAAAACCACTTAGTTTCTTTTAATTAGAAAAAAATGTTTAAAAGGGGTTCCCTTACATCTCCACAGAGGCTAAAATATGCTTTAATCACTTTCTTTTTTTTCTTTTTCTTTTTCTTTTTCTTTTTTTTTTTTGTTTGTTTTGTTTTTTTGGATTTGGTTTTTTTCAAGACAGGGTTTCTCTGTGTAGCCCTGGCTGTCCTGGAACTCACTCTGTAGACCAGGCTGGCCTCGAACTCAGAAATCCACCTGCCTCTGCCTCCCAGAGTGCTGGGATTACAGGCGTGCGCCACCACCGCCCGGCGCTTTAATCATTTTCATCCCTCTTTTTTATTTCCTCCCCCCACCCCCTTTCTCCTTCCAGATACCTAAATTCCCTGTTTATTTTCATGCTTCTTTCCCTCCTGGTTTCAAAACAGAAGATGAAGCATTCCACGTTTGTCTTTTTGAGACTGGCTTAGTTCTCTTAGCATGTTCTTTGGTTCCATCCATTTTCCCGCAGTTGAAGAAAACTTTATTCTTCACAGCCGAATGAATCTGTGTTGTATACACATCCACTTTCCGTATCTGCCCATTCTTTGATGGTCACCCATGCTGCTTCCTGGCTCTTGTAGCCCAAAGCTTTAGTGTGCAGGTGTCTCTGTAGTAAGCTGGCATAGGATCTGTGATCTCAAAGGAGAAGGAGGAATCCTTAGCTGTTAGAAACGGCTCTGAGACAAGGTCCCTTCTCACATGGCTGTCTCCAGTACTTACCAGTCGTTATCTGCAAAGTCCCTTAAACAGTCCAGCCCTCAAGAGTTAGAGACACAGAAGAAATGTGACAAAATAAATGGGACCTGTGCCACCTGTGGGCAGTGGCAGTGAGAAGCTCACTCATGCTCTCTCAGAGTCTGCTGAGATCCCTGTGATATGCGGCCTTTACCTCTGTGGAACAGGCATCACTCCCCCCCCCCTCCCCCGCTACTCCACACTTTAAACCGGGTGACTGCGCGGGAGTTTGCTCGTTACTGCGTTCAGGCCTTCTCGGCCCTGCTCCCGCCAGCTTTTCACAGCTTTTCCCCTGAGGATTTTGGTACTCCATACGTGCAAAACAAGAAAAGCAGTGAAAGGATACTTAGGCAGTAAGTTTGGCTTTTTAAGCTAAATGTAAATTTAAGGGCTAGAAACTGTTACTCAGCGGTAGCATGCATGAGGTCCTATGTTTAATTTCCTGTGGGAGTTTAATTGCTGTGGCAATGTTTCTACTATTTGTATCTTTGCATTAAATTTTATAGGTAATATTTTTAGTGAATGTATCACTGGACTCCACCAGTTTCACAAGGAATGAGATTATCCCAAAGAAGAGGGTATAAAAGACATGAAACCTCATCCACAGTGTAAGCTGTGAACGTTGAGGTCTGTGGACCATCCCGACAGATAGATAGATAGATAGATAGATAGATAGATAGATAGATAGATATGGACCACCCCGATAGATAGATAGATAGATAGATAGATAGATAGATATGGACCACCCCGATAGATAGATAGATAGATAGATAGATAGTCCATTACACAGTCTGTGTTCCTCGGGATTCTCCATGCTATGGCGACGCCACCTTCTTTTTATCCATTTGGGATTTCACAGGCATTGGGAATACCTTCAGTATCCAGCCACTGTAGCTGCTAGGAAGACGTGCACAGGTTTTTGTAGGCCTCTGCTTCTTCAGTTGCGGTGTTGCAGTTGCCTCCAAGCAGACGAGGGGCTCCTGTACTGACTCTGTGTCGAACTCGGAGGAAGCATCTCAGCTGATCTCCAAGGCAACCTCAGCACCACTTCACATCCTCACAAGTAGCGCGCGAGAGTCCCGACCTCTCCACATCCTCATGGCTCCTTCTTGTACTTGGGTTTATTACTGTTGTTATCCAAGTTTGGTGAATATGAATTAGTACCTCCTTGTAATTTTGATAATGACTGATGACATTAGCCATATGGGCTTCTTGGCTATCCATATATTTTTGTTATTTAAAAAAAAATGTCTAGGGGCTGGAGAGATGGCTGAGCAGTTAAAGGCACTCTTCCTGAGGGTTCGGTTCAAATCCCAGCCCCCACATGGCAACTCACAACTGTCTGTTACTCCAAGAGCTGACACACTCATATAGACACAGATGCAGGCAAAGCACCAGTGCACATAAAATAAAGGTCAGTAAATAAATAAAAAAGAACATTTTTTTTTAAATCTCTATTTAAATACTGGTCTAATTTTCAGTTGGGTTAGTATATTGTCATTGAATTACAAATATTCTTTCATATTTCCCCATCCTTTAGGTTGTCTTTTAAATTTAGTGTTTGACTTTGAAGCATTAAGATGTCAGTGTTGAGAAAGTCCAGTTACTCCATCTTTTCCTCTGCCACTGGTACTTTGGAGCTGTGTCTGAGGAATCCAAGCTCATGGGGATTTACCCCAGTGTTTGGGCAGACTTTATACTTAGAGCTCTTACATTTAGTTCTCTGCTCAGCTTGAGGTTAATTTTTTTTTTTAAGATCTATTTATTTTATGTATGTGAGTACACTGTAGCTGTCTTCAGACACACCAGAAGAGGGCATCAGACATCAGATTCCATTACAGATTTTTTTTTTCTTGAGCCACCATGTGATTGCTGGGAATTGAAGTCAAGACCTCTGGAAGAGCAGTCGGTGCTCTTAACCGCTGAGCCATCTCTCCAGCCATTGAAATTAATTTTTAGGTATGGCTTGAAGCCCACCTTCTTTGCATGTGACTGTCCACATACGTCATTTATTGAAAAGACTCTTCTTTCTACCATTCAAGTATCGTAGTGTCTTTGGGGGTTTGGGGGAAGGGTACACAAGGTCCTGGGTTTGATCACTAAAAACAAAAACAACAAAAAAAAGAGTGGTCGTGTATGTGAGTTGGTTTCGGACTTTGTGTTCTATCCTGTCCATCAGTCCTTGTGAAAGTGCCTTGCCATTTTGTTCTGTTTTATCCCAGCTTCCACTGCGCCGCGGGTTTGACCAACTAAAGTCCTACAAGTTGTACAAGGTAGGATGTTTTATTATTATTATTGTTAGTATTATTGTTATTATTATTATTTTAGAAATTTCTGTTGTTTCTTTTTGAGATTGTATTTTAATTACACTATTTCTCCCTTGCTTTCCCAACCTCGAAACTTTCCCATATACCCCCCTCCCTGCACTCCTTCATACGCGTGGCCTCTTTGTCCATCGATTGTTATTGCATGCTTGTGTGTGTGTGTGTGTGTGTGTGTGTGTGTCTGTGTGTCTGTGTGTCTGTGTGTCTGTGTGTCTGTGTGTGCGTCTGTGTCTGTGTGTACACACATATCTCTAAGTACAGCCTGTTGAGTCCATAAGTGACTTGTTTGCTTGTCTTTGGGGCTGGCCGGCTGGCACTGGCCCTCCGGTCGGCGTGCTCTTCGGTGGGGAGGGCGCACTCACGGTCTCAGTGTTACTCAGTGGCTTGTCATTCTCTGAGTAGGATTAAGGCCGCGTGGGGTTGTCCCCGTCCGGTTTGGTGTCTTTCTCAACAGCTTGTTTTGTTGTTCTTGAAGTTTATACAATGATTACCACCATCAGGTGACTCACGTAATCATCTGACATAATTACCACTGTTTACCCGATGAGGACATAATAGGATCTACTACCCAAGCAAATGTCAAGGATCTAGGCCAGTTTTTTTTTTTTTTCGGCCGTCCCCGTGCTGGTCATGACAGCTTGAGAACTTGGAAGCGACAGTTTGCTTCTCCAGTCGTGTTTGGTTACTGTGGGTTTGTCGGGGCCTCCTTTCTATGGTTGTAGGTTTTTCTGGTCAGTTTGCTTGTCTGTTTGGAGCAGGATTTTATTGACTGTGTGGTCCAGACTGAGCCTGGCCCTCCTGTCCTCCTGACTTAGTTTCCCAAATTTTGCTATTACAGACTCATGCTACCAGGCCTGGCTGGCTTTTTATAGTTTTTATATTAATAGTAACTTTTAAAATTTCTAAATACGAATTACCTAGCTTTCTTCCTTTTTAAGGATTGCTTAGTCTAGTTTGGGTTTCTTAAATTGCCATATGAATTTAAGCACGAAATGTTCCATTTCTGCATAGAAAATAAAAGGAACATTAAACTTTAATAGGAATTGTTTAGATCTGCTGATCCCCATGAGGACACTGTGAGGCCTCTAATCCATGGATGTTTCTCCACGTCTCTAAGCTTGCTTTAACTTCCTTAATTTTCAGTACATGTCTTGTATTAGTTACTTTCACGGTGCAACAACTAAATACCTGGCAGAAATAACTTACAAGACAAAAGAGGCTTGTTTGCTGGCCTCACGGCCTCAGCCCATTGCAGCCGAGAAGGAGGTAGAACATGAAGGGGTTCTTCACGGGCAGCAGCCAGGAAGCAGAGAAAAGGTGGGAACCCAGGGCGGCTGCAGCCTTAACGTCCCAGCCCTCGGTGGCCTACTTCTACCACCCACGCCCCGCCTTACCAAAGCTCCAGTCTTCAAAATAACCCCACACAGTCTGGGGACCTAGCATCCAAATGTGAACCCACGGGAGCTATTTCAGATTCAAACCATGGGATTCTTACACTTGTTTATACTTATTACATTTCTCCATAAGGGTCTGTTTGTTTTTCTACGGTTTGTAGCCATATTCCCTTAATTTCACTTCCGGGTTATATATTTGTTGGCATCTATAAAACATAATTTTGAAGCCAGGCATTATGGGGTACACCTGTGGTCGCAGCGCTCAGGAGCCTGAGACAAGACTCAGGTCGCACTGAGAAGACCCTGTCTCAACACAAACAACCATGAGAAGCAGTGTGAGTAGCTCTGAGGAGTGACGCCTGAGGTCGGCCTCCGGGAGCACACAGAGCCACACATACCTCCATATGAGATGGAGCGAGGAGCAGGCCCGGCATGGCGGTGCAGACCTGCAAGCCAGCACTAGGGAGGCAGATATGAGGAGCAAAGCAAGAGCAAGCCCGGCCTGGCCAGGGACGTGAGGTGAGATGTCGTCCTAAACAAACAAATGATATAAGTAAGAAAAAGTAAGGGTAGAAACAATGGGAGAGGGAAGGAATGTACCTTATTTCTGATCTATCCTTTGGACTTACTGAATGTGTTTAACGGGGCCAGTAGGAGTTTTATTATCCACTGTCCCTGGATTCCCTAGGATTCTACATACAGGATCATGGCCATAACAAAGCTTTGTTTCTTCCCTTTCAGTCCTCTTGCTTTTACTCTTCTTGCCTACTTACTCTGGTTGGAATACAGTCGTGAATACAGGTGTTGAGAGAGAATGTCCTCTTCTTGCTTCCTGTCATAAGGGGAAAGCATTCAAGACAGTCAGCAGCAGCTTGTCAGGCGTGATGCCAGATGCCAGATGTCTCAGTACTTGGGAGATACAGACTTGAGGGTGGTTGAGGCCAGACTGGGCTACTTAATAAGACTCTGGATCGAGGGTGGGGCAGAGAGACAGAGAGAGACCACTCAGCTGGTCAAGTGCTTTCCGTGCATTCCCGAGCGCCTGAGTCTGGAGTCCCAGCACTCAGAGGAAAGCTGAGCCATTGAAGGTCCCTGCATGATCAAGCCCATTGGTCAGCTGGTCCAGCCAATCAAGTCTGAAGCCAAGGAGAGAGCCTGTCTCAAAAACTAAGGTGGAGAGTGATTCAGGATGACAGCAAGCACACACACACACACACACACACACACACACACACACATTTTAGAAGAGATAAAAGATAAAAGAAAAAAAAGAATAGAAAAAAGAAGACATATTGTCCCTGTACCTCTCAAGATGAGGGGGTTTCTTCTCTGTGACTATAGTGTGTAGCTCATATGCTAACCCAGCTTCCCATTCTCTAGACCCTTGTGGCCTCAGTGTGTAGCCTTTTCTCTATGTTGCTACATCTGAGTTTAACACACGCTCACAGAAAGTGGTCTGCTGTGGTCTGCTGTGTCCCGTGTGTCCGACTGGTTTCATGTGGTGCTATCCAGACGGCCCCCATCTGTACTCTCTGCAGTTTGCATAGCTGATTTTGCTTCCTTTTTTTTTTTTTTTTTTTTTATGTCTTGGTAGACTTTGCCACTGGAGCCACTCTAGACCTGAAACCCAAGTTTATGTAACTACTTTAAATTCTTAGTTTAGTTTTTGGAGTTATTGTGGGTTCAATTACATTTTCCTTGGCCTCCATCCTCCCTGTTTTTCTGTGGTATTTCCCAATGCCCTATCTTTATCTGGGCCAGGTTACTTAGCTAATATACTCTGACACCATAATGATAATTATTTCCTAAGAACCATTGCCCTGAGAGTGTCTCCACTTCCCTTAGGCCCCCTACACCTTCCCACAAGTCAACCAAAGAGCTCCCAGCCAGAACATTGGGGACCTCAGATCCTTGCTCTCGCACAGTTGCCGCCTAAGTAGATGAAGGGATCCTTTGATCTTCCAGCTATTAAATGTTTTAAACATCACCCCACTTTCCCACTTCAGACCTCTTCTTGCTGCGATCCAAGGCCTATCCTGTGTTTCGGCACTCTACTAGGCAGGTCTGGAAGAAGGAATAGCATCCATTGATTAGGTAAGTCTGACTGGCAGTTGTGAGTGCAGACTGAGAGAGGCCTTTGAAGCTGGCAAGGAGAAGGTGGTGTATGGGGCCTGGGCTGATTTCTAAGGAAAGTCTAAGCTCCAGCTATGGCTGTTATAAAGAAAAGAAAAGCAGCCGATGATAAGCGCGTAGCTCCAAGTAAGTGAACGGAAGGAGAGGTCTTTAAAGTAAAGGCGTTCCTACATGGCGCAAACACGCGTCGAAAGTGTGCACGTAAAGCAAGGTCACTGATTCAGATCCTTTCAGAAGTCAGACAGGAAGCATGGCACCTTCCAGGAACACGCCTTTGCTTTGGCAGTTAAACATCTCTGAGATTAGAATACATGCTACAGTTAATGGCAGGTCGCAAACATAGTGTGAAGTAGTGTCCTATAGCCAACCATGCCTTAGATGACACTGCGGAAATGAGTGGCCTGGGTCAGGAAAATCCCATCCCTCTGTCCACTCCGTCCCTCTCACTTGGGAAGAGAGACAAATACAGAAATCTACTCCTACACAGGAAGAAAAACTGCCACACAGGTGACTATGCTATGCCCAGGACCCAACGGGACACCATGGTCTCTGGAGAGTCAGTTCCCTGGCTTGCTGGGAAGGCTGCCTCTCTACCCCGCCTGATGATTGCTGTAAAGTTGGTAGATGTTCTGAGGTTTCGAAGAAGACAGAGACCTCAGAAATCTAGATCTTTATGTTTAATTCCTGTTTGCTTGCTTGTTTCAGTTAGCTTATGAAGTAACAGGCTTCTTCACAAGCATTCTCATGTCTGGTTGATCCCCCCTCACGCCCGTCTCCCTCCCCCGCCAGGTGCCCTCCCACCCCGTTTTTCACTTTCGTGTCACATGTGTTCTGTTACCTTCCCCTCATCTCTCCCTCAGAGAGTCTACCCCCACTCCTCCACCCACCCCCTCAGCTTTGCCCACTTCCTTCTAGATATAGATATTTAAAAGATCCTGGATTACCCCAGTTAATATATTTTCCAGTTCCACCCATTTTCCTGAAAGTTGCGTAATTTCAGTTTTGTTAGTGAATGAATAAAATTCCACTGTGTGCATGGACTGCATTTTAGTTATCTATTCATCTTTTGATACACATGTAGGCTGGTTCCCTTTACAATCCTTGCTATTTTGAATAGAGCAACAGTAATCGTGGATGTCCAGCCACCTCTGGAGTAGGACGTGGAGCCTCTTGGATATATGCCTGCCTAGGAGTTGTGTAGCTCTGTTTTTCGTTGTTTGAGAGCCTTCTAATCTTAAAATAATGGCTCACTTTTGACAAAAATATTTTAGTAAAAAAAAATCCATGTTAGATACATCCAATGAACACTCTGTATATGTATGTGGGTGTGTATACATGTATGTATTTAGGATACAGTATTAAGAGGCAGTGTAGTGAGAATTTTTGCTTCTTTTAAAAACACAGAGGAAGGAATGTGCATCTGTTTTCATCCCAGGTGTGAAGTCTGGAGCTGCTTCAGATGGTCCACAGCAGCTGACTACAGTTCGCCTTGTGCAGGGGTGTGATTTTGCCAGCTGCAGATAGTGCCTGTGACTGTGTGACATTTAGACCTCTTGGGACTTTTGAGAGAGCATCTAAATGCTTGGGCCCCAAGAGGCAGGGTGTTGGTTAAGTAGTCGTGCAAGAAGAAGAAATTAGCTATTCTGACGGTGAAGATCAAACTTGCCCCAAGGAACTCGATACCCCTAATCAGCAGGAAGTAGTCTAATGAGAGTGCCGCCCCCTCTCCCCTCTGTCCTTTGTCCTGCCCCCCATGTGGTGTTAGGGCGCTGAAGAGTGGAGAAGGGTGGAAGGAACCAAGACCCCACAAAGTAGCCAAAGGCAGGCTACAAGGCAGCAGGAAACGAACCATTTTATTTTTAAATCATGAAAACAAAAAAGAGAAACCTACTTCAAAACTTAACCTTAGACACACAGGTCCAAAATAACGAATGTTTGGGACCTGTTATTTAAATAATTTTAAACATTCTTTTTCTGCCTCCCTTCCAAAGCAGAATGAGAAAATGTGTTTCCATCTGTTGAAGGTGTTGCCTTTTCTGTGCATAAATCCTGATGCTCGTTTATAAGAAGCCTGCTGTGGGTCAAAGCAACAGCGTTTGCTTCCTACAGCTGTAGATTGTGGTCCAAGCAAGCCAATAGGATACAGAATTTCAACAAATTGTTACAAGTTTGGAGTCCTGGTTCCAGCCCTGTGGTATTACTCACTTGTTAGCTTCTCTAGCTTCATTTCCCCCTTTAATAAAAGAGAAGTGGCAATCACAAACTAGGAACAGGATTGTCTGCCCACCGACACTCACAACATAGTTATAAGAGCCATGTGTGACGAAGAGGGAAAACATAAGGCTACCCTGAACTATCCGTTGTCAGTGTTGCACAGATCACATAGGCAGGCAGGGCAGTGCGGGCTCCCAAGTCTCAGCCTCCCAGTGCAGCCCCTTTGGAACATAACAGCCTTTAAAACAACCATCTCCTTAGCCAGTGCAGGTTGGAGGGCTGAGGAAGGCTGAGGGAAGAAGATACTTTTTAAATGCCAGCCAACAGCTTGGGATACAGAATAGTACTGAGCTGGTATAGTGGAGCTTAGGCACAGTTTGGATAGTATGTCTTCCGGGGCTGCCCAGGCATGAGAAAGTCCGCACTGCACAGCAGCGTCTGCACCTTTCTCACAGTGGGATCTTGGGCACCTTCTCTGCTTGGCAGTGCCAAGGGAAGGAAAAGCTCCCTTCTCTTCCTTAGGAGACATCTTTTCTGATGCATGTAAATCTCTATTTTGATTTTTTTTTTTTTAAGGATTTTTTAAAAATTGAATTAGGTTCATGGGTACGTGCCCATGAGTGCAGATGCTTTCTGAGACCAGAAGAGGGCGTGGGATCCCCTGGAGCTGGAGCGAGAGGTACAGTGGACTCCTGGTGTCTCTCCAGCCCCAGATCTTGGTTTTAGAATATCAAGGAATCAAGGGACTTTTTCCAGCCTTTTTCGGTTGCCCTCTGGCCAGTCTTGAGTTCAGAAGTAAATATGATAGCAGTATGTGCTTAGTAAAAGGAAGGTTCCATCCCGGTACCAGAAAATAAAATCATTCAAGAGTGGTCTGTTTCTAACATTTTAATGTAAATTTCGTTCACCATCTCAAATTCAGTTAGCTGAAGGGAAGTTGATCATCTTGTTATACGAGCCTCTCCGTTGTATCCTGCTGCTTCTATTCATGGTCTCACTGTGGCTTTCTGGGAAGAGTGAAGTAATAAATAAACTAGACTGTGTTGTAGTGCAAACGCAGCCATAGACATTATGAATGTGGCCATTCTTCAATAAAACTTTATTTATAAACCAGCCACAGGATTTGGTGCAGAGTAATTGAATACCAACCATAGAGTCCCAGGAAGAAAATGTCGGGGTGTGTCCTCACTATCTTCCTTATGCAGCTCTCAGTTTACAACAAGAATTCCATTCAGCAACACGCACACACACACACACACACACACACACCTTGCTTCTGTTGCTCTTACCCCCCCCATCCCACTACTGCCATGTACTGACTTAATTCTGTATAATCACATTAATATATTCAGTAAGTTTTTTTAGCCTCCAATAAGTGACTGTTGGATCACATGTATTTTCTGAAGACATATGAAACTTTCTTGGGAAAGGTTTTAAAATGCACTAACAGCATTATAAGTTTATTTTAATTTTGTTATCTGTGCACGTGAGCGGAGCTGTCTTTCGTCAGGAGCCATCCACCTTAATATTTTTGAGTTGAGGTGTCTCACTGGGATCTGAGATTTGATGTTTGGGATAGACTAGCTGATACTGACTCACAGAGACCCACCCGTTCCTGCCTCCCACACAGTGGATTACAAGCTCACAGCACCAAACCTAATTTTTTTTTTTTTTTACATGATTCCTGGGAATCAAACTAAAGCCCTCGTATGTGCGAGGCTAACACTTTATATCTATATTCCTATCCCTTGTAAATCAATTCTTATAAAAAATGCTGCTCTAACTATAAGCCAAAGAAAATCAGGGTCCAATTTGGAATTTAGGATTCCCAGATGCATGTAGTAATTACACTTGTATTCTTAGGTGGGGCACTGGCGCCCTTCTAAAATATTATTATTGGTATTTTAATGTGTGTATCGGGAATGCAGCTGGCACACTGAAACTACAATACCATTCATGATTTGTAAGAATGAATCTGAAGTAGGCATTCTGTTTATTACGTATACAGCATGCTGCCTGCTTGCATGTGTGCCTGCAGGCCAGAAGCATGCACCAGACCTCATTACGGATGGTTACGAGCCATTATATGTTGCTGGGAATTGAACTCTGGACCTTTGGTAGAGCAACTTGTGCTCTTAACCTCTGAGCCATCTCTCTAGTCTCAGGCATTTGGCTTTTTAAAGCCTATAGATTTAAAGAAAAAGTTAATCAATTTGAGTATGGACCGAATACTGATATATCAGAGTCATCACAATGGCGCCAGGATGCCTGAAGCTTGAAAGTCGGCGGCCACTCTGCCTCTTAGCGCTTGGTGCTTGGTTATACCGTCTGCTCTTTGGAGGTGAATGCCCTGGGGGTGTCTTCATCACCCTTCCATGCCAGAAACTGTAGGGCTCACCAGTTCTGCCTGATAAAGTCAGTTACACTCTCAGCTTGAAATCAGTGCCTTTTCAGCCTGAAGCCAAGCATCTTAGTTGCCCCTATAAAACCTGGGGTAGGAGATGGGGCACAGGGGCACCTTGGGCAGTGTTTACAGAGTGCTTGTTTCTTAGATTTATGCTCTGGAAGTGGGGGGGAGTGTTGTCATGGTCAAAGGCGTGGGAAAGTACAGTCTATGGGAAGGTCATGGGTGCTACACCACATCCAAGGCTTAGAAGGGACCTGAGTAAAAGGCTTGTTCCTGTCTGCCCGTTTATTTGACTGGAGGGTCCTCCATTTGTGGAAACAGTACTTCTTTCTGGGAGCCAATTCTTCTCTTCAGATCTATGGATAGCCCTCCTGGGCGGAAGGCACGTTGACGTCCGTGGTTCACGGGCTCACGATCAGCGTCCACCTCACACCACACACCCACCGGCCAGCAGCTGGCCATGGGCTCCTCTCACGGTTCACTCCCGAAGTTTGCAGATGATTCAGTCGCTTTACTTGGGCGCTTTCTCTTCCCTGATCTTGCCCTCAAAACTCTACAAGCGCACTGGATCCCCTGCAGTGGTGGTTCTCACTTCTGAAGTCTGACTAGCCTCCGGGCCTCTGTGGTCCTGGATCCAGTTCACCTTCCTGGGCTCCCGTTTTCCATCACGTGCGCTTGCCTTTGGAGACCTGAGGTCCATACACATGGAGCAAGTTGCTTTTGCCTCACAGCCCAGTCACTGAGGTCTCCTTTCCACTGGCTCCGGAAGTCCACACCTCTCTCCTTCCGTGGCTAATCTCGTACCCATGTAGAATCCTACATAGAATATCCTCCTCTCACACATGACGTATCTCCAAGTTCAATTTGAGTCTTATTGAAAACAATTTATGGAATGCAACCATACTGTTTTAGTGCCTTTTTCTGTTAATTCAACATCTACATTAACTCGGCCTCAGTTTCTTAGTTGGATGTTTTCATCCAACTAAATGAACCTTTATATCTGAATCTCTCGTTATTGGTCAGGTTTAGTTATTCGGCAAACTCTGATATAGCAAGCATACTTTAGTCTAGGATTAGTTATTCTCTATTAATGAGGAAAAAACCACCTTTTGGGTATTTGACCCAATACCTCATTATCTTGTTTAATTTCAGGGGACAGAATATCTTGTTTAATTTCAGGGGACAGAATGGGGGCTGGGCGCATTCTTATTAATGCTACAGAAGGACCTCTCTTGCGCACTGATTAACACCTGAGGGGACCCCGGTGCTGATCTCAGGCGCTCTCCTGATGAAGCATTCTCCTCAGTAAACTGTGCTGCAAATTCTGCGCTTGGCGCTCCCAGGCTCTCAGCGCTCTCCCAGTACAGTGTCCACCAGGAACTCCTTGGTTCCTTCTCTCTTGCCCTTTGACCTGGAAACACTCAAAGCAATAAACAGAGCTGGTTGGGGTCTTGGCTTATTTACTTTTTCCATCTCTCAGGAATCAGGGTTTTGTTACTAGGATCCTGTCTTTTAAATCTTTCTTTCTTTCTTTCTTTCTTTCTTCCTTCCTTCCTTCCTTCCTTCCTTCCTTCCTTCCTTTCTTTCTTTGTCTTCTTTTTTGTCTGTCTGGAGTTTTTGTTGTTGTTATTGTTCTGTTTTATTTTGATGTTATTGTTGTTTTTCTGTTTTGTTTTGATATTGTTGTTGTTGTTTCAGGCAATAGAATAAATTAGTGTATTTTCTCCAGACTGAAAGATTAACAATAGTCATCTACTTTCTGCCTCAAGGTCAGTTGGAGTTCAGTTGATTCAATATGTGTTCATTTCAGTGTAGTTCATCGTGAGCTGTGTGGCCTCACATAATTCCTGTTGGGACATATATACTTCGTTTAGCTAACTCTGGAAATAAGCCTGAAGCTTTCAAAAGAACTCAGCACCAGCACATGCCCCTTTGAGATAAAATGTTTTTAATCTTAAAGAAGCTGTAGGCATACCGTTGGCCCCATCCTAGATGTTAACCTAGACTTCTAGAGGAAAAAAAACCGTGAAGTTTTAAATATGGCTCTGAAAATGGACCTCTCATACATTTGTTTTCCATTTGACAATTAGAGGACAATGTGTATGAGAATATGCAAGAGTCCCAGGAGACCCACATGTCCAGCCACCTAGACGAAGTCATTGCTGCTGTCAGCGTCACTTCTAAACACAGGATTCCGAATAAGCTGCTTCAGACAGCACTGTTCCAGCCCCCTCGAGAGAAACTCCACCTGTGTGAGGAGAAGGCTAAGTCCTACTCCAGCGGCCGCGAGGTGAGGAGAATAATTTATAGACACTATATATAATATGTAAAATATTATACAGCATGTATCTATACATTACATATAAAGTATAATATTTCACTTCCTTAGGAATAAGAATATTCTCCCATGTAAGCACAACAGTGATTGAAATTAGAAAACTAGTATTGTATAATACTGTCACATAATTTGTTTAAAAGACAGACCATCCAGAGACTGCCACACCTGGAGATGCATCCCATATACAGTCCCCAAACCCAGACACTATTGTGGATGCCAACAAGTGCCTGCTGACCAGAGCCTGATATAGCTGTCTCCTGAGAGGCTCTGCCAGTGCCTGACAGATACAGAGGTGGATGCTTGCAGCCAACCATTGGACTGAGCACAGGGTCCCCATTGGAGGAGCTAGAGAAAGCCCCATAGGAGGAACAACAATATGAACCAACAAGTACCCCCCAGAGCTCCCAGGGACTAAACCATCAACCAAAGAGTACACGTGGAGGAACCCATGGCTCTAGCTTCATATGTAGCAGAGCATGGCCTTGTCGGACATCAGTGGGAGGAGAGGTCCTTGGTCCTGTGAAGGCTAGATGCCCCCAGTGTAGGGGAATGCCAGGACAGGGAAGCAGGAGTGGGTGGGTTAGCGAGCAGGGGGAGGTGGGGATGGGACAGGGGGTTTTCAGAGGGGAAACGAGGAAAGGGGATAGCATTTGAAATGTAAATAAAGAAAATATCTAATAAAAAATGTTAAGAAGTCAAAACAAAGCAAAAAGCAGATCCATGGGTGGATGTGCGGACACTCTGAGTCTAGCTGCAGATTCTTTTCAGTCTCCGTCAATCTGCTGCGGGTTCCAGGCCATCTTTGCCTTTCCAGCTCTTGATAGTTTAAATTATATATTCCAACTGCATTGTACAATACATCTTCCCTTGAGTTTATATTGCATTTCCCATAGGCAGGTCAGCACAATCAATATACTGCCCCATAGACATGCCCACAGGCCAAGCTCCTGGGTGCTTCTGCCTTCCGTCAGGTCAACAGATAGCCCTGACCACCAGCAACGCTGGCGACCGTGCCTTCCTCGTGGTCTCTGCATGCGGCTACTTAGGCTCGCTTACAGCCTAGTGCGTGGTCCTGTGCTGGGGTGCTGGGGCTGTCAGAACTAAATGCTACATGCCGAGGGACGAGAGACGTAAGCAGCAGGTTGTTTCCCTGCAGTTCTGGAAGGTAGAAGCCCAAGGCTGGTTTTCTTCTGGGGCCTCTTTCCTCGGCTTGCTAACGGCTGTGCTTTGTGTCTTCACAAGGTCGTGGTGCGCACAGAGGCCTGGGTCTCTTCCTCTTCTGTAAGTCATATGGGCTTGTCCAAGGGTCAATATTTTATCTTAATATTAATTTTATGTTTTATTCTGTGTGTGTGTGCACACACAGATGCACATGTGTGTTATGAGCTACTCACCCTGTGTGATCTGTGAGCCACATACTTCAGGTCCTGTGTAAGAGCAGGAAGCAATCTTAACCGCTGAGCCATCTCCGAAACCCCAGGACATCATTTTAACTTAGTCCTCCTAAAAGTCCTCATCTCCAAATACAGCTTCACTCTGTGAAGGGAGTGAGGACTTGAACGGAAGACCTTGGAGGGAAGCCGAGAGTGGTGTGCACACCTTTAATCCCAGCACTCGGGAGGCAGAAGCAGGTAGATCTCTG
The DNA here is from genome assembly GCA_964023405.1 of Apodemus agrarius. Lineage (NCBI taxonomy): Eukaryota > Metazoa > Chordata > Mammalia > Rodentia > Muridae > Apodemus > Apodemus agrarius. The sequence goes on from OZ030005.1 coordinate 57,142,269, forward strand.
TGAGTTCCAGGCCAGTCTGGTCTACAGAGGGAGTTTCAGGAAAGCCTGGGCTATACAGAGAAACTGTGTCCTGGAAAAAAAAAAAAAAAAAAAAACAAAAAACAAAAATAAAAAAACCCGTTCAGCTTCTAAGAGTGGCACTGGGAAGAAACAAAGTGGAAACTATTTATCCTTGGAGATGTGGTCCTGAAATCTGGCAGGGCCTCTCTTCCTCCATGATTGGCTGGTCAGGCAGTCATGATGAACCACAGGCCCCATCGCCATCAGAACGTGTGAAACAAGGTTACATTAATTTATTGCTTGAGGACGACTTTTCTTGCCTTGCACGCTGCCCTTGCTGGGGGGGGACATGGCTCCCTTTTTGTCCTGACCCTGACTACAAATGTGCTCCTTACTACTTACGGCTAGCCTGGGCTACAAAGTCAGGTCAGAGGCCGACTTGAGACCAGAACCCCAGCCTTCAGAGAGGAAACAAAGACTTTCTCCTCTGGCCTCCCACCTGTCAGGCTTACTGGCCTCATTCTCTTTGCTAATGTCATTGAAGACTGTGACTTCCTCATTACTGTGCCAAAAGCAACCTAAAGGGAAGAGGGCTTGGGGGGCACAACTTGAGGGTGAACAGCATCGTGGCAACAGGAGCGAGGGGCTGTTGATCATGCTGCCTCCAGTCAGGAGAAAAAGAGGAGTAAGATGATCGCCAGCATTCAGCCTGCTGTATCCTTTGTATTCAGTCTAGGACTCCAGCCCATGGGATGGAGATGCCCACATTCACAGTGACGTCTTCACGCCCAAGTTAAACCTGGCTGGAAACACACCTTCAATAAGGCATTCCCAGCGGTGTGCCCCCGAGGTGATTCTAGACCCTCCCTGTGAAAGGGACAGTGTTAATCATCATAGCTGCAGAGGAGTTCCGAGCTGAGAGCTAGCTTCTCCACTTGCTGCAGCTGACTCCCCAGGAGTTGTTCACTGCAGGTCAGCTGGAGAACCTAAGAGGTGGCCAGCGTGTGCTCTGCCTGCCTAGTTTTCCTTCATCCACTACATTTTCCATCATTAAAGTGGATTGTTGTTTACGTCACTCAACCAGATGAGCACTCTACCGCCCCAGCAGACCATTGTTCCATTGGCTGGCACGTCCCAAGTGCTCAGCACATAGTAAGCACTCAGCAAATACTTCCTGGGTAGAGAGATATACAAATAGGCCTGTGACTCTCGAGTTCCAAGCTCTCTACCTGATAAACTCATTTTCTTTTCCTGGCAGTACAAACAGGCCATCCAGGAGCTTGTGCGCTGTGTGGCACTAACGAGGATTTGCTATGGCGACTGGCACTGGAAACTAGCGGAGGCCTATGTTAATCTGGCTCAGGGCTACCTCCAGCTGAAAGGTGAGCGTCCCGGGTGCCAGCCGATGGGCCTCTGTTCTCCCTGCCCCAGAACTTGTTCTCACCAGAGGGATCAGGTTTTTGTGGCTCTTAAGATGCAATTGCCTTTAGGAAGAATCATAAAGGTATATCTACATATAGGTGTCAACAGGAAGAAAGGAAGATTGTGATGTGGGTTTTGGTTTTGTTTTGTTTTGTTTTGTTTTGTTGTGGGCTTATTGGAGTCCTTAGAGGATAATCTGTTAAATCAAAACGTGGCAGGAAAGAAGCCAAGGCATGGACTGGAGGCTTAGAGTGGGCGTGGATCCCATAGTTTTCTTGAGAGGGGAGTTGGGTGGGAGAGTAGCCAAAAATGAAAGGGAGGGAGGGAGGGAGGGAGGGAGGGAGGGAGGGAGGGAGGGAAGGAGAGAGGAGAGAAGAGAAGAGAAGAGAAGAGAAGAGAAGAGAAGAGAAGAGAAGAGAAGAGAAGAGAAGAGGAGAGGGAAGGAGGGAGGGAGGGGAGGGGGGAGAGAGAGAGAGAGAGAGACAGACAGAGACACAGAGAGAGAGAGAGACAGAGAGACAGAGAGAGAGACAGAGAGAGAGAGATTGACATTGACTTTTGAGTTTAAGTGGCCCAAAACTGAAAGTCTAACCCAAGCTGGCATTCACCTATACAACTTTAAAGTCCAAGGTGAAACCTGCTTAAAAAGAATATCCCATCCACCAAGAGAATCCCAGGATTTTGCAGGCACCACATTTAGACCACATTAAGTGTGTACTGAAGTGTAAGGGCTTTTGGTTCTCCTGTGTACTGGGAAAGGAGCTGGTGTTGGCCAGCTTAGGATGTACAGGGGTCGAGCATCATAGAAGGCAAATAGGAGGTGGGGATGGATGCAGGAAGGTTAAAAAGCAAAGGCCGACACTCAGGAAGTGTGATCTACTGATCTACGTGCTGACTGTGCCGACTCGCACGAGCCCCGTCCCAGCATACTCCACACTCAGGGTATCAGCTGAAGAGCATGCTGGGATGTTGGTGACGTAAAGCTGCCTTCCCCCCACCCCATCACCAGGGTCCAGCCTTATGACTAGAAAGCACCACAAGACCAGACTATTCTTACCTGTCAGTCAAAGGCCATCAGAGTGGGAACAGGGCGGGGCGGGGTGGGGCATTAGAGCTATCGCATCCACACCTCCTCTGAGTTTTCTAGATTCAGAGAGAGTGAAAACAGCTTGCAGCAAAATCGCCTTGCTACTAAGTAGCAGGTCTGAGACTCCAACCTAGGGATCAATGCGCGGACCAGGGTCCTGCCATCTGGGCTTTGCAGTCCCGGCTTCCTTCTGTAACCTTCTTCGAGGAGCTTCCTCTCTCGATTTCAAGTCAAAGCAGCATTCACTATTGAGCAAGGAGTCACTGAGGGCCAGCCACCATGCTGATTGCCACACAGAACCTATCCAGACTTCTCATCCACCTGTGAAGGAGGGAACTCTTGTCACTCCTCTTCACAGCTGAGGCAGCTGAAGCCAGTTTCTTAGTTAGGGATGGAGCAGAGGGTTCCTGCTCCGCAGTCTCACCTCAGAGCCCATGTTGCTGCAACTGAACCTGTGCTGTCTCCAGTAGACAAGTGCTAAGTTCAAGTGCTAAGGGGAGGGGCTGTACCAGCAAACCTAGTCCATCACTACAGGTAGGCCATACGGACAATTCACACGAATAAATTCCTGACAGCCTGGTTAAGGCCATGCCTTTATAATGTAAGACACACAGAATACTGAAGGAGTTCTTACACAAAGAACATAGGCTTGCTTCTCCCCCTTAGAAAGTATATTGTTTCTGTTTTATAGACACAGGAATGGATTAACTTCATATTTTGACAGCTCTTTCAAAGAACTGAGATACGATTAAGTGTAATATCAGAGCATAGGGCTGGAGATGTATAGATGTGAGTGGAGGGGGTGTCTGTGAGGGTGCAGACCCTAGGCTCCCTGGCTGCTGTTCCTCAGTATCACCCCTCCCACAGGGTAATCAACCCCTAGAGGAACCAAACACATGGGGAAATCCATTCTCAGTAATAATGATTATTACTCTGCCTCCTGTTAGTCTGCTGCAGTACAGGAACAAGAGGTTACACCGCAGTAGTTCATGGCCTCCTGGGGTTGTGCTTCTGCAAGTATTTATAGAGACTGTATTTGTGCTATGCTAAAAGAACTCTTTAATATAATGATTGTGATGAATGCTCACCATGTGAGCAGAAGACTCAGCATTTTTAGAATTCCCTTTAGACTGCCATCACCCAGCCAGGATTACAATCCCTCTATATCTTACTTCTACCCAGAATGCCTTAGTTCTTGCATCCCATTTGTGTTTTGATAATTATTGATATTTCACATCTGACACTGGGAGTATTTCAAAGCTGTTCAGTTCCAGCTCATTCTGCTTATTTTATTTCTAGACAGGCCATTTTGGGAAATGTTTTTCATCTTGAATACGTGATATACAGTTGTCTGGTTGTTCTAGTCAGGGCGCTATTCCACACTCCCAGATCTATATCTGTGTGTTACTGGACAGCATGTGGTAACCTTGCGGTTTCCCAGCCATGGAGACTCGTGTTCCTGACAGCTGCGATAAAGAGAAACTCACACTTCTTGTTCTCTGTCCATAGGGTTGTCGCTACAAGCAAAGCAACATGCCGAAAAAGCCAAAGAAATCCTGGCCAACTCCATCGAGAGTCCCTATCACAACAAAACAGATATCTTCAAGTGTTCCCTCGAGCTTTTCTATACCTTGGGGAGAGCCCTGGTCTCCCTTCAAAAGTATCCTTTCGTCTCTAATCACAAACAGAAAACACCGATGCTGCTGCAATTCTTAGAGTTAATTCTCAAAGCCAAACAAAAAGTTGCTAGGTGATTCAGGGATTATAGGAAGTATTATATAGGAAAAAACAAAGTCCAGGATGTGGGGCCCCACCATCTAGAACAGGTAGCCTTTTCCTGAACCTATTTCAGATTTAAAGACGCCTCAGAGAACCTGATGAAAGCAGAGAGACTGTCTAAGGAGATGCTGCAGTGTGGGAGCATCATAAAGGAGGAGTGGATGGAGATCCAGTCTCGGATCAAGCTGTCGTTCGCACAGTAAGTCTCCCGTTCAGAACTCGGATGCGTGGTGACCGCAGGCTCCTAGGCTATGCCCACTGGCTCCCCCCAAGGCCACTGTCCAATAAGGAAGAGCAACACTGTCATATCAGAGCAGCCCCAACCAAGACGAACACCACTTGATGTGGAGTACACTCCTAGCCCTGCTCACCACCATGGCCGCAGAGACACTTGAATCATTCCCTTGACTGACTCTCTGCCCGTTCTGTCCATCCCCGCTGCCCCTTCATCCTCCTCTCCCTCCCTTCCCCTTTCACAGCATTATGGCCGGCCAGCCGGCCCAGGAAGCTTCACTGATACGGAAGGAGAGTTTTTTTGAGCTTCCACCCCTGGGAAGGGACTCCTAGGTTGCAGGATAGCAGCACACAGCCAGTCCGCCATTGCTACAGACTGCCAGTCCACCATTGGTGCACACAGCTGCTGCCTTTTGCAGGCTGAACGGGCTCCTGTCTTGTTAAAGACTCAGCAGTATTTGGCACTGTAACACTTTCTAACTAGCTGACCTGAAGCATGTAACCAGTTATCTTTAGATTCCATTTACTTTCCTTAGCAAATTAATTGAATACCTCTGCATACTTGTGAGCCATTTGAGAGTCTCCTTCTACGAATAGGGTGTCAAGTTCTATCCTATTCTTCCTTTGGACTTTTCTGTGCTTTTTCAACTAGTAATTGAGATTTTCTTTTTTTTTTTTTTTAATTTTTAAAAAAGATTTATTTATTTATATAAGTATACTGTAGTTGTCTTCAGACACACCAGAAGAGGGCGTGAGATCTCATTACAGATGGTTGTGAGCCACCATGTGGTTGCTGGGACTTGAACTCAGGACCTTCAGAAGAACAGTCGGTGCTCTTAACCGCTGAGCCATCTCTCCAGCCCAAGATTTTCTTATGCGTTCTGCACGTGAATTAAGTTGTTTATATTTTCTTTTATCTATTGCCCTTTATTTTGTCTATGGTGTTCTTCATAAGAATTCTTCATTTTCCCAGAGTCATAGTCATTCTTTTTTTTCCCTTTTGATTTATGCCTGGGGATTTTGTCTACCACACAGATATCAGAGTCTCCATAATTTCCCTCTACCTCGTATGTTTTAAGATTTAAAAAAACAAACAAAACGTGTCGTGTGTGTGTGTGTGTGTGTGTGTGTGTGTGTGTGTGTATATATGGGTTTGTACACCACGTGAGTGCAGTACCCAGAGAGGCCAGAAGGTGGTGCCAATCCCTGGTGCTGGAGTTAAGGTGGTGGTGATCCACCTCATGTGGGGTCTTCTGCAGGAGCAGTGTCTGCTGTTGACTGGCGGGAGCACCTCTCCACCTCTGCCTCAGGTGTTAGCCATGGCCTTGTCACTGACTGCATTCTTTGTGTTTCATATATTAGCTTAGAAACGCCACTTTGGTCCAGAGCCAATACAAACGAGGGGTTTTCATCTGCGGATGTATGTGATTTTTTTTCCCCGAGCCGTTCCAGCGTTGACTGTTATTCCAGCTGTGGCATCATGGCTGGAAGCACATCTGTCCAAGTGTCCGTGAGACTGATATGACGTGTCCGTGAGACTGATATGACGTGTCCGTGGGACTGATATGACTTCTTTTGCGAGCTCCCAATCTCAACCTTTATCAATGTTCCCAATGGCACAGAAGAAACCTCATTCTTTATTTTGTGTGTTTAATGACCTAATGAGTCTGTAGTATATATTGAATTTATTAATATCTGATATTCAATTGTACATCTTACTTTTTTTCTTTTTTGTTCTTTGTTTTTTGAGACAGGGTTTCTTTGTGTAGCAAAGCTGTCCTAGAACCCACTCTGTAGACCAGCCTGGCCTCGAATTTGGAGATCCACCTGCCTCTGCTTCCTGAGTGGTGGGATTAAAGGCGTGCACCACCATGTCAGATTCTGATGCATCTCTAAACTGTTGTCAAGTTGCCATATTAGTGTTTAGATGAGTGTATTTAGTCGTGCCCCACTCCCCCCAAGTACAGTTAGTCTTCTGTCCACAGCGAGCGGTCTTTCCGTCTTAAGGTGTATTCTGAGGTGGTTTCGCTGGGGCTTGGGGGGAGCCTGAAGCAACGTTTCTCTGCACTCTTCCGTTCTTGCCATCACGGCATGTCTCTTTTTGTCTCTGTACTCATTTTGTGTTGCTGTGATGACGTTTACCCTGACCAATAGCAACAGGGAGTGGGTGGGCCACGGTCCATCACATGGTCCCTTAGTGTGGCAGTCAAAGCAGATACTCGAACTGTCCCATCCCCAGTCAAGAGCCGGGAGACAGACATATACCAGACGCCCGAACGCTCTGAGAGGAGCAGGTTCTTCCGTCATCAGGGAAGCAGGAGCTGAGTGGGAAGGTAATGGCACCGTCCCACCAAAGGGCCCGAACCTTTCAAAAGACCAACAGTGCCAGGCGCTGGCAAGGATGCAGCACACAGAGATGCCGCCGTCTCCGTAGCTGCTGGGGCATGTTTGATAGGTCTCTTTGGAAAACCGTTTGGCATCTCCTAAATATGAACATCTTCACACCCTTTGACCCAACAGTATCATCATAATATACTCTTGGCAGGAACATCTGCGTGTTCGTTCACCAGAACACACATCCAAGTGTGCTCCTGGCCTCCTTACTCAATAGCCCAGAGCTAAGAACAGCCCAAATCTCTGCGGAGGGAGGCTAGAAATCTGGGATCTGTTCATATAAAAGGGCAGTTGTCAAGTGCTCGTTACATAACATCATGTCTGACTCTCACAAACACAGAATTCAGCTGAAGAAACCAGATCCCAAATACTCAAACTGCCTGGGGAAAGACCATTTTTGGTGTCCGGGAGGGCTAACCCACAGGGAATCCTTTCGTGCTCAGAACAAGGTGCTTTCCTATCCCACTGCACAGGAGGCGTACAGATCAGCTTGCATCTGTTGACACCTGACCGATGTGTCAGTTCTCAGTGTTGAGCTCTGTTGCTACAAAACACTTGTGTATCCTGTGCCAGAATCTGGCGCCACCTTCAGAGCTTGCCAAATCGCAATACCAAACCTTGACAGCAGGTGGCGAACTCTGTCCACCTCTGTGTCAGATAAGCAGCAAGAATTTCAAGTTCCAGTTAACTTCTGTGGAGATACTTTTGGGCATAATAGAGTTATTTCCAACGTTGCCACGTTCTTCCATTCTGATTCTTCTCTCTGACATTTTATATAGAAATACAGGTTTAAAATGCAGGGTTTTCATTCATCTCTTTGCTTTGTGTTTTCATGGAAATAGGAACATTTTATCCAAACTGGCTTGCTTTACAAAGAAACAAGGCTTTGGTTTTGGATGTGTCTGTAGTTACACTCGAACTGCTGTGTGGCATTGTCTTTCCTTTCTGAGTCTCGGGGATGGAAGGCCAGGCAAAGGTCTCAGGCAGCCTTTGGATTTCTACCCCTCTTAAAAGGACATCTTTTAGTGTGTCCTCTCCTCCTGCTTCTCCTTTTATGGTGCCCACCGGGCTGGCCTGACACACATAGCAAGGGCTGCAACGTGACTCAGGCTCAGGCTGCCACCATTGCAGGAGGCCTGGGGAGTCTCCCCGCCCCCACCATTGCAGGAGGCCTGGAGAGTCTCCCCGCCCCCATGTCCCATCCCCTCCTCTGTCACAGTACCACTGAATTCAGTAACGACTTACTAACTTTGCTGAGTGTCAAAGTGTTCCTGAGTTGTCCCTATTAAATTGTCACCTGAAAAAATGGGAAAACTTTCCCCCAGTCCTCTTTCTTGTATTCTATCCTGGGAACTTGCACATAGATCCAGAGATGGCTAGTTATCTTTCTATATACAGGTGAATGCTCATGCATGTACGTACACACACACACACACACACACACACACACCACGCACGCATGCACACACACATACACATGCAGGATAGCAAGGTTCCATTGCTGATGGTGATGTGCTGATGGGCTGTTGCTGCTCCACAGCGTGTGATCTGTCCCCAGCTTTCTCTGTGACCATGTGACATCATGTTTGGAGTCTTCCCCGGCTTGCCCCATGAGCACCTGGCCTCGCCCAGCTGTGCTGAACTGGCCCAGGAATGAGCAAACACTTTTTTTTTCCTCGAGCATCAAGAGGCCCGCCTGCCAAGTGTTTCCAAGCATCGTGCCATGGTGTGGTGAACACTGCGGGCAGTGAGTCAGCTCCCTGGGTTCAAGTCGGGGTTCGTTCGTTCGGACCACCCCACAGGGCAAAGCCCCTGCTTCCCGTGAGTTCACTGTCCTCTCTAGCCAGACTAAATGAGCAGCAGGTTAAAGCTTCTAGGGGATGGGGAGGGCAGGGGAGGGGAACAGACAGGAGGGGAGGGGAGGGGAGGGGGAGAATAAAAACCACATTAGCTGCCTGTCACTAATCACATCTGTGGCAGGCCCCTGAATACAGTATTTCTTCATCCTCAGTCCTTACTGCAGGGTGTATATATACTCTTATATTCCCATTGGTAGATAAAGGAGCTAAGGCTGAAAACACCAAGGGGAAGTAAGTAGCCAGAGAGAGCCTGCACCAAAGCTTGCCCATTCATTCATTCATTCATTCATTCTCTTTCTCACCCCCTCCCTCCATCTCTCCCTCCCTCCCCTCCCTCCTTTCTCCTTCTTTCTCTTTTCTTCCACTTCTCCTCTTCCTCTTTCTCCTTCTCTTCCTCCTCCTCCTCTATCATCATCTTCTTTTCTTCTTCTTCTTCTTCTTCTTCTTCTTCTTCTTCTTCTTCTTCTTCTCCTCCTCCTCCTCCTCCTCCTCCTCCTCCTCCTCCTCCTCCTCCTCTTCCTCCTCCTCCTCCTCTTCCTCCTCCTCCTCCTCCTCCTTCTCCTTCTTCTGGCTGAAATTCTAGCTATCTTGGGAATCACTAGGTAGACCAGACTGAGAGGAAACTCACAGAGATCCACCTGCCTTCCCCCCCCCTCCTGAGTTACACGTGTTCACCACCACTCCCAGCTCTTTCAAGTCAGTGCCCACGCTGCTGGGCACATGCAGAGAGGAATTCACTGTGGCACAGCTTCACCATGTGTGGAGAGGCAAGGATATAAGTCTTTTCAGACGCTGACTCTTGGAAAGCCCACCTGTCCTCATCGGAGTGTGGTCCTCAGCTGTGTTCCCCACAGTACTCCCCATTCCCCGATGGACAGGCAGCCTTCTCGCCAGAGCCCAGAGCGTCTAAGACGCTGGAGGGGTCTGCTTTGTTCAGCACACGCCGAGCCAGTCTGCATCCCTGTGTTAGGTGTCACGTGCTGGGGGGAATCAATGCGGGTATATTTTCATTCAATAAAATATGTCATGGTTTAAGTTATGAACCTGCCAAGCATACCGCCACATTCTGTTGTTCAGAATTCTCTGTCTTCTCATCTGTCTCGTGTTTCCTCAAACCTACCAAATGCACCACAGGCACACTAGATGGTAAATCTCCAAACATTCCCCACAGCAGATAGGTGGAGACGCTGCCGCCCCAACGGCTACTGGGGAGGAAGCCGAGACAAGATTCCCAGAAGCTGACAGAGGCTGAAGTGAGTTCGAGATGGAGGGAGGACTGTAGCTAATGTTATCCAAATTCTCGAGAGCTTGGGACCAAGCTCACAAAATAGACATTTACAAATGGAAACCTGTTAGCATTTCCCCTCCCCGCCCTGGTTTCTTCCCTGTGTGATAGGCAATTACCATAGTAAGCTGAGCATTTTCATCCCTTTATTCTATATGTGTATAGCCGTGTGTGTGTGTGTGTGTGTGTGTGTGTGTGTGTGTGTGTGTGTCCTTTTCTATTTCAAGCTGTTTAAATTTCATTCTGTAGCTAGCTCCCGCCCCGACAGCATTCCCCGTACATTTTGAGATGCGTCCCCTTCAGTTGTTCCAGTCTCTTCGTTTTGGGTGACTTTCCTTCAATTTTTTCCAGTTTTAGACTTATGCTTGTGAGAGTGGACACGTGACATGTTCCCAGGCTCCCTTCTGTGAACACTACTCACAGGACCTTCACATGTCTTCGGACACATATGCGAGACTATGTCTGAAGTGCTTGCGGGGGTGGGGGTGGGGTGGAGACACAGTTGCCTCGGGGCGGAGTATCCACACCCTCGCCTCCCCAGGCTTCCCGGACTCTTCCCACCTGTCCCTCTGCTCACTGGCAGGCAGGGGGCTCAGGGCACCCCACCCCTTTGCCAACATGTGGCCTGGCTGCTTATCTTTGCCGTTCATGTGAATGCGCAGCGGTCTCACAGTTTCTGTGATCATCCTTCCTGGTGGGAAGGGTAAACACCTCTTCCTGTTTCCTAAACAGGTAGAATTTTTGTTCTGTGAATTGTCCATTCGACATTTTCTTTATCTTTTCTTTTTCGGTTTGTTTGTTTGTTTGTTTGTTTGTTTGAGACAGAGTTTTGCCCCGTTGCCTTTGCTGACCTGAAAGCTGCTACGAAGGCTAGGCTGAACTCATGGAGATGCACCTGCCTCTGCCTCCCAGGTGTTGGACTTAAGGGCGTGTGCCATCTCGCCTGGCTTAGTCACCTCTTCCTATAGGGCTGTTTGCAGTAAATCTGTACGCAGTCTTCCTCTCTCTGGCCCCCTCCCTTGCTGGTTACAGGTGTTACCCACTCCGAAGGGCACCCTTTCCCCCTGCTTTACGCTATCCCTGGGCCCAGGAGCTGGTCTTGGTATTTTATTTTATTTTATTTTATTATTACTTCTGTGAGTTGCTGGGAATCAAACCGAGGACCTCTCAAATGCTGGACAAGCGATAACCACTGGGCTGCACCCCCAGCGCTGAGAGTTTTAGTTCTTACTGTGACCAGCCCGCCGGCCTTTTCTGTTCTAACTTGTGTGTCACAGAAGAGGTGTTTCCCTCCCTGAAGGTGCAAGGTTACCGCTCCTTGTGTTTTCTCTCGAACATATCAAAATCGTGCCACATAAATGTAAACTTATAATTTTTTTCTTTTATTGGACATTTTCTTTATTTACATTTCAAATGTATCCCCTTTCCCAGTTTCCCCCCTCCTGGAAACCCCCATCCCATCCCCCCTCCCCCTGCTTCTATGTGGGTGTTCCATCCAGCCCACTCCCGCCTCCCCGCCCTCAATTCCCCTACTCCGGGGTGTCTACCGAGCCTTAATAGAACCAAGTACCTCTCCTTCCCTTAATGCCTGATAAGGCAATCCTCTGCTACATATGCCGCTGGAGTCATGTGTTTACCCTTTGGTTGATGGCTTAGTCCCTGGGAGCTCCAAGGGGGTTCTGGTTGGTTGATATTGTTGTTCTTCCTATGGGGTTGCAAACCCCTTCAGCTCCTTCAGTCCTTTCTCTAGCTCCTCCATTGGGGACCCCGTGCTCAGTCCAATGGTTGGCTGTGGGTATCTGACTCTGTATTTGTGAGCAGACCTGGTCCTCCCTCTGCAGTTTGCTGGCCCTCATTTTCCCATTGCCAAGGATCTCTGTGGGGTTTCTCTGCAATAGTAAGGAATGGAATGGGAAGATAGTGATTACACGTATATTTCAAGCTCATCGGAGTGCAAAGGTGGGGTTGCCTGTTGACCTTTCCACTCCCAAATCAGAGTTGCCCCGAGCTCTAACCTTGCCTGATCCAGGCCTGTTTCTATCCTTGACCCCTTCCTATGTTTGGGCCCTTTCCCCATTATAGACCATATCCAAGCTCACAAGTTATTCAGTCCAGATTTTTAAATGTTAATATCTACTGTATGTTTACATGGACACACACACACACACACACACACACACACACACCAGTGCCCTCCTAGGCCAGAAGAGGCTGTCAGATCTCCCGGAACTGAACTGAACTGAACTGTGAATCACCCAATGTGAGTGTTGGAAACCGATCCTCTGACAGAGCAACAAATGACCTTAACCAGTGAGCCGCCACACCGCCCCTTATCTTACCGTTGAGACCACAGATCTGAACAGTGTCTTTCTTCCTGTCAGTTAGCCTTTGTAGAACAGAGAAGTAAAAACTGCCCGGTGGCTGAGTGAGAAGAAGGCCTGCCTATGCTGTCTGTGTACCCGCGGCCATGGCCGTGGCCATGGGAGCCGAAGCATCTTCTGTCCTAGAGCTGCTGGGTGGAGAACAGCATAGGAGGTTGCTGTTCTTCATTAAGAACTTCAGACCTAAGATTATCCTGAGGGAAAAACATTTTAATAGTCTTTGTACTTTGAAGATTGATATTGTAAATACCAGTTATTCTGCTTCCTATGCAATTTATAGGGATCTTTTTTTACTATGAGAGGTCCTGAGAAGCTAAGACTTTTTATTTCTAATGTTAAGCTAGCATTATGTATACACACACATACACACATCATATAGAAAAGACTTTGGGATACAGAAAATCATAAACAAGAAGAGTAAGCCACTCACAGTCAAATTGCTCAGGGAGTATTATTGCTAAGACGTTGGTGACATCTCTTGTGACATCTCTCTCTGTGCCTTTGTGCCCATGTAGATTAGCTATAAAGATTTCACGTGCAGGAGCTGATGCACAAAATAGTTTTAAAGCCTACTGTCACACTAAAGAACATAAATTGTCTGTGTGTGTGTGGAGGGGGGTTAATTGATAAAGTGTAGCATTAACTTGAGTGGCTCTTTGGCATTGTGCAGTATAAATACTCTCACTGTGCTCTCTGCGGCCAGTCCCCTGATGCGGAGCTTGAAGTGCTCTGAGCTTTTCCTCCATCATCATTATTCTCCTCCTCCTCCTCCTCCTCCTCCTCCTCCTCCTCCTCCTCCTCCTCCTCCTCCTCATTATAGCACTACTAAGGCAAGCATTCTTGTGTGTTTTCTCTCTGTCATGCCTGAGTATCTCCTCAAGATAAATTTCTATGTAACAGCAGGGTTAGTATGTCTGTCCATCCATTTTGTACATAATCTTGTTAGTGGGGAGCTTTTATTCAATTATAATCTTCCCAAACTTATTAAGAATATTCCACATCATAATACTGGATCTCTCTGTCTTTGTCTCTGTCTCTCTCTCTGTCTCTCTCTCTGTCTCTCTCTCTCTGTCTCTGTGTGTGTGTGTGTGTGTGTGTGTGTGTGTGTGTGTGTGTAGGAGGAGGAGGATTTTGGATACTGCTGTATTACCCTCCCGTGACACAGGATCTCCAGTGATCTTTGGTTTCTGCATCTTAGCTCTGGGTCAGGGGTGCACACAGCAGTGCCTGGCTTTTTCCTTGGCTGCTGGAATCCAAGCTCAGGTAGTCATGCTTGCACAGCAAGTGCCCTTCCCACTGAGCCATCTCTCCACCCAGACTCGACAGTTTTTTGTTTTTTGTTTTTTGTTTTTTTTTTTTTTGTTTTTTTCTGGGATCTTGAGACAATGTCTCTATAGAGCCCTGCTGTCCTGGAACTCACCATGTAAACCAAGTTGACTTTGAACTCACAGAGACCCTCTTACCTGTGCTTTCCTAGTGCCGGGATTATAGGTGTGTACCACTGCGCCTGGCACCTTATTGGACAATCTCTAAGCAGATCAGTTATCAGAATCCCTGCCTCCTTTATGATCATCATCACTAAAGCAATATGCTTCGTCAAACTAAAACACCTACATAGCTCTTACTATATGCCAAGAGCGGTACTAGGTGTGTTCACGAATGTGAGTTAATTTATTATTTATAATGACCCAGTGAAGCAGGTACTGTTTCTAGTCTTAATTTACAGGCGACGAACCTGTTTACAGGTGATTGAAAAATGGGAAGCCACAAATCAGACAAATACAGAGCCAGTAGTGAAGCGTGTGCTGGCCGCTCCAAACCTGTCCTCCTGACCATCACGGCCTGCTTCCTTTGGAGGAAGCGCTTAGCTTGCAAGGAAACAAGCCTGAGCACTGGGGTCGGAGAGACTAGATTTTCAATTTTAACTCATTTAAAAATAAAAATGTCGGAAGACTGTGTTCTGTAGGTACAGTTAACATTGTCAGCTTTAAGCAAAGATTACTATCAATCATATGAATGAACCTCAGCCAGTCAGTTTACTGATTTTTTTTTTTTTTTTTTTTTTTTTTTTTTAGATTGTATCAAGGTCAGAAAAGATCAAAAGAAGCTTTCCCGTTCTATCAAAAGGCTTTGGAATATACTGAGATCACCAAAGATGAAAAGAGTCTTGAGTGTGTACAAGTACTGAGGGAACTGGCATGTGTGGAGCAAGCCCTGGGACTCTACGAAGCCGCCATCAGTCATTTCTTACGGGTAAGGGGCGGTGGACCGGCCACCAAGGCTGTGCTTCACCCAGTGCTTTTCATAAACAGAGAGCCGCAGCAGCTCTGGACATGCCTGGCCGTCATTTGCCAAAGATAACTTATTCTGTGCAGATGTTTAGCATAGAAAGATCTTCTTCTTAGAAACCCAGGCCAGTGCGTGCTGGACCCCAGTCCCTGCTGCTAACTGCAAGCAGCTTGAGACTTCGGGTTGCTCAAATCACATGCATAACTCAGGTACCTTTCCCCAGTGACGTCTCTTGATCTTTACTAGTTTATTTAGAGCTTTTGCTTCTAAACTGATTAGTTCTTAAAAAAAAAAAGATGTACTTTTATTTTTTTAATTTATGTGTACATATGTCTGTGTGTCTGCACGCTCATGTGTGTAGGTGCCCTCAGAAACCAGAGCTGTCAGATCCCCTGGAGCTGGAGTGACGAGCAGTTGCAGACTGCCTGGCATGGGTGCTGGGGCCAAACTCAGGCCCTCTGCCAGACGCAGTGGCTCCGTCGTCTCCCCAGCCCCGCCACTAGGCCTTTTATTTACACTCTAAATTCTTTGCTGAAGACCTTCAAATGTGTACTCTGAGTTGTTACTCTACTTTGTCATTAGCGAATCCTTGGCACGTGTGTCCTTCGGTGTTCTCCAAAGAAAGTAGAACATGCACAATTGCCACAGATAGAATGCGGGGCAAAGGGGGGAGGGGGAGAGGGAGGGAGGGAGGGAGAGAGAGGGAGGGAGGGAAAGAGAGGGAGGGAGGGAGAGAGAGGGAGGAAGGGAGAGAGATGGGGAGGGAACGGAGGGAAGGAGAGCGGGAGAGAGAAAGAAAGAAAGAACAAACACAAGCACGGGAGAGAACTTTTAAGGAACTGGTTTGGGCACGAGCAAGCCTGATAGTCCCAGGATAGTCTAGAAAGGCTGGAAATGTGGACAGGATTTCTCTGCCACTTTCTTCTGGGAAACTACAGTGTGTTTGCTCTTCAGGTCATCTGGTTGGCTGAGGTTCGTGCATACTATTGACAGTAATCTCCTTTACTTGAAGCTGACAGTGTTCACTGTACCTATAAAATACAGTCTTGCAGTGTCTTGCTGGTTTCTGACTAAGCAGCTGGGCACTGGGACATATTGATGCCACCCAGAACTGACCACCGCAGGGAGCCGGATGTCTGTGTCACACCATCCACTCAAAGCACCTTCTGATGTTTCTTCCCGAAATTTAAAAGATGTACTAACCCGTTCTGTTATTTCACATGAGACAATAATGACATGGTACTAAGAATACATCATAGCCGTGTCTCTTAAACTTTGTCTGACAATTTATACTCCCACTCGCAGTGTGTTGGAGTGCCTCAATCTCTCCCCCTATCGGGATCATCTCTCTTAATTATTAATACCACCATGTAACGTATTGTTTCCAGGTTATAGATAAGGAAGACAAGAGTTAGGAAGGTTGAGCGATATGCCTAGAGATACATATCCCAAAAGGCGTCACTCAGATTCAAAACCCGATGCTGAGGCGGGCTGGGGCGGTTGTGCCAAGCGTGGAAGGGGGAAAAGGGCTCAGGAGGCTGCTGCAGTGGCAAGAGCAGACACGAGGCGGCTTCGGGACGAGGGTGAAGACGGGCTGAAGCAAAGGACGTGACCTGAGGCAGGTTGGGGAGGCAGCAGAGACAGGACAGAGTAACCCGGTCGGTGAGACGTGGGAGAAGGGCGCACAGGCCGCTGGGGGATGCCTGCCCCGTTTCCGTGGGAGGGCGGGGTGAGCACGTGAGAGAGACGCAGGCTTCAAGCCGGATGATGAGACTGTGATGTCCATGACGCAGAAAAGTGCAAGTGACAGCCAGCCACTGGAGACTGAGGACCCCCGCCAAGGGCCACACCCGCCTGGACATGGCGACTGTCTTGCTCACTTAGTTCCCTGCTATGAGTGCTTCTCAGGCCCAGGGTTTTTAAAACTTTTTTTTTCATAATTTCAATGCGTCTTCTACAAATAAAGACAGTTTATCCCTTCACTCTCAGTCTATCTGCATCCCTTTTATTTCATTGTCCTGTCCTATTGCGATATTCAGGACTCAACGTTTGCAAAGCGGCGATGAGGGCCATCCTTGTTCCTGATCTCAGGAGGAGAGCTTTAGTCACCATTGACTAGGACATCAGCCATTACAAAGCTTCCTCCTTTCCCACTTTACTAAGAGTTCTGTTTCCTTTTTAATCATGAGTCATGGGCATTGGATTCTGTCCAACGCTCTTCACATAGGATTGGTAGGATGCTGTGATGTGATGCTTTTCTTCTTCAGGATATTTGTGTAATAGAATATATAAGTTGCTTTTCAAATGATATTCCTTAAAGGTTTTTCATGATTGAATCTATATCTATCCCTAGAGTTTTGATTTTTCCTTTGATTAGCAATTTCTAAAACGCCGAAGAAATATATCAAGTGATACTACGATCAGATTATTTCAGCAAGGGCCACAACTCAACAAAAATCACTAGGATGAAAGTGGCTTCTACAAGACCCAGTATTGCGAATGTGCACGCAAAGACTTGAGCTCAGTTTAGAGGAGCATCCCCAAGCCATGTTCCCAAGTGTGCTAGAAAATCCCCAGAGTGGCTGGGCTTTCCTAGAAAGGGCATGTATGCTATATAAAAGACAGACACGGTAGTTAAAACCGAAGAGTAAGTTACATTGTTTGACAGTGTAGTAGACAAGGCAATGAGTATTTTTTACTAGGAGTCTGTGAGGCTCCAGAGTTAGGCAGGCCACACTATAGGAACTACTGGCTTACAGAGATGTACATGTGTAAAAGCATGTACCAGAAAAGGGAGTCACATATGAACACAGCTTCCCCACATGTCAGGGTTTCTCACTCTCAGGAAATCCATTTCTCAGATGTGAGTGGGAAACAAATTAGTGCCTCTTGTGAGACCCATATTCACCACTTATAGTACTTTTCTGTGTTTGTTTTCCTATCTACCTATATTGATTTACATATATGCCCATGCGCACGTGCAAACACACACACTCACACACGGTCGGTCACAAGGATAACTGCATATTTTAGAGGGGTTGGGGAGATGGCTCACCAGGTAAAAGTGCCTGCCGCCAAGCATGAAGACCTGAGTTCAATACCTGAAGCCTCCATAATCTGTCCTCTGACCTCCACATGCAGGCCGTAGCATGTGCGTGTCCATACACTTACACACACGTGCACACAGCTCCATACACTTACACACACATGCACACAGTTCCCATACACTTACACACACATGCACACAATTCCATACACTTACACACACGTGCACACAGTTCTATTAAAATATCATAAAACTTAAAAGCATTTAGAAAATTTCATGTCCCTTCATATCCAGATATTTCAGTGTATGTCTGAATCATAGGAAGCTTAATATTGACATGGATTACCTTCTGCTTCGTTGATTATCTCTATACTGCCCTTCGTGATTTTCCATCCAATACAGATCCAGTAAAGGATCATGTATTGTATTGGGTATCACGACTCCGGTCTTTAATCTGGAATAGTTTTTCACTAGACAGCCTTTTATGACGTTGAAATCTAAATATATATACATGTGTACTAGCTTTTTGCAGACTGTTTCTCAGTTTGAGTTTGTCTGATATCTTTTCATGGCTGGATCTGAGTAATATGTGCCTAGATAGGACACTGCAAGAGGGACGGTATGGCGTCTAGAGGCATAGTGCCCATCTGGGCTACACTACGACATGCATCGCCCTGTCATGGTGCCGCATGGTTTCTCTACTGTGTAACAACTATTTCCTCACATTTACCTAATTAGCATTCCATAGTCTGCTCCCTGTCAAATATTTCTAAGTTTAATATCTATTGATAACGCTTTCCGTACAGATTCTTACCCGTGAGAGTTGTAAAATTCTGGTTTTCTAGTCTGTCACTCCTATTGCATTCATCAGTTAGCACGCTGCCATTGGGAATAGCTTCCACTTCATCCTCAGCAAATATATATGACAAGATATATATATATATACATATATATATATATACACACATATATACATGTACATATATACATGTGTATATATGTATACATACATATGTATATATGCACATGTATATATGTGTATATATACACACATATATACACACATATACATATATACGTATATGTATATATACACACATACACATATATATGTATATATGTATACATACATACATATACATCTACATCTACATATGAATGACACATGGCACGAGGCAGCGAGAGCTAACTGGGAATGGCGTGGGCCTTTGAAACCTCAGAGCCGTTCCAGGAGCCCACCTGCTAATCCTTCCCACACAGTCCCACCAGCTGGGGACCGATCGTTCAAATACACAGGCGTGTGAGGGCCACTCCCATTCAAACCACCACAGAGGGAGCCTACTTGGGAAAGTGCAGTATACTCCTGGTATTATCTTATTGCAAAACGCATTGCTATTTTCCTCTTGCTTTTAGTTGTGTTATACTTCCGAGTTGCCTTTCGGAGACACCAACTGTTTGTAATTTCCACTCGTGTGTGTATAAGAGCACCAGTCGTCCATAACCTGTGTCAACAAAGCCTGTTGTCGAGCTTTCAAATTAGTTCCCATCTGATGGGTGAGAAATGACATTTCCACATAGCTTAAATTTGCATTTCTATTTTTAAAGTTGAACATCTTTTCATATGTTAAAGGCACTCTAATTCTTCCTGTGAATTGTCTTTTTGTGTGACTTATTCATACCATTTGCCAATTTGTAAATAGGATTTCTGATCTAGCTTTTCATAGCCATTAAAGGTTCTTTATGTATTACAATATTGATCCTGGCATCCATGATACATATTGTAAATATTTTCACCCAAATTGTCATTCGTTTTTGAAGTTTTCTCACTTTTACTAAGATCATTTATACAACCTTAAATCTATTCTCTTAAAGTGTTATATTTACGAATTTTTGCAACTGCTATCTAATTCCATTGTTTTTTTTTAAAAAAACAATGAAGCCATTAGCAGTCATTTCCCATTGCCTTCCCCTAGCGACTATCAGGTTACTACCGCCTGTGTGGAGTTGCCTGTCTGGACATTTCATATAAACAGAGTCTGACAATGTACAGCCTATGGCCTCTGACTTAATATATTCACTGTTTAAGCATTTGTTTTTATTTCAGTTCCTTTCATGTATTTCTCTATATAGATATACTAGATTTTTATCAGCTTGCCATTTGATAGACATTTGGGTTGTTTCTGCTTTAGAGCTACTTAATTAGTGCTGTACAAGAATTTATACTCAAGCTTGCTATGAACATACATCTTTGTTTCCCTTGGGTGTAAGACTAGGAGTGACCACTGAGTGACATGGTTAACTGTCTAAGCTTTGAGGAGACCCTGGGCTGTTCTCCAAAGTGACCTCAGTCCTCACGTTCCTACTGACGAGGTGCTCTGACACTAGGACTGCGACTCCTCTGTGTCCTCACCAACAGGTCTTGTTGTCTGTATTTTTAATTGTAGCTGTTTTATCGCATAATGCAATGTTTGAATGTGTTTTAAGTTTTAGTTTCTGTCATTACTAGTTGTATACCTTAGTATGCTTGTTGGTCATTTTTATACAACTACTGAAAAATGTTGATCCAAATCACGTGCCCATTTTGGACAGTTCTTTGTCCATTCTTCTCCGGGAGTTGTTTACATATCCTGGTGCCAGCTCCTGAATGCCCACCAGACACGTGAAGTTAGTGATTGCCTCTAGTTACTGTCCTGATGGTGCCCTTCCGAGTTCCAATTCTTTTACTTCTAAGTCTAATTTGTCTATTTTTTTTTCTGTTTTCTTTTTAACTTCACATCTAAGAAACCACAGGATAATCTAAGTTCACAAAGACTTGTATTTATGTTTCCTTAAAACAGTTCACAGATTTTAGTTGTGACATGCAAGGTCTTTGAATTTCTGTCGAAAGGGACCAGCTTCCTTCTTTGCGCTTGGCTATCTGGTTAGCTCAGCATACCATTTATTGAGACGCTTATACATTCACTCTGGAATTACCTCGGCATGATTGACACAATCAAATGGCCGTAAGGAACAGGGTTTGTTTCTAAACTATCAACTCGATTCTATTGATCTAAGTGTTGAAATCAGTAACTTACCTTCTTTCTCTGTTATTCTTTTCCAAGAATGTTTTCATTCTTGCCGACTCCTTGCGTTCTCGCAGGAATTTTAGGATCAGCGTGCCAATCTTCACCTCATCCCCACAAATAACTGTGCTGGGATTTGAAAGGCACTGTGTCAAGTGTCAGTTAGGATATAAAGTAGGGCCATCCTAACAATATTAACTTGTTCAGTCCATAGGCACAGATATCTCCTCATTACTTAGGTCTTCTCTTGTTTATTTCAACATGCTTGTTTTTGTTTATTTGTTTGCTTTGGTGTTTCAAGATAGGGCTTCTCTGTGTAGCCCTGGCTGTCCTGGAACTCACTCTCTAGACCAGGCTGCCCTCAAGTTCAGAAATCCACCTGTTTCTGCCTCCCAAGTGCTGGGATTAATGGTGTGCACCTCCACTGCCCACATTTCAATATGTTTTATAGCTTTAAGAGTGTGAGTGGTTTTGTTTGGTTATTGTTTTGGTGTGTGTGTTTCGTGTGCATGTGCTGTGTATGATATGTGTATGAGTACACGTGAGTGTGTCTTTCTCCTTGACTCTCTACCACATGTCTTTGAGACAGTGCCTCTCACTGGTACCCATGCCTGATTTCTTCCATGGCTGCTGGGGTTCTGAACTCAGGGCCACATCCTACACAACTTCCACTCACAGTGCCATCTCCCCAGCTCTCAGAGTAGCACGTGCTTTGCCCTTGGGCAACTCACTCCTGAGTATCTGTAGTTTTACATTTTTACTCATGATTGTGTGTGTGTGTGTGTGTGTGTGTGTGTGTGTGTGAGATATGTGTGAGAGCAGCCATACACATTAAAAAGTGCCTCTCTTCTTCCTCTCTGGGTTTCTGGGACCAAACGCAGGGTCTAAGACTTACTTGGCCAATGCTTTTATGTTCTGAGCCATCTTACCAGACATGTTTGTTGTATTTGATGCGATTATAGGAGGAAATGTTTCCTTAGCTTCCTTGTCTGACTATTCACTGATAGTATAGAAAAATAAATGCTTTTTAATGATTCTCTATGTATTACAAACTTAGCGAGCTTATAGTTGATTTTTTTTCTGATTCATTTGTCTTCCAATGTTTTTATATTTTGTTGCACTTCGATTTTGAATTTAAGTTAGACATGTTTCTCTCTACCTGGGTTATGGAGGAATTCACTTGCTTTTAGAGTACTTGGCAATTTTGATAGTTAACTATTATTTATATTTATTCTTAAGGCTAATAAAGATTAAAGAGTTTTAAATAAGGAGAGATTTGGCAAAGCAAAAATAACATTGAATGTGAAGTCAGAAAACCAGGCTTGGAGTCCGGACTCTCTGTTTAGCACTCTTTGATTATAGGCTAGTCACTCAGCCCCTTTAACAACAATAAATCTACAAAAACACTTTCCACTTAGCAGAACCCCTCCAGGTTCCAAAACACTAAGTGCTTTGTGAACTCCCAGGCCCACTGCCAGGGTAAACTGCTTTTACTTATTTATAGTAATTATTAAATACTTATCACTGTTCCCTTTTCTTGAGATTTACCTGAGGTACGGAAGGGTACAGAGTGGCCACAGGTCTCCAAGGAAACCGAGGGCAATAGGCATTTATTAAATACACACAAATGGGGGTTTGTTATCTTCACAGCTGGTTTTCTTTCCTCATTCCTTTGGAGTGAGAAAAACACACACAGAGGAAAAAACGTTTTAGTTTCAGTGCAGAAAAGTTCCACAGTATTTTAAGAAGAAGCCCATTAAGATGGGAAAAAAAATAAAAGAAGCCCAACAGAGCCACCTCACAAGAAAATGTGGCAGTCCCAGGAACTTAAAAGCAGTGCTGTCCGCCCGCCTGCTGGGGCTGTGGGAAAGCCAGGCAAATGCCCCTGTTTGTGCGACTCCACACTGAGAGATGTTAGTAATCCCTCCTTGTTATCTAAACCAAAAAATGTCACTAGATTTCCTCACTGTGGGTGCAGCTGCTTTGGTCTGTCTGCAGGGCATGAAGACCCTGGCTCTGCTGGCCGGATGGCTCTTTCCTCTTCTTTACACCCGAGTGGCGTATTCCTCTTGTTCAATTTTCAGGGCAGCTCAGCTGCAAAAGTAGGGACCTTTGACTCACGACGTCTCATGGAGTCAGAGCATTTGTGGGTGTTAGAGCCAGAAGATGTGGGTGGCTTCAGTCCCCACCAGCCAAGGGCACTCAGTGACACTGGGAGCCCAGACCTGGCTCCAGGCGCTCTGTGGGTGGTGGCATTCCTCACCAGCTGAGCATCGACTGTGGTTCTACCACAGGTATAATTCCTTTATTAGAAACAACCCAGATAAGGCCCTTACTAACAGTTTCAAATCTCTTGAGAAGCTAATGAAGGCTTTATTCTTTACACAAAATTCTAAGTATGACATCAGGCTGGGTGCCATAAAGATGTTTGCTGTTGCTCTTAAGGACAAGCGGGAGAGCCTGCATCCTGACCGCCCCCCAGCAAGCCTGGCTCAGACACCCCTCTGTTCTCAATAGTCCAGTGAAGGGTAACAGTGAACAGCAGAAAACGGAGACTTAATCAGCGTGGCCACATACGGAAAAGGACAGCGCTGGCTGAAGTCCATCCTCGAGGTCCTCCAGTGGGGTCAGGTTTAGTCGGACAGCAAGCCCTCTGGACCACTGTGCAGCCCTGGTCAAGATCACCACTGTCTTGGCTCAGGTCTCGCCTACAAGGTTGCTGACAGCTTGCAAATCTCTTTCCAAGAGAAAAGATCCCCTCTGGCTGGCACCAACGCTCTACCCATTTCCTTCTTTCAGCAGGAGGTTCTTGGGGCAATTCCTTGGTTCCAGTAGTCTGGCAGCCAAAGGGAGGGGTTCAATAGTCTCTTTAGAATATCTTCATTTTGTCAAAATACTGACAGAATACTTTATCTGCCCAAAGGTGCCCAGTGTTGCCGCTGGTTGAACACCTTCCTTTGTATCTGCAGATGGGTATCGGTTAGGAGCCGATGAGGAGAGCGGAAGGATCGGCTACTTGATGGCATGAGAAACGAAGGGGTGTGACTGTGCGTATAAAGTTAAAACCGTCAAAGGAACACTAGTCTTACACAGCCTGGATTGAAAAGGATAGAGAACTCAGAGCTACGTGGACAAGAACAATCTGCAGGAAAGAAAACAAATGGGGGAGGCCATTTGTAATCCTTAACCTCAGCTGTTGTTAAAGAATGGCTGTTTATCTGCCAGCAGGCTGGAGTCTCCTGGGAAGTGTGTGTGTATGTATGTGTGTGTGTGTGTGTGTGTGTGTGTGTGTGTACATGCACACGCACATGCGTGCATGCATGCATGTGTTCTAATGTGTGTGTGTACGTGTGTGCATACGTGTTTGTAGACACACATCAGTATTTCTGGAATGCTGCACAGGAAGTCCTTCAGAGAGAAGGACTGCAGTATGGAATGGGGGGGGGAGGATGCCGCATGTGAGCAGAGGGAAGTTTTTTGTCTCGTTTTGTTTTAGTTTGTTTCTTCCTTTCAACCACTTAGAATTTTATGCATTTAAAATCTAGTTAAGTTTTAAGAAAGCTCCTATTTGCAAACGAAAGACACTTTTTAGCCCTTGGCATGACAATTTTTTGGTACCTATGTGATATCTACATAAAGATGCCAATCTTTATAGATAATGGGACTTCTCCTGAGTCCTTTGGAGGAGATAAAACTGGCATCTGGAGGAAAGCCATGGAGGATTCTCTGTGACTATTTAAAAAAAGGGCCTTGTCCAGGATGTCCATTTTTAGATGTGACTTCTTGTTCATCTAATCGCCCCCTCCCCTGGGACTTCCAGGACCATCCTTCGCTTGGCCTGGCCTCTCCAGCTACCCCAGCCCCTCAGAAAAGCCTTCCCTACTCCACAGAGACGGGAGGAAAGGAAGTGGCCGCCTTGCACTGTAACCTGACCTGTCTCATATAAGGCTGTCACCTCAAAGCAGAAGGTGGGATGGCCATCTGTGGCCGGGCAGGGATGGAAAGCTACTCCGTTATAAACAAGCGCAGCACAGCCCGGGCCTCGCAGTGCCAATGGCCCTGAGCCAGTAAGTGAAGGCAGGAGCTTGGACTATCGCAGGAGACAGAAGACTAAAGCTGGAGGTGGAAGACTTGGTGACGCCCGTTCCGTCCACCACCCCTGCTTACTTCCCTCCTTCAGTGTGACTTCTCCAGTCCTCAGAGGCAGCCTGGGTGCCCACTTACTGGTACCTCACTATTCCCTGGCCAGTTTACTCTGGTTTTTGGCAGAGTCCACACTTACTGACCCTTAAATAGTTTTCCATTACACTAATAAGAACGTCATCTTTCTGTGAGCTTGATGAGTTGGTTAACAGTTTGGGCCAAGACAGCATGCGAATGCGTATTGTAGGCCTTAGGCTGACTCTGCCCTGTGCCGACCCACCATGTGACCTTGATGTTTCACGTCTCCACTGTAACATGAACTGGCAATATCTGTCACTAGTCCTTTGGGTTAAGCAAAATAGCGTGTATAATCCACCTACCACCATACTTGGCAAAGTGAGTACATGTCTGTCGTCGGTTTCTTCTTCCCCCAACCCCCGACCGTGCTAGCCTCTGCTTTATAGAGACCGTGGCTGTTTGTTCCTAGACTGAGTCTTGGCTGCCGACCCCATGTGTGTTCTCATGGTAAATATACTCTCCGTCCACAACGGGCTCCTGAGCTCCTTGTATACTTTCTCTGTCTGCACTTAGCCATAGAAGAAAGCACTTCCCTCTGAACCCGTGATTCCCCTAATCATTACAAGGTAGAAGGGGGTGGGGGGGATCTGTCCCCAGTCACCCAGGTACCAAGTCACCAAGGGTGTCTCTGCATAATAGAAATACTGTTATCTTTTCTCACTAGCCACTGAGTTTCCTCCTCAAGGAATATTGCACATTTCACAGATGCAAGGCAGCAGGCCCAGTTAGATAAGAGTCTGCCAGCCCTGGCTCTGGCGGCCTCTGTTAGCAGCTCAGAGCAGGGGAATCTGGCTAACTCCAGGAATGCACCTGAGATGCTAGAACAAGCCCCCACTCTGTCATTTGACAGGGATCAAGGGAACTGGTCACGGATACTCTTGATTTTTTTTCAATAAATGATATTGGTTGGTGAGGTAATTAATGATGAATTTCTTACTTTTTCACTCGGCCGAGCCTTTTGAAAGTCCAATTTGGGGATAGTTAGCATTCTTTCCTCAACTTTAAAATGGCAGCTCTTGAGCATGTCGCTATAGGACACTGAAGAATAAAAATAAATAAATGGAAAATAGAAAAGGAGATGTGGGGGGGCAGCCCCACCCTGGCGAGGTGGTGCTGTGGAGAGCGGGTGGGGCTGACGTCAGCCTGAGCTCTGTGGAAGCACGCACGCAGCAGGACTCTAGTCCCTGTGTTCCCTGCCTCCCGGCCCTTCAGTGCTCTCCGACTCCTGTAGCATGGCTGTGCATTCACGTCTTCACTCAGAACTGCTCTAAGGTGTGGCCGTGCTCGAATTCCACAGGACTGCAAAATCCCCAGCCTGGCCACTGTGTCCCTGGGACCGACCGAAGTGCTGTCCCTCTCAGTCCTTGTCACCAGTCCTTCATGTCTCATAGCCCGTCTACAGCAGTCAAGCAGATGAGGAAGAGTGGGGCAGGCTTTCGGGGCGCCCCACCAGTGTCAGTGGGGGAAGGGCCACCCTTCCCCAGATGCCAGGGAACCATGGACGGTTTTGTTTGGGATAAGAAGAGGTCCTTGAAGATAAAAGGGTCGAAAATCCCTGGTGCTGTGGTATCTTCAACCCTTTGCGAGTTGCCTTTTCTGTGTTTCTGAAATGTAACCAGGTTACTATATGTCCACAGAGACAAATGATTGTATTAATACCTTTGCTTTCCTCCTAATGAATACTTAGACGGACCCCATTTTCACCATCTCGAATGGTGCTTGAATGGACTTGAGGGCGTTTGGATAGACAGTGAGCACTGCACTCTGAGGAGAGGGGAGCACGTGAGCGGGTGCGCGGGGACAGTTGAGCAGAGCACTAGAAGCTATCTAGGTGATGCGGAGCCACAGTTCCCGAAACCTGGGAACCGCAGGATCCATGGGTGGCACTGAGTAACTGATTCTGACATCACGGGGACAAACAGAACCCCGGGCAGCCGAGCTTGGCACGGAGAGGAAACTGAGGCAGTCAGAGCCGGGGAGGTACAATGTGAGCTGGGCCACGTGTTGCCTCAAGGCGCTCCTTCCCCTGCATCCCCTGCGCGCCCTCTGTGCTGCTTAGCTCTGCTGGGCACCCAGGAGACTGGTGAGGACAGGATCAAAGAGTTCTCTGGTGACAGCCTGGCCACTGAAGGAGAGTTGAGAGAGGGCGTCACCTGGACCCTCCCTGTGGGAGCGTCACTCCCTCCTTGTCCTAAGACATGCCCTTAGCCTTGGGGCTAAGATGCCCTTAGCCTTGGGGCCGGACCGCAGTGCATGGGACCATTCTATTGGCTAACCTGTACACACCTGCCGTCCTTTTTCTTCCTTCAGGACCCACTAAAAATTATAACAGTTGAAATGCAGCGAAGAAGTTAGCCAAGTGCAAAAACATAGTAAGAAGTGTCTGTGTGTCTACACAAAGCCAACCACCCCACATTTTGTGGCTCATCTGTAATCCCCTTTAAAGCTGAAACCAGCTTGATATTTTTGCATATGAGCTCGTAGTGTTAGCACAATATCTGACAAGTGGAAAGCGCTTCAAAATTAAAACAACACGGAGCCAAATAGGAATAAATTAAACTAAGTTGAAATGAATGGAATTTTACTGAATAAATGAGATGCTAATTTGATACATTTTGAACACCCGGAGTGTTCGGCACCACTCCTCCTCCCCCCGCCCTCCGGCACGAGGTTTGAGAAAGCTTCTTAACACCAAATAATAAATTAGATCAGAAACTGAATTTCTGAAATCAACAATCCGTGTTTGTGTGTATAGGATTAGCACCTTACATAGGAAAGTACGGAGGTCGGGATAATTGTGCGATAAATTCAGATCCCTGAAGCCAGTGTGGATCTCAACCTGTGGGTTGCGACCCTTTTGGGATAGCAGTTCGGATATCACGTGGGGGGGGGGGTGAGGAGGTCGACCCTGGGAAGGAAAGAGTGGGATGGAGAGCAAGGTGCCACAGGCTCCCGAGACCCCGCAGAGGCCTGAGCTGCCATACGTGGAGACATTAGCTCTAAGATGGCTCCCTGGACGCCAGTGAGACAGCATAAAGAAACAGGGCCAGGGCAGTGGCTGCTGACCCAGCCTTCCCACCACGGGGGACCTCACTCTCTGTCACCACACCTTCCCACCACGGGGGACCTCACTCCACCGTGAGGGACTGTGCCCTGCTAAAGTGTGAGCTAAAATAAGTTGTCGCTGTCGAGTATTTTGTCTGAACAGTAAGACAAGTGAGGAATCCACACTCTGGCAATAATCCCAAACCGCCCACCATCTTGAGTGAGCGAACCCTCTCAGTTGACCACACTTAGCCCGGTTTCCCATGGCTGTGCATGGTTTGACCATGCACTCTGCTCTAGGAATTAAACATACTACTCACAGTATTTTTTTTTAATTTTAATTATTACTGTGTGTGTGTGTGTGTGTGTGTGTGTGCGTGTGTACTCAGAAGGTGGAAACAGACCCCTCCCCTCCCTCCCACACAAGGGTGTATACGCATCAGATCCCCTGGAGCTGGGGTTACAGGCAGTAGTGTGGTTCCTGTCAGTGCTGGGAAGCAAACGCCGGTCCTCTGCAGGAAGAGCACGCGCTCTCGCCCCGCTCGCTGCGCCACCTCTCCCACTCCAGCTTTCTCCAATTTAAAACGCCGACAGGGAGATGGTCAGTAACATTTTCTTTGAAGGGTTATATTTTATATTTCATTTGAAAAGATCTTTTATCATTTTGCTTATAGAATACCATTTTTTATTAGGCGGTTTAAAAATGAACTTTATTACAGAGAAACTGAGCAGCTCCCCATGCTACCGCGGCTGCAGGCGGGTGGGCTGGGCGATCAGGCAGCAGGCTTGCCTCTCTGCAGGCAGGATCCTCGTCCTGGGAAGGCCAGGAGCTGGCTTGCCTGCTTCCTCCCACCCCCCACCCCCACCCCCACCCCCGCAACTCCCATCTCCGTAGTCTTTGCTGACTCAAGTGACCGTAAGCTTTTAAAGGATTTATTTTAAGGATGGTCTCCAGGAACGGTCTCCAGTGCAGTGGAGGCAGCATCCAGGGCTCTGGCCTCCACCCAGTGTTTCTCAGTTCCCCCAAGAAATTGCACCTTCTCATCCATCATCCCTCCTGGCTTGCTGGAAAGTTCCTTGGCTTCCTGCTTATCACAGCAAGGAAGGTTTCCCATTGCTGCTGCCAAGCGCGTAAACAACTCGTCTCTTCTCTCTGGTGACAGGCACATCTCATCTTCCTGAGTAAAGACCCCTCCCCAGAGGAGGCTGCAGACTCTGCACACTTTATCGCCCGGGCTGCTGTTGCTTCTGGGATGCACGACCACCGTGGTGAGCACAGACACACCCCCACCCCACATGCGCGTGCGCGCGCACACACACACAAGCAGCTTGGCATGTGTCGCTGGTGGGTGAGACTGAGGCATGGACTGACACAGCGGAGCTCAGCACCTATGCAGCCGCCCTGAGCTTTCTTCTCTCTGCCCTCTCTCGCTCCCTTTCCCCTCCCGAATGTCACTCTTCATCCAAAACACCACTATGAAGCATGGGGGACTCATGCACGGCCAGGAGGGACATCTCTGCTTTCCCAGGCAACCATTGCGCTATCGAGGTGTCCAACAAACAGCTCCGAACTCCAGGCTCGCTCACCAGAGCTTTCATTCAGGCTGAACGTGCACGTTCAGTGTCAGCATTCCAAGAAGAGGCCGCCACTCAATACTCAATGCGCATGTCCTATTCCTGACAGGATAGTTAGAGTGTGAGATTTGGGGCCTCTCCATTCCGTCATCCTGGCATCCTATGCGTGACAGGAAACACACACTCTAGTGATTTTGTTGTAGCCAAACTAGAGAAGCCAGTATCCACTGTGTTACTCTACTCTAGCAACATGGTCCCACATGACAGGCAGTGTCTTAGGGCTCTACTGCTGTGAACAGACACCATGACCAAGGCAACTCTGATAAGGACATTTTATTGGGGCTGTATTACAAGTTCAGAGGTTCAGTCCATCATCATCATCAAGATAGGAGCAGGGCAGCATCCAGGCAGGCATGGGGCAGGCAGAGCTGAGAGTTCTACATCTTCATCTGAAGGCTGCTAGTGGAAGACTGGCTTCTAGACAGCTAGGGTGAGGGTCTTAAAGCCCACACCCACAGTGACACACCTACTCCAACAAGGCCACACCTTCTGATAGTGCCATTCCTTGGACTGAGCATATATATACACAAACCATCACAGGCAGGTTATATGTCGGGATCTTCATCTGAAGTCTTCAGTCGTTGGCTGATGGCGACCAACTCAAATGCGTTTATAAGTTGAGATGAGTGTGAGGACAGCTCTGGTCTTAGGAGCCTTGAGATTCTAAAAGGAAGTTGCCACAGCTCACGGGTTTCCTCATCCTTAGGGACAGGAGGAGCAGCAGCTTCAGGAACTGGGGGTTCAGAGCTTCTCTTATTCTGTTTGACCTTTTAATCTCTTTTTCAATCTTTATTATGGTGATATATATGTATATGTAAACTATATACATATAATATATATTAGATGAATTTTTCATCTTAACCACTTTTACATTTATGATGTCATAGTACTTGCATACACACACACACACACACACACACACACACAAACTTTGAGCTTTGGAACAGAACTGTCTCTCTGCATGATTTCTGTTGGCCATCATTCAGTTCATACAGGCAACAAACGAGTTCACTGTGTGCTAGGTGGGACTTGGAACCAGAATAGCCTCCAGGCAGAAGGGCTGGTTCTGGCCTTTGCCTCTCCCATCAGTTGGGTAGTTTCCCAGAGGAGACTGTTTTCTTCCTCCGCCCATTTTAAAGGCTCGGGACCTTTTAGCTGTCTTAACCTAGGAACCACAGAGACATGTCCTAATCTAAAGGCTTCAGCACCTCACTTTCCCATCAAATCCCCACTGATGTCACCAAGGTGATAGGGGTTCCATGTGTCCTCCGGTTGGTAGGTGCTGAGAGGGACCTAGCAAGGATCAGCCCTTGGGCCCGTCCAGACCTTGTCATTTGGTACAGAGCGATGAGCAAAAGACAGAGACAGAGACAGAGGGGAACAGGGAGGAACAAATGTCTCAGGGAATAGCAGTGACAGCCACAACAGCAGCGACAATTGTGTGTAGGTTCTGGGACTGCCACAAACTGCTGTCACTACCTCTAACAATCTGCAGAAGCGGGGTGTAACCTCCAGCTTTACAGAGACACCACAGCCAGTTCTCCCTGCCATCTGATGAAAGTGCACTCTTCCAGAAGCTAGAGCTCTGAACTCATGGGTCCTCACATCTATTACCCTAGTACTTGGGAGGCT
The DNA here is from genome assembly GCA_964023405.1 of Apodemus agrarius. Classification (NCBI taxonomy): domain Eukaryota; kingdom Metazoa; phylum Chordata; class Mammalia; order Rodentia; family Muridae; genus Apodemus; species Apodemus agrarius. Next base: position 57,173,640 of record OZ030005.1, read on the forward strand.
GAGGCAGGAGGACTGCCCTGACTGAGCTTGAAGCCAATCTGGGCTACAGAGTAAAACTTTGTCTCAGTGTGTGTGTGTGTGTGTGTGTGTGTGTGTGTGTGTGTGTAAAATCTATCTAGATAGATTAGATTACATACACACACATCTATGCATATCTAATTGTCTATCATAAGTACAACTGGGTTTGCCTATCCTACAAAATGGGAGTGATAGTACGACCTGCATGACAGAGATGGTGTGAGTGCTAAGTGACTCACACCTGTGTGAGGCACACTGGCCCTGCCTTACTCGGCTCCAGTTTGGGATGAAGATTCTGAGACAATAGGAAATTGATTTTTTTTTCTAAACCAATGAGTATGTTCAGGTCTCAGCCCAGAGGATCATCTCCAGATGTTCTTTATCATTTGTTTTATGTAAAATGTCTGGCCCTACTCCTTCCCCCTTTCTACCCTACCCCTGTGCATGAGTCTGTGGAGTGTGGAGCAGACATGGGACCTTGGATGGGTGAGGGCAGCCTAAAGACACGAGGGAGCCCGCAGCCTGCGAGTTCTCAGCTCCTCCTTCAGCCCCGCAGCTGCGTGGCTGTGTGGAGCTGGCTGGCATCCAAAGCGCTCCTGTCCCAGTCAGCACTGCAGTGCAGGAGGAGTGCAGGGGCTGGAGCTGGAGACTAGGAAGGAGAGGGTGACTTCAGGAGCACAGGTCGCAGATGTCTCAGGGAATAATAGCAGTGGTTGTGTGTGGGTTCTCAATACCTCTAGCAACCTCCAGAAGCAGGACATGACCTCCAGTTTCCAGAGACACGACGGCCAGTTCTCCATACCAGAATGTTCCATCAGTTTAGAGAAGCTCCTCTCTGTCTCTCTGTCTCTCTGCCTCTGTCTCTCTCTCTGTCTCTCTGTCTGTCTCTCTCTCTCTGTCTGTCTCTCTCTCTCTGTCTCTCTCTCTGTCTCTCTGTCTCTGTCTCTCTCTGTCTCTCTCTCTCTCTGACTCTCCCTCCCTTCCTTCCTCCCTCCCTCTTCTCCTCCCCTTCTTCCCTCCCCCCTCCCCATTGCTCTATACTAAAGGGACAGAGTCCTGATGAGCCCGAGTGCTGCTCCTTGATAAGCCCCTCTCAGATTCGGGACCTGCCAATCAATCATCTTGGTAATGGTAGTGCTAATTTGATGGGAAATTTAATGAGGCTACTGAAGCCTTAAGGTAGGACATTCTAAGAGAGGATGGTGGCCGAGAAGCCCATAGGGTAGGAAGGCATGCTGTGCTAGTTAGCCAGCACCAATGTGGACCCCAGAACAGCTGTGCAAAGCAAACAAACAAACCCTCCCCCCCCATGGCCCCTGTGTGTGGAGAAGCCTCCAGTTACCCCAGCCATCAAAACCTCCTGTCGTCAGAGTCCTTGCTCCCGCAGTGCAGGTGAAGGCAAAGGCCTGGCCAGCGTGTGTCCCAGCTTGTCTGCAAGTGCTGTGTGTGGGGTGGGCAAGGCAGGAGCAGCCCAGCTGGGGCCCAGGGACTCACCTTCGCGGGGAGTACAGCTGGGGACCAAGCAAGCACATCCCCCAACTTTCCTACCCTCACCCTGCTGACCCTTTCTTTACATGGAGGAAGCCACCAGGGCAAGGCTGTGAGAGACCCAGGCAGGACTGAGGCCTATCCAGGCCTCTGCTGCCCCCTGCAGGGGAAAGGGAAAAGGACTACTGGGGAGCCTGGGAGATAGTCCCCACCCCACCCCACCCCACCCCACCCCATCCCCGCCCCTGCTCTCACCCACCCAGGGCTTCCTGACTGGACTATAGTCACTTCTAGTCCCAGGATCCCCCAGAAGCAAACCTGCCCGTCCTTCCAGGTATGGAGGGGGCCATCTGGCCTTTGCTCTGTTATGTTAAAACCTGTCTGTACCTAGCATAGACTTTTGGCACTTTTTGGTTTTGTTTTTGGAGAAAAAGCAAAGCAAAACAATAGAATCGTCGAAAAGCGTAAGTTCCCGTGTGAGGGTCTGTCCATCGCCCGCCTGCCCCTGCTGCCTCGCCGGATGGCCATTGAAGGCATTGTCTGCTAGCACTCGAGGCCGCTGGCCCTGAAGTGCTTCTGGCTCCACACTAGCGGTGGTGCCTTCCCACTGTGCCCTCCCGCATTCCTCCCGCAGACAGAACTGCCCTAGAAGTCTGCGAGGCTCATGCTTGCCTGAAGATTCCCAATTCAGGCTTGTGGAATGTCACTAACCTGGGCCTGGCCAGCTTCCCAGCGCAGCCATAGACAAACTTGGTATTAACAGCTCTCCCGGCCCTGCTCAGTGTCCAGGGCCTTGGCCTTGTGTTTACAGTGCTTCTCCTTAAGGATATTAAAATGAAATGGTCCGAAGCCAAGTACGTCTCAGTGTAAACCTTTGCACTGCAGGGCCGGCTCAGAGCAGGCAGCCTTGTTTGGAAGTGGCCCCGTGTGGTCCTGGGCGCCAGCAGGCTAAGGAGGGCTTCTGGGTCCCAAGACAGCAGCAGGAATGGCGTTTTGGCCTCTGCTGAAGCCTCGGCTCCAACAGGGATTTCCGAGCAACTGGGTTTCTCCTTTGTCTGATTCCTTTGCACTAATACATCTACTTCCCAGCTCCCACCAGCCCTAGCCGCTCCTATATTTTGCACCGGCAAAATGAAAGCTTTTTTTTTTTTTTTTTTTTAAGCAATTGCCTGGCTAGGTCTCTGTGACATTCCACAATCCTCCCTTTTCTCAACCCTTCCCCCTGTGTCCTGTTAGCTCTGCTTGCCTTGGGTACACCCGCCCCTCCTCCACACAGTGGCTGCCTGTTATAACGCCCCTTAGCATCCTGAGAGGCCACAGTCAGGCAGCTCCCTGTGGCTGTTTGTAACTGTTGGCGCCTGGGGTCTCCTGTCGGGTAAGATGGCACCTGGGAGCACTCGCTGACCGTAGCCTTCACCTTCCTGTGGCCTTCCTCGGCTGCCCCCTTCTCCCCTCCTTCACTCGAGGCCTCTGTGGGGGCTCTGTGGTGAGCTGTAGTCCTGCCGGCAGACACGCCACCCCCGGGTGTACCCGGTCTGTATCCCTCCATCTCGGGCTGTGCCTCTTCATCTCCGTGCTCTCCTCGGCTTTCCCGCACCCTGGGACCCCGTGTGCTCTGAGAGAACCTTCCTCATGCCCACCCCTACTCTCGGGACCCACTGCTTACATGAGTGCCACACCCGCCTGCACTTGCCTGCCTGTGAGGGACCCGAGCCGATATCTGTCCACCCCTGCTCTGAGCCCCCACGGGAAGTCAGGGGGAAATGGGCGAGATGAAAGGGGGGTTCTTCTAGCAGCAGAATAATCCCCTCTCAGAAACTTCTAGAACTCATCCCCACATCTAGGGATCTGGAGTGCAAGGGCATTCAGCTAATTAGAACAGCACAGGGCTGGGCGTGGTGGCGCACGCCTGTAATCCCAGCACCTGGGAGGCAGAGGCAGGCGGATTTCTGAGTTCGAGGCCAGCCTGGTCTACAGAGTGAGATCCAGGACAGCCAGGGCTACACAGAGAAACCCTGTCTTGAAAACAAACAAACAACAACAACAACAAAAAAAGAACAGCACAAGGTCTAATAACAGCTTGGTATTAACAGCTCTCCCAGCCCTGCTCAGTGTCCAGGGCCTTGGCCTTGTGTTTACAGTGCTTCTCCTTAAGGATATTAAAATGAAATGGTCCGAAGCCAAGTACATCTCAGTGTAAACCTTTGCGCTGCAGGGCCGGCTCAGAGCAGGCAGCCTTGCTCAGAGCAGGGTCACTGGATCCTCCTCCTAGGGAATGACCCAGGGCAGAGCAGAAACCTCAGGAACCCTGCCTGGCCAGTTGCTGCCTTCCCAGTGTGTCTAGAGACCACGAACTACCTCCTGCCTGGACCAGAAAGGTGGTCACACCGTGAATGTCAGATCCCCAGCCCCAGGGGTATAAATTACAAGCCCCAGAACACAAGTGAGGGCTGCTCGTTTGGCTGCTCTTGGGACCAGCGGAAGAACCCACGCCTGGGTCACTGCATCCTCCTCCTAGGGAATGACCCAGGGCAGAGCAGAAACCTCAGGAACCCTGCCTGGCCAGTTGCTGCCTTCCCAGTGTGTCTAGAGTGAGGCCCATGGCCTCTTTGTGCCATGTCTGGGCAGGATGAAGGGCTCGGCCTGCGATGGCCCCTTCCACAAGGCTCGGGCTGCCTATTGAGATGCCAGCATGTAAGATTTGTGTTCAGAACGTCTCAGAAAAGCTACGCTATTATACTCCATGCTTTTGCAGAGGATTTTTAAGGCAGCTCTTTGGAGAACATATGTATTCCTCTGACCTGAGGAACTGGGGGTCTGCAGTCACAAGCTAGCTAACCTTTGCCTCCATGGCCCTGCATGGGCATCTAAGCAGCCGAGGGCTGGGAGTCGAGAGTCCGGACAGCTCCAGGGAGTGAGGACCCCAAGTCAAGCAGACCTCAGGGCGTCCGAGCCCCTTGTCAAGCCCTGTGAGGGAGCTCAGCCCTTTGTACCCTGCAGGAGTCTCCTGGCCTTATGTTCACTCAGCCGCCATGCTTTCTGATAGGCGCCTGCCCCCAGAAACACGTATGAACTTCCTCAGATTTTACAGCAAGTTTAACAGCTCAGCCACCTACTGTGTAGGGAAAAGTGTGTGGGAAAAGTAAGGGGTGAGTCCCCAGGCTCCCCTGTGGCCCCCACAGGTGAGGGGTGGCTGGGGGTAGCAGCACCCACCGTGGTCTCAATGGTTCAGTCTTTGGCTCAATGAGGGCCAGGTTAGACTGGTGACTTCCTGATTTTAAATTTCTCGGAGTCCTTAAAACATCTGCAGTTATAAAGACTACTGTTGAAACTGTGACAAAGGATGATTGTCAAATTACACATGGAACCAACCCTCCAACATAATGAAGCTATCGGGACCATCTCTCCTCCTGTCTCAGAACAGCCTCGGGAAAACGAACCCCAGGTTAACTGGTATTTAATTTAGTTGGAAGGTTCTTGGCCTGAGCCAGAGAGACGGCTCAGGAGGTAAGAGCAATTATCTACCAAGCCTGATTCTCAGTTTAACCGCAAGGACCCAAACGGTGGAAAGGCAGAACCAACTCTTACAAGTTGTCCTCTGTCACAGATGAACAGCAGCACACACGCGCGCACACACACACACACACACACACACACACACACACACACAGAGAGAGAGAGAGAGAGAGAGAGAGAGAGAGAGAGAGAGAGAGAGAGAGATTGTTACATTTCCTGGTATCCAGTAGACTGGCTACTCTCTGGCTGTCTGAACAAGGCTTTTCTTTCTTTTGCCTGTGCATGAAGCTCTTCATGTAAGTCTATCTGGCTTCAAGTCCCCAGATGGAGCCATCTGCAGAGATGGTTAAAGGACCTGCCCACAGCATAACTCCCTCCCCGTGCTGGAACCCGCGGACAACCCAACCAATCTGCTGCAGTAGGAATGGGAAGAGATTTATGGTCCTGGCTTACCTCTGCCACCGGGGCTCAGATTTACCAGCTGAGTCACGCTTCCACGTTTCAGAGATGACTTCATCTTTGCCCAGGCTATCGGAATCAGGTTGCAGAGGATTCTAGAAGTGCTTTTTAAAGTCGAGGGCAGCCATGTGCAAGAACACCGAACTGCTTGCTGGCTCTGTGAATTCATACCCAGCTCCGGAACACAGGAACAGGCCAGGAGATGACTAAACTATCCAGAGGACATGGCTTCCCGTCTTTTTGGAAATTGTATTGTCGTTTGTTCCAGATGAGTCCAGGGAGCCTAAACTCCCAGCCCCAGAAAACCCTCTCTTTCAGGACGTGACTCCTGGGCTGTGCACTGGCACACCCTTGGCTCCCCCTGCACAGACCTGCCAGACAACCATGGTTCACGGTTCATTTAGGGCCTGGAGAGGTGAGGGAACTAAGTCAGGATCTTGTATCAAAGAGTTCCCCCGTACCCCCCCTCCAAAGATAAAATTAGGTTACAGGTAGGGAGAATAGAACTGCTGGTGCCTGAGGTTCCTCTCCTCCCCTGTTGCTGTGTTTCAGGACATCCTGTGAGGCAAAGACCCTGATGTACCGTTACAGATTCAGTCAGCTTGCCTGTGACACCTGCCATCAGGGCCGTTCTGGCCCCTAGTCTTACTGCTCCCCTTTGTCTCGAGGTCTCCCGGGAACAGACAGGGAGTGCTGGGGTCACTGTCACACACGGCCCGCCCTGCCCATCCAGCCAGTTCTGTTTTTCTCTCGCAGGACCAGGATACACTCTTATTGGTTCCCAATTAGCTAGAACACCAAAATATCAAGTACCCTCCACACCAGAATACCCCAGTCACATTAGACCTCGATCTTCACGTTATGCTTTTTAACCCATAAAAATAAAAGCCACGCTACCTCCAACACTGTCATCAGACCATCAGAGTAAGCCAGAGTTGATACTTGGTTTGGCGGTTCAGCAATGAGTAAAGATATGTGACAGTTTCCATATGAGAGAACTTGGGTAATACTGTAGGAGTGCACCCGCTGGCCTGGGAGAGGGTGAGGGGTGTCTAGTTAGCACTGATTTAGCATTGACTCAGCCTAGGAACCTGGGATGGAGACATGGCCTGGAGACAAAGTGCCAAGAATCCTGCTCCTGCCCACGTCCACGGGGGGGAACCTTGCAGAGGAGCAGCACGTGTTTCCAGACCTGGGTTGTCTTCAGCCCTGCAGATTGGGAAGACACTTTCCCATGCGCTTACTTCTTCCCGTCCTCAGATCTCCCGGAAGGGAGGCGTGTGCTTGCATCCCTTCTCAGCACCCGGGACTCTCGCTGTGAATCCCAGCCATGTTCTCTCGGCTCTTTTGCTGTGCAGTATTGCTTATCAGCAAATGACCTGGGGCTTCTGTGTCTTTGGGTCATTCTGTCTGTCTGTCTGTTTCCGTCTGCTCAGGGTCCGTTTTGGCTGCCAGCCAGTTCTGATGCATCCACTGTCCAGCCAGCATGAGAAGCCCATAGCTCCAGCTGTGAAGACAGACACGTAGTACGGAATAGGCGGAAGCCTTTGATTTTAGTGGCAGTCTTCATAATCGTGCTGAGCCCGCGTCTGTGGGTGGACAGGCCTAAGGCCTCCGCTCAGTTCTGTGCAGATGTGCTCATTTCTATCTGTAGTTTCTCCACCGCCCTAATCTGCTCAAGCTGCCACAAGGAAGCACCCTAGATTCGGTGGCTTAATCATTTCTTTTTCAAAACCCTGGAGACTGGGAAGCCCAAGGTCAAGACACTAGCAGGTTTGATGTCTGGCAGCGGCTGCCTCCTGGTCCACAGTCAGCTCCGTTTCACTGGCTCTTCATCTAGGAGCGTGTAAAGGCAGCCCTCCAGGGTCCCCTTTCACACCCCATTAGTTTTGCTTTGTCTATCACCAAGAACACTAAAATGTCTGGAAAATAAGCAAAGTTGCAGATTCCTTCTTAAACTTAAGTAATTTCTGCTCCCACAGGCAGGTTAATGGGCACAGGAGAGTCCCTTGAATCGGTGTCTCTTGTCCAAACGCTCGTTTTTAAACGGTTCACGGTCACTAACAGTGTGTTTTGCTCCATCTCTGCTCAGATCTTTGAGCTATTTTTAAAACTGTTGTTCTATGCTCTTCTCAGATGTGGCCGAGAAATATTTTCAGGAAAGCATGACTTATATCAAGGATTCCGAAGGAGGAGAAAAAGCCAAGTTCCTTTCAATTCAAGATGAATTTTGCAGTTTTCTGCAAACCACTGGACAAAAAGAAGTAAGTGAGTTTAGATCACGATTGTCAAGCTATTCACATGGCATGCCAAAGACTTCTTTACTCTGCCAGCATCCATTGAGCACCGACTGTATACAGGGCATGCCCTAGCCTGGGAGATACTCGGGTAAATACAGGAAGGAGCCATGCTGGGCAGTGACCAGACACTTTCTCTTAGAAACAAACCTCTGAGAAAGTTGGTCCATCCAACTCTAAATAATCACCAAGTTTCCCTAGTCAGACTGAAAGAGCATTAACAGGTTTCATTCAGGGAAAGAATCTCTAGCCCTTCTCACTCTCACTGACTGGGTTCCCAAAGCCCAAGAGTCAAATCCCATGGAGACACTGATGGGATATAAAAGAGAGAAAGGGTATTAGTGAGTATGGCATGGCGGCGTGGGGGAGGGGAGGTACCTAAGCGGGCCCATGCCCAGGCATCCCCTTTCCCCTGAAGGACCACACACACACCAACATAGTATAGAATAGAGTTTATTTAGAGAAGAGGATGAGAGTCAATGGTATAGTAGAGAGAGAGAGGAAAGAGAGAGAGAGAGGAGAGAGAGACACAGAGAGAGAGACAGAGAGAGAAGAAGAGAAGAGAAGAGAAGAGAAGAGAAGAGAAGAGAAGAGAAGAGAAGAGAAGAGAAGAGAAGAGAAGAGAAGAGAGGAGTGGAGGCCGGCTATGACCATGTATAGAGAGGGGGGAGGGGAGCCCAAGAGGGGCAGAGAGGTGAGAGTGCAGAGAGGTAAGAGGATGAGAGGAGAAAGAGAGGGAGGAGAGGCAGGCAGCCCCTCTTATAGTGGGCCAGGCATATGGGGCAGGCCATACCTGGCTATTGCCAGGTAATTGTGAGGTGGAGCTTGGACAGAATACCAACAGACACCACCTTCCATCTTGCTTCTGTCTAAGGCCTTGCACACAGGTGTAGAAAGTGGGTGGGCACAGGCAGGTCTGCATGGAGACCCCAGCCCCTCACACGCTCTCATGGGCCATACTTGGCGGTGCATTACACTGTTGTTTTTACCTCAGAAATTGATTTCTGTCCACCGCCATGTCTAATGTGCTAGCCCCAGCTCCTGACCCATGTTCCTGCCAACAAATGGAGCCATGTTCTCCGTTCACGCTTCTGCCTGTCTGTGACACAGGGTCAGCACGTGCCCCCAGGGCTGTGCGACGGGAAGCCCTGGCCGCCGGCCTGGCTGTCGAGCTCAGCATCAGTGTTGTGCAATCATAATTACGTTGTTCCTGGCGGCGGGGTTTGGTTTTGTTTCGTCTTTCCGGACTGTTTTCATGTAGATCTGGGAAGAATCTCAGGACCTGTTGGAAGTTCACAGACTTTCCCCCCATGTGTCTTGGTATCTTCAAAAGTTAATATCAGGAAACACTGCTCTCTGACCAACATATATTTTTCTATTCCGCGTTGGCATAAATAGGACAAAGTAAACAAAGCGGTTTATCGTGTTCCGTGGAGCGTTTGCTTTGGGCTTCCTCGGCCTCCTCTGTGAGGACAGGAAGTCCGGAAGCGTGACCCACCAGTGCAGCCTAGTTTTCTCTTATCTGAGAGCAACAGTGCAGAGGGAGACGCGCCCCAGGAAAGCAGATCCCAGCCCGCCCGCCACTGACGAGCCCTGCGGGAACAGGACCAAGGAAGGTCTCCGAGGCTGCTCTGTAGCTCGGCCTCCTACTGGGTCAGAAGATGAAGGCCGTGTATATCTAAGGAACAAGTCAGATCACACTTAAGCTGAGCCCGACACCTAAGGGTTCCAGCAGGCTAGCTCTGCTCTTGCTGCTCAGTGGGACTAGTGTAAGAGAGAGCTGTCACAGTGCCCTTGCTCTTCTCCTCCTTCATATGTTGTACTTTTCTCTCCCCAAATATGCTGTGTCCTGCCTCTTATCCAACCGGAGGACAGTGGCCCAGTTCTTCAGAACACTTTTCTCTGAAATGTTAAATGTGTTATAAACTTCATGACTTTTCTTGAGAGGGGTACAGCTCTTACTTGGTCCCTGAACTTTTATAAAGATTGCTTTCTTTTTTTTTTTTAAATAATTTATTGTTATTCTATGTACATTGGTGCTTTGCCTGCATATAAGTCTATGTGAAGGCGTCAGAACCCCTAGAATGGAAGTTATAGACAGTTGTGAGCCACCATGTAGGGGTTGGGAACTGAACCCTGGTCCCCTAGAAGAGCAGCCAGTGCTCTCAACTGCTGAGCGATCATCTCTCCAGCTCTTGTTTCTGTCTGTGTGTGTGTACGAGTGTGTCACCTCCTGTCTATCTGTGTGTCACTTGCATCTGTGACTCTCGCAGAGGCCCGAGCAGGACAGTGGATGCCTGAGAACTGGAGTCACAGAGGTGCCGAGCCTGGGTCCTCGGCCACAGGGGCAAGTGCCCTTAAGCGCTGATAAACCACACCACAGCATTCTGTCCTTTTCTCAGAGAGCGGCCACGATCCTGAGAGAGTCCCTGGAAGCCAAAGTGGGAGCATTTGGTGACTTCAGTCCTGAGGTGGCAGAAACCTACCGGGTCCTGGGCAGGGCAGACCTGGCGCAGGGAAACAACAGCGGAGCGTACGCGAAGCTAAAGAAGGTAAATAAAGTGGGGAGGGGGGGCGGCACCGACGTGAAACACAGTCTCCCACGCCACGCCCTTCCTTCCCTTCACCACACTTTCAAATGAAAACTTATAATGGCTCATTTAGGTAAGATGGCTTTACTTTTGTGGTAGATTTAAGCTAACATTTTGGGAGACAAAAGAGTTCCTCTAAAATACATTGAAAGAGTGAGTTACCGGTCATGTTTGATCATGCTAATATTTTAAATTTTTTTCATAGCGCGACTTACTAGGCCTTTCCTGTTACTGTGGTCTTCCTGCATGCCTGGCTCATGAAGGAAGCACAGAAGATTGTGCTTGCTTTCTTCTGTTCTCCTTTGGAACCTGGAGTTTATTTTATGTAAATGGTATAAAGCCTCACGTTCTCTTTTTCCCAAGTACCTCCCTGTGGGAGAGACATCCGAGCACAGGCTTGTCGGTGCCATTTCACAAAGAGCCCTCCACTGCCCCAGTCACGGGCTTAGGACAACAGACGCTAAATCCCCATTTGCACTTGCGTTTGTTTCTGGATTTCTGTTCTGTTCTGCTAACCTCTATTTAGGTGTTAATATATCACATGTTCAGTCATAGGGATTCTGTGGAATGATTTCATGTGAGGTAATACAAGATAGCCCTTGGGGCTTTTCCCCTACAAACATCAGGTTTTCTGGATACTTGATTGTTTTTATTAAAGTATTTGTAGGTAAATTCTGGGAAAACTGACATCTGGCTGACGTTGAGTCTTCCTAGGCATGGGCAAGGGCTGCCACCCTCTCTGCACATGTCTGCTTTGTCTCTCATACGCACCGAAGAGCCTTTCATCTCTAAGTTGTGTGTATTTCTGTGCATTTTATTTCTACTATTATTGCAAGTGCAGATTTATTCATTGTTACATGCTTTTACTTATTTTTGTGTAGCTAAGGATTATTGGGATTTGTGCTTTTATAATCTCTCAAACTAGCTTAGTTTTTATTGCTTGGATTAATTTGAAACATTGAGTCTCTCGTTTTTCTAAATATACTATTATATCATCTGCAAATAGACTAAATTTTCCTTTCCATTTTCAGTTCTATGGCCAATTCCTTTACCTAATTGCTTTGTCTCACCTGTGCAGCACAATACTGAACAGCAGTGGAGGTGTTGGGGTCCCTGGCCTTCTTCCTGATCTTACTAGAAACAACTCCAGAGATTCCTCATTTAAGAGATGTTGGCTTCAGGCTGGGTCCCTTTAATCCCCATACTCAGGAAGCAGAGATAGGCGGATCTCTGAGTCCAGCCTGATCTATAGAACAAGTTCCAGGACAGCCAGGGCTATACAGAGAAACCCATGTCAAACAAAACAGAGATGCTGACTTTAATACTAAGGTTTATACACTTTTATCACGCTAAGGTTTCTGGTTTCGTGCGTCTTTCTAGAATTAGAAATAAACACTGATTTCCAACCGTTTTTGTTGTCAGCATTAGCAGGATAGTCCTCTCTCAGGCCGCTCCATCATAAGGTATGTGTCCTCTGTCACTGGACCGTCCTTGAGTTTCTGGAATAAATCCTCCCCTTGATCACATTGGATTATTTTTTGCAAATGGTATTTTCTGAGCCTATCTAGTACTATCATAGTAGAATCCAGAGACGGGGGAATCTCTAAAAATAGAAATGTCTTTCTCATGCCTTTGGGAAATTCAAAGTCAAGAGGCTTCCATCTGATGGCGGCCTGTTTGGTGCATTCAAAGACAAAATACAGAAGGTGACGATAGGAAGGGGAAAGAAAACTAAGGCAGACTGAACTCAGTCTTTTCAATGAATTTACTCCCAAAATAATAGCACTGACCCATTCATGAGGGTAGAACCTTCTCGGGACTTACTCCCCAACCCTGTTGATCTGGGAATTAAAATCTCAACACATTGCTTCTCAAGGGAAAATTTCAAATCATAGCAGTTGGGCCTATTGGCTCTTATTTATTTCAGAGTTTTGGCACTGATGTTTGTATGTTATATTTAAGCATCAATATTGCATTTGCTTCAAAAAATTAGGAAATTCATCTCTATTTTTCATATAACAAAATGCATGGTGTCCAAAAATTTATATCTCTTAGGAAACCCTTTCGGCTGATACTTTTGTTGTGGAAAAAAATTCCTTTAAATTCTTCTCTATTCTACAAAAAGTGGGCTATTAAGAGCTTTCTACTGGTAATTGAATCATTTTGGCAAATAATACTAAGTAATTGGCTATTCTATTTACATATTTTTATTTATTTGTATAAAGTTTGCAAAAATAATCTCATGATTTTTTTGAAATTTCCTTTTTTGGTAGTTGTCTTCTACCCCAGGCTTGGAACAGTTTGATGTGGCCAGGTGTGGAGGAGCTGTTTCTCATCTTCCAGGGAGGCTTGCAGGCTACGCTGTCCGCAGGGAACGGCCTGGGCTCTGGAGTATTGAGTCAGTAGTGTGGGAACACTCTGCTGTTCAGCTCAGCTCTCTCCTTTGTTCCGGCGGTAGGCAGGTGCAGGCCTTGATGCTCCTCCATCCAGGTCACTGTCCTGTCATCTCTGGAGCAGGACTAGGGCCCGGAGATCCGTCTGTGCCTTCCCCGGGTCCTGCCCTGGCTGACACTGCAGCTCAGCTTCAAGAAAATTTCAGGTCACATCATCCCCCAACCCAGAGTGGAAGGAGACGTTTTCTGCCTCTGGTTGGGACTCATTAACCGTCAGCCCTGACAGCAGCAGCTCTGATGCGCCGAAGCTCTCTGACCATCTGCCAGCATCTGAGACAAGAGAGAACGTGTGTGGGTGCTGTGCGTGCTATGGTAGGGGCAGTTCTCCTCCCACAGTTGCTCTCATCTGAGGACAGGACTGGCTGCCCTGTTGACAGCAGGACACAGACAGGGACTTTAAACATGCCTTTCTTGTCTGCGGTCTGGAGTGCCTCGCTCTGCTTAGGAAGCCCGAAGCTTTCTAAGAGCCATTAGCTACCTGTTTGTCTTGTTTTATCACAGTAGCCTCATAGACTCCAACAAATGTGGCTTTTCCAGATGTACCCTCCTGTGTTAAATGGTCCAGGTGTGGGCCCAAGGTCATGCTAAACAGGAAGGCTCCAGAAACAAAGCAGACAGCACGTTCGATTGGGGGAGGGCAGGCGGGGGACGGAGTTATTGATCTTGTAAAGGCATCTGCCTGCAGGGGACTATCAGAGAACTCTGTGGGCCCCAGATGGAAATCCCTACAGCACAAGCCCGCCCCGCTCCCCTGGGCAGCATGGAGACCTGTTTTGATCTAGGATGGTGCCACTGCTCACATTCCCGCACAGGTGAAAGGCTGCAGAAAGAGTTCCCGACGTCTGTCTCCTAGGTCAGCAACATCTCAGGAACGTATCTGACCCAAGTACAGAATGAAGTTCACTTGGGGGTCCAGCTTTAATCTGACATTTCTAAGGACTGTCCTGGTCGGGGTTGTTTCATTGTGTCACAGATATCAGCCTTAAACATTTCTGTAAAATAATAACAGTCCCCAAGCCTATATAATGATTTTATATATAATGATGATATTATATAACTATATAATGAATCTTTTTAAGAACGAGCTGGAGAATAGTTTGTTTTCTAAGCTACAGACAAGAAAGTCAGTACCCACAGGGTCTCTGTACTGGCTGGTTTTGTGTGTCAACTTGACACAAGCTGGAGTTATCTCAGAGAAAGGAGCTTTCCTCGAGGAAATGCCTCCATGAGATCCAGCTATGGGGCATTTTCCTAATTAGTGATGAAGCAGGGAGGACCCAGCCCATTGTGGGCAGTGCCATCTCTGGGCTGGTATTCTTGAGTTCTATAAGAAAGCAAGCCGAGCAAGCCAGGGGAAGCAAACCAGTAAGTAACATCCCTCCATGGCCTCTGCATCAGCCCCTGCTTCCTGTCCTGCTTGAGTTCCAGTCCTGACTTCCTTTGGAGATGAACAGCAATGTGGAAATATAAGCAAAACAAACTCTTTCCTTTCCAACTTGCTTCTTGGTCATGATGTTTTGTGCAGGAATAGAAACCCTGACTAAGACAGTCTCCTATGGCCCTACATCAACACTGGAGACCAAGCCATGCTGTCCCTGGGGTTCCTGAAGAAAAAAAGACACTCAGACCTTCCTAGATGTTGTGCTTCATGAACAGCTTGTGCACACACTGCACAGATATGCCTGTGTGTGGCCCTCAGTGGCCCACAGAATTCCCTTTCCCTTTAGCCTATTTGATCTTGTTCCCGTTGTTGCCCTTGGGTGTGCCAGGAAATGCAGAGCCAAATTTAGAGTCCCTGAGGGGACTCCACACCGAAAATCTTATTTCCATGTGTAGATCCTTTTTTTCTGTGCTCCTGGCCTTGCTAATTGTCTCACTGAGTCACTGTTAGGAAGTGGCTATGGGCCTTGTAGAAAGAGGGAAAAGGTCCGAGTTAGGGGAAATAGCTCAGGGGTACAGCGCCTGCCCAGAAGCAGGAGGATCAGAGTTCAAATCTCCAAACTAATGTAAGCCTGGGCGTGACAGTGCCTAATTCCAGTTCCCCTGTGGGCAGATGAGAGGCTGGGATAGGAGAGTACCTGGGGGCTTCTGGGCCAGCCAGCCTGGAGCATGCAGCAATAAGCAAGAAACTGCCTCCAAACGGTGGAAGACAAGAGCCAGCTCCTTAGGTTGTCTCTAACCTGTACACACATACCCCGGCACACACATGCCTCCACTCACTATGGGTACACACATAGACAGACACACAAAGATACACACCCCCCTACACACACACACACACACACACATTTTTTAAAGCAAGAGAGAGGTCATAATGGTGTTGATTTTCCTTCAGCTCTGCTCCCCGGTGGAGGATGGGTGCTGAATGAACCTTTAAGGACAAGCTCTTTGAAGCTGTTTGTAAATTGGCTGGTGGGAAAACAGGAAGTGATATTCTAAGGGATCGAGGTCATTCATTCTTAGTTTGCTGTGACCAAAACAAGGTCTACCTTGCCTGTGGTAGATTCAAGGAACTGAGAATTCCAGGTCTGCAGGAGAGACCCTGGCGCCCAGCCTTGTGTGTGGTATCTCCTAGAAAAGAGAACGTACCAGACCCACACTGCTGGAGCACCTACCTGTAACAGGGATAGCGTCCACACTGGCTAGCCCCAGAGATGGCTTCCCCCTTCCAAGCCTCCCTCATCCCCATTTCCCTCTGCAGCCCAGGGCCCCTCGGTTCACTGCCCATGCTGTTCCCACTGCGGCTCTGCCCACTCAGCAGTGTGCTGTCCTCAGGCTGTGGGCAGATTTGCCTCCGTCGGATGGGAGCCGCAGGTGTGCGGGAGGACAGACAAGGGACTGACCATAGGATGTTTCCCCAGACACCCGGCGTCCATCTCTCCGAGACCTCCTCCCTCTCTGCTGCTTTCCACGGCCTTCATCTGGCTGCCTCAGCATCCCGCAGTCCTCAAATCCACTGTCACCTCCGCACAAGGACCTTTGCTGCCACGCACCCACTACGACCACCACCACACACTTACTCCTTCTCATGGCCCCATGTTGCTGCTGCTTTGACTGCTGCCCCTCCTTTCGGTCCCTTTTGTCCTTCCTCCTCCTTCTCCCTCCTTCTTTCCCCCCTTCTCTTTCTCCTCCTCCTTTTTGTTCTTACTGAACATTGTTATGACACATTTATTTGTATATTTTTAAGTTACTATGAAATGTTTGTGTATGACACGTTTGTGTATTTTTTTTGTTTTTTGTTTGTTTGTTTGTTTGTTTTTGGTTTTTCGAGACAGGGTTTCTCTGTGTAGCCCTGGCTGTCCTGGAACTCACTCTGTAGACCAGGCTGGCCTCGAACTCAGAAATCCGCCTGCCTCTGCCTCCCAAGTGCTGGGATTACAGGCGTGCGCCACCACGCCCGGCTTACGTTTGTGTATTTTTAAATGGCTTTATTTTCTGTGTGTATTTTGCCTGCATGTATATATGTGCACCCCTTGCATGCCTGGTACTCAGAGAGGCCAGAAGAGACCTTGCTATCCCCTGGAACTGGAGTTACAGACAGCTGTGAGCTGTCATATGGGTGGTGGGAGCCGAACCTTAGTCCTTGTCTCTGCAGGAGTAGCGACTGCTCCTGACTGCTGGGCCACCTCCCCGGCCTCTATTTGTTAATGTTCCGTCTCCCTTAGTCTCTGGAAGCTCTAAAAGCATTACTCAAACCTGCCCCATCTCTGAGGCTGGCACAGGGTTGTTGTGCTGCAAACAGTGGCTGCCGGAAGGATCGGATGTGCAGGACGTCATGGGCCCAGGCAGGACAAGGCTGGCTCCTGACTGACTCAGGAAAACCAGGCCCGTCCCTGACCCTGTTCCCATAGTGCTGGCTGATGAACCACTTCAGCTGATGTTTCCAACTCCCCGAGTTTATCTTTCTCCCTGCCTGGCAACCATTAGTAAATATGCATATGTCGCTGTACCTTTAAGCATGTAGAATAGCACACTTCACATCTGTGCACATTAAGGTTTCTAAAATCTTCTCTCTTACTATATTAGGCTTAAGTGTTGACTTGAAAACAGAGGCACGATTCCTGAGCTTCTAAGTCATTTATCCTCTACAGAAGTGATAATCTGGCATCAGATAACGTGTGTAAAATGTGTATTGATTTGGGCTCGGGCTTGGAAGCTCACTCCTGAAGTGAAGTACTTGCTATCCGGGCATGAGGTCCTGAGGTCAGATCCTAGTTCGGGTGACTTAGACCTGTGGTCCCAGTTCTGGAGTGTGCCGCTAATCTCCTGTCAGCTTGACACAACTTAGAGTCATTTGGGAAGAAAGAACATCAATTGAGAAAAATGCCCCCAACTAGACTGGCCCGTGGGCAAGCCTGGGGTGCATTTCTTGACTGATGATTGACTTTGGAGGGCCCAGCTCACTGTGGGTGGTGCCACCCTGAGGCTGGGGGCTCTGGGTGCTGTAAGACAGCAGGCAGAGCAAGCCCCGGGGAGCAAGGCAGCAAGCAGCACCCCGCCCTGGCCTCTGCATCAGCTCTGCCTCCAGGTTTCTGCCCTGACTTCCCTGGATGATGTAAGCTATAAAATAAAAGAAACCCCTTCCTTCCCGCATAGCTCTTAGTGTTTATCATAG
This sequence comes from Apodemus agrarius, assembly GCA_964023405.1. Classification (NCBI taxonomy): domain Eukaryota; kingdom Metazoa; phylum Chordata; class Mammalia; order Rodentia; family Muridae; genus Apodemus; species Apodemus agrarius. The sequence goes on from OZ030005.1 coordinate 57,191,077, forward strand.
CCTTAGAAACCCTAACTAAGACATAAAGACCGAAGGTTCCTTGGGGGTCTCTAACCAGCAACTCTAGACAATCCTCAGATTCGGCGAGAGAACCTTTCTCAAAAAGTAAGCAGACCGCCACTGAGGAAGATACCCGACATTGACATCTGGCCTCCACACATCCATGCAGCACATGTGCACAAAAGCACATACAGTGCACACACGGGGTGGGGAACAGTGACCATAGGTCCTCAACATTAGAGTTGTTTAAAACATTTCCCTCTCATTTCATAGGAGGAAAACACTGCTAACTGCGTGACAAGCTCGGCTTGGACCCTTGCCCGGAGTGACAGACTTGTCCCTCTCGATTTGCTATGATGGGGGTCGGGGTCATGTAACTGTCATTTAAATGACTCCTTAGCTGGAGCCTTGGCTGTTCTGCCTCTGTTAATAGAGAGGCCATGTCCCACCAGCACCTTCATTATCTGAACTTCCCCGTAGAAATGATGATGTAATTCCCAGACCCTCGGTCAGAGGGCACGCGGTGATGGGAGACACCAGGGATTCCATCCATCCGTCCAGTTCAGGCCTGCAGCAGCGCCCGCCACTGGGGCAGGAAGGCTCCCGAGCAACAACTGCCTTTCTGCAGAGATTTCTCCCAAGGAGATGTTTTTATGAGTCTGCATCTGTCTGTTTGCTTTAAAGCCAGCATGTAGATGAACTAGCCACTACATCATAGCCGCCCATAAGCCACCTCCTGCCCTCATTGGGAAGAGTTAGCCCTAGAGCACACGGTTGGGGCCCAGTAACCCAGGCAACAGGCTGACGGCTCCATCTTATTAGCTTCCCGGACCCTTAGAAAGGTCAGCGTCCGGGCGTTAGATTATCTCCATGATAATCTCTTCAACATGAGTCACTCATGGGAGAAAGCACCCCATAGTGAAGAAACATCATCCTGCCCCTGGACTCATCAGGGGAGCAACTCTGAAGCCCCCCAGCACTGCTCGCACGCAGCTTCTCCTCAGCAGAAGGCTCAGCACATGCGGGTCACTGGAGCCCAGCACTTCTTAAAGCACCATGTAAAGGGCTTGCTCTGTAAGCATGAGAGCCAGAGGTCAGATCTCCAGCACTCACCTGAAACTTTAGGTGTGGTGGTGCTCACCGGTGGTCCCAGCCCTGGGGAGGCAGAGACAGGAGTATCCTGGGAACTTGCTGGGTAGATAGTCTAACCTTGCCTCAAAAATGTGTGATTTGGCGTGATAGAGGAAGGCATGTGGTAATCAGCCTATGGGCTTCCCACATGTGCACACATGCACTTACACACCCATAGTCTCACCCTTCTGTGCACGCACTCGTACACGCACCTGAGCTCCACGTAAGAGCTTTCTCTAACTCATCTGCTTGTTCAGCTGTTTGATTATCCATGCATTTACTTACATGCCAGAGACAGACAGGCCCAGGGCAGCCACACAGCCTTGGCCCTTCGGAGACTGCTGCGTTAGGGAAAGCAGGCATTCCCTGCATCTCTAGCCTGGGAAGAAAAGCTCCCTGTCTGCTCTGTAAGGAAGAACGGAAACAGCCCAGGTTGGGACTCTTGCAGCCCACGTCTTGAAAAACTAGAGAATAATAGCAACATAGTGGCCTTTCGAGAATTCCACTGGATACTTTAGATGTCAGCTTACTAGTTACTTTAGAAACAGAAAAGCCTTCGGGTGGCTGGTTTAAAGAGGGGCGCATTGCTCTCTCACTGCAGAAGAGCACAGGGTATTATTCTGGTGGAAACTGCTCTAACGCTGGGGCTTGAAGGCCCTTTACAGGGCTCGGGCAGACAGCTCGAGTGCGTGTGCCCAGCAGCTTCAGTGAACAGTTACTGACTTTGACTCTGGTGTCTATTTTTAACAAAAGAATCAAAACGCCACACTGATTTCACACACACACAAAACTATCATTTAAGCAAACTCAGCTAAGTGAAGCAGGACACTGAATAATTCGATTTATATTCCTTAGACAAATATACAGCTATTAAAACAATCTCTAGTAGAAGTGGTACTAGGTTACTCTGCTCATTTAAAAGGTATTTTGGTACACAGCCCCACTGAGTGTGACCCCAGTGGGCGTCGTCCCCGAGCTGTCACCTTTTTGTTTTACTTCTTTAACATTAGTTCTAAGAATGTCAACGGGTATGGGGCTCAGCAGACCACTTGCCTGGCAGCCCCAGCACCACATAGGATGGGCACGGGGGTGGGGGGGAGGGGGCGCCCCGGGGCGTGGGGAGAGGGGGGAGGGGGCTACCCTGTGATCTCAGAACTCAGGAGGGTCAGAAGCGCTGAAGATCATCGTTTGTTGCACAGCTAGCTCAAGGCCAGCCTGGGGCAAAGGTGACAATGACTTGGGAGAAAGGAAGGAAAGGGGGAAGGAAGGATGGACAGACAGACAGACAAACAGAAGGAGTGAAGGAGTGAGTTAGTTGTCAAGGAGAAGTCTGCTGGGACTCTAATAGTACTGGATAGCTCTCCCTGTGTGGGGTCATGTTCCTCAGAAGCTTTAGGTTTCTGCTGTCAGTGGCTGGGTGTGGGATTATGGGTAAGTTTGCCCCGTTGATGTCAGGGCAGAAGACAGAGAGGGATGACTCTTCCTTCAGCACCCACTCTTCGAGCATCTCCGCAGAAGGCTAACTTTAGTTTCATAAAGCTGTTTCCAGAACTTTGCTTTAAGACTTATTTTTAAAACAAGGATGACTTTCGCCAGCTGTTGTCAGTAAATAGGAAGCCTGAGATGGCACTACACTATCAGGGCATATGTTTAAGAGTGATTTTTATCTTCAAAAGGTTATAAGTGGGAAATATTGGAAATTAGAAAACAATATAAAGAAAACCTGGAAGCTTCCCCATTTTTTCGACTTAAAACGATTTTAAATTCTATTGTAGTGTTATTTAATGTATAAATTATACTGCTACATATAAAGTATGGATGGATTTTTTTTTAAAGAAAAATACAGTCTCTTATACTAATGCTTTTATTTCTTTTTAAATCAGGCTGTTTTGTTTTCGTTTGCCTAACTATGTTATATTAGTGCTTTACTTTATTTTTATTTTTATTTTTTGAAATGGCCACATATAGCCCAGGCTGGCCTCAAACTTTGCATGTAGCCAAGGATAACCCTGATTTCTAGTGCTCCTGTAGTTCTGGGATTGCAGTTGTGCACCACCACACGCACTCAGTTCCTGTGCTGCTGAGGCTTGAACCCAGAGCTCCATGCATGGCAGGGAAGCAGCCACCATCTGAGCTGTGTCTCCAGTCCACGTGGATGACCGGACTGTCAAGGTTATCCTCCCTACAAAGGATATCTGTCAAAGCATACAGATGGACTAGCTTTGACTGCCTGGATTTCCGCCCCGCCTCTTTGATCAATAAGATCCGGCGGGGGCTAAGGATCCACCACCCTGTCTCCTATTTGACATTTCTTCAGCAGGAATTATAAGCAAACGTCTTTTGTGAGGATGATAGCTTTGGGGTGGGAGATCTATCTCTGTGAACAAGAGAAGCATCGTGGGGAGGGACCTGTAGGATGTGCTTGTTGGACAGAGTCCTTCCCCCACCCCGCCCCTCCCCCACTAACTTAATAATGCCAGAGAAAACAGCTAAGCAGAAGGCCTTGCAGGAAGGGGTCAGAGTAGGGCCTGGGGAAGTTTGCCTAAATCTTATCACTTACCTTCTCAGTCTTCCTGGGAATTTGCAACTATTTACCCAATTGTCTCTTCCCTAGGGAATTAGGGGCCAGGGAGAAGACCCTTCAGTCACCAAAGAGGTGGGATGGAAATCTCGCCCGTGTTGTGCAGCTTCTAGAAGCCGTCTGTTAGGCAGAGTGAACTGAGACCTCATCAGACTGTCTCAAAGGCTTACACTGTCAGTGAAATCCTAATGCTAACCGCGAATGCCTTAACACCTAGTCGAGCCGACTCCAGCTGGTGTCAAGACGAGCTGCACTGGGCACTCCTAAATACGTACCCAGGGGAGTTTGGGCGGCTTCAAAATTAGACCTGCTCTCCTAAACCCAGGGAAGGCTTTCCTGTTCATGAAAGAGAAAAAGAAATTAGGTTCTGGTAGGAAGGTTGAGATCGTAAGGGAGAGACCGCTGGCTGGCCGGCTCAGTGCCCTGCTGGGTGGAGTAAGCAGGCTGAGACCAATGTAGGCTCCTGTGTGCTGCCTCCCACACGGGGACTGGACGAGTTCTTGTTGACTTATCACAACTGTCAAAAGCATGTCCCATCCCTTCCCTCAGACAATGGCTCTTCCCCCGTTCCTGGGCTGTAAGGTCATGTGGTGTATCTGTGGTTACAGCGACCCTGGAAAGGTCCCTGGAATGGGAATGGTCTTGCCAAGGCCAGGCCGAGGCCCTGGTACAGAGGGAGCAGAGCCAAGGCCTGTTGCCCAGAGATGAGATCCTCAAATTAGCACAATTGAATGAGGGACTGAATGAGATAAGAGAAAGAGCCTACTACTTCTTCATGCAGTTAATTGAACCAAGAGACAGGGAATGGTTTCTGTTATTTAAAAAATAAAACCCTATCACATGCATACCTGCCATTTCTGTCCTCCACAAGACCAGACATACACTCCCAGTTCCCACCTGGGCAGCCCTGAGATCTTCATGGCTTCTGAAGGCAAAGCATTCGGGCCGTGGGCGCAACTTTATTTTCTTTTTTTGTTTGTTTTGTTTTTTGGGTTTTTTCGAGACAGGGTTTCTCTGTGTAGCTCTGGCTGTCCTGTAACTCACTCTGTAGACCAGGCTGGCCTCGAACTCAGAAATCCGCCTGCCTCTGCCTCCCAAGTGCTGGGATTAAAGGCGTGTGCCACCACTGCCCGGTTTTTTTTTTTTTTTTTTTTTTTTAAAGACCTAAAAAAAGCGGTCGGCAGATGCAAACAATGCTTGTCCCCCAGGCCCACCTTCCTTTCTTTACAACTCAAGCAGCTTAACCAGAGAGAAAAGGTCAATCTTTAAAATATATTAAGAAGTAGTTCAGCTATGTGGGAAAATGTTTGTAACGTGAAACAAACGCCTTTGACCTCATTATCCAAGTTAGAAACAAACAGCGAGCGCACAGATGAAGGCCCTGGAGCTGCCCTGCGCTGGGCACTGCCCCATGCTCACATTTGGGTTTTCACGATCCAGGCTTTCCGAGAAGCTCCCTCCCTATGATCATGCATTCACACAGTTCCTTTTTTAACTTTTTAAATTATAATCTGTTATTCTACCTTAGTATATTTGTTATTTTTACGATGTATATAGAAATATCGTTTTTCGTTTTTCTTTTTATTAAAAATATTTTTTTTCCTCACACAATGTGTCTTGATAACAGTTCTCCCTCCCGGTTCCTCCCCACCTCCCCTCCCGTCTGGATCCACTCCCTTTCTGTCTCTCTTTAGAAAACCAGGCATATCACTCTTTTGTTTTTTGTTTGTTTGGGTTTTTTTTTGTTGTTTTGTTTTGGTTTTTTTTTGTTTTTTTTTTGGTTTTTTTTGGGGTTTTTTTTTTTTTTTTTTTTTTTTTTTGGTTTTTTGAGACAGGGTTTCTCTATGTAGCCCTGGCTGTCCTGGAACTCACTCTGCAGACCAGGCTGGCCTCGAACTCAGAAATCTGCCTGCCTCTGCCTCCCAAGTGCTGGGATTACAGGCGTGCGCCACCACTCCCGGCCCAGGCATATCACTCTTAACTCTTACAGCTTTACTAAATATTGCTGAAGTGTCTACAGAGAGTCACACCAACTTAAATACCCAACCGTCAATGGATGAAACTCTATAACGGTTCTTCTTATTGCCTCTTTGGCATCATCTTGGTAGCACTGGAGGAGAATTTTTCCATTTTTAACAAAGTTGTGCTCTTTGGTCTTTGTTTGCATCACCAGTTATCGGTGAGGCCAAGCCTCTCACCGGCCAGCTGTCTGAGCTCTTTGAATGGCTGTCTGCTTCTGACCACTCTTGCGCCGGGAGGTTGGAGGTTGGAGGTTGGAGGCCACTACCATCGCTCGTCATTGCCTCTGAGGCATTCCTATTGTGTTCTGAATGCTAACTCTTGGGAAGAGACACCGCAGACCCCTCCCCTCACTCCCTATTCTTTGCTTATGGTTACATTTTGCTGCAAAGCCGTTGGTCATTTTCATACAGCTAGTTATATTTCTCCAACAGTTTGCATGTGGGGAACTTGACACAAGAAATGAGTTTCCCGGCTCCAGCCAGCCCGGAAGGCTGCCCCTCGACATTTTCATAGGGGAGCCCCAAGTTCTGCATTTCACATTTAATTCCTTAAATGTTTCAGGATCAATCCATTCTGTTTTGTGGGCGCTAAATTCCATCCTCTTTCTTTTGCAAAAGTGTGGTCCCAAAGCCATCTATTGAGCACAGTCCACTGGCGACCAAGTACTGAGGCCCCGCCTTTCCCACTGGCCTTCTTGACACCCCAGGGTGAAAGACAAGCTGTCTTTATCACTATGGCTCTACGGACAGTCATCAAAGCAGATTCCTACTTTGCCCATTTTAAGTATTTCTTTAATCTTTATGGTTCCCTCAACTTTGCACTGACTGGGAATAAACATAAAATGCCAAAACTTAAGCAAAAGAAGGAAATTAAGCAAAAGCCAGGCTTTTAAAAAATACCACGTTTAAACACACGCTTGCACACAGAGAGCTTATGAACTATTAGTGTTCAAATCATACATTTGTGTCCTGGATCCCTAAGAACGTCCAACTTAAAGGTCAGAATGTCCCTAGAGACCCCTGAGGGCACCGAGGCCAGCACAGCCTGGCTCTAAGAACAAAGCACCCTGTCTCTACCCCAAAGGAGACATTGTTTGCCCGTGACATTTCTGTAACCTCATGATGATTCATTGGTGTTTCACAGTGTGTCCAGATCGAGACGTTCTTGTATGGATCACAGGACAAGAAGACCCTGGCCACCCAGCACACCATAGACACACTGTCCAGGTGAGGCACTTCCCTTACGTTTCCTCTGAATTTCATTTCCCTCCACCATTCTGCACCCGAGGCTGGTATTAGAAGGTTCCATGGGAGTTTCATTGTTTTCCCATGACTTAGATAGTTAAATATCAGAATTGGCCCTCTGAGAAGCCAGCTATAAGCAGCCCTTGCCCTAACATTCGAAAGCTATTCATTCTTTAATAATGTTGAGATACTCTGGCTTTCGTCGTGTCCCATAGACTAGGCCCTGCAGGGTAGCACACTTGCTGGAAAAGGAGGGCCTTGTCTCTAGAGCTCTGCTTGGTGGGTGGGCGTCAGTGTCACAACTGTACCTTGAAGACTGGCCCTAATGTCTTTACTAAGCGGAAAGCCTGGCACTACCTAGGGAGCGCCACCATTTCACAGGGTGGGTATTCCCTCAGATCCTGTGGGCTGAGGGTCAAGTCCAGGTCAGGAAAATACAGCAGTGGCTTTCTCCAGAGGCACAGACCCGGAGCGGGTACTGAGCCCTTTTAGGACAGCGTAAGTGGGTCAGCAAAGCTTCCCATCAGAACTTGACAGTCTTCTCCACTCTCATCGCACCGATGACCTACCTAAGACCTGATTTGCCTCAGTGGGTGAGCATGGCTGTAAGGCGTTAAGAGAGGAGCCACACGCCTAGCCTAGCGTTTGGGGTTCCCGTGCCATGGTTCTCACCTGCATCCCCTCCCGAGGCGCCTTCCCAGCAGCAAAGGCTGATGGGAACCGGGTTATCCGAGGCCCGTGCTCACCCATCTCCCTTCTGTCTACAGGATCTCCGAGGCTGCCGGGAAGTCAAGGCAGACGGTGAAGGCCAAAGTGGCGTTCTGCACCAGCGTCCCCCAGTACCCGACGCCGGGGAAGGGCAGGCACAGCGCAGCGGACTGATGCCCCCGCCGGATGGACGCCAGAAGAAGGCTCCGAGAAAGACTTGGCAGGCATCGCTTTTAGGATGCTGAACCAACCTCTCCCCAGCTCGAAGGTGGAGTCTAGCAGTCACCGCAGATTTTCACGGCTGTTTGCTTCAGAACGCGAGCGACGGCAGTACCATGACTCTTCCACATCCCAACTGAGAACCCCCCTCGGGGCAATATGGTGCTTTCCGTTATCTTCCTCCGCCAAGGAGAATCCCCTCTGTCATCTCTGCTGTGGCTGAAATACTCTTCAGAAGTTGGAACTTCTCTACAGGAAAGGAGACTCACCTGTTGACAGGCAGGGCTCCCGCTCCACCCAGAGTCACATCTGGGCCAGTGAGACCCTGCACAAAGCCTCCCTTATATGAAAGTAATAGTAACTGAGAAGAAAAGACCAATAAAGAGTAACTTCTGCTAGTGCTAGTGTCAGTTTGTGTGTTTAACATGAAGACTGGAGCTGGCAGTGCTGCTCCGTGACAGAGCGCTTGCCTGGGCCCCGTGAAGCCTGCTATGGTTTAAATGGGAAATGTCCCTCATAGGCTCCCATATTCAAACACTTGGTCCCCATGGCCGAGAGGCCTTGAGGTAGGTAGGGGTCTAGTTGAATGAACTCGGTCACTGGGGAGGAGTCTTGAGGTTTCTTAGCCTCAGTCCCATTTTCTATCCACTCCCTGTTTCCTGATGGCAGACACATTTGTGACTACCTGGTGATGCCTCTGCCACCCGCCTTCCCCACTGTTGTGGGGGTGTGTGTCTGTGTATGTATATAAACACACACACACACACACACACACACACACACACACACCTGCCTTCCATCTAAAAGCCAAGATAAACCCTTTGCTTCTTATTGGTTGTTTAAGCAACCAGCATTATTTTTCTCATTGTAGGGATAAAAAGAATAGCATGGAAAATGGGCACAGGAATAGGCCACAGCCATGGTCGGGCTGACATAGGGTCTCAGGTGTTTTGGAATTGATCTGCAGGAATAATCTGGAAGAGTATGCAAGTATGGGCAGGGGAGCCCCTTGGAAGCTGAAAGCAGATCTCAGTAGACCATCCCGGGGGGCGGGGTGCTCTAAAAGACCAGCATGCTAAGACAAATCCTGACAATAGAGAGAATAAGGACTGTTAGGACCTGGTCTAAAGGCTATTTGTCCTGCGTTATTGTCTGTGTTCTGCCCATGTGCCACGACCTCATAGACACCCAAATTTAAACGAATGGACTGTGTTTGGTGGGTGACCCTCTAAGACAGGATGACAGCCAGCTGGGGTGCAGTAGCCGCTCACTGTTCTCCTCCAGAGCGCGACGTGGAGCAGGGGCACGGCGGGCGCGACATTTGGTGGGGGAAAGGAATGGACTTGGGATTGGAGGTAGGGTAGTACAAACCAGCCTGGTCCTTAAAGCAATCAGCTGCCCCTTGGAAGAGAAATCTGGTGTTCGGCACTGGGGCAAAAGAGAGCTGTCCTGAGTGAGGGCAGAACCCCACCTACTAAAGGCTCCGATTCTGCAAAAAGCTAATGTACTTGAAAGTCGTTAAGTGAGCCTGGATTGAGACTGCGGGGTCCCTGCTCGGAAACGAATACCTGGAAAGAGAGAGAGAGAGAGAGAGAGAGAGAGAGAGAGAGAGAGAGAGAGAGAGAGACCCGTGCGACTGTGATCCAAGTGGGGCCAGGTTGTATCTCACGGTGGCAGCAGGACATGGACAGCATTATCCATGTGGCACTGATTGTGCCAACGTGCGAAACTCGAGTGGGGGAGGGGGTCACGGAAGTGGGTGCCAAGGTTCTGAAAGGCACTGGGGCCATTGTGTGAAGTCAGAACAGGGAGGCCCGAGCTGTGATGGAGACCTTAGGATGCTGGGGGACACCAGGACCACACATGAGGGTCGGCTGAAGGCTGGCGGCAGACTCATGCTGTCCTGTGAGAGACTGTGCGCTTCAGGCTGCAGAACTGCAGCAACAGGAATAAATACCCAAGCTCTTTGGAGCCCAAATGGCTCCCCTGAGAGCCTCAGGTATGCAGAGCTGAAGGGTGTGGTATTAGCCCTGCTGGGTTTTGATCTTACTTTGGTCCGACCTTCCCGTGTTATGGCCTGACTCCTCCCTTTTGGAATGGGAAAATTTACTCTGTGCTACTGATTTTGGAAGTATGAATTCCTCCTCTGACTGAATACATGTTGCATTATGACATGGCCGTGGATCTATGGAGGCAAAATGCTGTGGTTTGATTGTGAAATGTCCCCTATACCGTTGTGCGTCTGGATATTTTGTCCCGGGACAGGGTGGGCCTTGAGGAAGTGGATCAGTAGGGGGTAGGCCTTGAGGTTTCCTCACCCCACCCATATCCCCCATCTACACTTTGCTTCCTGACTATGGATGCCGTGTGACCTATGGATGCCATGTGACCTATAGATGCAGTGTGACCTATGGATGCCGTGTGACCTATGGATGCAGTGTGACCTATGGATGCAGTGTGACCTATGGATGCCGTGTGACCTATGGATGCAGTGTGACCTATGGATGCAGTTTGACCTATGGATGCAGTGTGACCTATAGATGCAGTGTGACCTATGGATGCAGTGTGACCTATGGATGCAGTGTGACCTATGGATGCAGTGTGACCTATGGATGCCATGTGACCTATGGATGCAGTGTGACCTATGGATGCCGTGTGACCTATGGATGCAGTGTGACCTATGGATGCAGTGTGACCTATGTATGCAGTGTGACCTATGGATGCAGTGTGACCTATGGATGCAGTGTGACCTATGGATGCAGTGTGACCTATGGATGCAGTGTGACCTATGGATGCAGTGTGACCTATGGATGCAGTGTGACCTATGGATGCCATGTGACCTATGGATGCAGTGTGACCTATGGATGCCGTGTGACCTATGGATGCAGTGTGACCTATGGATGCCGTGTGACCTATGGATGCAGTGTGACCTATGGATGCCGTGTGACCTATGGATGCAGTGTGACCTATGGATGCAGTGTGACCTATGGATGCAGTGTGACCTATGGATGCAGTGTGACCTATGGATGCAGTGTGACCTATGGATGCAGTGTGACCAACCACCTCAAATTACAACTGCTCTGCCCTCACTGCCACGATGGGCTGTATCCCCAGAACAAGCCCTGCTTTCTTGTTTCTTGTCAAGTATTTGATAACAACCATGAAAAAAAAAAAAAGGTAACTTCATACAAGGCCCTCAGTTTGACCTCTAGAACTGCAAACAAATAAAACACAGGCCACTCCAAGGGTGACCCAGAGCCTGGAAGGGTGTGCCGGCGAGGGTGCCTCTCTTGGTTAATGTACTCAGCTACATTTTCCTGAGCACCCAGCCTAGTGTTGGGCCTGTGTGAGAAAACGGACGCTGAAGCAGCAAACACACCACGTGCAGCCTCATCTTCTCACGGTTGTACCGTAGTGCATCGCTGGATGATGGAGCCCACGCCCTGGTGGAGTGACTCGGGAGGAGGACACGGACTCGACACTTTCTTGTCTCTCGTGGTCCCTATCCTCGGCAGGAAGGGCAGCTGCCACTAGAGCTTGTGTACCCTCTACTGCCACGTCCAGAGTGGCCTTCGTTCTTCCCAGGGGACCCACAGGTGAGTGAGGGTGACAGGCCAAGGGGTAGGCTTAGCTCTCTTTCTCTTATCCCATGGCTCACGCCAAGAGGGCAACTGGACTGAAGGACAACCCTTTGGTGTCACATCCATTTGTTCAGTGTCCCTTCAAGAACTGGAGGGGAAATAAGCCTGAGAGGGTGGTGGCAGGACCCTCTGTCTCCTCGGGGGTGTGGCCGCTCAACAGGCAGACCATCTTGGCTTATGCGTCTTCTCCCAGACTCAGGGCTGTGGGGCGGCGGCAAGGTTCGCAATTATTTGTGGCCACTGTAGAGGATGCTGTCTAACTGAAGGCCCGTGTCTCAGCATCGCTAGTGGGAAATGGATCTTACAACCAGAGGCTGCCAGACGCTTCCTGGTCCCCGAAGTCTGAAGCCTCAGCCCTCATTGACATGTAAAGATAGCTTCTTTGAAGGACGGTCAGATCACAAGGCAGCAGTGGGGGTGGGGAGCACTGGTTGGTGGGATCAATGTCCTTATAAAGAAGAGACCTGAGAGAAAACGCCTCTCTTTACTCCGTGAAGAAGGCAGTAAGGTGGCTGTCTACAAGCCTACCCGAAGCAAATCTGTGGGCATCTCCGGCCTACATCCCCCAACCCCCAGACCTCAGAAATAAACCCGCGCTGCCGAAGCCACCCCGGCAGCACAAAGACACTCGAGCGTCTGGGAATGAGGTTTAGAATCACAGAAAATAAACTCCTCTTTAACTGGTAGCCCTGCCCCAGGAAGGGTGAGCTGACCATAAGGAGTGGTGTGCTGGTTGGTGTGGGCTTCCTTCTGCTCTTGTCAACTCCGCAGAGGGAAGGGTCACCTGGAGTGAGGACTCTCAGTGGAGAAAATGCCCCGTGACCCACACACATGTCTCTGGGGGGATTTCCTTGGGTAATAATTAATGTGGGTGGTGCCACCCCGGGTAGCTTATAAGGAACATCCTGGAAGGTATAAAGAAGGTGGCTGAACAGAGAGCCAGAGAGCAAGCAGTACTCCTCTGCAGGTCTCCACTGCAGCTCCTGCCTCCAGGCTCCTGCCTCCAGGCTCCTGCCCTGCTTGAGTTCCTGCCTTGACTTCCCTTAGTGAAACACTATGGTCTGTATATGTAAAGCCAAATAAACCTTTTCCTCCTGGGTTGCTTTTGGTCATTGTTTTGTTTTTGTTTTTTGGGGGGGTTTGTTTTGTTTTTTTGTTTTGGAGACAGGGTGTAGCCCTAGCTATCCTGGAATTCACTCTGTAGACCAGGCTGGCCTCAAACTCAGAAATCTGCCTGTCTCTGCCTCCCAAGTACAGGGATTAAAGGTGCGTGCCACAACCACCTAGATTGGTCATTGTTTTATCACAGCAACAGAAAAATAACCAATGGAATGAGTCTTAGTAATATCTTCTACTGAGTACCGTTAACTCCCGCAAGCGAGAAGAAATACAACTATTCATGCTTTTATTTTTGTTGACAAAAGGTCAGATTATAGACAGACGACAGTCACCCACTCCTTGTTTCAAGCATATATCTCTATCTCTATCTCTAAGATACTGAGAAATGGCCGTGAACAACCTTACAAACTCTGCTTTGAGTAACTAGTTATCCAGCTCCAGCCCAAGACAACACTGGTTTCAGCACTGGATAACTGTGCCTTGGCATCCTCGTCTGTCCTGGGCAGAATGGATGGCTGTCTCATCCTGCTGGTAACAGTCTTCCAGTCTGTGATGACATTTACCACCAGCTGTTGTCCACTTGGATACAAGCTAGTTAGTGCCTGCTTCCTAGTTTGTACCTACAGTGGGAAGTTCTGATCTCAGGGGGAACTGGGGAACGTTTGAGACCCATCCAGTAACTCATGGTTACCATCAAAACATGGACAGAAACCCAGACTGGCTTTCATTAGCGTCAGAAGGAACCACACGGAAATCGGCCAGAAAATATTCTCTTTAAGAACAATACAGTTTTTTTTTCCCCTCAGATCTTTATTTCTACACATTCTTGTGACAGTTCTCTTTGTAGGGAACAGGTTAGCAAAATAAGCTTCTTAAATAATTCTAAATAAACACTTTAAAGCAAACTATCAAAACAACCAGTGGAAAGCTAAGAAACAGTCAGCATCTTGTTGTCTCAACAATAACAAACTGGGAGAGACTGGGTCCCTCCCTGCCCTACCACAGTGTTGGTTTGACTCCAGAGTGACTGATTTCAAAAACCTCAGAGAGTTTTTGGGGTGACCTGCTACAATGTCATGGGTAAAAGCCCTACTTAGTGAGGTAGAGACATAGTAACCAATTACAGCTAAGGACTCCTCCTTCCTGGTAAGTTCTTCAAACAGGACATTGCCTTGATGGGGATTCCAACTTAGAAATGAAAATTTGTATTCTAAGACATTTATTTTTCAAAGCAGAAGTATCAATATGTATAACCTGCTCACACCAGCATCCGTGGACAAGTTCATGAACTAAGACATCCAGCTAAGGTTACCCAGACTCATAGTAAACTCGACATTGTCACCGTGTCTTGCATTTATGGATTTGGTTTTTTTTTTTTTCCTGAGACAGGGTTTCTCTGTGTAGCCCTGGCTGCCCTGGAACTCACTCTGTAGACCAGGCTGGCCTCGAACTCAGAAATCTGCCTGCCTCTGCCTCCCAGAGTGCTGGGATTACAGGCGTGCGCCACCACCGCCCGGCGTGTCTTGCATTTATTACACCAAGGCTGTACCACCTCGGCCGCATTCTAACAAATCACTCGGGGTTTCTGACTATGGTAAAAATAAATCAGCGCATCTCTGACAGTATTAGAGATGACAAGCTACAGCGGTAACTCCTGTCTCAGTCTGACAACCCCCAGTTCAATTGGCAAGTGGGTAACAAAGGCTTTCCGTTCAAATCTTCCTGTACCCCATGCAAGGCTTTTGAAAAGATCATCTTAAGCCATTCTGCATTTCTCTTTCATTTAGCAGTGAAAAAAAAAATCTCACTCTCCTTCGCCCACCTGCTGAAACCGGAAGGGGAGATGTGTCCTGTGTCCTGTGGGAGCGAGGCCCTCCTGCACCCTGCTCCTCCCCTGCCTAAAGATGGCACCACCTAGGATCCTTCTTCCCCAGTGCCCCACAGTCAGGCTTGTGGCCTGCATTCTAAAGCACAGCTCAAACCCATGAAAGCTATTATCCCGCACTTACAGAACACTGCACTGTAGAGGCCCCTTTTTCTTTTTGTGTGATGCCAAATCTTCAGAGACGGGAGCTTTAAAAACTGTGTCCATGGACACGCTCATCTTTATTAAATTCAGTGGCGCACAGCTTCAGATCCGTAATCTGTGGCCCACACAGGTGGGTGGGGCCTTTGTCATCTGTCAGTTTGCCCTGGGGGTCTAGATGCTGGGTTGCCTGGGAAGCACCTGGTTCCTTCCCCTAAGTACTACCTATATTCGACTTAAAGGCCCACCCCCACTCCCGCAATCACAATTTCTATTCAAAGTGCAAAAAGCGTTTGCAAGGTTTGTATATGGCTGTTGCTTTTTTTTTTTTTTTTTTTTTTTTGTCCTTAATTCTAGAAGCTCAGAAAATCCTACAAAAGAGGTCTGTACAGGGTAGAGAAATGGTTCAGAAGTTAAGAGCAGCAGTCCTTAACCTTCCAAAGGCTATGACCCTTTAATATAGTTTCTCAAGTTGTGGTGACCACGCCCTCCCAACCATAAAAATCACGTCATTGCCACTTCATAACAGTATTTTGCCACCGTTGCATTGCAATGTAAACATCGGTGTTTTCCCAGTGTTCTCAGGTGATGCCTTGAAAGGGTTGCGACCCACAGGTCGAGAACCCCTGCTCTAGCAGGTGATAAACACTCCAGCTTAGGTCAGGACAGAAAGGCATCATCTGTGCGACCTCCCAGCCTAGCAAAGACCTGAAATGATGCTGTGAGCCAACGTGAGCCTGTGGCCAGGGAAGCAAATCTGAACAATCAGGACAGATACATGAGTCTGAAGCACCAACCACAGTCCGCAGCTCTATGTCCATAATTAATTCTAAGCCCTCTTTTTTTTTTTTTTTTTTAAAGTTCTGGACATAGAAAGCAATTCATTCCATTTGAAAATAATTTTAAATCTCTGATAAGTAACCTTTTCTTAAAGAAATCATCTAGTAGATTTTTCCCCCAAACATATAGTCTTGCTTACTTCCTATAATTTCTTTTTAAAAAAAATTTTAGGAAAGAGAAAAATTCACCTATTTTCCTTTCCAGTGTTAGCTTACTGTTTGGTATTAGCACATGCAAACACAACCTCCCCTTAAATATATTATTTTAATCTGGTTAATGTTAAAGCGTCTTGCCTGTAGATAAATAGCAGAACAGATATAAGCCACGCCTGGGACCTAGTGTAAAACTCGAATAAACTGTCTGCACGTGTGGAGAGAAAAGTTTAGAGAAAAGAACTTTTTAAGACTAAAAGGATGAAAAGAAGTCTGTGAAAGTTCCAACTCAAATGGAAAAGCTCCAACCTTTACAAATGTGTTCTAAAGCAAACTAACTCAACTAGGCTTCTCAAAATAACATTCTGGATAACCAGCCTCCCCCGCCTCCCCACACTTAGTGAAGGGCTTGTATGTCAGTATTTTGAAGGCTTTGTACACTGGTATGTTTCCAGAGTGCCATTCGGGACAAGATAGTTAATCAAAACCATCCCTCACCCTCCTCGTCCTCCTCCTCATTGTCTAGATAGAGAAGGGCCACTTTCTTCTCATCTGAAGCTTCAGACCTTTGGTCTACCATTCCCTGTGGCTGCACCGTCTGGTCAAATCCAGCCTGCTCTGTGCCTTTCTCTCCAGGGGTCTGGTGTGCATCCCCAGCAGAGGAGGCCCGATAGCCGGTGCTGGTCACTTGCTCATCCCTACTGTGAGAAATCCTCCAACCACCATGGTGAGACCCACTGTGAGCTTCCACTTCCGACCCTGTGTCTCGGGTCCAGCTGCGGATCGCTCTCCTGTCGCTCAGATCCATCTGAAAAGTAAACGAAGTTTCTTTGGACCCCAGTGCAATTTGACACGGTGTACTACCACCACCGTCTGCTACCCCACCCAGCCCAGGGGATGCCACGGAACCATCAAGTACAAATGTTTTAGATATGGGTCCGCCGGTGACAATGTATTCAGAGGGTTCCTCCTCCATACGACTTATTTGAATGTGTCTAAAGGATCTGCTGATGTTTGCTGTCACCTCTGCTCCTGTATTGTCCACACTGTCTGGAGGAGACTCAGAAATGACTCTCTGGAATGTGTTCTCTTTGTTCTTGAGGATTTCTCTATCTGCGGTGAAATTGTGAGTGGCCTGGGTCATGCCTGCTGAACCCCTCACCAGGACCATGCCTTCTGAGTCCCTAAATTCCAATGTCTGTGGGGCCATCTGCCTGGAAGCTTGGTGCCTCCGAGGCACGATGTCAATGTGCTGGATAGACGTACTCCTCCCCAGAGACACTGTGGTGTGCTCAGAACCCTCTTCTCCCCACCCTACCATGTCTGGGAGAGGAGCTATGAACTGGATTTCTTCTCTGAACCCTTCTTTGGGGCCTAACTGGAGATGCCTCACGAAAGTCTGGGTACCCACTGACTCTTCAGTTGCAATGCTACTTCCAACCCGGGCTGCCCCAGAAATAGGACCCTGAAAGTGAATTTCCTTTTCAATGCGAGACTGCTCAGAGCCAGGCATCCTGCCGCTCCCTGAGATGTCAGCTTCCACAGACAGTGCTGCCGGGCCAGGCTCGTCTGTGTCTCCTGTTTTCTGCCAGGTAGGCACAGAGCCTCGGAGAATGACTTCTGTGGACATCTGGCTTTGGTGGGGTCCCAGTGTAATGTGCCTCACAGAGCGGCTGGCTCCCTCAGAGCTGCCTGCCTCGCTCAAGTCTCCACTTACCTCCACCTCCACCACCTGTGCGGTGGGCGCTCCGTAGGACACCTGTTCTGTCCTCCACATTTCAGTGGGGCCTAGTTTAACATGCCTTACAGACTGGCTTACATCCTCCAGCACATGAGACTGTACAAAACCCGTTGGGCTGGTCACTTCCACGGTGGCTGACACTGGGCCCTGGGTAACACGCTGATCCGAGCTGTGAGAGACCCGACCAGTGTCATCCCTCTCTCCAGATGGGCTATACAGCTCCCTGGTGGCCCAGCGCTTGAAGAGAATGCCACCGGCCGGCACCTCCTCTCCATCTTCTCCATCCGGGCTTCTAGGCATTGGGCTGGAGCGCTTGGTCAAGCTCTCTCTTACCACCGACTCCACGGCCCTCTCTATTTCCCCGGCCTCATCTCTACTCAACTCCTCCAGGTCTAACTGATCAGCATCTACGGTCTGTGAGAGGTTGACCTCAGCCATCAAGGTCACAGACCCGCCAGCAGAGCTCTGGACTTTCTTGACGTCCACCGAGACACTCCCTGGCTCTCCTTCACTCTGCCTGGTCAGGGCAGACAGCTCCTCCTTCATGCGTTCAGGCAAGGTTTCCTCCAGCTGCCCGATGACCTCCACCAGCTGGTGCCGGGGCTCCCGGGAGAAGGCGCCCTTGATGGAGGTGTGGAATTCATGCGGTATTTTGATCTCTTTCTCAATGACTGTGGGTTCAGCGTGGAGTTCACCACTGGCTTCTTCCTTCAAGTGAGCAGAACCAACGGCACCACCCAGGGAAGGGGCTGGAACCTCCAGGACCTTCATGTGTTTCTCTTCCCCCGCGTCACCCCTCACTTTTCTTCTCCAGGTCCCCTGCGCAATCTCATCTTGCCATGAGTAGCGGATGGTGGACTCTTCCTCGATGTGGATCTGCCCGTACACCGAGCCCTCATCTTCTCTGTCACGCCCCGCAGGGTACTCATCTGGGGTAGACACGAAATAGCTCTGCTCCCCCTCTGAGTCGCCCGCCTCCGTCACTTCTTCCACGCGAGGCACGTCCGCCTGGGACTGGTTGGTCTTTTGACGTTGACGCATTGAAAATGACATGTGGGTCTCTCCCTCACCATCCTCTTCCTCGACAAACCCCTCGGGGCTGGGTGACGCATCGTCGACTTCTTCCACCTGAAAGGGGGTAGAAAACTCTATTTTCCTACCACCTATGTAGCTCACGGGCTCTTCCACAATCTCCATGTTTACCACCTTGGCTCTCCCCTCCCTTCCTTTCAGACCGAGGTTGATCATTTCCCCTATCATCGTCTCTGTGGACTTCCCCTTCAGTCCGACTTCCTTGACATCCTTGCTTAGAAGGTAGTCCAGGCCAGCCTCCTCAGAAACATCAACATCTTCTGTCAGCTTCGACTCCACAACGATTTCTGTCTTGGTTTTCCTCTCACCTGGAAACTCTTTCCTGTCCACGTAAGTGACCTTGGTGTCCGGGAAAGAACTGACATCCTCTTCGGCACCCGGAGACTGGGTGAACTGCTTAAGGATGGTGGTGACAATGTTTTCAGCTATGGTCTCTGTCGTAGAGTCACTTTGCAGAGAGCTGGCAGGGTCCTGGGTGTTCACGCGGAGTTTTGTCTCTTCGGTCTCTGCCTCTCTTCCCCTACTGTGGCTGACATCCTTCCTTCCGGGTGGGTGCAAGCGGATTGTGGACACCTCTGCTCTGCTCCCCCGCGATCCTTCTAGACTGATGGGCACTTCTCTTTCCTTTACATGTCTCTCTTTCAGTCGATCCTTCTCTTTGGCCTCATCCCTCAAAGGCTGGCTTTCTCTCTTCCTTGCGTCTCTATCTAACTTGGTCAATTCTTCCCATCTCAAGTTTCTTTCCTCCGAAGCCTTCTCTTTAGAATCAAACATTTTCTCCTCTGGCTTTAATCTGATGACCCCTGATCTGTCCCTTTCTTGCTCCTTAGTGGCTCGCACGTCTAATTTCTTTCCTAGAATGACAGTCCTCTCATTTGACTGAATGCTGTTCACAGCACCTGCCGCCACATTGCCCTGGTGACCTCTGTATGACTCTCTGGTAATAATGGACTCTGCGGTCCTCCGTGTGTGGGTGTCCCCCGTGCCTTCAACTTTGGATCTATGGGGGAATGTTTTCACTTGAGCGTCAGTGTTTCTTAGAAAGCCATGGGTTGGCGCAACTGGTCTTAAACTGGCTTGACTGCTGATGGTTTGCTCCAGGGGCTTCTGTTGTGTGGTTGTAGCTGAGGAAGAATAGCGGGAGGTCAGGAAACTCCTTCTGGCGGCACTTCCAACAGCTGTGGCTGTCTGTGAGTCAAGGTGCCCTGGCCCGTGAGAATACAAGGCCGAGCTGTGATTTACAGCTGCCCAAGGTGTTTTTCGCCTTGGAAAGAGATTTTTCTCATTTTTCCTCTGTAATACTGAGTTGGTATAGCGATAGGACGTGTCTCTGGACTCTGTAGAAATGGAACAAAGAGTTCACTTAGACGACAGCCATCGTTTTTTTTTTTTTTTCCATCATAAAAGCACTGCTGTAGGTCAAAGCCCATATTATTTTAAAATATACTGTTATTACAGGAAGGGTAGTTTTGTAGAGAATACTATAATTCTCCATATTATCTTTTGGTTGTTTCAGAACTCCTGTCACAGTGAAATATCGCCCCACAAACACCTCAGCCTGGCACTCTTCTCAAGCTGCTGATCGCAGAATCTCCCCTCCCTTCAGAGAATTGTCAAGGGTCTGAACGCCGAGTATGCCAGAGAGGCCAGAGGCACTGGGTTTTCTGGTTAAATTTTCACGATATTATGATATTTCAGAATCATTTTAATTTTGGCTTTGTTGAAATAGGTTTGCTTATTTCAGCAGAGAAGAGCCCATAACCACCAAGCGTGTATTTACTGGATGCCAGACGGCACACCTCTCCGTCTCAAGGACCTGGTTTATCAGTCCCTCTGTTGAGTCGAAGCTACCGAAGTCTTTAGAGTGTCTAAGCTTCCTTGGATGTTTACTCTTGACAACTTACTGTTTCACACACTAGCCAGAGCCCCCCTGTCCTAATGGCATCCTCCTGGAGTCAGGAGGCAGCCTTAGGGCTTCTGGTTTGCCTCAGGATCCCCCTCAGAGAGTGCTACTCTTCAGGTGTACAAACTCCACCGGGGTAACCAGCTCTTTGGAATGGTAACTGAGTTAGAACGTGACTGGAGCACCATCCACTCTGAGAGCGTTTCCTAGTGTCCACCACACCCCATCTGGCTGGGCACCCCTCCAGTCCTCCCTCATGGCAATGGAAGGTAGAGGTCTCACTGAGACAGGTCCCCCAGATACGGGGAAAGAGATAAGGCTAGAACTTAAAAAAAAAGATTCCATTTTCAGGTTAATATTCTGATCCTAACCTAGAAACCCCAGAAGATGAGCCCCGAAGGTCAATAAGAAATATGTAAGATCACAGAGTAGTTTTAGGTCACAGGAAGCAGCCAACATTATTCCTGGGCACATTATAAAAGGTGACTAAGAGCTCTAACACATATTGATCCGTTTACTAGGAAATCTTCAGGTTTATCCCATAAATAGTTAATGGGCATCTATACTATGCAGGAACAGAACTACTTAGCCACATACAGGTTGATTGACAACCAGTCACCTTATTCCACAGCTTCTTTCTTCGGCCTAATACCTAAGAGTTAAGATGAATTTAGTGTATACATGTGAAGTACATACGCTGTTTAGGAAGTTAGAAGAACAATGGATGAGTAAACCACGCTAACAGAGATACCCACCTGCCTTCTTCCTGACTCCAGATTCATGGCTAGTAAAGCATCAGCAACCCCCACACTTAAAAGGCAGCGTCTACCTGGAGTTTGGTCTGCCCGGGTGGGTGAACAACTCTGGTTTTCTAGATGTCAGATGCTAATGGATGTCAGGAAGGCCAGTCAACACCCACTTGCATGAATCCTCTCTCTCTCTCTCTCTCTCTCTCTCTCTCTCTCTCTCTCTCTCTCTTCCCCCAGTCTTACTCTCAAAATAAGAGCACAAACTTGCTAGATGCTACCTACCTAATGGACAAAACCTTTCCAGTCCTAGATGATCAGACCCACAGTCTGGAGATGAACCCAGGGACCTGCCAAGGCTGAGGGGTGACCAGCAGGAGCAATGAAGACAAACACAGCCACACTGAGGAGGGTAAAGAGCGGGCCTGAAGGTGCCCCACCTGTGGGCTCCATGACCACACCCTGGGTCAGCTAAAGGCCAAAACTATTTCAAATAGAGTATCAGTATTGAACACAAGCAATATCAGTACTGAACACACACAGACCCTTTTCACTCTCCTCTGAGTGATACAGTGTGACAGAAATGTGCATGGCACAGACGTTGTTCTATATACTCTAAGTAATCTAGAGAGGATTTGAGGTCTGTACAAGGATACGTGAATCCCATAACATTGTAGACAAGACACTTAAACATCTGCAGGCATGGGGATGAATCGATGTCCTGGAGATAGGAAGACTCTATGCTGAACACACCATATGCCCTTTAGGCTGACACTGCTTAGCCAGAATCTCTTTAGAGCCAGCACGTTTAAATATTTATTTTAAAAGTTATCTTATAGATTTTCTTAAGGTCCTCCAAATAAGCATCTTAAGCTCTTTTGTGTCAGGTCTATGGCTGTAGGGAGGAAGGCCCCGATCCAAAGCTGTGGGCCCAAACTAAGACAGGGTACCTGGCTACTCTCCTGACTTGTCACACCACCTAAAGGTGGCATGGTAGTGTCATTGTCCCAGTAGGGCTACAGTTTCCAGAGTGCTGGCTGCATGTTGTCCAAAATAATAACTTTGTTAGTTATAGCCATAACTGTTTGGTCTGGAAAAAGAAACTATGTCCCTCCCAAGGATGTAATGAGAGCGTGCAGATCTGCACCATCCTTCAGAAGGCCCGTCATTAACTGCTGCCCCATCAGCTAGAAAGTGCCTCAAAATACTGTCTCCATGAGCAAATCAGTCTGTCGAAGACTTCCGAGGTCGTTCTGATTCACTCTGTAATTTAACTTACATCCCATTCAACTAAAATCCACCTGGTACTTAAAAGGACGACATACTATTATCATCGGGGGAAGATGGAGGGGAACAGCCAAACCCTCTCCTTCTAGATAAGATGTGCACGCACTCTTCCACCTATGAGGGGGCAGCTCAGAGGGAAAGCATCTTAGCAACACAATTTTAACAAACACCATCTCTTATATTTACCTTGTGGCATGTTTTCAATGTTCTCAGTCCAGATCAGTATCTCCGGATTGCTTTCTCCTTCCAACAAGGCCCTGTAAAAGTTATTTTTAAAAAAAATAGTTTATTATAGTATGAAAGGGTGGGGGGAAAGAGGGAAAGAGGTGCTTCTCATCAAATATGTTGGGTGACATTTTGTCAGTGACCACACCATCACAGGCCTGTACATTCTAACACCTGCGCCTGGAGATGTGGCTTGGGTAGGGGGCAGTACCAGGATGGTACACTGCTCTGCTCACTGTCATGGCCTTGATGTCCAGCATAGCATCTGCTACGTGACAGATGCTCAAGCGATACCAGAAGAATGAAGAAAATGCATGGGCCGTGCTTCAGAAGTACCAGAGAGTTCAGCCTTTCTAGGAAGTTCCCCCAAACCACTATAAAGAAAAAAGAGAACCTTCCCTGTCCAAGGCAGAAAGGGGCACACATCAAGTAATGCTGAGGAGACAGACAGGGAATGGCAGGTCACGACTTTTCATCCTGGCTTCTTGAGTAGCAGAGAGAGGTCTGGGCCGGGATTTCACCCAAGCCCAAGAACACCGGAGCAACCCAATACACATATTCACACGGAAGGGGTGTCTTATAGAGAGTAGTGCATAGAGCTGTAACAGACACTCTGTAAACAGGAGGCTAGGTGGAAGCTGGTCTTGCCTTTATTTCTCTATCTATCTATCTATCTATCTATCTATCTATCTATCTATCTATGTATCTATCTATGTATCTATCTATGTATCTATCTATGTATCTATCTATGTATCTATCTATGTATCTATCTATGTATCTATCTATCTATCTATCTATCTATGTATCTATCTATGTATCTATCTATGTATCTATCTATGTATCTATCTATCTATGTATCTATCTATCTATCTATGTATCTATCTATGTATCTATCTATGTATCTATCTATCTATCTATCTATCTATCTATCTATCTATCTAGTTGAGTATCAAACCTAGGACCATATATATGCTAAGTGACTTCTTTGCCACAGAGCTATATCTGCAGACCTGTGTGAACATCTCAGAAATGAAGGCAAGCATGTAGACCCGCACGCCCACGGGCATACCACTTCACCCAGATGGCGTCCTTTGCCTCCCTTAATAGCACAGGGCAGAAAGTACTCTCCTAGGTTTAGCTCCAAATTTCTAAAATTTTAGTCTTCATTAAGTCGCCATTTGCCTCTGCCACTTCAGACAGGCACTGAAGAGGGCTTGGGGGCCCAAACAGAACAACAGGCTGGGGGTAAGGGTTATCAGTGGGGTGTCAATCAGCTGGTCACTTCCAAAGACCTACGGGACTACTGGAGACGGCGGACACGGCAAAGGCCGATGAGAACCACAGCCCACTTGGAATTGCTGATGTCAGGACCCACGGCCCCCAGGGAAACGGGGCGGGGAGTCCTGGTCTCGGCTGGGCTTGGCAGTTTGGGGAAACTACAGCAAGGCGCATGCCACTGAGTTAGATTTGGCAGGGGAGCCCTCTGTCTGCTGGAAGAAAGCAAAGGGGGCATAAAGGACTCATCCCAGGCACACGCTGGTGGCCTGGCCACAGAAGCAGCCCCTGACGTACACGTGTGGAGAGACAAGAAGACCAAGGCCAGAGCTGAAGCCCTTCCACTCAGGATGAAGGCCAGGAAACAGGACACCAACCCATTAATCCCACACCCTCATGACCAAGCAGTTTAGCTTCCAGGAACACAAACAGCTTCCATCATCAAAAAAAAAAACCAAAAACAAAAAACAAAAAAAGCCCTGAGGTCTTTATAAAAGGAGAATGTTCTGGGGCGAATACACTTCAGGTCTATACCCTGGGGTTTGCGCAGCAGAGCAGCATTCTACAGCCAAGAGCGAGAGAAGGGCCCGGGGAGAAGGCCAAGTTTAGATGCTACAAGCTTCTCACGCCACAGGCTGGACTCAGACGCAGGCTGCCAGACTCAGGATAGAAGGAACCTTCGGGAGTTCAGGTCAGCAGAAAACGTTGCGGATGGGCCCGGGGGACCAATGACTGGGAAAAGCTAAGCCTTTCCCCACCCTCGCTGGAGAATGGTTGTCTCTCTTCCAGGGGAAATCCAAAGCCTTCTCCTGCTCTACCGCAGCCATGCCAGCACAGAACACACAGTGCTGCCTCCCATATCCACTTACTCATGTGGCCCAGAGCCGCGGGCCTTGCCCAGCTCCTTGTCTGAGGACACAAGGCCAGCATGAAGACGGTGTCTTAGTCAAAAGCCCACAGAATACCCAAAGACAGAACCTTGAGCCCAGGGGGACCTCTCCCAGACTCTCACTCTCCGACCACTAGGTTTCCCCATGAGACAGGGATGGTGACATTGTATTGCAAATGTCAAAACGCACACACATTCTGCCACTGGGCCCTCCATAGAACATTCGGAAAAGCAAATCCGACCTCTCAGTAATTTCATCCCAACCTCTCCCATTTGTAGCCTTCTGTATGAATTCCTCATCTGTGCCCCAGTCACTGGCTGCATCCTAGAAGGCAGGGGCACATGCCATCTTGCAGAGCCCAAGCGCCCAACACACAGTTTGAGATGGACAGCTGGCCCCTGGGATCTCAATTCATGCCACTGAAGCCTATGCCCTTCAGCGACAGCACTGAATCCCGCCCTGCCAACCCAGTTCCAGAGACTAACGCAGCAAAGCACAAGAGCAAACGGGATAGGGTGATTTCCCATGACCCCTTCAAAGCTCAGCAAAGGGACAGGATTGTACAACTTTAAGAAATGGGGAGCGAGCTCTTGGAGGCTCCCACCAAACCTGGTTATTTTAAGAGCGGGGTAGGAAAGCTGCCTCCAGGCCACTGAGACTGTGAGAATGCCAACCCCCTGAGTCACTGGCTATTCGAGAGAACTTCATACAGCTCTCTAACAGGAAAATAGGCAAACAAGTGGGAGACCAGTCCCTGGCCTCATTAGGAGCTCCACACACTCCATGACGTGGAAGTGAGCTGTAATGTGGCCTCTGGCTCCACTCCAGGCCCTAATGGGCCACCAGCATCCCAACCAGCCAGCAGTGGGGGGGCCTATCTGGGATAGATGATGCGAATGGGATTTCAGGGCATATCTGCTAATGCTCAGCACTGTGGGCACAATGAGGATGAGCAGGACATGAAGACAAGACCAGGGAGGGGAAGAGAAGGGGACACTTCCAGGAGTGACACCTGTGAAGAGCCTGCCATGGTCTAAGGGTCACTGGATGGTTCACATTGTGCTTCCAAGCAGGTGTGGAACTTGGAGAGAAAAAAAAAATGGAGCCACAGTCCCCCTGAGATACCCCCTTCAGCTGAGCTCCACAGAGGGAGAAGGGCACCATGGGTCCCCCAGGACACTGATCCACAGCCAGGAGACCAGCTGAGTTCCACTCACAGGAGGCGCGACGTTACACAAATGTACGAGTCCGGGATGTGGAAAGGGGGCGAAGGTAACGGGGAAGAGACAGTGCTAGCAACCTGTGGTCTTTCTTTACATGACAAGCTCTAAATTGTATGCCAAAGACCAGCTTCAGACCAATACCAGAGACCAGAAAAAAAAAAGATGTAATTAGCAGACAAGCAAAGGGTGCTGATAGAACAGAAGAGGACAGAATCACCGACAGTGGGTGACACAGCAAGTGCTGGAGGCAGGTGGCCTTGACTCAAATCCTAGGCGTGACACTACCCAGTTCCATAGCCTCCGAAGGCCATCGTGACCAGGTGTGACTTACTGTCTGCATTCCTGAAATGGGAAGAAGGCTTAGGTTTACGATGGCAATTGAGTAAGCAGTAGATCATTCATAGAAGAATGGCTGTCACTAAATACGTGCTTGATAAATACTATTCTCATGGTCACCATCACCCCCTCCTTCTATGGCCTTGAAGAAAAGATTTTCAGCTAATAGAGTCAGTTAAGGCAGGAGGGGGTTGCTGTTTTTTAAATCAAGCTAGCGCCCACATATATTGTCTTCACTTACTTTTGTTTGCTTTTCGGATAGAGTCTCACAATGTAGCTCAGGGTGGCTTTGAACTTGAGATCCTCCTGCTTTAGTCCCTCAAGCACTAGGATTAGAGGCACATACCCAGATCTTCTAAGCTATTTATTCTTAAATTGCAAGATTCTGTCCATCCATTTTGCCTAGTAACCAACTTAGTGTGAAACAGATTCCTACCAAAGGTAGGATTTAACTTTAAAAATAAGCAAAATGTACTTTACCGGACTCTTATAGACGCTCTAAGAAATATTTTCTTTGAATACATGTGACAAGGTCTAGCTGTCCTGAGAAATAATGGGACAACCGGAAATACCGTTCTCATGAGGCTATCAACACCAGAAGTCAAGCCTCATTGCTTCATTAGCAGGCGAGAGACCATACCCTAGCGTTCTCCATTAAAAACCTCACCTTCTGCCGGCCGGTGGTGGTGCACGCCTGTAATCCCAGCACTTGCGAGGCAGAGGCAGGTGGATTTCTGAGTTCGAGGACAGCCTGGTCTACAGAGTGAGTTCCAGGACAGCCAGGGCTATACAGAGAAACCCTGTCTCGGGAAAAAACAAACAAACAAACAAAAAAACAAACAAACAAACCAAAAAAAAACCTCACCTTCTGCTGGGTGGTGGTGGTGCACACCTGTAATCCCAGCACTCTGGGAGGCAGAGGCAGGCTGATTTCTGAGTTCGAGGCCAGCCTGGTCTACAGAGTGAGTTCCATGACAGCCACACAGAGACACAGAGAAACCCTGTCTCGGAAAAAACAAAACAAAACAAACAAACAAACAAAACACCTCACCTTCATTCTCTGTCGTCAAAAAGTGTGAATTGGAACTTTATGCAGCCATAATTGTATGACCGGGTTTTGTTTGTTTAGTGTGGTGGTAGGGGGACTGTATGCACGTGTGTACAGGTATGTGCCTGCACAGAAGCCAGACTCTGCGCTTTTCCCTTGAGTCAGGATATCTCACTGAAACTAGAGCTAAGCTGGTAGCGAGCAAGCTCCAGTGACCCTCCTGTCTCTGCTGTCCCCCACCAGCACTGGCTACATGGATTTTTATGTCGCTCCTGGGATAAGAACTCACGTCCTCATGTCTGCACAGGGAGGGTTCTCTGACCTTCCGGGCCATCTCTCCAGCCAGGTGTGACTGCTTCTAACTTGTCTCTCCTAAATGATTCATTATCTTTCTTTCTTTCTTTCTTTCTTTCTTTCTTTCTTTCTTTCTTTCTTTCTTTCTTTCTTTCTTTATATTTTGGACATAGATGTGAACACACATGTGCCACCTCATCTGTGTGGTCAGACAACCCTTGGGAGTTGCTTCTTGCCTATTACTATATTGGTTCCAGGGAACCAAACTCAGGCTTGAGAGCAAGTACATGTACCCAGGGAGACCCCCTCGCCAGTCCTAACTTTACCTAGCTTGTAAAAGAGCTTCTGCCCTAGACTGGGTCAGTCCGTTTCCATACTATGTAACTGCAGCTGGGGAGATGGGCCATTGCTATTTTCTTGGATTATGTTCACTGTGAGGGAAATGGTTTAGAGGAGGAAAGGCTTCTTTGTGGCTCCATTTCCTGAATTTCTCTTCACCCTGTTTCTATGCAACAGCCTTGGGGGTGAACCGCCATGGTAGGACAAAGCAAGAGGAGTGGAGAGGTGACCAGGGACAAAAGTGGCCTCCTTCCTCCTTCCAGGCCCCACCTCCTGGTGTGCACCACGTCTTCCCAATACTGCTATGCACTGTGAGCCCGGTGGATTGATCCATAGTTGGGTCAGAGCCGCAGAGGATCTGGTCACTTCCAGAAGCTTCCAACTGGCAGACAACCAAACCTCCATGAACACGTGAGCCTTCCAGGCCACGCTTCCACACCACAACCCAGGTGAGACCCGGAACCACTGCAAATCCTCCACCGGTCGCCTTCGTTTCTTTTCTACTGCTGCACAGACACAATGACCACTTAAAGAAGAAAGTGTTTCCGGGGACTGGCTTATAGCTTCAGAGGTTGAGTTCCCGACCATCATGGCGGGGAGCGTGGCAGCAGGCAGGCATGGAGCCAAGTAACGAGAGCCACACTTGAGACAAGTTCTGCCAGGGAGAGAGAGAACTAACGGGGATTCGTGTGGGCTTCTGAGACCTCAAAGTCCACCCCAGTGACACACCTCCTCCAACAGGGCCACACCTTCTAATCCATCCCAAACAATTTCACCAAGTGGGGACCACACAGTCTAACACACGAGCCTGTGAGGATCATCCTCATGCAAACCATCACGTGCCCAGAACACAGAAAGCAGAGTCTCTTGTGAACTGGGACCCAGGCTATGTGGGCCTTTACCACTTGTCAACCGGCAGCGATCCATCTCCAGCATTTCCTCCAAATATTGCATTTTATAACGACAAAATGACGTGTCCATCGCCTCAAACTTCTCCTGCTCCCTAGGACCCAAAATGTCTGTTCAAATGCCCCTACTCTTCCCAGATTCTGACCAACCTCATTTCCACCCGAATCCTTTGTAAACACACACACACACACACACACACACACACACACTACAACTATGAGCTCTAAAAACCTTGCACTTGAGTGTTTTCTAGGCTATCCTCTTCCTTACCATGAAGAAGGCCACCGGGGCTTATGCCACCTCAACTCCAGCTTCTATTCTCTAACACGGAGGCCACCTTGAGCATGGCACACTGCATGCCAGGTGTCTTTGGGAAGACTGAAGGCACAGGCCCTCTGTCACAAGACACGGCCCCACAGGTAAGGTCTGGCTCATGCATGGCCTGCAGTCCTCCAGGTCAGGCCTTCAAATGACTGGCTTCGTCACAAATGCCACCAGCCTCCGCCATCATGCCAGTCTCTCGTTCTGCCTGGAACTCTCTTCCCTTCCCACGAGAACCAAGGACGGCACCTCCAGAAGTCCCGCTCCACAGGCCCTAGGTTCCTCAGCTGCAGTCATTGCAACCATATACTTCCCACGGCATCCCAGATCCCCGTTCCACAGAGGGAAAGTCCTGACGTTCAAATCCTGGATTCTCAACTTCTCAACAATGTGATCTTTTAAGTAATTGCTCCCCTGAACTGGAGTTTCATCATCAGTGTTTACCGCTTTTGTATGAACTTGGGGATACTATGACACAGCACTCAGGAGGTGCCAAAGAGTAAACACCAGCTCTCACAACCTGTCGTGCATTATTGGCCAGAAGCCCAAGCAGGTTGCTTTAGGATACATAGAAAAGAAAAAAAAAAATAAAAGAAATGGATGACAATACAAATGGGACCTCATAAAATTACAGTTTCTGTAAGGCAAAGGACACTGTCAAAAGGACAAAATAGCAACCAACAAATTGGGAAAAGATCTTTACCAACCCTACATCTGACAGAGGGCTAATAAACAAGATACAAAGAACTCAAGAAGGTAGACTCCAGAGAACCAAATAACCCTATTAAAAATGGGGTACAGAGCTAAACAAAGAATTTTCACCTGAGGAATATCAAATGGCTGAGAAACACCTAAAGAAATGTTCAGCATCCTTAGTCATCAGGGAAATGCAAATCAAAACAATCCTGAGATTTCACCTCATACCTCAGAATGGCTAAGATCAAAAACTCAGGAGAAAACAGGTGCTGGAGGATGTGGAGAAAGAGGAACACTCCTCCACTGTTGGTGGGGTTGCAAGCTGGTACAACCACTCTGGCAATCAGTCTGGTGGTTCCTCAGAAAACTGGGCATAATACTTCCAGAGGACCCGCTATACCACTCCTGGGCATATACCCAGAGGATTCCCCAGCATGTAATAAGGATACATGCTCCACTATGTTCATAGCCGCTATGTATAATAGCCTGAAACTGGTAAGAACCCAGGTATCCCTCAACAGAGGAATGGATACAGAAAATGTGGTATATTTACACTATGGAGTACTTACTCTCAGCTATTAAAAACAATGAATTCATGAAATTCTTAAGCAAGTGAGTGGTACTGGAGAATGTCATCCTGAGTGAGGTGACCCAATCACAAAAGAACACACATGGTATGCACTCACTGATAAGCGGATATTAGCCCAGAAGCTTGGAATACCTAAGAAACAATTCACACATCAAATGATGCCCAAGAAGAAGGAAGGAGAGGTCCCTGGTCCTGGAAAGGCCTGATGCAGCAGTGTAGGGGAGTAGCAGGACAGGGAAGCAGGAGGGGGTTGATTGGGGAACAGGGGGAGGGAAGAGAGCTTATGGGACTTTAGGGGAGGGGGGATCCAAGAAAGGGGATATCATTTGAAATGTAAATAAAGAATATATCAAATAATAAAAAAAAAAAGGAATGAATGATGATACATGGGCAGACAGGCAGATCATCAAAAGAGGGAGCAAGTTAAGTCAGCTAATGTACCTACAAGGCACACGGGAGCACTTCTGATTGTGCTAACTTTCTGTTTGAAATTTTTCGTGAGACATCTTTGAGATGAGACCTTACAGGTTGACACAAATCTGCAAGCAAGGATCCAGAGGGTGAGTTAGCTCCACGGCTCGTCTACAATGACCTATTCACAGTCCATCCAAACTGCGTCTCTACCAGGCGGGTCCACAGGACTCTGTGACCTCACACAGAGCCACTCTGGCCCCGTGGAGATGGCCACATCAGTTCAAACTGACCGGGCTGATGAGCAGGACCAAATAAGACTCTGCAAAAACATCTTCCTGTCCCCCTGGTGTATAATACTCCACCGTTGGGCTTGCCTCCATGATGCTGCCAGACAGGTCTAAGTCTGACAAAGATGGTTGGCCACTTTCCAGCAGCACTGCACGCACACGCACACGCACACGCACATGCACACATTGCTTTGGATCTTATCAGAAGGCCACTAGGATGTAGCAGGTTGGGTTTGGGCTTGGGATTCCACATTTCCAATGAGCTTGAGCGTACATAGGCGGGAGGTATGTAGGCAGGAAATACGTCAGGGTATATGCTTGCCACCACTGGACAAAGGTAGGAAGTACCTTAGCCCTGCGGGTTCTGCCTTTATGAACATCTGACTAACCTAATTCAGGGCCATTTTCTGGGAATCCTGGGCACAGACTGGGCCAGTGTCCATCCATCTTCCTGGCCAGAATTTAATAAAGCTTGCTTTAATTGGATGATCTCACAATTTGCAGGCTTAACAGAATCTCTGGGGTTAGCACCCCAGGGGCCTCCAAGGGCTCTGGAGGATTCTCTGTTCTGCAGCTGAGCATCGTTCCTTTCACCACTTGGCTGCTGGGAAAATCTGGTGCTGACGGAGCAGGGCGATAAGCACTCCACTGCTTAGTCAGCCCCGGAGGCAGAATCCAGCACAGCCCTTGCCTGTCTGTGGGCCTTGTCCCTTCTCTGGTCTCCACAGTGAAGCAGTCCTACAGTCTCTGCCAACAGCACTGCAGGAGGCCACGGCCGTGTTGACTGTCCTCTGAGGCCTGAGGCTTCATTCTCCCATGAAGCTGCCATGCAGGCCTGGCTACCGGTAGACCACGGAGGACTGAGAAAACCTCCATTCTTGAGTTTCCATGGCTTTTCATTCTATCTTACATTTACTTTTAAAACATGCAGAGTCATTTATAAATGAGCCTGCACTGGGGGAAATCTGTAAACATGCAAACCTACTTTTTTTTTAAAAGATTTATTTATTATTATATGTAAGTACACTGTAGCTGTCTTCAGACACCCCAGAAGAGGGTATCAGATTCCACTGCAGATGGTTGTGAGCCACCATGTGGTTGCTGGGATTTGAACTCAGAACCTTCGGAAGAGCAGTCAGTGCTCTTAACCGCTGAGCCATCTCTCCAGCCCCGCAAACCTACTTTTTTTGTTTTCTTTTTCAAGACAGGGTTTCTCCGTGTAGCCCTGGCTGTCCTGGAACTCACTTTGTAGACCAGGCTGGTCTTGAACTCAGAAATCCACCTGCCTCTGCCTCCCAAGTGCTGGGATTAAAACAAACCTACTTTATGATTACTTACATTTCTCCTTCACCATGAAGGTCCCAGAAAGGGGCAAAATATCTGGGTTAGAAAGTATCCAGGGCCCTGGAGAGCTGGCTTTGGTCAGCAGATGAACTGTAGCTTTAAAGAGGCATAGGACCTTCCCTTTCCTGTGACCTGTTCAGTCTGAGGAACCTCAGGACAGTGACAATGAGGGAGTGGCTGGGAGCTGCAGACAACCCAGGGGAGGCTTGAGGCAGGTCACATGGGCCCCTGAGGGGGACAATTCTTATCTCAGTGTCAGCTGCTATCACCCTTCTATCCCATGGGGTCAAAGGTTCTATCCTGCTGCCTTCAGAAAGGAGGGCAGTTGAAGAGTCCACTTTCAAAATTGGCAGATGGGTTTGTAATGATCACAGGGCATAACAAAGGGCCCAGGTCGGCAGAGGGCAAGGGTGCGAACACGCACAGGACACCCCTCCCCCCCCATGCTCGTCCTACACAGCTTTCTGAGAAAGAACTGAATAGAGGGTGATATGAACTTGCTTCAGTACACTCATTGCTGATAAAGAAAAGAAAGGGGAAAAAACCCAGGCATTTGACTTACAGAAAGAAATGCTTTGTACTAACAGTCTGTGTGTCTTCAGCGTCTATGGGTGTCTGTGAGACTAAACCTAAATAGAGAATGCGGGAAGTGCGGCCGTGCTGACCACCAGGGCCAGCCAGCCCCCCACCAGGCAGGGTGAGGCAGCCCAGGCTTCTGACTTCCCCTGGGCAAACTTGGACAGCAGAAAAGGGTCTGGTGAAAGCCGTCCCTCCCTCCCTGACAGGGCTGAGGCTTTTAAGCACCTAAAAGATGGCCTGGTTTGCCCATAATGGGTTCAGAGGCGCTGCGGCAACAGGCCGAAGCAATCAGTTGCATCTCTGCAGATGGTCAGGCTGCCGACCAGACATGGCTCATGATGAATGTGCTTAGAAGAGTGGAACTGGGAGTATAATGTGAGCCCTGGAGCCGGAAGGCTGGCTCTGGGCACTTGGGCAAGCTGCCCTGCCTGTGTACTCTTGCTTTTTGGCAAGAGAAGACATAAGGGACTCAAAACCCCAGAGAAGCAACACAATGAATGTGAAATTTCTTTATATGAACTAAGATGAACAGGAAGCAAAAAAGTCTGCCCGCCCCACCTACCCCCATCAGGTAGGAGCTCAGATGGACACAGGAGTCAAATTCTAGAGCTGTCTGGCATGTGCCAAGACAACGGCGTCTAATTTGGACTCCCTCCCAAAAGGGTCAGGCCCAGTCTACATATGTCACCAGAGGCCGGCCCCACCCCACTCTGGAGCATGCTTCCCCTGGCTTGGA
Source organism: Apodemus agrarius (assembly GCA_964023405.1). Classification (NCBI taxonomy): domain Eukaryota; kingdom Metazoa; phylum Chordata; class Mammalia; order Rodentia; family Muridae; genus Apodemus; species Apodemus agrarius. The sequence continues at coordinate 57,225,034 of OZ030005.1, forward strand.
AATTCAGAGAGCCAGAGGTCAGGCTCAGGAGCATGAGGCTGGAAGCTGTCGCAGGATGGAAACAGCATGGAACCCACAGAGACAGCCATATGGACCGACCATGCCTAGAGCCCAGGGCTTTTTTAGCTGTGTGAGTTACATGTTCCTTCTGTGACTCAAACCGGCCTGAAGAACCCACGCTGAAGAACATTCTGTATTAATATTCTCTTTCTCTCCAGTACAGCCCACCTGTTTACACTGTCCCTTACCAGGGAGACTCGGAACTCTGGCACAGCATCTATGTGAACACCCAGCCAGCTTAATTTTTCAACTGTTAATTCCATGAAATTTCCAGAGGAGGGCCTAGGGGAGGAATGGGGGGGGGAGGTGCCCTACGACCCCCATCTCTGAGCCCCGGGTCCAGATACCCTCTGCATGGAGGGTAGCAAGGCTCACCCCAGGACCTAGCCTCAATTCAGCTGAGGCTCCTCCAAGAGCAGCCGTACCCCTGGGAAGACTGTCTCTCAGCAACCTTCTGTGCCCGAGCTGCCCGACAGCCTACTTCTCCATTAATGGAAATTAGAGCTGAGCAAAGCTGCCCTTCCACTCAGGAAGCGCATCAAGGCCAGTCCAAGGCTGTGGGGTGATCTTCAAACACACACCAGGCAGAATCTATTGTCTTTCAATGGACACAAAGCAACCCAAGATGCTTTGATATTCTGGTAGCAAAACATCAGAAGTGGCAGAGGCAGAGGGAGCGATGAGCTGGGCCCGCCTCTTACCTGCTCTGCCCCTAGACAGAGTCCCCCTTCTTATCCATTCTAGGCTTCTCTCTGTCCTCCGCTAAGGGTGGTACCATTGCAGTATCCCACTGACAACCGTGTCCTCTTCACTGGCCTGGTCAGTGGCCAAAGACCCATGCCACCTGTAATTGATCTCCGATCACAGTTCTGTGCATGAAGTGGCTAGAAGGTTCCCTTTCATGGTTTGCTGGGCAAGGCACAGGTCTGCAGCCATATCTGGCTAGATCAGCCCCTACCGCCCTACAGCCCTGGGCTGCAAACATCTCTCTCACACCTGGAAGAGGAACAGGCGAATCCACTCAGACAGTGACAGACACCAGAGGTTACTCAGCATGGTGCCTGACCAGCAGCACAGACCCATGGCAATTGGGTTTCTGTCACCTTCTTTACTAATGAGACCTTCCACCCTAGGTTTCTAAGGTCTGCCTCTCTGGATGGCAGTCCCCATTGTCTATGAAAGCTGTCCGCACCCCCGGCCCCACCAAATACACCATGACCTTTATGTCTGTGTTGGTTGTATGAAAGGTGACATCTTGGTAAAGAAAAATTGCCCCGAAGTCCCATGCTGCTCTCAGAGCACAGATGCTGTTTTTCAAAACCAAACCCAAGAGTCCCAGAAGGTTACTTCCCTGAGATTTTGAAGGAACCACGTGGGCGGGTCAAGACATCTAACATCTCTCTCTAACCTTTTCTGGGTTTTGCTTGCTCTTCTGTAAGCAGGGCAGCTAACTCCCAGGATCAAAGCAGATATAGGCCAAGTCCTTAAACTACGTCAAGGATGGGAGGGGGAGGGGACCTGCACAGCTCAGCTACTGCGGCCCCAGGGGACCTTGAGCAAGCCTAATGGCTCCCTTTCCCTCTCTCCCCTCAACTCTGTGTTCCTCGCTCCGCCTTGCCAAGGGCTGCTCTCTCCTTGTTGCACGGGGACTCCTCAAAGGCCACGTGGAGACAGACTCAGCACAGATTCTCACCTGTACGTGGCTACCTCCAAGCTGAGGCCGGTCTTCACCTGCAGGAGCTCCTGGTAATCCCGCAGCCGGTCAGCCATGGCCAAGGTAAGGGCTTCCTTCTCATCCTCCAGGCTGTCAATCGCTCTCTGAAGAGAACAGAGAACCTTTAGATCCGCGCCTCAGAGCTTCCTAAACAGAATTAAGCATACCAATAGTGCCGGGCATAAAGAGAGACGGAACCCGGGTAAGGACAGCTTCAAATACGGACTCTCTCGCAGGTGGAAGCTTTTCCTTCACTGCGTGTGGAGGGTTTTTATAGGACGGATGC